>CM057379.1:21245000-21887500 GCA_030015415.1 Cynopterus sphinx | reverse complement strand
CTTTCAGTTGGACCAAAAGTCATTCTTCCATAAATCAATAGGAAAAGGACAAATTGTTTAGTAGGTTGTGTAGAGAAAGCTGGAATTCTGTATAGAGGAAAATAAAATGATCTTTATCTAATACCACATACAGAATGTACTCTATAGCTTTTAAAAGTCTCAGTGTGAAAGGTAAAAAAACTACACAGTTAATAAAAGAAAAATAGAAGGTATCTTTATAACCTAGAGGTGGAGACTTTTTTTATTTTTAAACATTTCAAACCTGTGTTATAGTTGAAAGAATAATTAAATCCCCCATTCCCTCTATCCAGATTCAAAAATTCTTAATAATTACTTTATCTCTTCCCACATAAACACACATACACATAATTGTATATTTGTAATTTTTTTTCTGACCTATTTGAAAGTATGTTGCAGATGTTATGATACCTGGCCCCTAGTTCAGTATGGTTCTCCTGAGGTTAAGGATAGTCTCTTAACCAAACACAATAACCATCAAGCCTGTGAAAATTAATAATTCCGTAATGTAATATCCAGTACACATTTAGATATTTCCAATTTTCATCTAAATGTCCTTCATAGTGTTTGTTTGTTCATTTATAGTTTTTTTTTTTTTAAACAGGATCCAAACAAAGTCCACGCATTTGGTTATTATGCTTCTTTAGTGTTTACTTAGGACCCATACTTTTATCCCTCATAACATTGACTTGCTGAAGAGTCTAGACTAATTTTTTATTAGATTGTTCCCTTAACTTGTTCCTCTATCTCATGTATTTATTGTAAACTGAAAGTTAGATGTTGAGATCTGATTAAACATTTTGGGTGGGAATACTTCATGGTTATGTTTGTGCTTTATATTGCACCATGTTGGGAGATAAATGACATCAGGTTGTTATTAATGCAACCACTGGAGAGACTTCGTGCCTATGTCAGTCTGCTATGTATAATATTTGCTGAAAGCCCTGTTTTTATAAAAATCTTGAAATTTTTATCTTCAGTGAGGAAAATATACTAGGAAAAGTACACAACAACAGGACTTTATTTGCACTAAAGATATTTTTAGAAAACATATATGATTACCAGGAGTAGTATCTGAATAAGTTATTGGTTTGGACAGAATACTCTTCATATCATCCAGAGATCTAAAATTAGGCCTGTGTATTTTTGACTGTTTATCTTTCATGTGGTATTGAAGAGTTTGAGAAATTCAAAGATATAGCATTGAAAAAAAACTACGTTTTTTCTTTCATCTTTTTTCTTAGTTGGTCAGGTGTTTAGAAGATTTCTTGTTGACCATTTTCATTATAAATGAATCAAAGTTCAACAACCAATATTTTAGTTTCTAGGTCTATTTTTATTTTTTATTCTGGGTGTAATCTTTTTTAAAAAACGTATTTTAGTATATGTGCTGGCGAAGTGAGCCCTTTCAATATATTTTAATGTAAAACATAAAATGGTGCTTGAGCTATAACGTATCAGGATTTCAAACTGGGAATGAAAGATGGGAAATAAATAAGTCAAGGACAATTAACAGTTTAACAGCTTAATTTTAGATTGTGAATTCTTGTTTTTGAATTTTAAATACAAAGATTTTTCTCTTGTAGAACTTGTGAGATTGACCATTCTGTCTTAGCCGGAAGAAAACCAACTTTAAATTTTCCACATTTATGAAATCACTTTCAGAACATCTATAAAACATCTTTAGAAATTCCTGTAAATGCGTGTTAAAAGTTCATTAGCTTTGTTTTTTTTGCCTTTTTCTCTAGACCACACTAGTGTGTGAAAGGGAAAAGCTATTCAGTTATTGCCATGGGATTCCCTCTGAATTTCTTGTGGTAGAACAGATATCGAATTTGTAGATAAACAAAATAAGTCTTGTTATTTTGCCCCCAAATGTAGAGTCATTTCACTAAAATCAGCTGGATTAGATGCTTTATTTTGAATGGAGACCACTGTGAGATTTTTTTTTTGCTCATTATCGTTTAGAGTGATGTGTACACAGCTTTAGAAAATAACTAAACAAAATTTAAGGAATCTAGTGGAATTGAATAATTTGACAGCTCTATGCCAAAAATAGAAATAATAGTTTAAAATATCTATGAGAATATGAAACTTGATTGAAAATAATATGAAAAGTATAAAGTAATATAAGGTGAAATTAGAGTTAAATTAAAAAAGTGAAGACTCAGTCCCCACATTCCAAATCAACTTCATCTTTTATCACCCTCATTTTCACTACATTTTAGCCCACTGGCCTTTCTTGTGTTTTTTAATACAGTTCATATACAACTTCATCTTATGACTTCCTGTATGGAAAGCTTTTGTCTCCTGTTTTCTGATGTCTGTCTTCTTGTTCTTCAGATCTCTTCTTACGTGTCACATTCTCAGCAAGCCACTCTCTGACTACCCAGTCTGAAGTAACACCCCATATTCCCTCTTTCTCTATCACATCAGCATATTTAATTTTCTTTTAGCATTTCTTCCTTTTTGAAGTTATACACTCATTTAATATTTTTGTTTACATGTTATTTGTCTGTTTTCTGTAGAAATGTAGGATTTTGTCTTTCATACTGTATCTTCAGCTCTTAGAACAATTTGTGCTACCTACTAGGCTCTCAACACGTATTTATTGAATATAAAGCTGTTGTTTTTAGCTGTATTATGGTTAAATATTTTTGTGTGTGTGTGTGGATTAAATACCTTTTAGAACATAGTATTATGAGAATTTATTTTATATCCTAACCACAAAGGGCTTTTGGGAATAGAATTTTCTTATCCACCTCCTGCTTGAGAATATGGCACTTGAGAATAATCGCTCTTGTATATATGTCTCATTGCTTTTCTCATAACCCACACTTCTTCCCCTTCTCTTCCAAGTTGTTTTGTGTGTAAAAGGCTTTTATTAACACAACAGGAAAATAATGACAGATTTTACAATATACTGTGTTAAAGGCTTAGGCCTTAGAGCCAGATAGCCTTGTTTTTTCATCCTAGCACTGCCATTTACTAGCTTTGTAATATTAGGTAACTTATTCAGCCTCTTTATATTTAGGTGTCCTCTTCTGCAAAAAATACCTATCACATTGTGATGATGAAATGAACTTATCTTTTTAAGGTACTTAATATGGTGCCATACCACATAATAAGTACTCAATAAATATTAGCTATTATTGTTAATATTATAATTTTATCAGTTATTCTGTATCCTTTATTGGTGTTGCGCTTTCTCACCAGCAATATTGTTTTCTCCATGGGGTTTGTGTGAGGCTGAAATTCAGTGATGGATATAGAAATACTTTAAAAATTAGGTATGGACTTCAATTTGCAGCTAGGAGATAGTATCAAGAACTTGACCTGGACAGCCCAAACAACTAGAAAATTGGACATAAGATATGAAACAACTATTTTCAAACAGTGACTAATAGCATAGGACTCTGATCTTTGAGGAAAGGGACGCAAATGAGGTGATCCCTATGATTTTTCTTCCTTTCTACCTTAAGGCAATTTCCTGGCTATAAGGACATGGGTGGGAAACCAGAGAGACCTTAGTGATCTTGCTGATTTGAGCAGATAGAGATGGCTTTTTGAGAAGGTAAAGCAGCTAGAAGTTGTGGAATAGTATACCAGAAAAGAGGGAGCTACTCAGAGAAAGAGTAGGAGGCCCCCTTGAGTATTTGTTGAACATTAGGCCATGCACCTGTGGGGAAAAAAGTTCATGTAAAATGACTAGGAAGTTGCAAGTTGAATTAATACAGAGTTCATACAAACCAAAGAGAGAGATGTTCAAGCTTCAACCACCCAGAGTGAAGAGTCTTTAGTGGTCACCAGGAACATTAACTATCCCCAGGGAGTCTGCTGTGCCTTAGTAGAATGGACCGCACTATCCCTGGAGGAAAAGCTATACTAGACTTGTCCTACCAGAGCTCAAAAACAGATTTTGAAGAGTTCAGACTGATATCCAAATTACTTAACTACATGTCAGAACAGAGCCAGAAATTTTCAGATAGTCAGAAGGATAACATTTACAATATCCAGCATCTAATAACAAAATTAATAGACATGCCAAGGAGAAAATTATGACCCATAAACGAGAAAAATTAATTAATAGATATAGATTGAGAAATGACATAGATAATAGAAGTTGTGGACCAAGAGGTTAAAATGGTCATAACTGTGTTTGAATATTTAAAAGGTAACATGAACCTAATCAGGAGTGAAATGAAAGATATAAATGAATGAAACATGTAGAGGTGAAAAATACAATATCTAAAAAAATATGTATACACACCAAATGGGATTAATAACTATGTCAGTTGAGTCCTTTGAGAAGCAGATGCCAAGACCAGATTAAATGTCATGCAAAGAATTTATTAGTGGAAGCACCTGTATGAGAGACAAGTGTAAGGGAACTGGATAATATGGGAGAGCCATCGGACTACAATGGTTGTCTGACTCTGGGTGGAGAGAAGGAAGAAAGATTGGTGGAGATATAATAGGCAAGACCTTCGGTGGTCTTTAAATCAGAGTCATCCATCGGAGGAGTCCCACACTCCCTAGGAATGGGCCTGCCTTAGTATCCCTGCTGCTTTCAGTCAGTGCAGGGAACAGCCCATGGGAAACTCATCCTTCCTGCATATGTGGCTATGGCTTTCGAGTGCAGCAGCTAAGGTGGAGGTCTACTTGAGATAATGGACATCTCTAAAGTTCTGAAAGAAAATAAAATTATCAACGTAGAGTTCTGTATATATAGAGAGAGTTCCACATAAATATCTTTCAAAAATAAGGCAAAATAACTTTATTGGACAAACCAAAGCTGAGATAAACCATTGCAAGTAGACCTGCACTTCAAGAAATGTTAAAAGAAGTTCTTCAGGTGGAAGAAAATTATGTCAGATGGAAATTTGTATCAAAACAAGTGAAGGGTGCCAGAAATTGTAAACACATGGGTAAGTATGAAGACTAATGTTGTTTTTAAAGTTTTAAAAATTCTTTTAAAAGAAAATGGATTTTAAAAAATATAGCAACATATTGGAGATTTATAATATATGAAAGTAAATATATGACAACAATAATAAAAAGCTGGTGGAGACAAATGATATATTGCTTTAGGCTCTTACATTATATATAAGTGAAGTGATTTTATTTGAACCTAAACCTTTACCAATCACTGAAAATTAAGATTCATCAGCCAATAATGAGGGATAAAATAATTGGAAATTAATTTTAAAGTACCATTTACAGTTTCATCCCTCCAAAAAAATTATTAGGGCAACCGTTCAACAGTGTGTGTAAGAACTATATACTGAAAACTATAAAACATTGCTGAGAAAAATTTAAGGAGATCTAAATTAATTGAGATATATATGAGATATCATAGATATGTAAGAGATATGAGATATATATGTATCCACACACACATACACAATGTTTATGGATCAAAAAAAATTTTAAGACATTAGTTTTCCTCAAATTGAGCTATATACTCAGTGCAATTCCAATCAAAATACTAGCAAGCTTGTTTTTATAGTAATTGACAAGCTTATTCTAAAGTTTATATAGAAATGCAAAGAATCTAGACTAGTCAAACTAGTTTTATGGAACAAAACATAGAGAACTTTTACTACTTTATTCCAACACATATCCTTGAATACTCTTCCTTTATAGTATTAGTGTAAGGATAGATCAATGAAAAGAATATAAGTTACAAAATGACTCACATATATATGGGCAGTTGACCAAAAAGTAAAACTTCTGGTTAACAAAAGATGTAATTAAGAAAATGGAAAGTAAGGCCACAGATTGGAGAAAATATTTACAATAAATATCTGACATAGGACTTGTGAAAATATATAATTCATAATAATAAGACATTACCCAATTGAAGAATGGACAGAAAGTTTGAATTGAAACTTTGCTAAGGAAGAAGTACAAATGGTCAGTAAGCACAAATCAGCTTTTCAGCATGATTAGTCATTAGGAAATTTCAAATTAAAACCATGACATATTACTATGTAACCACTAGAATGCTGAAATTAAAAAGATTGACAGTATCAGGCAAGGATGTGAAGCAAGTAAAACTATACATTGCTCATGAAAATGTAAACTAGTTTTACTGCTTTGGAAAGTTGTCTCACTGTTTCTTATAAATACCCACCTTACAAATCAGCAATTCTTCTAAATATTTAGGGGAAATCAAAACATATATCCACGCAAAGACTGGTCTACCAATGTTCTTAGCAGCTTCGTTCATAGCAGCCATGACCTGTAAACAACCAAAATGTCCATTAAACAGGTGAATGGATAAATTGTCATATATCCATTCTGTAGTATCTTATTGAGAAATGAGAAGGAATAATTAATTGGTGCATTCAAAAATCATGTTCAGAGAAAGAAATCAGAGTGTGCCTATAGTCTGATTCCATCTGTGCAGGATTCTTAAAGGACACATCTATAGTGATAAAAGATCAGTGTTTATGTGGGGCCAGGACTTGGGAAAGGCCCCAGGGAACTTTTGGGATTGATAGGAATGTTCTGCATTGTGATGGTTGTGGTATTTACATGGGTACATACATTTGTAAAAGCCTGTCAAAAAGTAGGCTTAAAATAGGTACATGTTTTGGTATATAAATTATCCTTTAGGAAATTTGATTTAAAAAAACAAACAATTGCATATGAAGTGTAAAATAATTGTTTTATATATATGTTCAAGATGTATTTTTATTCAATATTTGCTATTGTTTTGCAAATGGTAGAAGGGACAATTTAGATTTCAGTAAAACTCTAGATATTGCAGATTTTGGGGTCTTGGTCATTTTATTACCCTGTCAGCCTTCTTCAATCCATCCTCTGCTCTAGGAGCAGTGACAGAAGTCTCCAGTCTTAATCTAGAAGTTGGTGGAGATTTTTGCAGTTGTGTATATTCACAAATTGAGTTTGAATCTTACCTTCTCAATTTAGCATTTCAGAGTATGTATAACAATCAGGTAACCGTGTGTGTGTGTGTGTGTGTGTGTGTGTGTGTGTGTGTGTGTGTGTGTAAAATGGTAAGGATTAAGTGCAACAAAGTATACAACAGCTTTGAATTTGGAATGAGTAATAATCCTTAGAGTGGTAGAGAAGTAGAGGTACCTCTGGAGAAATTGCTTAGAGAAGGAGGCAGGGAGGAAGGTTGATGAAGAGGGGTGAACCACTTCTTTCTGGAATATATTCTTTTGCCTCCTTGTGATTTTTTTTTTTTTGTTTATTTTTTCACCCTCGGTATTTTCTCATTTAGTTTTATTTAGCACGTAGAGAGTTGTCTGAACACATTAAGTGCAGCATGATTCAAGTATGTTAACGTCATCTTCCTCCAAAGGAGAGGATGTTCTTTAGCATCACTGTCTCCTGTTGTCCGTTTTACTTCATTACTAACTGTTATTTGGCTTGCAGCGGAATGGTTTTTAAATTCTTTGTAACCCCAAACTGGTTTACCCTTCTACCCTATCTCTAAGTAATTTTGGTGCTTTGTAGAGACAGTATAGTGAGTCTAATGTGTGACTGTGGATCTCAAAGTTATTTGACCTCATTTCAGATCTGGGCTTTATCATTTCAATGTATAAACATTGGCAGATTATTAACTTTTTAAGTGACAGTTTCCAGTTTCCTCATATGTAAAGTGGTGAGATTTATCTCAAGACTATTGGGGGATTAAAAGGTAAGTGCATGTAAAAGAGCTTAACGTGCCCCCAGCAACAAGTAAGCACTCAGTACTTGTACTTTGGATATTATACTTTAGGATTTTATGTGTAATTGGTACATTCCCTTTAGTATTATTTTTTTTTTGAAAGTTATTTGTTTAGACATCTTTTTCTAGAATTACTGCTAACGAGGATATACCTTCTCAATAGTCACAGTCCCAACTTTGATATATTGGCTTTTAAGGTTTCAGCCACTAGATGGTGATATTTGGTTGTGAGGCTAAGTGGTCTGTTTTTCTCTGAGAATTAGTGTGTGTGTGAAGCAGGAATATAATTAGAATTTACCATGAATTGTCTCTGGTCTAGAAAAGTATACCTACCAAAGTGAACTTGAGGGTGATTGGCTGGGTGACACACATTCTGTTGAGTGCTAGCATGGAAAGATTTAATGACAGTGATCTTCATGTTGATGTCATCTGTTCCTTTCTCTCTTTTGCATCCTTCTCACTGGTATACAAGTATATCCTTATAGCATCCATTTAAAAGCATCTTTTGACTCCACATGCCCCACCATTTCTGTTCCCTTTTACCGTAAATTCCATTTCTTGATGAATTATCCTTTCAGTCCATTTCCACTCAGGTTTCTGTCCCCGCTAATTCACTGAAACAACTCTTGTAAAGGTTATATGACCTCCATCTAGTCAAATTCAGTCATCGTGTCTCTGCTCTCATTTTCTGTACTTTCACCATTTGGCATAGTTGACTACTCCCTTCCTAAAATTACTTCTTTCTACAACATTGTCATGGTTTTCCTTCGTTTCAGTGTCTACTTCTTAATCTTCTTTGTTTGCTTTTTTCTTTTGCTTATTTTCTAAATTTTGGTGGGCCACAGTATTTAGAAAGTACTTCTTGTCTTTTCCATATGTAGCCTTTTCCTTCTTAAACTTAGTCTGCTTTCAGTACCATCTTTGTACTGTTGACTACCAAATATATGTGTGCAGTGCTGTCTTCCCACCTCAGTTCTAGACTCTTAGATCTCTTATGATTACCCACTTGGATGTCTAATCTTAAGCTTATCGTGTACTGAACAGAACTCTCGATTTTTCTCCCAAACATCTGATCCTTTTTAGTCTTTCCTATATCAGGAAAAGGCCCATCATTTACTCAGTTATTTAGGCACAAAAGCCTAGAGTCAGCTCTGTTGATTTATATGCCAACCACAGCTAATCAGTCCAACTCACCTCCAATGCCCTGACCTTGAGACAGTTCATGCTGTTCCTGTGACCACAAAGCCCTGGCAGCTGCTACTGTTGCCACAGACCAAAGAGCCCCAGGTATGGTGCTGACAGTGAAAGATCATTATACCTTGACACTGGCCAGATTGGACCTGTTGCTGCTCTGGAGGGATGGATCACATACCCAGAAATATGAGTGATTTAAAGCCTTGTAGGGGAGACTTTGATTGGTGGGAAACAGAGTATGGTAGCGAGCCTGCAGATAATTTTTTTTCTTCTTTTTCCCTACCCCCCCGGACTGTCTCCAGGACATAGAGATTTCATACAGTATCTCTGAAGAACCTCTACAAGATTAGCAATAATCTGTATTTATTTTTGAAGCTGTTGCTAACTTAACATATACCTTGTATTTATTCTCTTTCCTGCCTCACTTCTCTTTTATTCCCTCACTCTTGCTCCCTGGGATCCTTCTCCCCACAAAGAGTTAGTCAGTAAGTGCAGGCCTCATGTTCTGTTTCCCAGGTAACCCAAGCTAACCATCTTCCTGGATTCCTTTCCTTTTTTTTTCAGTCCTCATCTCTGATCCAAGCTGAGTAGACTTTACTCTTTAAACATATTCCAAATCTATTTTATTCTCCCCTCTTTTTTCACTGTTGTTATCTGGTTTAATCTACTGTCATTTTTTATCTAGGTTACTCACGTAGCCTCCTGTGCTCATACTGAGACCTCTGCAGTCCATTCTCCTCTCCTGGACCTGACCGATCTTTTCAGAATAAATCAGTTGACATCTCTGTGTTGCGCAAAGACTCTATGGATTCCCCATCACACATACAGTTAAACCCATAGTCATAACCATGGCCTCCTAGTCCCTAAGTTCATTGGGGTTTGGGCCTATTTCTTTCATCTTACACTCGCCTTTCTCCTACTATAGCCATGCTGGTTTTCTTTGCTTTCCTCAAAACATGGAGTGTGGCCTTGGACTCTTTCCTCCCTTTGTCTGAAATGAATTTTCTCCAGATCTTCAGTTAGCTAATGGCTTTTTAACATTCAGATCCCAGTTCAAATGTCTTCTTAGAGACCTTTCTTGACCATGCATTCTGAGGAGCCACCTGGTCGCTATGTCATCACTCCATTTGTTTTTTATCCTGGTACTTATTGTATTTTAATATAAAGTTTGTTGTCAGTTTCTGCATTTTTTCCACATGCAAATGTTCTAGAATGTAAGATTTATAAGAGTGGAGTTCATTTATGTCTTGTTAGATGCTGTATCCTCAGTAACTAGAATACTACCTGGCCCCAGTAACTAGAATACTACCTGGCCCAGAGTAGGTGCTCAATAAATATTTATTAAGTGAATAAGCTGATAACTGTAGAGCTCATTAAACTTGAAGCTACAATCAATTAGAAATATGACTGGGAGCAAAGTAACTAAACACTTTGACATTTCTGTCTGGTAGATGAGTGTACTAACTTATTTGGCTTGATGACCAGCTGTTCCTTACCTCAGTATAGGGTATTATCTCATCCTGCCTTTGCGTAATCCCTGAAGCTATTCATTTTTCTCCCTTCCTTGTGCTAGTTTAGTGGCATACTGTTAAGGTTGTCTTTAAACTGGTCAAATCAGACTTTGGTCACTTATTAACCATAATGACTTTAATCCAAATTTTTATCTTTTAATGCTTCTTATCCAACAGCTGCAGTAGGGCTGTGTCTGTTCAGTGTGTTCCAAACTGAAGTTGAATTAAGAGATATGCTGTAGGAATTATGAGAGACAGTTTATTAGCTGCCAAGTTTACCTCTGATCCACAAATGGAGGAACTAAGTGGTGTTAGTCTTTATTTGTAGGTTAGGAGAAATAAGTCACTAGCCAGTGGAAAACAGCTCACTTGTTCCTTTAAACCTATGGGTAACAAAGCACATTTCATTTAGCAGTGCCTCTGCTATCAGCAATAGTTATAATTTCAAAATAAAAGCAGTGCAATAGAGAGGAAAGAACATTTTTCCCCCCTCAGATCAACGTACCTGTATTTGCACATGTGCATGCTTGTATGTGTGTGCATGCATGCATACCTGCCTAATGAAAAGACAAAACAGAACTAGTGGTAGTATCATCTTGAGCTTCTTAGTTTATTTTGTACTTTGGAATAATGTAAATTTAGGTACCTAAGCAGCTTCGTGGGGGTGGGGATGGGATAAGCCATTCTGTTTCTCAGTGATAGTGCTATTGGCATGTGGGCCAGAACAATTCTTTGTTGGGCAGCATCGCCCTTCACCTTCCAGGAGCATCCCTGATCCCCCGTCATAAGTACTTTCCAAGTCATAGTGACAACCAAAAAGGCCTCTCTACACAGTGTCTTAAATGCTCTCCATGGGGTGATAACTGCTTCTGTTTGAGTTAGGAGAAGACAGGACTGAAAGTAAAAAATACATTTGACAAATGTGAGAAATTTTAACAGTGGTTGGGCCAAGTAGAAAAGGGCTTGGCAAACCACACCTTGTTTTCACAAAGTTTTGTTTGGGCACAAACATGCACATTTGTTTGTGTATCGTCTATGGCTGATTGTGTGCTATAGATTACTGCGTACTGAGATCGTATGGCCTGCAAAACCTGAACTACTCACTATATAAACTTTTACTATGTTCACCCTTGGTCTAGAGACCAAAGACCTCCGGCCCCTTCCTCAAAAGGCACAAAGACTCCTGAAATCTCAAACATCACATATCCAGCATTCTAATCGACTTGTCCTTTTTCTACCCATGTTCCCAATCCCCTAATTTTGGGATTTCTTATAATTTCTGTATCTGGAATGATGAGAGAGGATAAAGTAAGAATTGAAGTTTTTGCTCCTTTTGTCTTAAGGCAGAATTACTTTTTACTTCTTTCCCTTTTGTTTTGTAATGTTTTGTTTTTTGACTTCTTATCAGCATGCCAACTCCTGGCCCCTATTTTCATGTCTTCGTACATCTCTCTGATGCTTCCCAAGACTCCTCTTGAAGAAGTAGGACAAATGAGATGGATAGAATCTGTGATATTAGCACTATGTTCTGGGCAGTGTAGAGAATGCGAGTAACTACCCTTTGGTCACTGAACTCATTAGTAAAGATAAGATAAAAATGTATGGAAGAATTATAGAAAAATTAAACAGGAGACAGCATTGGGGTAGTTGGAGAAAGCGTTGGTTTTGTATTTTAAAAGCTGTCTTCAAATCCTGTTTTCTGAAAGATTAAGACCTTTGAATTAGTCCTGTAGCTGCTTTCATACTTCGTTTCCTCATCAGTAGAATGAGAACAAGTAATGCCAATCTTATAGGACTTCTGCGAGTACTAATGAATTAACTTTTTGTGAAAATTGTCTGTTAAGTAATTAAATCTTAAATGCTTTTGAAAACAAAGCACTTTAGAAATATGTGTTACTATGTGGTCAATAAAGTGGTCTTTGTGGTCTTCATGACAAACATGGGATTTTAAATCAATCTTAGAGGAGAGAGAGCCTTTGAGTAGGTGAAGAGCAGGAGTGCAAGTGGATGAGCCCTGGGGATGCATGTGAACAAAGGCATGATGTGTGGTAGGGACTGGGCGAAGACACAGCAGAGTGGAGCAGAGCTGTAGGTGGTGAGTAGTAGAACAAAGATTGGACAGATGGCCTAATACTGAAGAAATACATTTGCTAGTAGTTTTAAAATTTTTATGTTATTATTTCAAGTATATAGTACATTGGTTAGATATTTACATAGTTTATGAAATGATCCCTCTGATTACTCTCTCTCCTCTGACTCTCCACCTAGCCATTGCATTACTGCTGACTGCATTCACTATGCCGTGCTCCCCATCCCCATGACCACCTATCAACTACTAATTTGTACTTCTTTAACTCTTCACCCCTTTCTCTCATACCCCCTACCCCACATTTGCTATGTTAAGTCCCACAGAATTTACTAGTAATTTATTTGTTAAAAAATTATGAGTAATTATTATGAGTAATTATTAAGTTAATTTTCCAGAGAAAGAAGATAGAAAGTAACTAATATTTCCGAAGTTTATCACATTGGGTCTTTAACAACATTTGCAAATATTAGAGTTAGGCTTGAAATCACCTGCTGCTTTTAGAAGTAATATTAAAGCTTACTGGATTATAATACTAAGATTAAATTTCTTTGATGTATATGTACTTTTTGTTAAGAACATTATAGGGAATAGCTATAAATACTCAGAACTGGGTGTTCAATTATATTAGGTATTGTTGAATGTCATGTACTTTTTAAATTCATTATCTGTTATATATGCAACCTTTCATAACTTTTTTGTGAGGTGTACCCTACATGGTCATGTGGATTTTATAAGTAGTTGAATTTAATTTGCTAATTCTTTATTTAGGATTTTTATACTTACCTTATGGACTAGAAAGCTTTCGATGATCGCTAGGATTAATTCCATTTTCTCAGATAATGTATCTTTCTTAGGACAAAAATGTGCTTTTGGAGTAGTCCAAATATGCTGAGATGTGTTATGATTCTTAAAACTATGTTTCTAATTGTGGAATTTAAAACTTTGGATTAGGCAGTGGCAACTATTTTCTTGTCAGGGCCTTTCCATATTGTTCCAGTACATCCTACAAAGACTATGAACTACTCCTTGTTTCCACCTTATTCCTTCCGAAATTATTGATATGTGTGTTAGGTGCTATCATGTTAGGTGTTATATACCTTGATAAGCAAAATACCTGTCACACCGTTTATGTAGAGTTTTTTATTTCAACAAACACAGAAATACATGTAAAGTTTTCTATAAAGAAAAGAGCTGTGTACCATGAGCCATATTCACCAGGATGATTTAGATAAGGGACCACAGAAGGCTCCTTTGAGGAAGCAAGAAGGCAAGTGACTGAGTTCATCCAGGTGAACAGAGGGAGTTCTAGTTATTGTTTTGTCTTTTGCTTACTTTGTGATTTTATCATATATTTATCATTAAAATAAGGCAACTTGCTATTGTCTTGCCCGCTTACTACTATGTATATTTTTATTTGATCCAAATTATTTTATGATACTGAAATTAATTTCCATTGAATTTTATTTTGTGTCATTTATGTGTATGTTAAATGAATGAATAATATAGATGGTAAAATATTTTAAATGATCCCTGTATCTGAAGTAGAAATTGAGAGATTGAAATTGTGACTTTTTACTTATTTCAGAAAATTCATTGTTTAGTGTAGCAAGAAGTAGAATATGGTAGCTGCTTTCAATACGATAATTGAGAAATGTCCTGTGCTAAGTATAAGCTGACATCATGGTTTTAGTTTGCTTTGGAAAATTATCTTTATTCAGTGTATATACACCTTCATATAATTTCAGAGCTCCTCCCTGTTTCCAGAGTGTATTTTATTGATTCATCCTAAATTGTTTGTTCTTGTCTACATTAAATCAGAAGCTTTTAAAGACATGTTTGTTCTTTTGTGTAAGCAAATAGTTTAATTATTATTATTATTTCAATTATTATTGAAAGTAGCTTTTATGACTTAATCCATTCTAATAAATGATAGTAAGTAAAACACAGAGCAGTTTAGTAGTTAGTTTAAAAGTATATTTCAAACTTTTACTAGAACTCTAGTTTGAGCATCATCTCAACACTTCTTCCTGGTCAGTTCCCCTTTCCCTAAATATGGTTGTCTTGAGAAAATATGCAATTAGGAAATATATTTTTTCTCTTTCATTGTTTTTTGCTTTTTTTTTTTCCTGAGCCTTAAGCTACTTGAAATTAGGGTCCTCGTGATGAATGTTCATTGTATGTAACTGCACATAATTTCTTCAGACTGCTACTCCAGAATTTAGAGAAATTCAGAATAATTTAGAGATTTTCTTTTTCCTCTTTAATTCAGGAAATAGGTGATTGTCTAAAAGCTGGAACCTGATTTACCTACCCTGGGTATCACGTGATTGTCATTTAAGTTAGATCTTTGTGAAGGCTCCCACAAAATCAAGAACATAAACTATATGTTTTATTGAGATATAATCAACAATATATTAGTGTCAGGTGTGCAGCGTAATGATTTGATACTTGTATATACTGCAAAAAAACTACACTGAGTCTAGTTAATATCCATTACCATATATTGTTATAAAATTTTTTTTTGATGAGAACTTTCAAGATCCACACTCCTAAGTATTTTCAGATATGCATTACAGTATTATTAGCTCTAATTGCTGTACTGTGCATTACATTTCCATGACTTATTCATTTTATAACTGGAAATTTGTACATTTTGATCCCCTTCACCCACTTTGTGCCCCTCCCACTCCAGCTCAGACAACCATCAATCTGTTTTCTGTATCCATGAGCTTAGTTTTTTGTTTTGCTTTGGTTTTTGTTTTTAGATTCCACATATAAGTGAGATCATACAGTATTTCTTTTTCTGTCTAACTTCTTTCCTTTAGCATAATGTCTCAAATGACAAGATTTCATTCTTTTTTATGGCTGAATATTCTTTTCATCGTGTATATATGCCACATTTTTCTTTATGTGTTTGTCTTTTGATAGACATTTAGGTTGGCGATTGTTCAATAATAATGCTGCAGTGAACATGGGATGCATATGTTTTTTCAAATTAGTGGTTTTGTTTTCTTCAGATAATTAAATACCCAGAAATGGAATTGCTGGATCATATCATTGTTCTACTTTTAATTTTTTGAAGAACCTCCATATTATTTTCCATAGTGGCTGCACCAATTTACATTTCCACCAACAATGTACCAGAGTTCCCTTTTGATTTGCATTTCCATGATGATTAGTGATGTTGAGCATCTTTTCATGCACCTTTTGGTCATCTGTATGTCTTCATTGGGAAAATGTCTATTCAGATCCTCTGCCCATTTTTATATGAATTTTTTGTTATGTTGCTTTTGAGTTATGTGAGTTCTTTATATATTCTGGGTATTTACCCCTTATCAGATACGTGATTTGTAAATAATTTCTTCCTCTCAGTAGGTTGCCTTTTCATTTTCTTGATTGTTTCCTGTGCTTTACAGAAGTAGTCCCACTTCTTAAATTTTCTATCACAGGACACTTCGATTGCTTCCATATCCTGACAATTGTGAATAATGATGCTATGAACATTGGTGTGCAAATATTTTTTTCGGATATGGGTTTTCAGGTCTTTGGAGGTAAATACCCAGGAGAGGGATTGCTGGATCATATGGTAGATCAACGCTTAGTTTTCTGAGGAAGCTCCGTACTGTTTTCCATAGTGGCTGCAACAATTTGCAGTCTCACCACTTGCTCAATTATCTTGATCTTATATTCCTACATGCTATCTTCTCATTTGTCTCTTTGTCTCTATTCACAGAAATCCTTCCCATATAAGTTGTCAGCATTCATTGTTTCCACTGTCTTACTTCTAGTTCACTCTTTAGTTTGGCTAACGTCCCCTCCATTCTAAGAAGACTGTTTTGGTCAGTGTCAGCAATGACCTACATGTTAGTAGATCTTTCTGAGGTATTCAGAACAACTTGTCAGTCTTTCTATGACAGACTTCTTTCTAGGTTTCTGCAAAACCGCACACAGTCCTGAATTTCTTTTTTCCTGTCCTCTTTTGTCACTTGTCTTTGCTGGCCTGTTCTTTTCTGCTTGACCTCTGAATTTTGGAAATTCCATCTCTGGTGTCTTTTCACTTTTTCATCTACTCTCTCTGTATGTAATCCTACCTAGTTCTCTGGTTTGTTTATTTTATTCTTTACATTTTTAATGAAAAGGAAAAGGCAGTAACATATGTTTATCATTTTAAAAAGTAAGTGCGGTAATAACAAAGGATATATAGTGAAAATCAAGTCTTGCCCTCACTCCTGTTTTCTGGACTCTTAAGTTCACTTTCCCACGGGCAACCACAACTACCAGTTTCTTGATATCCTGCCAAAGATGATTTTTGGATTTATAAGAAATACAAACCTAATATTCAGATTTGTAAGAAATATAAACCTAATCTTTAGATTTATATTTAATGGCTATATAGATCTCTTACCATCCAGACTCTTACTCTCTAAAATTAGGGACCAGAAGATTTGGATATGAAGGGGTACTTGTATTTTGTTGTATGATGTATTATAATGTATTTAACTATCCTTTTGAGAAAGGATGTTTTCATCCTTAGTTTTTAAAAATTATATAGTGAATGTTCTTTCAGAGATATAAATGTACACATATACAGGTTAGTCCAAAAAGAAAGATTTGTAGAAATGGAATTGCTGTGTCAAACTGGGTGCATTTTTAAAAAAATATGTTTTACTGTTTTTTCCTTTTTTCTTTTGAATATATTGTTGTCAAGTAACAGACTTGTTACTTGTTGCATGTGTGTATACAGATGCGTAATGTGTGTATAAAGAGAGAACGTGCATACAACTTTCCATCAAAAACTGGTTTCTAATTTTTTATTATGAAAAATTTCAAACATACAGCAAAGTTGAATGATTATACAGTGAACACCTGTTCACCAACCATCTGAATTCAGCATATTTGCTTAATCTGTGTATGTTTTAAAAATAAATGTCAGACCTTGTGAAAGCATATTCCTGAAATCTTTGATATGAATTTTCTATCAGTAAGGACATTTTTCTAGATAACCATAATACAATTAGCACATAAGACAGCAATAATTACCTAATATATTCTAGTATCTAATACATATTTGGTTTTGCAATTGTCCATAAAATCTCTAAAGCTGATTCTTTTGACCGATGATCCAGTCAAGGCTCATTTATTGTTATTGATTGTTATGTGTTTTTAGTATCAATTTAGAGGAGGGTCCACAAACTACAGTTAGTGGACCAAATTTAGTCTGCTGTCCATTTTTGCAAATCAAGTTTTGTCAGAACACAGCCCCACTCATTTGTATTGTCTCTCTGGCTATGTTCACATTACAGCAAACAGTTGATTCCAAAGCCTAAAATATTTGCTATTTGGCCCTTTACAGAAAAATTTTATGGGCCTTTTATTTAGAGCATTAGAACAGTTCTCTCACTTAAAAAAAGTTTTCCTCATGACATTGACTTTAAAATTGACCAGGCAGATTGCTTTGTAGAATGTCTCTGGTTCTGGATTTGTCTCGTTTTTTATCCCTTTGGATCATTTAACTTTATCCTCTGTCTCATTTTCTGTAAACTAGAAGTCAGATCTAGCAGCTTTATTCAGGTTCAAAAAACTTTTTTTGCTCAAGGCTATTCATGCTGTTGTTTACTTTCTGTTGCATCACATCATGATGTATATAACACCTTTAGTGATGCTAGGATCAATTAACAGTGTTTGTGTAGTATTTCAGCCTTATCCTTCATTTTGTAGGTCTGCATCAATTTTTTCCCTAATGGTTCCACTGGTAGTCTTGCCTAGATCATTATTTCATAAATGATAATTTTTTAAATTGTGATATCCCTTCTGCATTTATTAGCTGTTCTTTTCTCTCATAAGGAAGAACTTTTCCTCATAAACACCTTAGAGGTTTGTTATTTTTATTTATAAATTACAGAAGGAAAATACTTCCATCTCTGTCTCTTATGAAGGTTTTGAAAATAGTGTTCAGGTTCATAGTCTCTTATTGTTTCCATAGTTAAAAGTGTTCACTTGAACTAGAGCTTTTACATGTGTACATGCACATATATTTCGAAGACTAGATTGAGGAGAAAGGATGAGAAGCTATTTATTTGTGTTTCATTATGAGTATTTCTCTCTTTTTCTGTAAGACTAAAAATAAAAAAATTAAATTATGATTCTAACTGTTTAACATTTAGGCTAGTTTCTAGGGGATTAGACAGCCAGACTGCAATTTGTATTATAGATGTAATCTTATATTTAAAGAATATTAGTGTCCTTTGAATTTTCAATTAGCATAGAGATTACTAGCTCTAATAAGTAAACCAGCTGGGAACTGTAACTATTTCTTATAAAGCTGGCAGGTCATATATCAGTAGAAAATCTGAAGGGAAGTAGTATAGATAAGTAAATATAATATTTATTCCTTTTTTCTTAATTAAAGGAAATTGCTGAGAATGTTGAGTTTTACAAACTTCCTTCTAAGGTAATCTCATTTCCAGTCAGTTTTACATCAAATATAACATATGTATTAAATTTGACCTCTAACATACAATTTTTCTTCTTCAATAATTATTATTCATAGGCCACTTCCTTCCAAAAGACAATTGTATAGTCAAAGGGTAATTTTTCTTCTAGCTTTATTGAAATATAGTTGACATATAACATTGTGTATGTTTAAAGTATACAATGTGATGACTTGATACAAGTATATATTTCAAAAGGATCACTACAATAAGGTTAGTTAACACAGCCATTATTGCACATAATTACTTTTTTGTGTGTGGTGAGAATGTTTAATATTTACTCTCTTTCGCAACGTTCAAGTATATAATACACTATTGTTAACTATAGTCATAATAACTGTAGTACAATAGATACCCAAAACTTACTTATTACTGAAACTTTGTACCAAAGGGTAATTTTTAATGGCTAACAGTAGAGAACCCATTTGAGTGAATTTTGCATTGGAATAATAGTAATCATTCTTTGAGCATTATGCTGCTAAGAGAAAAATTTGAAGATTTAAAGACATGAAAAAAAAGTTTTGTGTGATATACAATACATTAAAATAAACTGGAAGAATTAGCAATAAATGTTAACTGTATTAACTATAATTACCATCTTTGGGTGGTGAAATTACGAGTGTGTGTGTGTGTGTGTGTGTGTGTGTGTGTGTGTGTGTACGTGCTCGTGCACGTGCATTTTCCTTAGGTGTAGAATGCGAGGAAGACCTGATTTAAGAACATTTTGCATTAAAAAGAATTGAATACCCAGTGCAAGCCAACTCTGTGTTTTAGTCACCAGCATAGATTTGCAGTCTTTGGCTGCCTAAATACATGTGCAGATCAGAGAAGGAAGAGGCCACTGCAGTCTGCAACTCCTACCTTCCTCCTCCTCTTCCTCTCCTTTCCATAAGCTGTGGTTTTTAAAACAGTGAAGCTCAGACTTTCTCATTCCTTCTGTGTATGTTCTATTTCATCTTCTCCTTTGCTAACTGGAGTTCCAGGTGAGGTCTTTGCATCTTTTCTTTACTATTTTTTTTTAAGTACCTTTTGCTTAAAGGAGGCTACTCTGTCTGGGAAAGGAAGGATGGTAAGAATGGGACCCTTGAGGGGTTAGCATAAGAATCCAAGCAGTATGATCCAATCTAATAGGTAGTAACCCAACTAATTCATTAATTCTGTATAATTGATGGTATTGTAATAGAGTAATTGGAATTCATAAATAAAAAACTTTAATGGCACCTGAAAATACACCTTAAAATTCTTAACTTTGAAATGCATTAGGCATGTTCTAAGCTAATGTTAATATAAAAATTACCTAAAAATAACTGTGAGCCTCAGATTCCTATTCAGGGTAATTTAAGAGCCAACAGAGGGACACAGTGGTTTAGCCAACCCAAGTTTACCACCTGCTGAGCAGAGTTTGTATGGAGAATTGTTTGCCAGCCACTCAGGCTTCTGCTGGCCAAGCTAATGGGCATAGCCCGACCCTGTGCAGAAGTGCTGGAGTACAAAGGAAGCAGAGCAATGCAGGGCAATGGAAGGAAGAGCATTGACAGGCAGCAGCAGTGAGACTGCATATCTCCATTATTCCTTCCCACTTTGGGAACCCTGGCTCTAGATAGATCCTTGAGTTTGGCAAAATCCTTGATAGAGAAATCATTTTCAGTTGTGAAGCTCTTTGAGATTTGGTTTGTGACATAAGAATATTTCTAATATAGGCAGAGGCAGGGAAAAACATACAGCATCATGGTAGCACATCATAAAAGTGAAGTGAATAATGGTCATTGTCCAAATCACTGGCACTTTCCTAAATTCGTGTTAGTAGTCTTTTACCCAGAGTTAAACAAGGTGTTTAAACAGATATCTCCTCAGGACTCAGAAGGGGCCCCTGTTAGGGAAGAAGAAAAATTAACAGTGGTCAGGGCAGTAGATTGATAGTCATCTTTGCATATTCAGACGTGGTTTGCCTGGGAACAAAGACTGCCACCAGCCTTTTTGGCTTATAGTTGTAATAGCCTGCTTCTACAAAACTGCCACAGCCTATAATGGCAGTTAAAGCAGGCTTTGTAAAGCACACTCCCACCCTGTTGGCCCTCACCCTTGCTGCTAGCCATGGAGCAGGTACCATGGCAAACTTATTCTAAGCAGGCTCTAGCCCATTTGCCATTTGTCAATATGACATAAGACTGAGAAATGGTATTGCCCATAAGTATTATTTACTAGTAAAGGAACTCCATAGTAAGGTGAAAACAGAGAATGTACTTTTTTATGTTCTTCAACTAGGTATTTTCTACCAAATTTTGCCTTTATTTCTTTAGTTCTTTGCTCCCTGCTTAAATAATAGTGCAGATCAGCCCTCATCTTGGTTGCTATGTTTGGTTTGGATCTTCACATATTAGGTAGGAAATTATGCACAAGAACACATATGGGGAAGGAAAGGGTCTGGAAAAACAGGTAAGAAACAGTGATTCAAGAGAAAATAGCACATGATAGGGCTTAATATGCTATGAGAGAGATTATCAGTGGTTGACCCTGGTTTTTATTAGTGTTACCTGGGGAACTTTTTAAAAGTTTCAGATGCCTGGATCCTACTCTGAGAATTTTGATTGAGCTGAGGCAGGGACCAGTGTTGTGCCTGTGTGTATGTTTCCCTTCCATAATCTCCCTAGATCATTCTGTATGTAACTGGGAGTAAAAACTGGTGGATTATATTCTTTCTGTTTAGCTCTGGAAAGCAGAACTGGTAGCATTGTGGGAAAGTACAAGATAGAAAGTTTCAGCTCATCATAATGAAAAATGTTCTGGTAATTAGAGCTTTATCATTATAGAAGTATTCAAGTATACATGAGTTAACCGCTTGTGGAGGATACTGTGAAAATGACCCCTTTAGATAACATGTAGGACTTAGTCTTTAATCTTGTTTTTCTTTTTTAAAAAGAAAGTGCTCTTATGCTTCTGCAGATTTGTCATGGAGTATGCTAAGGTCGGTTTTCGGCATATCAAGTTTGAGATGTTTATGGGACATGTCAGTGGAAATGTTAATTGACTATATGGCTTTGGAGCTCAAGAGAGAGACCTGACTGGGAGATCATCAATGAAATTACCATCTCCATACGTTTTTCATTCATTTGACCCTTGTTTTATAAACCTACCATGTATTAAGAGTAATGAAATAAGACATGTTCTCTGTGCTCATGGAGCTTATAAACAAGGAAACTTAAAACTGAAGAATCTTTGCAAAATTACCTGGAAACTTTTAAATTGTTGTCGCTATCAGCTAGGTTGCCACAGTAGAGACCAGGGTTGCATCTGGATTGTAAATTCTTTAAAAACAGTTCTTTTTAATATATCTAAAATGAATGACAACATATACAGACATTGAGGATGATGAAAAAAAGATAAATTCTGGTTATTTCTCAACCCTGAAAATAAACTTTTCTTGGAGAAAGAGTTCTAAGATCTCTTTCATTTATATTTTGCCTTTTCCTCTTTTGCTGTCCTTTCCCTTTATCTCTTAAAATGTCTTTCTCTTTGTAACATCATTATTGTCAGTTCTTGAATAGTGATATTTCTTGATGAACAATTATTTCTTAATATCTGGTTTTTAAATTTGCTTATGTACTCTCAAGGACTTATTGAAAATATGATATTAATGTAACCTTAACAACTACAGATATCGAGAGGCGATTCAGAAGTGGGATGAAGCACTACAGTTAACCCCAAATGATGCTACCCTATATGAGATGAAATCACAGGTAATGATTATAAAGAATTTCACTTTCATTATGAAATTGTGCTACATTTGTTTGGTGAGCAGTGATAAACCAAAATAGCATATTCTTTTTAAATACAGTTTATTGGGGGAGGGGGGAATAAGTTACTATATTATTTATAGCTTTTCCTCATGTGTCCAGTTAGAAATTTGTTTACCTTCACAATGAAGTTAACTGTTATTTCAACCTAACTATGGTAAGATATGAGTAGATGGATATCTTTTAAAAAGTCACTAGTGATCTTCTGAATAAATGAAATGTATTTGTTTTCCTTGGAAATTAATTGTTGTAGACTTAACAATAACTAAGTTTCTTCAGAATGGATATGCATTAGATTCTGGATGATGATATTTCCCTAAAAATGGACTAGTCCTTAGCCAAAGGTAAGAATAGACTCAGTTTATTAATAGTTTAAGAATAACATTTGTACTTAAAAATACATATCCAGAATTTTATGGGAAAGTTGATAAAGAAAACCTTTGGGCACCTGGATTAGGTTATCCAAGAGATTTCAAATCTCAGAGTATTACACATTTTTGGCAAGGAATAGTTGTAATTCAGCTTTGATCTACACACTCAACAGATATCTTTTGGTTAATGATCTCAAACATAAGGCACATTTTTTATCAGCTTTGATTTGAGTTTATCCAGGAAAAGCCCAAATAAATTACATGTACTGAATGAAGTGCTATGAGGACCTTCATTTGGATAAGTCTTTAATTTTCAATCTTGAATATGTATATATAAAAGGCAGGATTTATGGCAAACTGTATGCAATGAGTTGTTTAATTAGGAACCTGATAATGATGGTTGTGTCACAAATTATGTGAAATGCATTTGGTCCCAAAAATTATAGATAAAATCCAGCTCTTCTCCGTAGGTGGAAGGTGGAGGGTTCTGGAACTACTTGATTTTTCTGGTTTGTATGGTATGAAGAACCCAATTGTGCAGAGGCCTGTGGAGTGTTTAAATAACTTTTATAGTTGGAAGATGTTCACTAGGGCCAAGATGAGTGGTTGAACAAATTTAAATTTACCTAGTTTAACAGCAAGTCCTGGGGTACCCTAAAAACCACATTGAAACCACATTGTAAAAAATAAATAAAAGTGAAGATGAGAGTTTAAATAGCTCTGAGCCACCATGGCTAGTATGACTGCATGGTTTTGACAAGATGGATAATGTTAATAATTAGAAAACGAATAGTTTATATTTTTACAGTTATTTTAGGAGTAGGAAGAATAATATAATTCCTGACTTCAGATGGCAGAGGAGGGGGTCAAAACCACTGAAATGCTATGTTTACCAGACTAAAAATATATTTTTAAAAATGAACAGAGTTGTTTATGTATGGTTATCCATTAGTAGTTTTTTAGCTTATGAATATTACTGACAGGTTTTGTTTTTTTTTCTTTTTGGCTATAGGTTCTGATGTCTCTTCATGAAATGTTTCCTGCAGTTCATGCAGCAGAAATGGCTGTCCAGAGAAATCCACATTCATGGGAGTCTTGGCAAACTTTGGGGCGTGCTCAGCTTGGATTAGGAGAGATAGTCTTGGTAAGGAAGTCAAGTGATTGTACTGCTGACATTTTATTTTTACATGTTTTTGATCAGCTAAACCCAAAGGTTAGTCATGTATAAAATCTATGCAAAAATGAATAACATGTCATCTCCTAAAGGTATTAAACAATAAACACAAATCAAAGTTATTACTGAACATTTTTTTTCACTATAAATGCTATTTATATCATGGTAAGAATATTCTTCAGGTATTTGGAATCACGGACATTAAAAAAAAATTTTAACATAAAACATTGACATTCGGTAAACCTTATTTAAATATAAAAAAGCAACTTTCAAGTTAGTTCTTTTCATCATCAAATATACTACATTATTGAGTACTGTTAGTATCACTGTGGAGACAAAACCACTAAAAGATTTTGCCAGGAAGGAAGAAAGTAGAATATGGGAGCGTAGTAGTTATAACTATTTGGACTGAAAAATTGCTAAGCTTATTGAGAAGAAAAAGGGGGAAGAGTAGGAGTTTATAAAAATTAAATACTATGTAAAGTTTACTATAAACTGGTACTTAATGAATTTCTCAACTTGTCTGACCTATACCTTGTAGGTCACAAAGGCCAAGGAAATGAGAATTAGCTTTGAGAATTGTCCTATTTTTGTTATGGCAGGGCTTCTATATCACTGATGACAGCTAATTTTCTAAAAAATGTTTGCAAATCTAATATAATAGTGCCAAATTTTCTTTTTTTCATTAAGTAAATGAAGACTTTTCATGCTTTTCTTGGCCTTTTATGGTTAAAAAAGACAAAATAATGAAAAACAAATTAAAAATTTTCTTTAAAGGCTAAAAAAATTAGTAAACCCGGAATTTAACTTGAACTTGGCTAACAATGGTTTTAGTAAGTTGAGATAACTTAGGTTTTTCTGATACTCTTGTAAATATATTATTATTTTTGTTTACAAAAAAAGGTGTTTGTCAAGTTCTCAAAAATAATAAGTAGGAAATTTTGATGAGAGAATAATCGATTGGAGTAAAGTAACTTAAAAATGATATTGTGACAGAAACCACATCAGCCAAAGGCCATTTTCATTCCTTGCCATTTACATAGTCGTCTTTTCTCTCCTGAAGACTTAAATCATCCCAGAGTTGGAAAAAAGAAATTCAGGAATTTGGTTTTTTAATAGGTTAATAGGAAAATAACAAAAATTTATTGTGTAATACTTTTTCCTATTCTTTTTTTAAACTTACAGATCATTATCTCTTTTGCTTGTAAGTGCCTATTAGATAATGAAAAAAATCTCTAGGACAGAATGTTTAGCAAAAATTCTCCTAAAAATAAAGAAAATGTACAGCAGGTGAGATAACATATACTTTAAATCAACCAATAAAAGTTAAATTATTCAATATATAAAGTTTTAAAAATAAGAGTACTAGTTATTCAACTAGGTATTTTTTTTTCCTATTGATAATGATTCTGTCCACTATATTGTGAAATTCTTGGAGAAATTAAAGGTGTTATGTGTTCATTTAATGTTTTTTAGGGCCCTACCTAAAAAATCTAAACTTGTCATTTTTATGTACACTGGAATAGTTAAAAAATGACTTTATTGAATGTCATAATGAAGGGATACTATAAAAATATATTGAAAGCAAGCTAAAATTTCTAACATCTAACAATTCTTACTATATATATATGTATGGATTAAAACATAAGAAAATGTATAGTTAAATAGAACAGGCAGTAAATTAAAAGTCAATAGTTGTATATAGCTCTATGAGTAATTGTTTAGCTTTTTATGCAGAATTGGGTATGTATGTTGGAAAATGATTATAGGCTTAGTTCTTCATTTTCTAATTTGAGGTGCAAAAGTAGATTTTTTTACTTAAGATCTTTCTTTTTTTAACATAAGCATTTATTGCTATAAATTTCCCTCTTAGTTCTGCTTTTGCTGCATCCCATAATTTTAGTATGTTATATTTTCATTTTCATTCATGTCAGGATATTTTCTAATTTCTTCTTTGATTTCTTCTTTAACTCACTGTTAGTTTAATTTCCACATATTTTTTAATTTTCCAGTTTTCCTTTTGCTATTGATTTCTAGTTTTTTTTTTCCAGTGTAGTCAGAAAAGATACTTGGTGCATCTTCTTAAATTTGATATGTGATATAACGTGATCTATCCTAGAAATGTTACATGTGCTTGAGAATAATGTGTATGCTGTTGCTGTTAGGTGAAATGTTTTGTATAGGTTTGTTAAGTCCCTTTGATTTATAGTGTTATTCAAGACTTGTGTTTCCTTATTGATGTATAGCTGTTTCTCCCTTCAGTTCTGTCAATGTTTACTTTATATACTTAGGTGTTCTGATGTTGGGTGTATATATGTTTATAATTGTTTTATCTTTCTGAGGAATTTACCTTTTTATCATAATCATCAGCCAGTGGTTAGGGCACAGCTCTAACTTTCATTCTTACATTCTGTTATGTTAAAAAAAAAAGATGTATATGGATTATGTTAAATATACTCATTTTTTAAAACAAAGCAAACGAAAAACCCTTACCTTTTTTTCTTTAGGCAATTCGAAGTTTTCAAGTAGCTCTTCACATCTATCCAATGAACCCTGAAATATGGAAAGAAGACCTTTCTTGGGCAAGAACGCTCCAGGAGCAGCAGAAGGTAGCCCAGAGAATTGAAAAATGTGAAGCACCAGTAGAAGTAACACATATCTCTCCAAAGTCAATTCCTGACTATGACTTTGAAAGTGATGAGATTGTTGCTGTTTGTGCAGCTATTGCTGAAAAACAGAAGACAGTTTCAGCCAATAAAACAATGGTTATTGTGTCAGCTTCTGGTACTGTAGAGACTGTAACTGAGAAGGAAGATGGTGCTCTACCACCAGATGGCTCTGTTTTTATCAAAGCCCGATGAAGCATAGCAGAAATTATGTGAATCTATCTTTTTGATTGCTTTAGGCATAGGGGCATTTACTCTGGAGAAACAGAGAGAAACTCCTGTTTGTAAAATAAATTTTTCAGATGAGGTATATAAAAACTAGAATTATTGTACAGTGTTTGGACTATTCTTTGATAAGTTATGATTTAAACTTCTTAAGATTAGAATTCTGAGCAAATGGTTTTTGATTAATAAACAATCCAAATATATAAGTGAATACATTTTAAAGACACAACTTGAAAAGTGAATTCTCGAATAGTGAATAACTTGATGGCCAGTGTTATTAAAATGTTGACTTGTTTACTTCTGTTTTACGATAACAGAAGTAGGTGATTTCTTTCCCTCCTAAACATACACTGCTGTCACTATTCATTCTTCTGTTTTCATACTTTCATTAGAGTAAATCTGTCACAAAGCTTGAAAACTTTTGACAATCATTTTGATTCAAAATTGTCATTGGTTATATGTAGACTCTTGAAAGTTTGGCGGGAAATGCATGCGAATGTGTACATTTTGAACATTTTCTTTAGTTTCTCAATTCTGATTTGTGCTTATGTTTTGACTTTAAAATTATCATAACCATGGTAGTTGCCACCGTCAGTATTTGTTAGATGCGTGAAGTACAGATAAGTGTAAGAATGATGGTTTTATTTTTTTAATTGTTAAAGTAGATAATCCTTACCACAAATGAGTTATTTTTAAAGTGCGCATTAAAATAAAATGAATGGCCCTTTTAGCTACATTATATGTTGTACTGCAACATTGTCCTAGTCAAAGCAGTATTTTATTTTAAATAGATTAAAAATCTTGAAAATAACTTAACTTTTGCTTATAATTTTTCAGCTGATGTTTTAGAATTCCTTTTTTAGATAACTTATTCGTGACTCCTCAGTGAAATGAGAAATAATCACAATTTTAAATAGCTAACTTATATCTTTCTAAAAAAAGACATAGAAATGTTATTATTAGAGTGCCAGTGAGTGAACAAGTTAGGTACAGCATAAGTGGAAACTGAAATGTGATTTATGATCACATGAGTAGAGAAGGATATAATGAAGAAACAGTTCATTAAAACACCACAGTTATATCCACAAATCAATATTGTCATTGCTAACGTGAATTAATTTATATTATTCATATTGTAGTACAGTTATATAGAACTACTTCTGACACTCAGGAATCTGTTATTGGTATAAAATTAATTTTATTCTTGTAAAAGATGAAAGTAAGTTACTTTATTTTCAGAAGTCTTATTCTGTTGGAGCATGTAAGTAATTGTCTAAATTTTTCTGAGATGATTTAAAAATTATTTTCTTTTAGTGGAATGTTTACTTCTTTTTCAGAATCAGAGAAGTTAGCACTTGCCTTGAAAAGTATTATATTTTCTCCCATAGTTACATTATAAAATTAGCTCTGGTTAGAGAGGTTAATTTTAGAATGATCCAAAAACCAAATATTAATTATATTTTATTTTATTTTATAAGAAATATTCTCAAACATTAGGTAGTTGGTTATCTAGAAAAGTGAGCACTTATTTGGTATGTTGTTTTGAGTAATGAGTGTTTGTTTATTGTGTAATTTGTGAATAAATAGTTTTTTTCTGTATTTTAAAGATTTACCTATTTTGTGGAGGTAGCTTTTGAAAAATTAGATTGATTTGTTAATGTCTTTCTCATGTGAAAATAAAATATGTAAAGCACCTTGTATAAGATCTCACATACGAAGTACTCAGAAAATGCAAGCTTTTTCTTTGAAAAACATGAATTCGTTTTAACCTCAGTTTCTTCTAATTTTAAGAAAGGAGGAGAAATTCTTTGTAATCTTTCTCTTGTGTAAAAGTGAGAAGTAACTACTTCTGACATTATAGGACAGATGGTTATCGATTGGGGATTTGTCTTGGTATAAAGTCTATGCTTCAACCCCAAAAGAGGCAAGACCAGGATAGATTACATGTAGCCACTAGATGCTGTTTAAGGACCCTCTGTTTCCTTTCTGTTGACATTGGTAGATTGGAATCGTCTCTTCCTTCCTCAGATATAAGACATAAGATGGTTTACACATAAGATAGAGGAGAAAAGGTAATAGTGAGTTTTGGAGGAGAACAACTTTTTTTTTCTAGGCCGTGAGAGATGCTTAGCTAACGCTCTTCAATGCTTGAAGAGAAAAATGCATACGTTATTTTATAAGGATGTGAATACTGATATCTGACATTTACTAAACTTGTTAACTGTAATAAATTATTTTGAATCTGAAAGAAAAATAATTCATCTTCATGATAGTAATATAATTAAAGACGTTTAATATACTTTCTGAAACAACACTAAACACTGAAATTAACTCTATTATAATTTGTATTTTTTTTTTGAAAATCATATGGCATAGACACTCATTAGAACACTGCTCACCAAGACGGTGCCTGATAATTTGAGAATTACTTAGTATTTTCTAAACAACAGGTTCTTAGATTATACAGAGTATTTATTTATTTTAAAAGTGCTAATAAATACTACATAAACTTTGAAAAGTCATGCAAGAACCTAAAGCTACTATAATTGAGGGTTATGTCAAAATTGTATGTCAGTCTCAGTATGAAAAGCTTTTAAGTTGACGTTATATGGCAAAACTATAACGAAGACTTAAAAATGTTTTATCTCAGAAAGCTGAAGTTTCCATGATTATAACTGATTATTCTAGCCTTTTTAGTTTGAAAATTATGTTTTATGTAATGATGTCAGCTCGTGTCATTGCCGTTCCCAGCAGTAGGAAACTGTTGACCATTTCCTTAATTTCAGGGTTTGTGAGTCAGAAGCTCTTCTAAACTGAGTCTGGACTTTGATTTCATGACATAATGTATCTAAATGAGTTGTGAGTTGACACAACAACTATAGTTTGGTAATTATCTTCAAATCAATGGCTATGTTAAATGTGTTCTTTTTCCCCCTGAGAGATTACTATTAAACTGATGGTGTATTTTGTAATTATTGGCATTTTAGGATTGACAAAGCAATGTTTTCTTAACCAGTAATAAAATATAGAAATTTGTAAATGATTTACTCATTGCTAAAGTAAATTGAAATATGTCACTTTAGTCACTTACAATTAAATACGCACACTTGAATGGAAGTGAAGGGGTAACCTTATAGCTAATGTACAATGAATTGTGCCTTAATGTGTGCTGTTTGTGAACTTCACCTGTTGTGTGTGCTGAAGTGGAAGAAAAGTTGAGAAATGTTAATCTACCCTGTGCTGGGAAGGCAGAGGGTGGAGGTAGCTTCCTTTCACAGTGCTCTTTGGATATCCACTAACCAAGGAATCCCGATCTCTCCCTTCTTCCTCCCTTCCACCTCCTCTGGAGAGGGAGTATATGATAAATAACTGGACAAAAAGGTTCTTTCTCCCTTTCTTTTGGATTTGTCATGCCTGCAGAGAGCCTATGTTGTGGTCCCTTGCCAGACATGTGATTTTTGCAGAGAAGACTCTGCCTCTGCAAGGGAAAACCTGTGGTTTGTAGGACTGGCCATGCCTGGGTGAACAGGTCTGCCTAATTCTGGCTTTGACATTAGGTGGTCATTCTTGGCACAAACCTAAAAGTACATCTTCTAACTGAGACTTCTTTTGACATAACATCTGACAATAAATCTGACATATTGAATCTCTATCTGCCTGACTCTCTTTGTCTCAAGTAGCTCGGAAATCAGGAGGGGACAAATGGTATCATGATTTGCTCCAACCCCAACAAAGATTTAGTGTAGCTTATATTTCAAAGTAAGCATGAGACAAAAACAAATTGGGAAATTATTTCTTATTTTAGATTTTTTTTAATCATGGAAATTCTCCATAATATCAATTACGAGGTAACTTATAAGCATTTAATCAGGTTATTTGAAAGGTCTATTGACTTTGGAATTGTGGTAGACCACAATATTGACTCTAGATTTAATTGGAAAGGAAGAATGTAAAAAGAACCATGGTATCCTCTACCCACCCTATTGACTTTATTAAAATATAATTTACATATAATAAATGCACCCTTCATAAGTTTATAGTTTGAGTTTAGACAAATGTGAATACCTATGCAATCACTATTACCATCAAAATGTAGAATATTTCCACCACCCAAAAAGTTCTCCAATGCTTACAGTCAGTTCTCCACCACCCCAACAACTAGCACTATTCAACTACTTATCTGCTTTTGGTGACTATAAATTATATCAGACTTTTCTAGAATTTCAAAATAAATAGATCATACTCTGTGTCTGACATTTTTTTGCTCAGCATAATACTTGTGAAATCCATGTTGGTATTCACCCATTTTATTATGCATATCAGCGATACATTTCTTTCTTTGTTGAGCATTATTCTGATGTGCTAAGAGAATACAATTTGTAGCTTTTCATATTTGTTGATGGACATCTAGGTTGTTAATGAATATCTTAAGTTTTGATCTCATGAATAAAACTGCTATGTGTATATGTCACAAGTCCGTGTGTGGATATAGGCTTTCATTTCTCTTGGGTAAATACTTTGGGTGGGATTGCTGTCTTATGGTAAGTAAATGTGTAACTTTAGAGGAAATTGTGAAACTTTCCCAAAGTAGTTATATCATTTGCATTCCTACCAGCAATGTATTAAAGTTTTAGTCGCTCCATATCTTTATCAATACATGGTGTTTTCATTGTGTTTAATTGGAGCCACTTTAGTGGTAGTGGTAGTAGCTCATTGTAGTTTTAATATGCATTTCCCTGATGATGTTGAGTATCTTTACATTTGTCTTTTTGACATTTGTTTATCTTCATTTGGGAAGTGCTTTTTCAAATATTTTGCCCATTTTCTGTATGGATAATCTTACTGAGTTGTGAAATTTTTTTTTTAATATTCTAAATAAAAATTCTGTATTAGCCAGATGTATTGTGAATATTTTGTCCTCATCTGTGGCTTCCCTATTGTTTTTTTTCCCCCGTTTTTAATAATTTTTATTTTTCAGTTACAGTTGGTATACAATGTTATATTAGTTTCAGGTGTACAACATAGTAATTAGACATTTATATAACTTACAGGGTCATCACCTCAATAAATCTAGTACCCGTATGACATCATATATAGTTATTACAATATTCTTAACAGTATTCTTTATGCTGTACTTTACATCCCCATGACTATTTTGCAACTACCAATTTGTACTTCTTAATCCCTTCCCTTTTTTATCCACTTTCTCCAACACCCCTCCCATCTGGCAACCATCAAAATGTTCTATCTCTGAGTTTGTTTCTGTTTGTTTGTTTGTTTTGTTCTGTAGATTCCAGATGTAAGTGAAATTATATGGCATTTGTCTTCTCTCTGACTTACTCTACTCGGCACAAGACCCTGTAGGTCACTCTATATTGTTGCAGATGGCAAGATTTCATTCTCTCTTTATGGCTGAGTAATTTTACATTGTATATATGTACCACCTCTTCTTTATCCATTCACCCACTGATAGACACCCAGGTTGCCTCCATATCTTGGCTACTATAAATAATGCTACAGTGAACATAAGGTTTCACATGTCCCTTCAAAGTAGTGTTTTCGGTTTCTTCAGATAAATACCCAGAAGTGGAATTAGTGAGTTCTTTTTTCTCTTATTACAGCCTTTGTTTTAGTCTGTTTTTATCTGATATAAGTATTGCTACCTAAGTTTTTTTCTTTGCTTGTTCCATTTTCATGAAATCTCTCTTTCCATCTTTTTACTTTCAGTTTGTGTGTCAGTCTGAAGTTAGTCTCTTGTAGGCAGCATATGTAAGGGTCTTGTTTTCTAATCCATTCAGCTACCCTATCTTTTAATTGGAGCATTTAATCCATTTACATTTAAAGTAATTGTTGATAGATACATAGTTATTCCCATTTTATTATTCACATTTTAAAATTTTTTAAAAGAAGTTTTTCTCATATTTCTTTAATATTGGCTTGGCGGTGATTAACTTTATGTATGGTATAAGGTAAAGTTTGAGTTGTTGTTTTGATGTCCAGTTAGTCAAGCACAACTCATTGAAAAAACTGCCCTTTCCCGTTGAAATACCTTGACATCTCTATTGAAACTCAGTTCACCATGTATCGAAGGTTTGTCTGATAATCTGTTACACTGATCTGTATGTCTGTTATTATGCCAGTATCGCTGTCTTGATTACTAGCTTAAAAATTTTTCTTTTCTAGCTTAAAAATTATAGTCAATTAGCAATGTGATTTTCTCAACTTTGTTCTTTCCTCACACCAAATTGTTCCACTATTCTAGTTTCTTTGCCTTTCTATATGCATTTTATAATCTCCTTGTTTCTATCTACATGCAAGTCTGCTGGGATTTTGATTGGAATTGAGATGAATCTATAAATCAGTTTGGGAAGATTTTCTATCTAACAATGTCATGTCTTTAAATCCATGATCATGGCATAATTGTCACTGAGGTCTTTAATTTCTCTTTGTAGTGCTTTTTAATTTTCTGTGAATAGGTCTTGCCCATATTTTTAAGTTTATCCCTAAATATTTTCTATTTTTGATGCTATTACAAGGAGTGCTTTTAAAATTTTATTTTCCAGTTAGATACACTACTACATAGAAATGCAATCAGTTTTGTATATTGACCTTGTAGCATATAAAATTTAGTGTTCTCTCTTGCTATGAGTCTTTGTTTTGCTGGTTCCTTTTTGGGTGTATAAAGAATCATGAGATGATTCTTGCAGCATCTTAGACTCAGGTTGGTGGTGGGAGTGGTGGAAGAGAGCAAACTTCATGGCTTGTATTGTCCTAAAACTAGTACAAGTAATTTAGGGAAAATGAATATTTTTCATTAAGGTTTATTACCAAAGGCATAGCTGACAGTAAATTCAAATTTGCCTTGATTTTTTTCATGGCTTTTGTTTTGTGGCTCCAGTAAGAAACTTGTGGAGAAGGGGTCACTGTGCTTTGGGAAAGGACTCTTGCAGTCCATGATCTTTTGGTCAAAGTACCTAAATTGTTCTACCAATCTCATAGTCTTTTCTAACATGATTGACCTGATTGGTCAAGTTGTCAAAGATTCTGAGATGGTATTAAAATTACTTGTCTGCTAAATCCTTTTGGGACCAGGTAAGATTTAACACTAGCCAGTTAGACAATCAGAACTTTCTTGCACAGAAAATTTGAAGCCCTAAATGGTTTGGAACAAGCTTCCTACAATAAGAAACCATCTTTGCATAATATAGCTGGTAAGCCCTATGAATAAACATGGCAGGCATAGAATGCTAAGAGTTTACCTTCATTGGTTATTCTTTTAAGAATAAGCCAGACACAACAATAAAGACATTGTTATGGACTGGATTGTGTCCCCTCCCAAACTCACATGGTGAAGCTCTAACTCCAATTTGACTGTATCTGGAATTAGGGCCTTTAAGGAGATATCAGGTTAAATGAGGTCACTAGGGTAGGCCCTAATTCAATATGACTGGTATCTAATAAGAAGAAAGACTCTGGGGTGCATGTGACAGTACAGCAAGAAGGTATCCATTTGCAAAACAGAGAGAGAATACAGGAGACGCCAAGCCTTCCAGAACCTTGATCTTGAAATTTCAGCTTCCAAAACTGTGAGAAAATAAATTTCCATTGAAGTCATCCACTTTGTGGTATTTTGTTATGGTAGCCCTAGCAAACTAATAAAGACATATAACCCGATTTAAAAAATGAGCAATTTGAATAGACATTTCTCCAGATAAGATATACAGATTTGGCCAATAAGCACATGAAAAGATGCTCTCCATTATTAGTCACTAGAAAAATGCAATTCCAAACCACAGTGAGATACTACTTTACACCTAGTAGGATAGGTATAATCAGAAACATGGACAACAACAAGTATTGATAAAAACATGGAACAGTTGGAACCCTTGTACATTGCTGGTGGGAATATAACATGGTACAGCCACAAGGGAAAATAGTTTGGTAGTTCCTTAAAAAATTAAACATAATTACCATATAACCCAGCGATTTTACTCCCAGGTACATACAGAATCGAAAACATCTTAACACAACATCTTTGTACAAAGATGCTGTATTATTAATAGCCCAAAAGTGGAAACAAATGCCCATCAACCAATACATAAACAAATGTGGTATATCCACACAATGAAAAATTCAGCCATAAAAAGGAAATGAAATACTGATTCATGCTACAACATGGTTGAACTGCGAACATATGCTAAGTGAGAAAAGCCAGACAGTAAAGGCCACATATTATATGATTTCACTAATATCCAGAATAGGCACATCCATATAGTGGTTGCCAGGGGCAGAGAATAGAGTGAATGCAAATAGGTATGTGGTTTCTTTTTGGGATAATGCTTATGGTCTGGAATTAGATGGTTGTACTTTGTGAGCATATGAAAATACAGGGCAAATTTTATATGTGAATTATATTTCAATTAAATTAGCCAGAGTCGGTGTTCTGGATGGTGAAAAGTAAAGGATGAGTGAGATTATGCCCTGAGTATTAGCAATGTTAACTTGTGAACAAGGCTTGTTTTCCTCCATGAACACGGGTGATAAACATTTTATCTTATATATACATATATACATAAACACATACAGTCACAGAAAATATACTCTGAAAACATTGTTTTTTTTTAGGCATTGGTTAGCGTAAATTGAATTAGAACTACTTCTAATGGTGAAATAGAACAATTTAGAAGTTTCAGCTGGATGCTCCTTTTCTGAGCTATCCCTCCCTCAGCTGAGAATCACTGTTCCATGAGGTCTGTGAAAATGAGTCTTGTTTATATGACATCATCCAAAAATATATTTAAAAACTTGCAAATAGCAAATTATGACCTTGCTCCTGGGGATTATTACTACTTGACGTGAATCCTTATACTGGCAGCATCAGCATCACCTAGGAGATTTTTAGAAATGCACACTCCCCACCCCTTGCCGTCCTCAGACTTACTGAATCAGAAACTCTGTTTTCAAGCTCTCCAGGTGACTCTTGACACATGCCAAAGTTTGAGAAGTATTTATCTAAACTACTTAGAAGCAGGAATAAATACTGTCTCACCCACTACCCACCCATATACAAACTGGTGATTCTGAATACACTCCTCACCCAGATCTTGGTTTTCAAATACCATTCTCCAGTAAGTGGATTCAAGGCTTTCTACTATTTTTGCAGCTTTTCTCTAAATTTGACATTTAAAAAAAAATTGAATATTCCAACTGAAAAAGATACAGAAGATAACCTGAAATGAGCAAAAGTCACAGTTCTTCAAAACCAAGGATATGGAACTCAGATTAAGTGTATTTATTATAATCTCCAAAATAATTTCAGTTGGTACAACTGCTTCTTAAAACCATATCACTATCAGATTCAGAATTTAATTACAATCAGGCAATTCACAAAACACTTTAAGCAATAAACATGCTTAATTTTTCTGTGAGAAAGTTTCCTTCAAATAAATGTACAGCATTATTGGGCATGACAAAAAATTGTTAGGTGACCTTTATGTGCCCACATTCTGCACCCCTTCCTTTTCTTGTTAGACTCTTAGGATATCTGTGAAAATCTAATTTAACCAATTTTTTCACATCTCAAAGTAAAAGCTATTATAGTGCAGTCAGTCTTCCTCTTAAAATTTAAAGGATATTGTAGACATTCCTTAGGAAAGTAAGACTATACACAATTTTAAGGGGAGAACAAACTGCTTAGACTTTTTATATTGTACACTTCAACTATGGGTTATTCATTAAAGACTTTTTAAAATTTATATTACATTTTAAAAAGTACCAGTTTGTGAGGACAAAAGTAGAAAATATTTGCCAGCATGTTAGGTTTTCCTGAAATCACAGTTTTCTGGATAAATACATGTAGCCATCACTTAAAAATTTTCACTATGTATTTTATTGTACATAGTTTGGAAAGAACTTCAATATGCTGGACTATAATTTTCATGTCTTAGATCGTTTTTTTCTTTATTCTTTTAATAGTACCAAACTGTTGAAAATCTACATCCATTTTATTAATAGGAATTTCACTGTGAATTTTTTAACAGCATGGTTTCAATTTGTATATGAAAAAAATCCAACATCTGCAATGTCAGCTGGTTATATTGGGTGGAGAGGGGCTACCATAATTTTATTATACCTTGTATTAACAATAAACCTTCTCACAGAGAAGAAAATACTTTAAATACATTAAATCATATTTACATCAACAAAATTCACATTTCATGCTTTAGTGAGACTTAAATCATCCGTAAGATAGTCCTTAAACTTTATTGGACAAAAGCCCTTCCATACCTGGCCTTTTTTTTTTTTTTTTTTTTTGCTGTGTGCCAGATATAAAGTTCCTGACATTATGAAAATAAAACTTCTGTCATCTTCCTGTCAAGTAGAAAACTGAAGGTAGATCCTCCCAGCAGTCAAGTTGTGACTGAAATCCTGTGCCACTGAGTAGTGGCCACCAATGTGTTTCAGATCTCAGAGCCACGTGAATCAACTTGTTTAAAAAGCGTTCAAAAGCCAGATGTTTTCTAATGTGAGTCACAGGACAAAAATAGCCCTTCTGAGCACAGCTGAACATTTCCTTCATGTGTCTATTGCACAGGATTTTATAAGCTTCCAGAAATAGTGCTGTATTTCTTTCCTCAGCTACTATATACATTTTTCTGATAAGTTCAGTGTTTCATTGGGAAATGTGACTTGCAGGGAGCCCCCCTTCGGGGCAGGCCCAGCCCCGCCACTCCCGGCAACCTCATCCACCAACAGGATGCTTTCCGAGTCCTGCCCCTGTGAGGAGTCCGAGGTCTCTGATATTCGCAAAGTCCTCAGCGAGGTGCTGTCGACTTGGGGCAGGCTCATGCCCGGCACACCGGGGAGCAAATTCCTGCCTCCGAGGCCCTTGTCGCTGAGGTCTGGCATGTAAAGCAGGGTCTGAGATGTGCTGCTGCTGATCTCCCTCAGCTCCCGAGACAGGAAGGAGCGAGAGTGGCCAGAGACGGCAGAAGACGTCCTCCTGCTGTCTGAGCAGTGCTGTCCCGGACGGTCTCTGCGGGACCCGCCGATGCGACAGAAGAGGCATTTGATCTTCTCTATGGCTTTACTGAGCACTGTCTTCCGAAGGAGGATGTATATCCACGGGTCCAGGATGGGGTTCACAGAAGCAATTCGGATGGCTTGCAGATCTGGGTTTTTGCTGATTTCTCGTACTAAAGCGGGCTGATATAACTGGTTGACGAAAACTCGGACCTGCATAAGTGAGACGCTCACAATTAGATTTTATCACTAATCATTGGGGAAACATGTGTATGCAGCGCCTAACTTAGCAAATTTGGCAACTGCACTCTTTCCTGATAATAAGTGCCAAAAAAGAAAAAAATGGAGCAGCATAAGCCTCAGAAGAACCACTGATTGCACAATTCGCTTATGTTTTGAGTTAGTATATAACTTGAAATACTTTTGTAACTATCTTATGAATAGCTTTTCTAGATCAAAGATGGCATACAAAAATGCAATGTGTGTATGGGTAATGTATGCACAAAATTCCCTTGAGAAGAATTTTATTAACTCCAATTCTGTGAGTACTTTTAAGGTTTTGTAATTCTAATGAAGTGTCATTTTTTCCCAATAGCCATTGATTTCCCTTATCCCAGCTGCCATTTTATATATTTAAATGAAACTCATTTTGTAAGTCAACTAATCATCTAATCAGCAAAAGCCAGAGATTCCTTTATTTTGGATTCTAGAAAGAACCTACTGGATACTTTTAAACCAACATCGGAAACTCCTCTCATACAAAGTGATCTGAGAGGTTATTATTTTCTCTTGAGTCTGTTCCCAGTTGTAATAATCATCTAGTATTACCAACTCTTCTTTCAGAAACCTGTTCTAGTCGTTTCCCTCTAACTGCATTTCCCATCTGGATTAATTCATCTGCCATGAAACTAGCTTTCCCACTTCCAGTTCCTTTTATTTCTAACTCATCCTTCAAACTGCTACCAGAAGATTATTTCTAAAATGCAGATGTGATTACGCGAATCAGCTGTAAACTTTCAGAGGCTCCCTACTGCTTGTGAACTATAGTTTTGCTTCACAACTGCCACTCAGCGACTCCATCCCGAAACTCCACTCAGAATCAGTCCCTCCTTTGGACTTGTATATCATTTGAGCTGGTAAATGGCCAAGTGCTCAAAGAGCATTCTGGACACACCAGTATGGATGACAACTCATTCTAGTGCAGTTTGAGTTGTTTAAGGCAAAAAGCGTGTCTGCCAGCCCACCACGGGCCAGCTATGGCTTAAATGGAGTAAATGCAAAGAGAGCCCAACAACCTATTTGCTATTTTGAAGCCTTATTTTTGGCAGTTAAAAAAATTTTTGCCCTTACTATAATCAAATTTTTGCATGCATTTAATTATTTAAGAGTAAGTGCTTATTGTGTTAGGCATTACACAATAAGCACAAAAAGTTGCATTAAATACCATAAACTTTTTGAAGGCTGAGAGTAACCTACAGTGTAGAAGACAAGAAGGTAGATCAACTATTGCTGAGGGTGTTACAAAATGAAACAGAGGGGTATATGTAAGAACTCCAGACTTGAATGGGAGAGCATTGGAAGGTGCTTTCTGGGGGAGAGGAAGCTTGCACTGAATTTGGATGGATGAGTGAAAGTTGCTAAATTTAGAAGAAAGGATATGACGATTCAAGTAGAGGTAATTCCATGTGCAAAGTTGTGAAAGAATAAAATGATATGCCAACTTCTGGGAACTTCAAACAATTCAATGAAGAGAACATGAATGTGTGTAAACTTAAGGAAGACTTATCATTTTATCCATTAGCACTTGTTAAATGTACACTCACAAATTTTTTTCTTAAAGAGTAAACCCTTTTTAATAAAAAAAAAGTTTGTAATTATGTGTGAAAATGGATGTTAACTAGAATTATTGTGGTGATCATTTTACAATATATACAAATACAGAATTATTTTTGTACACCTGAAAGTAATATGTCAATTATATCTCAATATAAAATGTATAGAAAGAAGAAATTTATTCTTATTTAAAGTATTATTAGTGTAGATCTTACTCCTAATTACACTCTTTAACATAAAAATTTCACCTGTAATTCATATAAAAATAGTGGTTTTATGATAATTATCATGTTTTTAGTAATTAATAATTATTACTTGTCTTTAGTAATTATTTTAGGTCAGGGAGAAGAGGTGAGTCTCACAGCCAAGAAAGATGCATAAAAACCATAAAAAGGAAAAAGAACTTACAAAAGCAGAGCTGGAGACATTTAACTAGGGGCAAATATTTAACTTTAACAAGATTTGAGGGTATCACTACCTTTCTATTCAGTATAATAGTTAATTTTCATGGTGTATGAATCACTAAGAAAGAGTATAGATATTTTGGAAAGATAACAATTTGGATAGAAGGAGTAACTTTAAAATATTCAAAGATATTTCATTAATCTGCAAAATTCAACTCATATGAAACTTATTCCTAGGTGATGCTAGATAAATGAGGTATAACTGCATTTATTCCTTAACTGGAATTTCTACTTTCATAAGCTACAAGTCTATGATCCTTAATCAAGAAATAGTTGTTGTTTACTTGCTGTTGTTTTGTTGTCATTCACTTGTTTTTGGTTGCAAAACCAGACCTAAAGTTATTTTGGCAGCAAGACTTGAACTGACTAGATTATGAAGCTATGTACAGTTTTATTGATCCCACTTGGTGTGACTACCATTATGTTTTGCTCCAGAGGTACCGTTCCAGTTCTGATGAAGATATTACATTGTCATTCAGTATATTACTAAATCATTTTTCTAAAACTCAAGCAATTCTGAATTCTAAAGCACATCTGGTCCTAAATGTTTTGGTTGAAAGATTTAATTCTATTCTCATAGAATTAAATAATGAAATAGTTTAAACCAAGATGAAATTCATAGTTTGATCTTTGGAAGACAGCTAAATAAAAATTAAACTAGAAAATAGCAGATGATGATTTCTTTTAAAATACTTTTAAAAACTATGCTTGGGTAAATGATATTATCAAGACTAATCATAGCTGCTTTTCTATCTTTGTAAAGCCTAGGAAAACAAAACATCTAGGTTTCTTCCTACCATAATCTTTATTGAGGTTCTCAGTTGTTCGTGGGCACTGAGAGATTAATCTCCCTACTGGTCTTTTCTCCAATGAGAAGAGGTTTTGAGGAATTTACCAAGGTCCCAACTCTCTTGGTGACCCATTTTGGTCTGGGCCCCAGGCCTCTAGATGGCCTCCTTGTTGCTTTTTCTGTTCTACGGAGCTGGCTGTGTTCTATTTAACCTTTCCCAGCTATGGAATTATTGGTAAAAACATGAGGCTTATATTTTACTCAAATTACATACTATGTTTCTAAGGATTAAAGAAATGATGGACTAAAACATTATCAGGCTCTCTCGGCCTGTATTAGTCTCTAGAATAAAATTTATGAAAGGATTTGTGCAAATTTGAGACTTGTAGCCTCTAGGTGGCAGTGTTGCTCCACTTGGGATGTTTTGGTCTCAGAACCATCCAAAGATGCCTTTTGCCTATCCTTCTCTCTACGATCCTGTTTTGGGTCTTGGATAAGTCTGAACTTATAATTCTGATATTTTAATTGTTTTTTTAAATTTATTTTTAAATTTTGTTTTTATTATTTATGCCTACAGCACCAGGTCTTCCAAAGTAGTCTCCCATGCAAGTACTAACCAGGCCCGACCCTGCTTAGTTTCCAAGAACGTCAGACATCAGGCTTGTTCAGGGTGGAATGGACAGAGACCACAGGCAGTGGCTCCACTGGGATGGGAACCCAGGGCCTTCTGCGAGTAAAGAAGACATGCTAACTGCTACACTATAGAACCACATCCTAGTTCTGATACTTTTAACATTTAAATATTTTGTAGCTGTTTGTTTCTCTCACCACTATCTCAAAGAAAACATGGTTATTACTAAAAGGAGGAAAAGTTTTGAACAGTTCCAAAGTATAAAATTTGTAGGAATGTATTAAGGATTAGCATTTTATTTTGAAATTTCTGACCTTTTAGAAAAGTATGAGTGTCGAAAAACGTTAATAGTGAGCTTTCATAGTCAAAAGTGATGATAGGCAAGGGAAGAATCATCTCTGAGTCCCACTTCATCAACGGCAGTAATTAATTTTCACTACTGTAGAAGGGAATGAAAGAAAGCCTATTTTATTTATTTATTTATGTATTTATTAAGTTATTTATTATTAATTAATTTATTTAGACAGGAGAAAAGGAATACACATTTATTAATACGTATTACATGCATACAAGTTCACACACACAAAAGAAGTAACTAAAAGAAGCAGACTCATGAGCTTAAATAGCCTTTTTAACAAAGAAGGGAGGATTTATGTTTCAGTGGAGGTCAACTGTGGGAATGAACAAGGAAATATATAGAAAACTAATGGAAGATAGCTTTTTTTTTTTTTTTTTTTTAAGTAAGGTTTATGCAGGCTCATCTTGGTGCTGGCTCTGTCTCCCAAGATAAGAGTCCTGGCCCAGGAGTGGGAGGGAGGAATTTTATGCCACCTTCATGAAGGGAAATTTATGCCTCGCTTTTAGGCAGAACTACGGAAGCCCTATTTCAGAGTCCCACAGGGGCTGAGGGTCGGGGCGGGGGGAAGCTTACCATGAACACAAGTCACTTAATAAGCCTGGTTAGTTAATGTCGTTTCAGTAACAGGGAGTTCACAGTGTGGCAAAAAGATAAATAGGAAAAGCCAAATCCCAAATTCAGGCAAAACACTATCAAAAGTTGGTTATTTGAAAAGAATCAAGACAAATGAGTTTGCATTTGCAGTGTGTTTTCAATAGGATCTGACTTGCAGCAGAAGGGAAAAAAAGACAAAAATGAAAAAAAGCTCCACGTACTTCATAATGTTTGAAAAAACAGAGCAATCTGTCTCACTATAAAGGCTGTTGGATTTGCTCTTTCCCAAGGAGAAAACCCAAGATTAAGATGGGAATATCAACAGCAGCACTTCAGTAGGTGAAAGCAATTTCCTCGAATTCTTGTCCAATAATCCCTGCATGTTACCCCAATAAACATGTTCAGGCAGTTTTCAGTTTTGGAAGAATGTGCTGCTGATAAAACAGAACCTCTGAATTAGGAGAGGAAAACACCATAAAAAATTTCACGAAATACATACAACATATATAATCTCTTGCTATTTTAAAAGTTAGTCTATTTTTTTAGTAGCTGCAGATCTGTGCTTGCGGTTTATTGTTAATATTGGCATATATCACAATATTCTCAATTTCTTGAGGATGACTAGAGATCAGGAGCATTGGAACATAGCTTGGAGAAAATATCATAAATTCAACAAAAGAGGTCATGACAGCAAGCTAAAAGGAGGCAGGCTATATACTGTAGATGCCTAAGCTTTGGAATCAAACTAACCTCTATTCAGATTCTGGCTCTGCTCCTTATAATTTATGTACAAATTATAAAAGCACTTAATAAAATGGCTAACACCTAACATATTTGTTGTCTTTCGTCACTTTTGGGTAACCCATTTTGTAGAAGCGTGGCTACTGTGGAATATATCAATAATTTGAAAACCACAGCTTAGAGGTAGCTTAGGGTACAGTTAATGACACAGTATCAAAAACATGTACTTCCTGTGTAAGAATAACCTGTTAGCAGAGAACGCTAAAATCTTGATTAGACTGATTTTCAGTAATAGACTGTCAAGGTAGAAATGTTTTCCTATAAATGACGAGATCTTGTAACTGGATTTATGCATGTATGCTACTTGTTCTGTTCCAAGCAAATAAAAGGAACTATCTGTGTGTGCTCAGTTATCTAATTGCCTTGTGAAAAGTCCTTGATTGGCACAGCTGCTACTAGAATTTTTTGTCACTTCTTCTTCTTCTTTTTTTATGACCAAAAAAAAAATCTTTAAGTAGAGAATAGTGGAGCTCTTGACTGAGTGGTTGGAACTCAGTTCTCCTTCCCTCTGGGTCACTAACTAGCCAGTCACTACAGGCAAATTACTTAATCTGTACAGGTCAGTTTCTACATCAAAATTTTATTTCTGAAGTATTTTTTAAAAAACTCTAACTTTCAACATTCTACTAGGAGACTACAAGAATCACTTCCACTCTGGGGAAAAGAAATCTTGTTAGTAGATGTTAAAAAAACCCAAGATGTTATGGTTAAAAGAGTATTAGATTAGGACTCATCCATAGCCACCCAATGAGTTGCAAGATGATATAAATTCTTCATCTGCAGTTGAGGAAATTGAGGTACAGGAAGAGTGAAAATATTGACCTGCCCTATTTTCTTCCTAGTTTTTTCAAAGAGATGCCTAATGTGGAAATACCTTACTTTTATGTTATCCTGTAGTCTTCAAGGTACTACGAATAGGTCTGTAATTTTATGTTATGATAAAAAAAACTACTTTTAGAAACTGCCATTATTTAACTTGCTAAATTTATTTGAAAAATAATCAAATCCTTCAGGTTCTGCTGTAATAGTACTCTAATTTATGGCATTACTCTTACACCTATAAATGTGATTTTTACTCATCTGAAATCCCATCAGTTGTTTTAAGACTTAAATTCCAGTTTGCCTACAGTAAACAAAAGAATATTTATTTACGCACTTTTCATCTGCCCTTATAAACCTTTGCTGATCAAATGCCGGTGAAAGCTTTATACAGACAATTAGTTTATGGTAAGCAACCACAGGAAGCTATTTGCCTAAAAACTAAGTTTCAGGCAGAGGATTAATCAAATTGGCCATTCTACCCCTAACAGAGATAAATACTTGTTACTTTAAAATAAGAAGAAAGAAAATAAAAAAAACAAATAAGCAATAAACACAACCATTCTTGCATAAGGGAAAATGCCTTTCTAAATCCTATAGTGTAATTATTTAACCCTGTGGCAAAAGATTTGATTATCATATTTATCTTAACATTAGTCATGGCAGACTTAGGCACCAGAAGTTGACCTAGCTACAGAGTTTAATGGCAGACCTTATGAGATTGTCTTGCTTGCATACTTATTTCTAAAGAATGCAATCCCTTTTATTTATCTTAAGAGTAGACTCTTTCATTTCTTCAGCTTCTCCTGTATATAAAAAAACCAGAGATTGGTTATAAACAGAAGAATAGACAAAATGACAAGAACCATCTTCCCACTAAATCTTGTCATAAAATGTTTCTCGTGGATTGCATTCATACCTTCTCTGTTCATTGATTATCCCTCACTTTAGCAAATTTTGCAAGTTCAGCACAGTACTTTATATTCACAACTAATTTCTAAACCTTTCTCAAATTTCTAAGCTCCATTTATGAAACATACATATAAAAATTACTTCTATACTAAACTCAGTACCAAGTACTCTTTAAGAGCCATTGTGGTTTTTTCTTTTCTGATGCCCAAAAGACAAAAAACTTGGCTGCTTTTCAGTGACTACTTATTTTCCTTATATATTTTGTCAAGCTTTCTGAAATTCCAAATAAAGTGTATTTTGCTCTATAACCTTTCCAAAGCTTTTAAATGTTTTGAAGGGTTTCATTTTCCTAAAAAAAAAAGATTAGCAACCAATTGATTTGATAAAATTGAAAAAAGAGATGTTTCATTTTCTTGGAACTGAAGACAAGTCTGACTATTTTATATGTCAGAGTTCAGAAACTTTAAACTTAAGTTATAATATCCAGATGAGAAACAAAAAAAAGTTGTAAAAAGAAGCTAAGAAAGACCATAGTTGTGGATAAGTTTCCCTTTTAATTCTTTCACTAATTGCTAAACTGTGGGTTGGTGGGTAGTGCAATGACTTTACTGAATATCATTAACATAAATAAATTGATTCTGAAATGAGATTTTGGTAGCCAAAACTAAAGGCTAAAAACTGAAGCTGTTACTACTTGTATGATTCCTTATTACTTACAATGTGAGTACTTCTCAGCTGAGACAGTTTCAATTTTCAGGGTAAAAATACTTATCTACTGCACATAGCTGACTTTATATAGAATGGACAGTATTTGTTAGTTAAAATGTGGCAACAAAAAATATAGCTCCTACAATTTCTTGCCTCTAGCTTCTCCAATAATTTCAAAGGCTGTGTGATAAATGGCCCTGCCCCATAGGGTCAGGTCTGCTGCTTCAGTCTATAAGATGAATTAAGCATTTTGTGCCTCTGTAGATGCTGGAAGAAAACAATTCATCTGCAGTAGTCAATAGCTTCAGATGCATACTTCTCACCAAAATATATTTAAAAAGTATGTGCATGTTGCTAACCTTCTGGATCTAATTCCTCTGTTCCTTAAGAGTATATTCTGTAAATAACCTCTCACTTTGTCATTTACGGTTCTGTAAAACATAAGGCAGAGGGCAGAGAAAGGAGCCCTAGCAGAAGCTGTGTTGTCTTTTCCAAAATCTCACTTTATTCTGAGTTGCCATTACACACAGTGAAATATATTTATGTGGCTCAAGTGTGACTTAACTCTGCAAATTATATACAGTCCTAGAATGGTTTAAAGGTCCTTCTGGCCAATTATATTTACTTCTGTTTATACAAATTGGCAAGGAGCTTCTGTCCACTGGCTCTCAGCCCCCTCTAAGTTCCTTCCATTTACAATCACTCTTATCAGTATATAACATTTTTATATTAAACATCCATGGACATTATTAACAAAGGAAAGATAGGAATAACAGCCCATTACATTTATTTTTCTTTTGCTCCTAATCAGCATAAGAAAGGGAAGTCATTCCTTCTGCATTCTGTCCAGGAATGCAGTATTTTGAGGATGAAAACCCTCAGAGCTAGGGCTGTTAAGAGAAACTCTAGGGAAAGTATTATGTGTAGTTGCCTACTGGTTTTGGTGCACAAAATTTTAATGACAAAGTAGAAGAGAACTAGGTAGGCTTTCAACCATTCCACTTATAACATTTAAAAAGTTAATTCAAAGACAATTTTAAAGAAGTGATGTCCTAACAATGAAGTGTACCAAAATCCAAACGCACACACACACTGTACAAAGGCCAAAATGATAAGCGTTCTAGAAGGGAGATAAGAGGTAATACTACAAGAGCAGGGTTTGCCGTCAGAGAGATCTGTGGTTCATCGAGAGCCGCAGACTTTGGACTGACAATAAATAAGATGACCGTCTTTAAAGTGTGTTTCTTTGGAACGGCAGCGAACCTCTCACCGTTGTTGAGAATTCAAATTCAATACCCCATGTATATTAGCCTGCCTGTAATAGCCGTTCCCCCTGAGAAACCTCACTTTTCTGGCCCTTACAGAGAATGAAGGAACCTGAGTCTGAGCCATCCCCCCCTGTGCAGAAACAACCCACACGTGCACTGAGATGTTCTCCCAGGGGCAACATGGTGACGAGCAGGGACTCCAGCTCGACAGTGTAGTTCTGCCAGATGATTTTATGTAAAGTGAGGATAGACTAAAATGCATTTACTATGTCTTCTAGCTCTAAAATTCTACACAACCATAACTCCCAAATCCTACGTAAATCAAAACACCCCAAACTCCACTGCTCCAAGGAATGGTGTACACCAAAGAGATAACCACCCTGACGTTTCTCATTCTGCTGTTTACAGTGTGGGGGATGGGGCTAAGTCACACTTACAGCGGTTTCCCCTCCACATCTGACAGAGAGGCGGGCTTTCTCGGAAGGCTCAAGGCCAATGTCAGGCAGCAAGGGGTAGGGGCTGTCCCAGGAGAGAAAAGAAACCAGGGCTTTCGGGGAAAGAAACCCGGGGATGTAGGGGAAAAGCACCTGCTACATTTCGTTAGGGACGCGGCCTGAAAGGAGGTTGGGACTGCTCTGAGAAGCCGAGGGTGACGGTCCCAGGCAGGACCTGGAGGACACGTGCCCACTGCCAAGGAATGAGGGGGGTGGGGAAAGTGAAGCAGGAGGCGGAGGGGGAGGTGGATGCGGGAGAAAGGGCCGAAGGGGGCTCCCCAGACCCGGCCACTCACCACGAGCGGGATGGAGCAGATGAGCACCACCAGGGAAGTGGCGATGAGTAAGATGACCATCTGGATCTCGGCACCCGCGATGCGGCGGAAGCTCCGGCGGCGGCGAAAGTCGCTGAGGCGCGGCAGGACGGGGGAGGCGGTAGCCGGGCTGGCCCTGCAGGAGGCCGAGGCCAGGACGGCGGCGGCGGCCGCGTGGTGCTGCTCGGTGCCCAGCGAGGTGCGGCGCATGAACTGGCGGTGCATGCGGAGCAGCGCGCCGCACACCAGCACGTTGCACAGCACGGTGGCGAGGATGAGGAAGGAGCTGAAGCCCGCGTACATGTAGGAGAAGGCGGCGTGCGCCGTCACGTTGGTGGTCCAGTCGATGAAGCACCAGGTGTCCGGGTACTGCAGCCGCGAGCTGCCCAGGCCCACGTTGGGCAGCGCGCAGAAGAGCACGTTGGACGCGTAGACCGCGAAGAGCGTGAGGCCCGCCAGCCGCTTGTCCACGTAGTGGCTGTAGAAGTAGGCGTGGTTGATGGCCAGGTAGCGCTCGATGCTCATGGCACAGATGATGCTGAGGCCCGACAGGCCGAAGAAGAGCAGGATGAAGGTGCTGTACTCGCACAGCGGCTGCCCGCCGGGCCACTGGCCCTTCATGTACGTGGCAATGGTCACTGGGCTCACCAGCAACGTGCCCAGCAGGTCAGTGACGGCCAGCCCACACACCAGCGTGTAGAAGGTCGTCTCCTTCTGCTCCTTGCGCGATTTGCACAGCACCACGATAGCCACCAGGTTGCCCACCACCCCGAAAATGAACATCACCGCCGGGATGGTCACCGGGCTGTTGGGGATCAAGGAGGAGGACGTGTTGGTCCCAGGGGTGGTCATGATGATGGCCTCCATACAGCCTTGAACTGCGAGGCTGGGTCTGGGGGTGGCAGGAGAGAGACAGAGGCGCGGTCAGAGTAAATGATCACTCGCAAGGTGTCAGACCTGCTCTCAAGAAACTATATGCTCATGAGACAAGGGGGGCAATTCGACCCTATTTTATGGATTGTAGCTACTTGCCTCCTGCGGCCACCGAAGGCCAACGAAATCTCCAGGTTCCCGACACATCCTGCTTGCAGCACCCCTCTACGAGTATGAATAAGTTGCCATTCTCTCTTCCTCCCTCCAACCCAACTTCTCTCCACTGCCAAGATGAACAAGACCTATCTCCAGGGAAAAGTGGCTCGCTCTCCTTCCCGCAGATTCTGAGTCAATAAAATTCTCATTGAAAACAGGGTATGGCAGACAACGTGGAGAGCGCGCTCTCTCCTCCCAGGCTCGGCTCGTGGCGCGCCCTCCCACCGCTCTCTGTCCCGTGCCCCCAACCCTATCTCACCTGTGGTGGCCGCAGCGGCGGCAGCCGCGTAAAGCCCCAGTGTCAAGCCTCAGGTGTCCTGGACACGCCTCCAACCTGTCCTCAGCCTCGCCACGCGCGCTGTGGAGCTTGTCAAGCCTTTGCCTCCTCAGAGCCGGGTCTCGGAGGCTGCCAGTTTTCTGGACCGGGAGTCAGGGTGGCCAGCTTTCAAAAACGTGGGGAACCCGAAGGGCAGCAGCACGGACCAGGGAAGCCTGCTCTTAGGCGTCTTTCGCTCTATTTGTCCGTTTCTTCAAAGATGATCTAAGTTCTGCGCGGTCCGCAAGTCCCAGGCGCGGGCGGACAGCCCTCAGGTGTGCGTCCGCGCGCTCAGGTGACCCCCAGCCTCCGCCTCCGGCTCGGGCCGCGCTCTCCTCCAACGTCCGGAGCAGCGTGTGAGGCTATTGGGGCCGGTGGCTGCCGCTGAGGCCGCTTCTGGATCCCTGGGAGCGGCTTGAGGACCACTGGGACAGACACCCTGGCCCGGCACTCTTCATTTTCTTCCTCTTGGGCCGCGGGGATTCACGCTCCGCTCTCGCCCCTTCCAGCTTCTGTACAAACTTTTCTACCGCTTCGAGTTTCCCTGGCGGGGGCGGGGACACCCGGTGCGCGGCCCGGGCGCCCATTGGCCAGACGGGACGGGGCGGGGCGCGTCCTCCGCGCCTGGAAGTCGCGCGGCGGGAAAGGCGGGGCGCGGGGACGCGCGGGTCCTACCGCACCCCGCCCGGGGATGCTCTCGGCAGCTGCTGCCGCCCCGCTAGGGCGAGGGGAGCGGAGACGGGTCCCGGTGCTGCAGGTCATGGGGTGCTGAGAGGCCGCCGTGGGCGGGGAACCTGGGAAACCCCGCTCTCCCTTGCCCCCCGATAGCCCCCCTGAACTCGGCATCCAGAGGGCCAGCTTTGAAATCAGCGTCTCCTCTCCACTGCCTCCAGCTGCGAGTAGGCGATTTCCCTCACCTTCTACGGGCGGGTCGCCACATCTGGGTGCTAGGAAGGGAGGTCCGCTGCTTTAGGAGTACCTTAGAGTGGCTGCGGTGTGTGTCCGCACGGACGCGCGGCTCCGAAAGGAGAAGTGGGGAGAAGCATGGGGTGCGCGCGCGCGCGGCCCCGGGTCAGAAGTAGGGTGCGCGCCACGGACGCGGTGGGTGGATGGTTGGGTGGCTACGAGGCTTGGGCGGGGAAACAACGAAGAATTCATCCTGTCACCATAAATGGAGTTGGTTGGCAGTGCCCAGGCTGTGGGCTGTGCTCTGTAGGGCAGCCCCAGGCAAAAGACAAGGAGGCAAGACAGCATCCTCTCCCGGCGCAGGCGTTGGAGCTCTGTGGCTGTCAAGAAAGGTGGCGGGTCGGTACCACATGGAGAGTTAGTGACCGTGGGACGGCTGTCTGCCTAGACGCCGAGATCCTGCTCCTCCGCCTGGCAGCTTCTCTGCCCTGTAGGAACGGTTAGACTAAGCTTTGGGCCTTTGTCCTGTTGTATTCACGTTAGACACCTCCATCACGAATCCTTTGAAAGGCTGATGCTGGGTGAGACAGGGATTTGAAAGTCATGTGAGTAAAGGAATTCTCTAGCCCGTTCCCTTTATGGTTGACTATTGGAAAAGCCTATTTGCTTTACCTTTTTTTTTTCCCTTTGAATTACAGTTTGACTTCTTTTGTGGTGGAAACAGTTTTGTATACTCATTATTTTTTTTCTACTCGATGTCTGAAAATCAGAAGTGAAAATTTAAAAAAAGGAAAAAGAAGATTGTAAAACTCGACGGTGTAATTATAACCGCTTCACCATTTTTTTTTAAACCATAAAGTAAAACTTTGTGGGCCTTCACACAGCGTGATTTCCTAGAAAAATCATGTGATCTATACATGCATTTTAACATATTACATTTATTCACAGGATAAGTAAATAACTCGATTCTTTTAGATGATAGGCAGGCACTCATTCCTTAAACATAATTTCATGAATGAACGAACCTAAGAATTTATCTGGTTTTCCAATTATTCTCAAATGGCACAGTAACAAATGAGCAACAGAAACAAAGGACATTCCAGATTTCAATTACAGAGCATTAACTATCTAGAATCACATTGACTTGTGTAAGGCACTACTATGTGGATATACTACTATAGCATCATTCTACTGTTTATAATACTTCCTCATGAACATCAGGGACTCAGAAATAAAAACACACTTGTTAGCCAAGATAAAAAGAATACAAGCAATGGGTCCATTTCTCAGTTTTCTCTTAATCACCACTATAACAACTTCTGTTGCCTATGCTTCCTTTGAGTAATAAGCTGTAGGATCGTGTCAGCACTAAAAACGAATCAACACTAGAAACAGGAAACTACACATTCTACCCCCATTCTTTACTAACCACATTGCATCACTATCATCCTGTCAGGTGGTTTGTCAGTAAATACATGAAGAGGAGGTGGGAAGTTCCACCTGTATTCACTTTCTGCCAATGAAAATATTTTTCGTTTTCTTTCCATTTGAAGTTCCTAAAATAGAAAACAATTAGGTTGGTACTTGTTAATTTTTCACCATAAAGACTATATTAAATATAAAAATTGAGGCACACTGCTGAGATAATTCCACAGTAATCTGAGATAGTAGATATTACAGATTTTAACATGTCATTGATAAATTGTTCTTGTTACCAATGAAGCTGTTTGTTCTTACTAGTCCTTTAAATTTTCTTTCCACAGTAGTTTTAGGAAGATGAAAATAATTAAGAATCCAGGAAACAAGATTAAAAAATTCCAATGAGGTTTACCTGTGTCCTCTTTTGGTTCATGATTCTTAAAGCTTAAGGTTTAGCCTTCAGAAGTAGAAGTTAAAGATTTGGAAAATATATCATTCTATTTTTAATTGGAAAACCTGAATAGTGTAGTTCAATTTCCCTCATATTCTGCCAGGATTCTATATTGCAAAAGGATGAAGAATTGCCATGATTATGTGGACAATTTTTGTCATTGTTTATATATTTTTAATGAAGGGCTTTTTGTTCTAAACATTGTTTTGTATCTTCCCCTGATATTTCTTCCCCTATCCCTACTGTCATTAAATCTTTAAAAATGTCATTAAGAATGGCCTGACTGATCAATTTGCTTACTCTCTCCTAGTTCTAATTATTTGACTACTATTTTGAATAAAAACCAAAAAGTGACAACTTGTTTAAAAGCAAAGGCCACTTGGGAGCTACTGACCATATTCCCTTTGATTCTGTTGAATCTTCCTTGGGTCAAAAAAAATGGGTAAGAAAGGGAATAACTCTTGGGAGGAAGGCAGCAGATTGAATCAGATCTGGCCTGGACCTCCTTTACTAAGCCAAAGCTGGCCAGGTCTTAGAGCATTCCTAAAGCACTAACATTCATGTAGCAAAGCTTGTGGAAATTGTGTTTGTTCTCTGTCTTTCACAATAGGCCACGCAGATACTCACAACATAGTGAAGCAAGCACCTGTCTGGTGCAAATAACATAGTGCTTTTGGACACCTTTGTCTTCTACAAGCTCGCCCAGTTGGTTCAGCAGATTACAAACATGACGTTCACCTAAACTTGGGCATGAAAAGAGGTCCACAGTTGTGTTTGCCGCCTTAACGACCACCCTCTTATTTTAGTGGTGAATTTCAAATGTGTAGTCTTCTAACTATTTTCGTTTTCTAAGCTTGAGTTTTATGCTGAGTCTAGTGCATGGAGTTGTTACACATGTCAGTACTGTGATTAACTCCCCAACTTCTTCACGTGGTAATAAATTACTGCTGGGTAGGCTGGTTGCCACCAAGTGATTGCTTCAGGCTGCCTCCTCCCATAATTACACTCCTCAAAGTGATGGCTCTCTTCTCTTTTATTCCTTTCCTCTTTTCTTCTCCAGACAAATACTTCCATTGCACACCTATTGTAGATTGCACTAATGAGCAAAGAAAAGGGGCTATTTGCTTATTGTTGCTCATATTTGAACATACAGATCGAGAGATAAAGCCTTATGAGTTCAAGTTCCCCTTTGACAAGAAGATGGACACTTTGATTATATTTCAGTTTCTTGTCACACCTCCTGAATTGCTGTGTGTGTGTATATATATATAGATATACACACACATACATATGTGTGTGTGTGTATGCATATTTTAGCACTTTAGAAAATATGCAGACTCCCTGGTTTGATCAACACCAGCATCATCTAAAAAGTGAGCTTGTTTCTCACTTTCCATAGCATTTTCACATTTGCTGTGATCTTATTAGCGATCTCCTGAGTGTGTTAGGTAGGTGTGATGCAGACTGCCATGTTTCACTGAATCTTTCCATTTCCTCTTGAACATATAGCTATGTGTTATTTCTCAGACTTCTTGTGGTCAGGTGAAGCCCATGTGACTTGATTTCAGCCAACAGAATACAGGTAGAAGTGATGTATGCCAATTTTAGGCCTGGTCTCTAAAAGACCCTGATCTTCCATATACTCTGTCTTCAATCTCCTTCAACAAGATACAAGGCCCTGGTGTATTGCAGAGCTATCAGAAGGTGACTGGGTCTCTGAACCTGCATGGAGTAAGGACCTCTTTCCAATTCCAGTGACTCTCATTGGACAATGAAGTGAAAGAGAATCCACTGAGACTTGAGGGGTTGCTTGTTTCAGCTGTTAGCCTATGAGTCATACAGTATGATTAGAATCGTCTCTCTTCAATAATGACAACATAGCCCCAGAAAAGCTGTGTGTCTTGTTCAAAGGCATGAGAATTAATAAGACAAGCTGAAATTTATCTAACGCCTAGTCTATGTGAGACATTGTGCTGAATGCCTTTTTTAATGTACTTTGTACATCTAATCCTTATAACAAAGCTGTGAAGAAGGTACCATGTAGTAATATGCCCATTTTACAGATGAGCAAGCTGAAATTTGGTTAAGGAATTAGGGGACATTGTCATTTTTTCAAAGACTGTGCAGCATTGGGGCATGGTGGTGCCGAGGGTCCTGTAGTAGAAGCAGCTGCTCGTTGAAGCATCCTAACCACCTGGATTAGGTATGATTATAGCTGTGTGACGTTGCTAGCCTTCCCGTTGACTCTTTATATAACTGGTTGTCTTTCCAATAAATTACTTTCCTGCTTAAATTGATCCTAATCAGTTTCTGTTGCTTGTGAATAATAACCCTATACAGTTTGGAGATGTTGAGTAATTACAGATTGCCAAATGGCAGAGTGAAGATTTTAATCTAGATCTGTCTGATCTGCAAACCTGAGCCCCTAACCGCTGTATTTCTTAGCTCAACTGAAACACCAACCATATGACTCATAGTCCTCTCCTTTTCTCCCTCAGTATCATTGGCTTTGGGATAAAGGAAATTGGGGTTCAATGCTGTAGTGTTTAAGTTGCCTTAGTGAAAAAGGAGTTTTTACTAAGTTGGTTCTTTTGAAGTTTAAGTAATATAATAATGAATACAATAAAATATCTGGCTCATATTAGAAACAATAAATATTAGTCTATTATTATAGTTATTATTACATAAAATTATATCCCCCAAATTTACTTTTAATGATTGTATGATTAGTTGTTGGGCATAAAAAGTTTAGAGGGCATCGTGATAAGTTGAGTATATGTAACTTTGATAAAACTTAATTTTTTTGCCTGGGCCTAACCTAAAACATCCAAAGACTGGTTGTACATATAATTATGAAGAGAGAAGGTAATTATTCAATAATTTAGGAAATTCCTTTTCCTTCCTTTTGATGAGAAGAAAAATTATTTTTAATGAGGTTGTTTCTATTGCCTACTTCTGTTGCTTAAGTGCATTAGACAATTGCTCAGTAGTACATTTAATACTGACTATGTAATCAAGTGTAGCTATTAAAGAGTTATTCGTGAATTTTACCCCAGACGCAGAATTCACCTGGTTCTCTTCCAGAATGAGTTTCTGATTTTTTTATTTTGAGGTGTTTGTAAGAATAACTGAGGCACATTTGTTTGGGAGGGATGAATGCAAATCTGCCTGGAAGCAAGGATGTGATGACCTTGCAGGGGCACGAGGGACCAACTACTGAATTCTACCATTTCTTTCCCTTTCCTCAGCTCTAGTCAGGGGCCCACTCCTAAACACCTCTCCCCACCCCTTAAAAAAATGGAAGAGCAAAGCCACCACATTTCAATAAAAGATAAAAAGGTAAAACTTCTCTAAAAAATAATGGTATAGTTAGTCTAGCCACCCACCACCTATCTCTGTGCTCTCAGGAAGCAGGTGCCAAAAGCAGGAACCATTTAATTTGATTTTCTATTTTATATGGAGTAGTTTACCACTTCTGCAACTACCAAGAAGATGAATAACAACCTCTGAGACATTTAAATGATCCAGTACTTCCTTATGAAGCTATAGTTTACTCTGTTCACAAACACACAACCAAAATCCACTTTCTTCCTTAGTTTGAGCCAATGCATAACAATACAGTAGAAAGTGTTGTCAGTAATATGAAAAAACATCCATCCAGTATAAATGATGTACTAAGCCCTTTATATTTATCTTAGATAAGCCTATGGTAAACTTTCACAGATGAGGGCATTGCATCTGCAGCTCTATCAGGATGTAAAGGCAATAAGAAAACCTGCATTTATTTGGTGCATCTCTTTTATGGAGATTGGATGAGAATGGACATACACAATGATTGGCATAACCTCAGGTATACAAATGGTGGGAGTGAGAGATACATCATCTAATCCTTTTTGTCTTTCTCTATTTGTTACAGACATTGATAACCAACAACATCCTTCCTTGAAAGGCCCACCACCAATCTGCTAGCAATGGCAGAAGAAAAGAAACTTATCTACCATGCTTGACCTAGCATATGTGTAAAGAATGGATAGAAAGAGACTCTAATATAGTGGTTTTGTAAACCTGCAAAGGTATGTGTGTGAGGTCCTCCTTGCCTAGGCAATTATGGAAGGGCTAAGAAGATCTTTTATCAAGATTTTTTGCTTTGGAGGGCAAATTTTGTGCCAAGAGAATATGAAAGGAATACACAGTAGGAGAGAGATTGGGATCATTAAATATGTAACTAGAAAAAAAATCTCACCTAGGATCAAGGGTGCTGTAAAGTGTAGTCTCCTATAAAAAATAAACTTCAAAAATGTCTGGAATGTATCTAATAGTATATAAAGGCATTTTATCAAAATACCCACCTTTGCAATTCAGGAAGCAGCAGGACACAAATTGAAGAGGCAAGAATGGATTGTATTTTTGTCAAATTTTGACGTTTAAATCTGAATCTTTTTCAGCTCTTAAGAACTAGGTAAGAATACCTCAAATAGAATTTTGGGAGCCAAGTAGGGAGTACGTAATTGAGAAAAAGATGAATTTTAATCATTATAACCAAACTTTATTAAGTAGATACTTTACGATATTTAAACATTCATAAAAATGAACATTTGGGAAACTGAATCATTCAAAATCAATGGCATAAAGTTTCCTTAATAATAGAGTCCTTTGAGGAATATTTCCCTAAAGGATTAATTTATTAATTACATCTATTTTGTTCTTTGTTCTTGATACTTGTGTATTTTAATAATTCTCACTTGTATAAAGTAGAATATTTATTTTTAGTTGTATTTATACAAGTTGAACTCTTGTTTATCTCCATTTCCAAAAGGGTATATGCTATTTATTTCTTGATTACAAATGCAGTGCACAATTGACTCTAGAACCAGAGACAGGAGAAAACTAAATTTTTAGTCTCGATTTGTACCTACTTATATATTTTAGAGAATTGAGCTTATTAGGCTCATTCTGTTACAATGTATTAGTGTTACACTGGCACTTGCAAGAGCTGAATCATTTTCTAAATGTTTTCTTGATTTCCAGTGTTTTGTGAGGAACCCCAGAAATAACATAACTTTCTAGTTGATACATATTTTTGAATGAGAGAATAAAAAGCATTCTATAGAATAAAAATTCATTTATAATTTTGTAAGGTGTAGAGGAAAAATATATTGAAACTTTGGTTGTTGGTAAAAAAATTAAGTAAGAGTAATGCATGCAAGCTGGTTTGTGAGTTGGTGCATGGTTGGATGAAGAAACACCTTGTTCTTAACACATCAGCATTCTTTCTTATTAATATAATAATTTTGTTAACATGGATACTACCAAAGAAAGGGTATTACAGTATTTTCTTTGCTTTGAGTCTTAGTTCTTAATTTTATTTGAAAATGCAACAGAAAGAAATATTTATATACTTTGGATTTAAAGCATCAAAGTATGTGCTCCCCACAATAACACAAATACCAAATGGTAAAAATGCCAAAGGTGAAAAAAATTCTTTTCAATTTTTATATCAAAGTATTTGAAGGAGGGGGGTGAAGGTTGGGAAACAGAGAAAGTAGTGAGGCAGAGAAGAACCGATGAGAGTTATCTTTCCCTAAAAGACTGACCCTTTGAAAATGGCAAGAGGAAATATGCTTTTCTACCCATTCTTTTTTCCCATCATAAAAATATTCCAAATGTGCTTATAAGGATACAGTGTAAGTCATTATGGGCAGCATTCATTTTTATAATTTATGGGTTCATAAAACTGCAACCGTTTGAAAATTAATACAGCTTAGAACATGTTAATACTGATACTACCTAGAAAAAAGAATTTCATGGTCAAATAAATTTGGAAAATTCTGTTCTATATTCTGGTCAGGAAATGTTGTATATTGTTATGAAAGGCCCTGAGGTGTCTAACAATTAAAAAAATTCAGAACTGTTTAACTTTAGTTAGCGTCCTCAAGATTTATTTAATCATGAATTCTTTCATCAATAACACCTATTAACATGATGCAGATTAAAATTCTTTGGAACACATGTAGGGGATCTTTCAAAATATGCAAAGGATATTCTGAGGAGGGTCAGAGCCAAACACTGCAATTTCAGTAGATACATATTTACTTTGATGTGTTAGGAAAAATGCACAATTCATTTGTCATTCTATGGATATCATTCCTTAGAATGAAGCTAAGTTAATGAATGTAAAAAGGAGCAGATGAAGAAAATATGAAGTGAATAATAGTACAAGTAGTATATAGTATGGTAAAATGAAGGTTGTAGGTGAATGTTTGACTGTTGAGAGATGCTGGTTTAATCTGTAAATAGATTGCAATAATATGAATGTATATATTCATCAGGAAATGTATATAGTCATCAGGAAACTTGGGGAAGTGGGCTAGTTAGCTATCTAGCTCTGGCTTAAGATAATTTTGTGACCTGAGAAGAGAAACCTGTTCTAGACCTCCGTTTCTTTGTCTATAAACAGAGAGCTGCCTTTGAGAAGATATTCGGTTGACTTCAGTTCAATAGCATTGACGTGAATGAGAGATTGTAGTTGTTGGCTGATGGGCTCCTCCCTGCTGCCCCACCAGGGCCCTGTCCCTCAGCACTATGGGACTCAGGGAAAGCTCTTTTATTTCTGCATAGCTGGAGAATTGAAAACTCCATTGCTGTCTTTACCAGGAAAATAGTGGGCAAATGTTGCACTGACCGTTCCTTAGTGAATCTTGATCAGGCTGTAACACTAATGCTTTGGTTCTTGTGTGGCAATGAAGCAGAATGTTCCATTCCACAGTGTGTCATTATCTGAATCTCCTTAAGCCTTTTTCTCAAAGTAGCTGAACCAGATTCTTGGATTTGAACTACTTTTGTGTGAATGGAGCACCTTGCAGTTCTAGCTGCAGGCAATTCTCTAAGTATCTGGCCAGAAGACTGGACTACTTGGAGGGCAAGGCTTATTCTTCTTTTTTTCATCCCCTCAAGTTTTTTGTTATTTTGGAGAACTAACATCTATGTGATGTAATATTTAGTCTTTCAGTCTTGTTTAATTTTTTAAAAATATGATCTTGTTTTTTTGTTAATATATCCCTATAGCTTTTTGGTTTTGTTTTAATTTTTAAAAAATCATTCCTGATTGTTTTATTAATGAAATCCTGTCTCCTATTACATTTTTCTATCTCCTTATTGTCAGGGCAATATAATGTAATGGTTATGTGCACAAACTCTGCCAGGCTCTGTCACTTACTAGCTGTTTGATCTTATACAAATTTCTTAATCTGTTCCTTAGGGTGTTTCTAATCTTTAAAATCAAGATAATAATCATAACCCCTTTTAAGATTAAATGAATGAATACATTGAAAAGCACTTAATACAGTACCTGATGCATAGTTCTCAAAAATAGCTGTTATTGTAGCTGGTGTCTAGCACAAGTTTTGGTCAGATTACTGAATTGTTATTTGTGTGGTACATTGTCTGTTGATTGTCTTGAAAGTTCTAGGTTCATAATTACATCATAAGAAAAGAATATCAGTTTAGGTGCATTCTTTATTTCGTTTTTCTAGGAGAATTCTTTACTGGGATCTTTGGCACAATGTCACACAATAATTGAGATAATTTCTGTGTCTTTGTAGTGATGATCACAACCTTTTTTTATATAATCTACATATCATAATTTGTAACCAACTTTATGTCCTTTTTTACTCATTATTATAATATGAGCATTTTTCAGGTTGATAAACTTTGGGTAAACGATTTGTTCTTGATTATATTAAAATTGCATATTATAAAATATATGTATGCATATATTAGTATATAATATATATATAGTTTAAATAATGATAATAATTGGAATGTCTATAGATGCACCAAGCTTAAATAGAATATTAGCAGGCATTTAGGAGCCCCTTATGCTGTTCCTCAGTTGCATAGAGAATTTTTCCAATTATTTTCTTGCTTTTCTTTTAACTTTTACCACCAGTATATACATATTGCCATACAAATATATTACAATTTACTTAATAGTTTCCCCCTATTATAATTATTTAGGTGGGTTTATATTTTGGATGTTGGGCATATAACTTTTCTTATATTGATCATTATTTTCTTGGGATAGATTCTGAGAAGTAGAATTACTAGAAGTAGAATTACTGGGTATGACTGTTTTAAAAGCTTTGAGCAAATATTGATTGTCAAATTGCTTTCCAAAAGGCTTACATCAGCTTATATTCCCAAAAAGCAATGTATGAGAATAATCATTTCAGTTCAACAGCTGTCAACATGAGGGTCATTAACATGAAAGACAAGAAATATCATATACCTAATGAGTTTGAATTTTATTTTAAAGATCAGTTAATTGTTTTGAAGGATATTCTGAACACTGAAATGTTCACATATCACAGGGTTTAGCTTGATAAATTTTTGCAAAGAGAACAAGCTTAGATCAAGAAAGAGAACATTATCTCTACCCTAGAAGCTATCCTTGTGCTCACATCCAGTTTAAAGCCCATTTCATGTGCTAAAATGTCTGAAGAAAGACAATTGACTTTGCTTTGACTAGTTTAGTTTTGACAGCCAGGAGTAAGTTTTCAAATTATGAAGGATGGAAGATTTTGAAAGTTTTATATGTATTTAACACTGTTACTCTCCTCATAAAGTAAAATAGTGGATTTATAATTTTGACTGAGCATCTCTCTTTTGAAATGGTTTCATATAATTTGGCTATCAAACCAGATACCTTTGTATTTACTCAGAGTTTTTATGGTAGTCATAATAGTGTATCCTATAGTGCAGATACTTAAATTCTAATGTAGATAAATAGGAATTGCCTCAATGCTTACTGAAGACATAGATTCAAGGGGCCAAGCTAAAACTGAATTATCATTTGCATATTCATAAGCACCTCTGATGATGCTAATGCATGCAGGTGACTATGGGATAACACTTTGAGGAATGTTGCTCTGGAAGATAAATGTTTCATTTTGAAAAAAAATACATCTGAAAGCAATTTCCTAAGAAAACCCTTCTCCATTGCATAATCTCAGTTTGTTCCTATTTATTTATTTACTATTAAAAAAATTTTTTTTATTATGGTGACATTGGTTAACAAAATCTAGTTAAGTTTCAGGTGTACAATTTAACAGTAAGGTGCACACATACACACGCACACACACACATATTGCATTGTGGCATGATTTCAATTTTTTAAATATGTGATCATATATTTTTTATCCTTTAGTCCTTTCTAGGTTTTCCTACTGTAGACCTAGACACTTGGTATTTAACACAGGTGTGGTGTAGTTTGTACAACCAGAACAGGAAACATCTAGCTCGAAACACACCCTTGATTGCAACATCTGTGGAATTGATCTGGTAGAATGAGTTTAGCTTTTCAAAGTATCACCCTTAGCTAATTTGTCTTGGCAATCTTATGCGTATGTTATCTGAAATACTGTGGTAGCCAGGCAAAACACCACCCATACCTTAAGGTTTTACGTGGACTGTACAAGTAACAATAAAATACAAACACCGACTCCCAAATAGTATACTATTTAACCTAAGTTCACTTCTTTGGTGCTGCAGCTTTGTAACTGGATTTTATAAAATGGTTATTAATTCAAATTTCTAGTCAAAAGGGAAGTTTAGAAAATTATCCCTCTGTTTCCTTTCTCTAGACATTGAGTAACACTAGGGTTCATATATTTTTGGGGAGTTATTTTAGAAAAAGCAGAATGATTACTAAACAAACAGTCAATATTAGGCAATAACTCAGAAAAATTTTAATAGGGTTTGGCTTTTTGCTTTCATTTCTCTTAATAGGAGATTTTGCTTGTTCTGCTGGACTTGACAGATTAAAGTCTTATCAATTCTATACCTCTTGATATTGTTTAAATTCATTTACTTTTCCTCTTTTCTACCACAATCCACCTTCTGTTCCATAGCTTCCTATCCGGTTTCCCCTCTATTCTTGCTGCCTTGTAGTCAGTTCTCCATGACTTTCAGGGTAGACTTTTTAACAGATTAAATTAAATCATATCATTCTTCTGCCTAGAATCCTTCAGAGACTTCTGAAAAGTCCTCATCATGGCCCACAGGTTCCCACATGATCTGCTTCTGGCTTTTTTTTCCAACTCCTCAGTCCTGTCTCTCTCTTGCTCAATACCCCCAAATCACATTTCTGTCCTTGCCCCTTTGACTCTTTGACCCATCCACGCCTTTCTTTCACTCAGTCTTTGTGCAAGCTCTACCCTCTGCTTGGAAGTCTCTTCCCATCTCTTCCCACAATTTTCCGCTGGCTGAATCTTGCCCCTTTTTTCGATCTGTGCTTAAATGACACATCCTTAGAGAAATCCTCCAAATCTAAATTATGTCTCTTTCATTTTTCTCCTCATTGTATATTATTTTCTCTCAGTACTTATCACAATTTGTAAATATAACTGTATGTGTTTGTTAATATCTGACTTTCCACTAGTCTGCTTTGAGAGGAAAGATTATGGCTGTGCTGTTCAACATGGTATCCCTAGTGCTTAGCATAAAACCTGGCCCTGAATGAATAAAAGTAAAGATTTGTAATTTCCCAGTATATTAGTTATCTTTCTTACTTAATTTAAGCAATATGTTAAATTTAACAATATGTTAAATTTTACTTAATTTTAACAATGTAAGTAAAACAATATGTTAAAATTAAGTAAAACAATATGTTAAAATTAAGTAAAAAACCCCCAATATATCTAATACGCAGTGATATATAAATATTATGATATATTTTGCCGTATTATTTTTGTACCAAGACTTCAAAATCCAGTGTGTATTTTAGTTATACAACATCACAATTTATACTCACTATGTTTCAAGTGTGCAACAGCCACATGGAGCTGGTGGTCACCTTAAATGGGCAGCACAGCTCTCGGCTCATATAGGCATACAGGAATTTGAGCTGTGTGGCCTCATGTAAATTATTTAATTCATCTTTGCTTCATGCTTCTCTTTTGGAGATTGGGACAATAACAGTACTCACCTCATAAAAATCGGTAATAAATAAAGTGAATATTTATAAAGATTCAAATAGTGCTTGGCACACGGTTTCAGTGTTAGAAATCATAATTGATCATTGTTATTATTTTATACTACATAAGAGTATATTTTATACATAGATAAAACTTCTATATTTTAGTTATAACTATTATAATAAAAATACAGTTAAATGAAAGAAGTGAAATGCTTATCAAAGTTAAAACTATGATAAACTATTTCCTTAATTCCTAAATTCATCTTTATTAAACAAGCAAATGAAAGTGAATGCCTGTATTGTTAGCATATGGCTGAACAACGACATTGCAAATGTGTTTACATCACAGGTAGATTATTTATATAATAATATCAACAGCTAAGTTCCTGGCATAGACATGGTATTGGCATGTTCATGTTTTAGAAATGTTTTATTAGCATTTAAAAATTATATTTTTATATTTTTATTATCAATTTTCATTTGCTAATCAAATTTATTTTATTTTAAATTTCAAAAGGTTAGACATTTATATAATCCATGAAGTGATTTTCCCTGATTACTCTAGCAGCCTACTTCCTGCTTGTAGAAGTTTGGGGGTTTAAAGACCTCGTCATTTTGTACTATCTCTGTCCATCCAAGTGGGCAATAACTCCTCCAATGTGATATATGTAAAAATATAAGTATTTGCAGGCACAGAAATTATATGGAGGAGAGATTAGTTTTGCAAGGAAGGACTGGAAAGTCTCTAAGTTAGATGATGTCTAAGCAATAGTTTCAAGAATAAATAGAAATTCATAAGGAAGATCACATGGAGAGGCACACTCTGAATATAGGGAAGAGCATGTGCCAAAGCACTATGGACTCAAATTGAAATATATATTCAGGTACATACACATAATTTGGTATTTATAGAACATATGGTCTTCCAACACTGGTGTGTGTGTGTGTGTGTGTTTTGCTCAGACTTTGCAAAATCTCTTCCTCAAGGTGAGATAGGATGAGCATGGGACTTGGGACCAGATGGGCAACTCACCAAATTCACCGACATCTATTAAGGAAGTGACTTGGAGCAAGTCACTTAGCCTTTTTGGATCTTGATTTCCTCATCAGTAAAGTGGGGACAATAATAGAACCTACCCTACAGGGTTGTGGTGGGGATTAAGTGGGTTAAATATGTATAAAGCACTGAATAATTCTTGGTACATAGTGAGTACTAACTAAATATTAGCTGTTATTACTATAGTCCTTAAGGATGTGTCCTCCCTGACCCATGAGACATGTAATTCATCTCTTCTTTGTACATAACATTGCACATATTTTCATATTAATTATCTAAGTATTTACTTTGCATTCTCTTTTTTCATTTTGTGTTTATAGCTAGCCACTTTTCCCATGTATATAAGTTTGACCCTCTAAACAAAATTTAGCAGCTACAGAATTTTCAGTCCCTCCTCATCTACTTATTAATACTACTTTCTATTTCTTCTGTGTCATTTCCAGCAAATTGTGAAGTAGACTCAGCTACCACATGATTGTGAGAATAAATACAGAAGTTTTAAACACACACATACCCACAGACACAGACACACATCCCTCATGAAAAATAACCTATACATTATTTCTTTTTAAAAAGAGACAGAACTTAATTTTCTTAATGGCTGTGCATCTTTTGCCTGAGGCTTGTCTTGATTTCTTTTAGGTTTTGGTAGTATGGCCTACATTAATTTCCATGACTGTATAAAATATTATCAGAAGTCTTTAAAAGAGCCAACTAGATTATAACAGAGCAGTCTTTTCATTCCCAGGAGTACAGCTCTTGACCATAAAAAAGGTGATTAACATGATATCTTATTACATCTCATGTATTTTCTGGCTGGCCACGTTATCTTTAAGAAGACTGACCTTACATTGTTGGGAATCAGGGTAAAGTTTGTTAGCTTTACCTTAATTAAACTGGTGACATACTGCAAGAGCAAGGATATCAGGGCCCCTTTGTTACCCTTGGCAAGACTTCCTTTTCTCTTTTGTGATAATTATCCACCCTTTGGCCCTAATTATCCATCAGGGAAACAGGTTATTGCTTTGTGGAACAGAGGGGCAAGTATGTTATCATTTAACTTTCAACTGTAAGGGTTGGCATATTGTATCAGGAATAAATAAATCTGAACAGTTACTTATCTAATGTTTAAGCAATTCTGGCCTTCTTTTATTCGACTTTGTGGAAGGCTGAGGGCAAAGGCTGACATTTTGCTCTGGTTGACAGATGCCTAGCTTAGGAAGCCATGGCCGGGTCTCCAGTTCCAGAGATGGAGGAGGTATCTTTTCTCCCAGGGAGTGAGACATTTGTTAGAGCAGTGCTCACAGAATATGAAAGCAGTCTAGAGAGTATTATAGATGTGTTTTAAAGGAGATGCCTTCCTTTATAGCAGGAGTTTTACCTACTAAAATGCTAATAGTGGATATTTCTTAGGAGAAGGAGTTGATAGATGGTCATCAAGTAGCGAAGCTTCTGTTTTTAAAGTTATGCAATCATATTATTTAGTATTTTAAAAATAATTGATGAAAATTACATATGTAATAAAAATGATCATGATGAACTAGTGTTTTTCAAATGCTTTTGATTTTGGAGAGGCACTCTTACCTTTATAGTGTCCTTGCTAAAAATGAAAAAGCTGTCTGCATTTCTACATGTCTTGCAGAAATGATCCTCTCCCTAGAGTTATAACTTGTATTTTAAAATTAGGTATGCTTGAGTAAAGAAGAGAAGAAATTTGACAAGGGGGGTCTGGAAGAGTTAAAAAATGAAATAACATGGACAAACCAGAATTCCAACTGTAAAGAATTGACTTTGTGGGAGAGGAAAGCAGGCCTCTCCATGGGTATATGAGTTTCCTAGAGCTGCCATAACCAAATATGACAGGCTGGGTGGTTTAAAGTACAGAAATTTATTTTCTCACTTCTAGAGGCTAAGAGTCTAAGGTAAAGGTGCCTGCAGATTCTGTTTTTGTTGCAGGCCCTCTTCCCTGCTTGCAGATGGCTGCCTCCTCACTACGCCCTTACATGGTCTTTGCTCTGTGGGTGCGCATCCCCGGTGTGTCTTAATCTTTTTTTACAAGGTTACCGATCACATTAGATTAGGGCTCACCGGAACAGCCTCATTTTAATTTAATTGCCTCTTAGAGCTTTTTATTATTCTTATAGATTTCAGTGAGAATGGGTTGAGAATGAAAATGACTATAAACATTCAGACTCAAATTCTCTGGTTATTGTTTACTGAGAAACAGCAGATAATCACTAACCCATAGAGCAAAATAAAGAAAATTAAAACAAGACCAAATTGAGATATAAGCAAAGTTATGCTATACATTTAAGGCATAAAGAATAATCAAAAAATTGCATATTTACAGGGGGAAAGGAATTAACTTGTTAAGAATACTGGCAGATCTGAAGTTTGTGTGGTTTATCTTGAAATCTTGTTACTATTATAGTCAAGAGACTAAGTTACTTTATTATTTTTTAAAGAAAAGCAGACATGGAAAGAAGGATAAACATTAAGCACACTGAAGCTTTAATAGAAGATGTTATTCAGTAACAGAAGAAATATTTACCTGGTATCCAATTCAAAATCCATTTAGAAGCACAATCAAATAAATCTAATCATAGTATATAATTTGTAAAATGTTTATATGATTATATCAAGATTTGAAAAGTAATAGCACCACAATTATAATAGAAAAATATAAAACTTATCCCAATTTTCTAACTTTGAGTTATGCCAAGAGGTTTTTATAATCTTTAGTGTTTAGAATGCTGAGTGTTCAGAGGAGAATTATTTTTACACTTACTGTCAGCCTCCCAATTTGACATGTACCATGCACTGCTTGTGTTGTTGCACTTTTTTTTTCTATGTAGTCTCGCACATAGTAGGTAGCTAGTGAAATATTTTTTATAGAGGTCATGTAGTACAGAAATATTCTCATACACTTAACTGTTTTCTAAAACTGAACATGTAAACTGAATCTTAAAAATTACATGGTGATTGCACAGTTAAGTCTGTGACTATTGGGTCAGTTGTCCATACAGTTATCTCAGATCCTAAAATACTTTAACCGAAATGCTTATAAAACGGATGATAAAAGTTGTTTTAATTTCTTTTCTCAAATCACCTGTGCTAAGTATAGTATAGTGGTAAAAATATAAACTGCTGGGTTGGTTAATCCTGGCCTTACCACTTGCTAGCTGTGTGACAGTGGACAATTTACCTGCTGTATCTGCACCTGAGTTTCTCATCTATAAAATAGGATAATATTAATATCTACCTTTTAGGGTTTATCTCGACAAAATGAGTTTATCAATGTAAAGAGTGTCTGGTGCATCATCTGTGTGCGTGGGCCTTTATTTATAGCACCTGAGAGACACAAGCAGCCTGTGGGAGGTTGCCTCCTCTTGTCACTAGACTGCCTTTGGCTACAGTCCTGAAGTTAGTTGTCGGACTTTATTAGAGGTGCTAACACTGGCTGTGTATGGCTTTGGGCTTGTCACTTAACCTCTTTGGACCTCAGTTCCCACATGAGTAAGTGAGGGGATAGGGCAAGGTGCTCTTTAAATTATCTTCCAAGTTCAGTGGTCTATGATTCAGCAATGGGAACGGAAGCAGAGTCAATAAAGATATTTTTCACTGACTCACTGATACCTCTTTACAAAAGCAAATTCAGAGTTCCTGCAGTGATATAGTTAATTTGAATTTATATTCATCAGAAACCCTGTTCAGTGATGAGAAAATGAGAACTGGAAATGAGCTAATTTGGATGTTTAATTTAAGTATACATACATATACATATAAATATATATTTAAATTAGAAATTATATGTAAATATTTCAATTAGAAATAAATTAGAAAGATATTTAAATTAGAAATGCAAATATGTGTGTGTGTGTGTGTGTGTGTGTGTGTGTGTATTTAGCCTTTTGACTTTTAGGAGAAAGAAATGAATCCAAAGAAAAAAATAATTGTAAAAACCAAATATCCCCAAATCCATTGTCAGAGTCTAGCACAATTCAGTTCTAGAGCCTATAATTTTCACATCTTTATTATGTTACAGTTATAATTGATGCTCAGTAACATGTACCTAAAATATCAAAGGCAGATTAAATTACTTTAACTAGGCTATACTTAAAAGTAAATGTTTCAATATATTGTATATCCTTGCAGATATATTTTAGAAAGCTTTTTGATCATAGCTACAAATCAAATGGTTTTCCTGTAAAACTTTAATGATAAAATGCAATTTCCCAGACCAGATTTTGATCTACAGTAACATTGTACTTTCACCAGTCATCTTGGGTGCCTTGAGGCATGTCACTTCACTTCTCTAGTTCTCAGTTTTTTCTGACTTACACAGGTAAGAGAAGAGATAATATCTAACATGCTTCTTTAGCTAAAATTCTCTTGGAAGTCAAGTCCTCTACTTCTTCTTTCTCCTGTTTAAAAGATTTTCAGTTCTTTTTATTCTGATTTTCTCCCCAGATTCTCTCTGCCCCTATAGTCTCCGTAGTACCAGTGGATACAATTCCATGCTGGCCAAAGGCACTGGGGAAGGAGATGTTGACTGCTCTCCTTTGCTGCTTGCAGAGACTTACTAGGATGATTCCATCACCCCAAAAAACTCTGTCCAGAGAACAGATGTAGAGATTAGCAGGTAAGAGGTGGAGATGACTGAAACCTGAGTTAGTAGCCTAAAACAAGGCTGAAATTGTTCATTAATTCAATCAACCAAATATCTAGCAAATATAAGACAGACTAGGTATAAGATGTGGTCCTGGCCCTACGGAATGTATACTCTTAAAAGAAATTATTGCTGACATATCTGGGATATTCAGAGAATTCTTGAATGCCAAACTGTATGGCACAAACTGTAATTGTGTTAGAAGTGACAGAAGGAAGGGATTTGGGTTTGTGGTAGTCAGCAGAACCTGATGGAGGAAATTTAACCTGTAGCATCTTTGAGGAAGAATATGTGTAATGCTTTAATGCATATTTATTAATTTTACAAATATTTATTTAGTGGCTATGATACATTAAACTCTCTAAATGCTGGGAACAAGCAGCTAACAAAATGAGAAGAAACTGCCCACACAGAGCTTTCATTCTAATGTAAGTAGGTAAGATAAAATAAATAAATAAAATAGATATATCAGATGATAATAAATACTATGAAATTAAAAGAATAAGTTAGTAGTGTAGGTATGGAGAATTCTCTAAGAAGGGATATAATCATGATCAGCATTAAGCTAACCCTCTCATTTTATAAATGAAGAAGTGAGGCTCACAGGAGTTAAGTAACATAGCTAAGGTCACCCAGATTATTAGCAAGAAAGAAATAAAATTCAGGCTCACCGTCTCCTAGTTTAATGTTCTTTCTAATATGCACACACTTCCTAGCTGGTCAGGTCACACAATTACACAGGTGAGAGTGAACAGAGCTTGTGTGGGACCCCAGGGGGCAGATACATTGTATTGGGATAAAGTGGAAGATATGATTAAATAGGAAGTATAGTGCCAAATCTGAAAAGCCAGACAGAGAAGTTTAGATTTGATGTGGTGATAGGAAAGACATAAATTAAAGGATCCTTAGAAAAATTTGAAAATATTTAGTTGATTACTAATTAGTGCTTCTCTTATATGATTACCTTCTTCTCCCCCTTCCTTCTCTCCCATAGTTCCCTGAGAAATAATTTCTCTGTCTAATGCTATTTACCATCAGGTAGAACAGTAATGTTTCCTGAGTATTTCAAAGACACTATTCTAAGTTTTGCCTCAAAACTAGAAATAAGGCATTTTGGATAAATACAAATTAAGGATTAAACTGCCAGTGAAATGAACACATAGTGAAAACTATATGTAGGCATTAGATTTGGATAAACTAAGCAAGTTGAGTCAGATGCAGATCAAGAGATGTTATTACTCATACTTTTATCATAAATTGGGAGTTAAGTACTTGAGTTTCTTCAGCAGGCAATACATGAATTATGAACCTGATCATACATTTCCTTAAGTGCAGCAGTCATTGTTACCGATTCATTTTTATTTCAAGTTCCCCATGATTAGAGAAAGAGCAAGAGAGGGAAGGGGAGAGAGAGAGAGAGAGAGAAGAAACCACTGCCAAAACTTACGAACAAAGATTTATTTGCAGATATAAAGATGTCATAACAACAATGTAACAATGTAGGTGCAGAAATAGCTTTAGTTTTTACTTTTCTTTGAGAAAGAACAGGAGCTTCAAGTAGGAAGAAAATATATGTGTTACAGTACTTACCACAAGTTCAAAATCAGAAAATTATCAAATAGAGCAAATAAGACTATGGTTATAGCCACTGACAACATGTTATGTATGGGTGCTTACTTTGGGCTAAATCTAAAGCATATCTTCTTTTTCCCCTTATTTTTCCTGTGTGAAGCATGTCTTATTTTGAGTATGATGGGTATTTTGGAAAGGCTCTGGGAGCTGGTGTATAAGGTTATAAGCAGGGAATTGTGACCCTTTTTGTTATGGGGTGGGTGATCATGGAATATATTCAAGGACTTAGCTATGCATTTTGGGGCCCAAGTAGATTTTTAGGAAATGGTCTATGCTTTGACTCTCTAATTTCAAGCAAATATTCAATATAATACAAAGTCTACTTGGATTTTTATGTCATATGATTAGGGTTGGGGTAGAGGTGTTGGCTCCAACACTCACTTGTAGGTCATTGCTCATTGCAATTTTCCCACCTAAAAACCAGAATCATTGAATAATTAATGCAAAGGGACTCTCACCCCAAAAGAGCCCCTCTTATACATTCACTTGATTTCAGCCTTCTGGCCACCTTAGGGTTAATGACCCATGAAACTAAGAGGCCTCTAAACAGTGAAAAATATTGGTAAATTTAAGTATGCTTTTTGGAGGTCATCTAAAAGGAGAAGAGTCACCCTCTGGACTTTATCCAGAATACATGGAACATGCACAGCAAAGTTTAGGTGTGCGTCACATGAAGAAGTGTACTGAAAGGCTCAGGCACAAGGTAGATGGTCATGTTATTTCCACTCAGTTATTCATGCCAAGTGTTTCTGTTTGAGATAATTAAATATATGTGGGAGCAGGGAGAAGTTTAGATACCGTAAAACCCTTCACAGGGGTCTATATGATGCTACATAGCTCAGCTGCTGGCTTGTGGTAATGGTTCTGAGTGGTTGAGAAATAATTTCAATCCACTTGCTCTGTTCGGGAAGGTATGTAAGAATGAATATGATATTTAAAACAGATTTCTGTCAAAATGGCTGAGACAGAAAATTTGTGTATTCAGAGAACAAACTGGTGATTGTCAGATTGGGGTGGGGTAGGGGATGGACAAAAACAGGGGAAGAGAATTAAGAAGTACAAATTGCCTGTTGTAAAAATAGTCATGGGGATATAAAGTACAGCATGGGGAATTCAGTCAATAATATTGTAACAACTTGTGTATGGTGTCAGGCGGGTATTAGACGTAAGAGGGTGATTGATCACTTTGTAATGTATGTAAATGTCTAATTACTGTGTTGAATACCTGAAACTAATATAATATTGTATGTCAAGTATAATTGAAAAATAAATTTAGAAAAAAGAAAGAAGAAAAATATTTGTGTATTCAAAGAGGTAAATTTAGGTTATTTAGAAAATCCGTTTATATTGAGTCTCCAAGGCTGAAGAGAGACAAGTAATAGACTTCTGCAGTTTGTAATCTATATGCTTAGCAAAGTGGCAAGCACTAGGTGTTGTAGAAGAGGCTCCACTCAGTGCCATAGGATATAAAATCCTCACCAGGGCCTTGAAGATTTGTTCTGTGTCTGCTAGAATGTGAGATGTTGGGGAAATGGAATTCCTTGCTCCCATAGAGCTGACGAGGGCAGTAAGGATAGGCAGGGAAGCATGCTTGATGTGTCAAGTTGGAAATCTGAACACATTTTCCTATGATGGAGTTGCCAAACAATTGGTTCAAACCATTATTACTCTAATGGTCTTAAAAAAGATGGGATTTAGATATTAGTGAGAAAAACAGACAAGGTCTCAGGAATAGGGGCAACCTGAATTGTTGAACCTATAAAGGGCAGAGAGGGTGGGGGAGGGAAGTCATGCAGGTGTCCTAGACAGGGAGCCAGCAGGGCAGAACGCATAGAGCTGCATTTCCAGCCTTGACTATACATTTCAATTACCTGGGTGCTTAAAAAAAATGCAAATGACTACGATTCTCTCTAGAATCTCCAAGAGTGAGCCAAGAATGGGTACTTTAAGAACTTTTTAGAGTGACAGTGGGTTTAGAGTCTCTGATTTAGAGCCTGGAATGAATCTTATGTGTTTGGAGGACATGAGATTGTTTGGAGAGAATGGAGATCTCCCTTCTCTCTATAAAGCAGCCATGGACAGGCAGGAAACGTCTCAAAAGGTTCTGGAAACTGGTCTCATCTGACGGTTGATGAAAGGCCAGCAACTTTTTTTTAGCAGTAATAAATAAGAATAAAGTAGTATTTTGTAATATTTAGTCTGTGAGTAGTGCTTCTAGAGTTAATAGAGAATAGAGATAAGACTATCAGTTAAGAGACTATTGCTGTTACTCAAGCATAAGGTCATAAGGCCTTGGGTGGGAACCGTGAAAGCAGAAACAAGGGTCCAGGATGGAAGAAATGTCAAGAGTTGAAATGCTAGATTATATTTCTTGTGGAATAAATGAATGGAAAGGCTTAGGGGAGAAAAGTACCAAAGAGGATTTCAAAGTATGAAGGTCAGCAAATGAGCATTACTATGACAAGAAATGGGGGAAGGCAGGAGGGAGGAGTTGTTTTAGATAGAAGATAGATCCCATGTTGGACATGTTACATTTGTGAGAACAGTTATAATGACAACTAACATTTTCGTGCTTGCTCTGCCTACATGATGGAACCTGTGCTTACTTTTCCAGCCCCTCCTACACTCAGGGTCTCTGGTTATGGCCACTCCTTCTAACTCTAGGGTTTCCCATAGCCTTTCCTCAACCTTGCTTGGGATCTCTTTTCCTGATTCCATCCTACTCATCCTTAATTTCCTTGAGGACAATATTCTTGCCAGGCCCCCACCAAAATGAACTTTCCTGTTATATTACACTGTTCAGCATCTTGCATGTGGATGGTTCCTTCATAGCACATATCAGTGTTGTACTTTAGCAATGACTTATTCAAGAGATCACTCTCTCACTAGATGGTAACCTTCATATAGCAGAGTCCTTGTCTGTTTTGCTCACTGATATACTCCCAGGGTCCAGCTCTGTGCCCATCACATAGTAAGTGGTTGAATGAATATGTGTTAAATATTTTGCATGTATTTAATCCTCACAATAATCCTATGAGGCACCTACCATTATTAATCTCATTGTAGAGATAAGGCAAGATATCTTACCCAAATTTATAAAGCTAGTAAGAAGCAGGACTGGACCTTCAATTCTGGTTTCTCTGGTTCCAAAAATGAACTTTTTAGCTTTTGGGCTACTCTACCTCTGCCAGGTGATTACATATATAGGAGCTCATGAAAGCACAACTGTTAAGAAGACCAAAAAATAAAAAAAATAAAAAAGGAGAGGTTGTAAAAGAAAGAGTAAGGAGTTTTTAGAAAAATTAGAGGTATTTGAATGTGAAGGGACCTTAAATTTCATGGAGACCAAACCCTTCATTGCACAGGAGAAGAAAATTGGTCGAGGAGGTTAGATGGTTCTTGTTTGGGAGTGTGCTAGGTCCTAGACTCCCAGCTTCTGATTTGGTGCCCTTTCTAGGCAGAGCAGATGGGAGCAAGTTCTGTGAGGCCAATGAGTGGGCAAGTTGCTTTGACTTTAAGGCCCAAGTTGAAGACAGAGGGAAAAGAAACTAGGAAGGAATTAACCTGAGTATTATGGATAAATGAAGTATTTTGTGGAACCTTGAATGGCTCTGATTACATCATAACCATCCTTTGTTGTAGCAACAGAATTAGCTTGCCTTTGATGTTGGTGTCTTAGGTTCCTTTCACTTTGGTTCTTACACTTTGCTAAGATAATTGGGGCAGGGAGATAATAGCTATGCTTTTACTTTAAGAAAAATGTATAGGGCTTCTCTAACATTCTTGGTATGGTTGTTGCCTAAATGTAGTTTCTATCCCACTAATTTTACCAATGGAGAAGCTAATATGTAAAGAGGTTAAGAGATTTGTCATTTTTGGGTAAAAATGTAGGGTAGCTAAGAAGTAATAGGAAAAAGGGAGGCGGTTATATTAAGCTGTTACAATAATTAAATTTGGGATTATATGCCTTGTATAGGTCCAGGATGACATAAACCTGTCAGTTTGACAACAATTTATAAATATCTTGTTCTCAAGAGTACCTGACTGTGGGCATTTAGCTTCAGAATTTCCCTGGGGTCAGACTAATGCCTCCAGAACTCTTTTTATCTAATTTTTGACTTCTAGGACTAGACAGGAATTAATTTCAGCTTGGGAAGAAGGAAGGTGATGCCTTCTTTTCTGGGACCTCCTCCTTAGGGTCTCTGGTGTGTTGTTGGGGCTGCCACATAACTGCCTCTATCACTGCCAAGCTCGGAACAGAGAGGGCATTAGAAACCAGAAGTCCATGGCTCAGTGCCCTGATCTGAACTTTATTTATATAAATACAAATGATGTAGACTGCTTTTAGTTTATTTCTCTTCAAGGTTAATTGCTATGTTTAAAACTTGGCTTCTCATGCCGGCATTCCCCTGACATAAATGTCGTGTGCTGTCATTTCCCCTGAGGTGTCGTCTCCCTGTTCATTTTCAGTGCATTATTGTGATACAGAGGATGGGGAAGAGTGAAATGGGTGTTGCTGCATTAGTATTATTGCGTGCATTTGATGGAACCTGAAGTCTAGATTAGGATAATTTCCCTGACATTATGACGAGCGAGGAATGCTACATTCCTCTAACAAAGCTAGCAATTTATTTCCATCTGTTTCCATGGAACTCAAAGTGATTAACGTATGTGATCCAATTATCCTCCTAAATCCCCAGATGTAGCAGGAAGCAGGGCACATCCGCCAGTTGGAAATGTAGGCTCACCAGGATTGAGGGGAAAGGTTCCCTTCAGGTCATGTTTTGTTTGTGGTGGAAACTTGATTTCTTGCCTTTCAGTCAAGTGTTTAGGTGGCCTTGTCTTCATATGGCAAGGTGTGCTTTGAATTTTGCTTAGTTTCCCCAAGACAAACTTTCCCCCTAAGAGAACTGGAGTTCATAATATACTATAATGAAAGTGGAACAGGAACATAGTTCTTAAGGTCTACACTTACTCTACTTGCTTATAGAGTAAAATGAATTCAGAACCCAAGCCAGGATGTTCTAGAATTCCTAACCTTAAAAGCAACTGAAAAGTAGAATCCATGTCACTGATGCTTATGATTAGGGCAAGCATATCGTTTATCAGGCCAAACGTGACCCTTCTAAACATGAAAGGGGGCACCGTTACCTTACAACAGGTTTAGATTAGGGCTGTCCTGGGTGAACCAGGGTCATGTAGTCACTCCACTTATGAAGGTGGTGGCAGTGGTATTATTTCCCAGAGCTGAGTGTGTGGCATATTTCATGTATTAAGTTAATGTGGAATAAAGTCCTACTGCAGAGGCTGTGAGAGAAATAGATCTATAATAGCTCTCTACCTCCTGCCCTCAAGGAGCTGACAGGGACAGCTGTTGCTAAAAGTCAGAACAATGCTAGTTTGTGTTTTTAGCTATTTCAGTCTCTGCTCTTGTGATTTTAATCTCACAAATGAACAGCACTTCCTTATCTGAAAGGAAATGCTATGTCTTTGTTAACTTCATTTTGTGAGATATATTTTACAGAAATTCAGTTCTCTTTCTAAAATGTTTTCATTTTGCAGTCGATTATACAGATGTTTTCAACTCTATTCTTCTTATGGTCCATAACAAAACTAGATCTGATAGGAATATTTAATGGAAAAGCATGAAATTATTTTTTTACAAAATTGTAACCACAACGTAAGTAAGCATATTTCCTTGCATAGTGTTTTCAAGTTTACAAATTACTTTAACATAAATGCTCATTCAAATATTCACCAGGGCAGGAGCCTTCTCTGTCTTAGTCACAAGGAAAACCCCAGCACTTAGAACAGTGTCTGGCACATAGTGGTTACTCAACAAATGCTTGAAATGAATACATTTTTTATAATTTTATTTATTTTGTTCAGGGAATATTTTATTCAAATGAAACCTTGCAAAGACTTAACAATACTGATTATAGTAGAACTTTTGAGGCTAAAAGGAAGGCATGGTCTTAAGGTCCATATTCCCACATCTCATAACCCCCATCCCTTAGAGCAGATATGAAAATTATTCATCAAAGTTATGGAATTGTGGAGATAAATAGTACATTAGATCACATGGTCAGAGAGCTCACTTTGTTTATAAATGAAGAAAATGGAGCCCATTGAGTCTGACTAAAATGCTGAAGGTCCCTTGTAGTGTGATATGGCCAGGATAGGCACTCGAATCTCCTGGCTTCAGGACAGAGATTTTTCTATTATAAACAAAATTAGATTAAAAGGAGTATGAGGAAGGTTATCCAGGTGCTCTGGTGGAAGCCACTCTGCCAGGGAGCTTTACATTACTGCAGAAGTAATAGAGATGGTACAACTTACATGTACCAGAACTTTTCCCTGAAAGACTACCAAATTTGGTTGGGAGAAATATTTTGTTAAGTCCTGTTCATGAGAAGTGACTTCCCTTCACTGATGTGTTTGAGAAACTGCAAATGAGCAGTTCTGGAACCACTTGCAAGGGAGGATAGGTGTGGTTCCCCGCTCTCCCCCACCCTCTGTCCCGGGTCTTTGTGTCATTGGTTTGAGTTGGCAAATTTGGTGTCAGACTTAACTGGCTGAAGAATTGAGCAGAGGGCTTTCAAATAAATGTTGAATGTTTAAAGAATCTCAGTTTGAAAGGGTGCTAAATAATTAGCCTCTCTAGGAGTAAAAGGTCTGGGTCCACCCCAGATGACAGAACTATAATTTTCTCATTTGCATGTCGAGAATTGAGACTCTTCCCCTTAGAAAGAGAAGAAATATGTTAGATTGCAGTATTGTAATCATATCAATAAACTGAGACATTACAAGTGTTTTTCCAATATTGTCCCCTGCTGAAAGAGGATAAAAATATATCAAACTGATAACAAGTTTTAAAGAATTGGCTTCAGTCTGCAAAAATCAATCAGAATTATCGAATGTTTCTGATGCAGTGTTTTTCCAACATTATTGATTTTGGCATGCTGTGGAAGTATATTTGATATCAGAACCAGTACATACATATATAAGACAGTTGTATATATGTATGTATATGTGTATACAGTTTAACACATATAATACAAAAGTATTATGAAATGATTCTTACCTTTACTGTGTATAGCTCTTTTAAGTTTTTTATTCTATTCTATTTTGTTTAAAAAGTGCTGGTCATGACTCAGTAAAATGATTTCACAGCTCTGTAATGGATTTACACACAATTTGAAAAACAATACTGTAAACAATATGAGAGGAATCAAATGTAACCTTCCTGAATTTGTCATCTATGTGGGGAGAGAAAGCTAACTTACAAACCATTGAAGTGTATATTAAGACTATAATTAATTAGTTGCAATTTAAAAATGATAAATGTTCAACTTTTATCAGCGTGTTTTCTGTATTGAAATACATAGATCTAAGGTAAAGAAGACACTTTTCAAAAGTATGCTTATTTTATACTGTTCATGTTACATATTATTACATCTCTGAAACTGGGGTATATCTTACAATTGACATTTTACAATGGTTACTTTGGGGCAGTTAGTTCATTTTTTGGTTGTCTAAGCATATGATATTTTGGTTATCATTGCTGGTAGCATGACTGACTGGACAACTGAAACTTTTCACCATTTCAATCTATAAGCCATTTGAAGAAGGAATGGGAATCTCTTCTAATAAGGAATTCAACCTAGTCTAGTAAGAGTAAATAAGTGTCAACATCAAAATTTGCAGAATGTTGTTAGTGGCTTGGAGAAAATTCTGGGAAACAATAATGGTACAGATTTCTGAAATAAAAGGCTGCCTCTCTAACGCCATTGTTGACACAGAAGTCAATGTTAATTAGAAAACACATTGGTAACTCTGAGCCAGAAGGTGATTTAGAAGAGCTAAAGTCTAAATTTGAAGAAGTTTTAGGGTCTTCTTCACCAATAATTTCGCTTATACATTCTTTTTTATTCATATGTGAGAGAGAAATGATAAAAAGTCTATGCCTAAATAAATCTAAGGAAGCTTTTTAAAAGGGCTATAAAATAAAAATTTTAAGTGATAAGAAAGCATCACATCACTATTTAATTGACAGCTTTTTTTCCCTTAGTAGCATATTAAATATCATTGGCATCTTATACTCATGATTAGTCATAAGCAAATGCACATTAAAACCATAATATTCTACTACATACCTACTAGAATGGCAAAATTAAAAAGACTGACAAAACCAGTTGCTAGTAAGGGTGTGGTGCAACTGGATCTCTCATACATTGCTGATGGAAATGAAAAATTATATAGCCACTTTGGAAAACAGTTTGTCACTTTTTAAAAAAGTTAAACACACGCTTAGTTTATGTCCCAGCAATTCCACTTCTGGGTATTAATCAAAGAGAAATAAAAACATACTCACAAAGACTTGTATACAAATATTCATGGTAGGCCCAAATGGGAGACAATCCAAATGTCCGTCATCTGTGAATAGATAAATAAATCATGGTATATACATATAATGAAATAGTATTTAGCAATAAAAATGAATAAACTACGTGTACACATATCATGGATAAAAATTAAAAAGTCAGGTGCAGAAGTCTTCACATTGTATAATATTGAGGATATTAAATTCTAGAAAAGACAAAACCATAGTGACAAAAACAGATCACTAGTTGTCAAAGACCAGGGGCTGGGGTGAGAGGAGTCTTACAATGTTGTTTGAGCAAATTTGCTGAGGTAATGGAAATGTTCTTTGTCGTGATTGTGGTGATGGTCACCCAACCGAATGGTCTTTGAATTGTAATTTTTTGTATGTAAATTGTACATTGCTAAAACTGATCAAAAATTAAAAAATTATAGTATCATAGATTTTATGAAACGGATTTTTCTGTATTTTAAAATTAATGTAGAGAATAACAAAATCAGAAAGAGGGAGAAATCACTTAAATTTGCACTACACAAAAATAACCATTTAAAAATGTTAGATTTTTTTCTATATTAGTCTACTTTTGGATTTTCCTCCATGCATGGTTATATCATAAATGCATTCCTAACTATCCTTCCTGTGAAATTGATATTAGAAACTGTGTAAACTGAATGAGAGGTTTCATGGCATTCCTGGTTGTCAATCTTATTTATGCTAATGTATAATGTAAAAGACTCTTTATTTTTGGGTTCCTGTAATATCTCTTTGTGAAATATGACTCAAAGAATTGGAAATATTTAAAATAATTATTTTAAATCATGTCACTTTAAGACATTAAATTTTGATAATTGAGAAAGAAGTCTAATACAGAACTAAAATATGTTATTTAGGGGGAATTTTAGGCCTAAAGTTGAGAATCATTAGATACTGAAATACATACAATAGTTTGATAATGAGTGAACTTTTGACAGTGGCTTCATGAAACCCTTCAGTTTAATTTTATAGCCTGATTTAAAAAATTGTATAATTGATCATATGGGTTTCCCTCAGCAGTAAAGGAATTTTGCAGTGACATAAACTGAATCAGTTCTTATTTTGCATTCCTGCTCATACCTATCTCATATGAAGGAAGATGGCCTCAGCACATTTGAACATAGCTTTGTAGTCATGAGCTCAGGCCTAGAAACAGTTGGGGTGAGGAAATTTCAAGGGAGAAGGTTCAGACCTTCACTGTGGAATATAGAGCTATTCTGACACTGAATTTTTGATACATCTCATTTTATATAATAAATTGTATTTTATGGAAGGCCTTGTGCCTATGAATGGGGTGAATAGGAGGCCTCCTTAGGATTCTGTGTCTTGTTCCTAAGAGCCAGATGGAGGCAAGTGTTCCTGAGGGTGGGGCAGAGGTGAGACAGAATAGGTTCCAGGTATGGTCCCGTTCTGGTGACGGCAGAAGCTGATAGCTTCTGAATGAGGAGACTGAGTAATTCTGAGATTTAAAGGTTTCTGGTTCCTGAGCCCACAGTCTCTATATCTTCCACTGAGAATTTAGTATAAGTTTCTTTTACTCTAAGTCTTTGCTTTAGTGACTACTATATACTAGGGGCTTTTCACAGGTTATTTCAACCACCTCAGGAGATAAATAATGGTATGTGCCTCATAGGGTTGTTGTGAGGATTAAATGCATGCAAAATATTTAACACATATTCATTCAGTTACTCAAGCACTTACTATATTATAGGAACAGAGCTGGACCCTGGGGGTACAGCAGTGAGCAAGACAGACAAGGTCTCTGCTATATGAAGGTTACCATTTAGTGTGGGAGCGATCTCTTGAACAAGTCATTGCTAAAGTACAACACTGATATGTGCTGTGAAGGAACCACCCACAACCACCACAAAAGATAAATCTTTCCTGTTTCTATGTCAGAGATTAGGAAGCTGAGTCCCAAGAAGGCTGAAGACCTTGCCCAAAGCCACACAGCTAGTCAGTCAGTGAAAATTTGGGCTACCTTTACCGTCACATGGAGAATTTCCTTCAGTTTGATTTGAGAAAAAGAACCAATTTCTTTCAACTGAGATAAGAGAATGGAATCTGATCTTATCACCCATGCTTCCATGTAAATTAATTTTTTCAGCCTCATTTTCAACATTTCAAGGGTCTAAATCCTCTCTCTTTCTACATTCTTATGGTATGAGACCTTGGATAAGACTCTCTTTTCCCTTTTTCTATAAGATGAAGAAAAAAGTTACCTGAAGAAACTTGAGCAAGTTAATTCACTTCTGCAAGCCTCAGTTTCCCTCTCTGTAAAATGGGGATAATAACAATACTAATTTCATAAGGTTGTTGTAGAAGCTAGATGGAGATAATGTGTAAAGCTTTGAACAAAGTTAAAATTTCAGACGGTTGTTATTATCGCCACTGGATTCAGAGAATGTTGTATATGCAAAGGGAAGTGAGGACGGAAGCTTGTATGTGGAAATATTTCCCCTTACTTATACTTGACTTTGAGAGAACTTGAGGTATGATATTTTTGACCTGAAAAAAAAAAAAAAAAACTCTCCCAGCTTTCTTACTTTCTGTTTTGTGAGTGGCAAAATGAATTTAGAGAAAATTCAGTAACTATGAAGCTTGTTGACTGAAGATGCTACGCAAAATATGTTCAGTTTTCTCTCAATTTGGTTTGATTAAAAAATTAAAGGAAAACCCTTTTGCTGTCATTCAGTGTCAAAATAGAAACTATAGCTAGAGTTTTGAGGTATAAAAAGTATTAATACTTATGAGTATTTTAATTATTTTTTTGTGTGTCATGTAGAAGAGGCATAACTGCTGCATCTCCCAACCCACTTTTTTGTATTGAAATAAGGAAAGGTGTTGACAGTTGAATATCACCTCATAAAATGACAAATTTAAAGACTAACATTCAAATGATTGACATATAGTATTTGAGTGCTATATTCAAAACGTGCTTAAAACATGACATCCTAACAATTAGTTTTAAGAAATTCCTGCATACTCGTCATGTAGAACTGGTTTGTATGTATAGAAATAAATCTTTCTATTGCTTTATTTGCAATGAAAAGATCTGCGTAAATAGCCCAGCCTCCATTTAGAGTTTTTAATTCAATAAGCATTTATTGCAAAGCATTATATTTCAGTGAAAGAAAGATGACTAAAAACCTAGTCTCTGAGGAAAGGAGTAATTTAAGGAATCAAAAAAGGAGGAGAAGAACACTGTATGTGCACTGACTGAGGGGAAAAACCTGGGCTGTATGCTGAGCACAGAGCTTTGCATACTGTGGGCTGCCAATGGCAGTAACCTCTGCCTCAGCCTCTTCTAGGTATCAAGAGTGTATGATCACTGGGGCTCTCATGTGGGGTCAAATTCTGGCCTGGCCTGCCTTGTAAAATACTTTCATTTCTATAAGCCGTATTTAGCAGAAGACTTTGCCTCTCTTGGTGTTTTGCTTCAGTTAGGGTTTAGTGGTTTTACTGTAGCAATTTGTTTCATGGTTTGAGTTCTGCCTTTGATTATGTAATCTTTGAACTATTTTATCATCATTCACTTCCCTTTTTCTTTCACTATGAAGTAAAGAATAAGATGCAGAGTGTATAGTGATGAGAGATATAGGGAGTGGAAAAGGAAAGAAATGGAATTTATAACATATAATAAATGACAGCTTGTGTCCACAGCAGGGAAGACTTCTCTGTGTCTCCTCTGGACCAAGGGCTTTTTCTTATTAGAGCAGCCCTCCTAGGCTGACCTATGGAGAAGACCCACCTTACATCTAATAACCTAGAAAAATCCTTCAACCCTAAAAGTACCCTTCCAGGTAACTCACCCTTCCAGGAGATCCAGAGGGTAAGTTTTCCTGCCAGAGGGCAGTAAGCTGATTCTAAAGATAGCTCAGGGAAATTTCTAGATAATGCTATTTTCTTTTTTCCAAAGCAAATCAGAGACTGTCACAGAGCTTTGTTAAATATCCCCAGTGCAGAATTCAAGCCAGATGCAAAGCTTACAATTAGAACATTGAAGTTTTGATGCCAATTAAAAATAAGTGATGTCATTTATGATAGAATTGAGCAAGGATCTGAGAGGGAAGGAACAGACCAGACAGAGGGACATTAAAAGTTCGAGATTTAAAAATATGAGCAAACTTCATTAATGAATGAATGAATATTTCAGAGAGGGTAGTAGTTGATCTTGAGCCTAAAATTTTAATAGGGACTTCAGGGTTTTCCAATGATAAGATTATTGATATAAACAGGAGGTAGAGTGGAAAATGTGTAAAGGTTATATGATTCTTGTGGTTGAAGTTACAAAGTTAAAGAGTTTTAAGAACAGAAGTCAGCTGTGTTTCTAGTTGACAATATATTGCAAATTGTAATTCGAGTAGATTGGCTCTGCTTATACCTAAACACACAGCTTCTCAAAAGATCCAGTTTCCGGTTTCCCAAAGAATCACAAAGCAATGAATGTGTCTGACTTGTTCATGTCAATATTGGTCAATGCTGATAGAATGGTTTCTCACTTTCCTCCTTTTCTTTTTTGTTTTGTTTTGTTTTGTTTTATTTTGTTTTGTTTTATTTTGTTTTGTTTTGTTTTCTTTCTTTTAAATTGAAGTCTTCTACTTATTTTTAAGTAGAGGGTAATATTGCTGAAAGGTCCTCAATTTTACTTTTTAAACAAATTTACTGTTCTGAGCAGCTGGTTCTCTTGTAGTTCCCAGTATAAGGTAATCTTAAGCAACCTTTTAAAGACAATCACAGTCTTTAACAAATGAATGTGAGAAACCCGCTTTCATTTCTTAATTTCTTATTTCTATTGACTTGTAATCCTGCTCTTCTGGATAATCGATTGCATCAGCTAGAGTGGAGACTTTACTTTTCAGACAAGTTCTGAAAGGATGAAAAGAAAAAGATTCTTTAAATGTGAACAGAGACACAATAGATGGTAAACAATTTCCTCTAAATTATAAAGCAATTACATTTCTTATTTTAAAACAAAGTGCAATGAGACCTGATATCTTTTCTGTTACATTTCTAATAAAATCCTTTGTGAGAAGAGATAAATAGAAATGATTTTCCAGAAACACCAGATGTTGACCCACCTGTCTGATTACTGTTAAGAGCTCTAATCTTGTAGTTAGGCAAATATCTTAATTAAATCACATACCATTTCTGCATCGTTAGAATAGGTCAAAAGCTGAAACTCTTCAGAAATTTGAGCCTAGGTTGGTTTGTATACAGTTTGCTTATATACATTTAGGCATCCACCAAGAAGAATCATTATATCATTCTTATAAAGCCAAATTCCAGTTTTGCTTCTCATCAATGCTGAGTGAGCTTGGACCTCAACTGTCTCATTGGGATGATAATGTCTACTTAATAGACTGATATGAGTATGAAACAACACACTGCATGAAAAGCACCTGGCATATAGAGAGCACCCAGTAGATGTTAGTCATTGCCTATTTCTCCTCCCTTCTGTTATAATATTGAATTTCCCTTAAATATCATTATCATCTTATCTATTGACTACAGTGCCTACAGTGACTTTTTTACATATTGTATTCACTCATTTATGCAGCTATCATTCAAAAGTATTATGTTCATACAGAACTGAATAGAAACATGAACCCTGCTTCCAAAGAATTCACAGTCTAAGGAACCAAATTAATTTTGGAATTTAAAAGTATTTTTTAACTAGTTGCCAATATCTGTTTCCCATTTCAAGTACGTCATTTCCCGATTTTTAATTATATGGTTGCTTCACCCAGGGGTCCTCAACATTGGCTGAACACCAGAACCCCTTGGGCAACTTTCTTAAAAGCATTAATGAATGCCTGGGCCCTGCCCAGCTTAATGAAGTCAGAATCTCTGAGTGACAGTGTGTTTAAAAAGCACCCAGGTGCAATCAGAGTTCAGAATCTTTGGGTTAGAATCAAGCCAAACTCAACCTCGTGGCCTTATTCTGTACATCACTTTTTATTTCCCTTTTATCAAGCAGGCCGTTCATTTCTCTTTTCTGTCAGGATCTCTCATTACCTTCATAATACAGCTTCAAATATATCTCTCCAGCCAATGTTTGATGTTTCACACTCTAGATTACGCCCTCTGCTCTGTGTGATGCCCTCTCTATTTCCATGTATTATTTTTTTCTTTAGATTATTGATAAGCGAAATTTACATAAGTGTTCTTTATCTATTTCTTTTGTGTATTTTGTTTCCCTAATCAGTTTGGAAGCTTCTTGTGGAAGAGATAAGATGTTCTGTTTTCAGTGCTTTCAAGTGCACTGTTTCAAGTGCTTTCATGCTACATTTGGCTGAAGTGGACTCTCAACAACTGGTTGTGGCCAACTGATTCACTTCTGGTAAGCTGACTTCTTCAGCCAGCCTGTTTTGGTGTTAACAGCTGTAGGATCTCAGCATGAATTATTGAACTTTTAACTTGACGTTCTAACTCCAAATTTTAATCTCTCTTATTAGCTAGTTCTTTGGAATTTAATCTTCCTTCCTTTCCACAAGTCCACATGAAATGTTTTAAAATTTCTTATCTTTAGGCAGTTTTTGGGACAATATCTGAATTAATTAAATCCAGATATAATAAAAGCCATAGCAGTGAATCATACTCTGCTAAGCTTCTTGAAGACAGGGGCCATGTCATGTTTATCTTTGTGTATCAGACACATGGACAAGTACCTGGCATACAGCAGGTTCTCAGTAAAGATTTGTTGAATTAATTGAATTGTTTTTTGGTTAAATTAAAGTTCTGAATTCATCTATGTGCACATTGTTTGAAAAATATAATGTTTTTTTTTTGCTAACCAGTTGATTTTACCTTTTTTACAGTAGAAAATATATATTTTGTAAAATAATTTCAGTTGACATGCAATATTATATTAGTTTCATGTATACAACATAGTGATTATTTATAAAACTTACAAAATGATCACCTCAATAAATTTAGTACCCATCTGACACCATACTTAGTTGTTATAATATTATTGACCTATGCAGTAATTTACATACTCATGACTATTTTGCAACTACTTATTTGTACTTCTTAATCCCTTCTTCTTTTGATCACTCTCCCCAACCCCTTTCTCATCTGTCCACCATCTAATGTTCTTTATGAGTTTGTTTCTGTTTTATTTGTTTATTTTGTTCTTTAGTTTCCAAACGTATGTGAAATCATATGGCATTTGTCTTTCTCTGTCTGACTCCTTCACTCAGCACAGTATCTTCTAGGTCCATTCTCTTTTTAATGGCTGAGTAATATTCCGTTGTATACATGTACCACCTTTTCTTTACCTATTCATCCACTGATGGACACCAGGATGCTTCCATATCTTGACTATTATAAATAATGCTGCAATAAACATGAGGTTTCACATATTCTTTCAAGGTAGCATTTTGGGTTTCTTCAAATAAATACCCAGAAGTGGGATTACTGGTTCCTTTCTTGTCTCTTATTATTTAGCCTTTGTTTTACAGTCTTTTTTGTCTGTTATAAGTATTGCTATCCAAGCTTTTTTGTTTCCTTGTTTCCATTTTAATGAAATATCTTTTTTTATCCCTTTATTTTTAGTCTGATCTGAAGTGGGACTCTTATAGGCAGCATATGTAGGGGACTTATTTTCTTATTCAGCCACTCTATGTCTTTTGTTTGGTGCATTCAATTCATTTACATTTAAAGTAATTGTTGAAAGATATGTGGTTACCCCATTTTTTAATTCATGTTTTTCATCTATTTTTTAATTCTTCTTTAAGAACTCCCTTTAACATTTCTTGTAATACTGTCTTGGTGGTGACAAATTCATTTAGCTTTCTTTTGTTTGGGAAGCTCTTTATCTGTCCTTTGATTCTAAATGAAAGCTTTTCTGGGTAGAGTAATCTTTGTTGTTTGTTCTTGCTTTTTATAACTGTGAAGATTCTATGCCAATTCCTTCCAGCCTGCAAGGTTTCTGTTGAGAAATCAGCTGACAGTCTTATGGGAGCTCCCTTGTAGGTAACTAACTGCTTTTCTGATTTTAAGTTTCTCTCTTTGTCTTTAACCTTTGACATTTTAATTATGATCTGTTTTGTGTGATCAAGAGTGGCCTTGTGTAGTGGGTTCTTTGGATTCATTTTGTTTGAAATTCTCTGTGTTTCCTGGGTTTGTATGTCTGTTTCCTTCACCAAGTTAGTGAAGTTTTCTGGCATTATTTCTTCAAATAGGTTTTCAAATTCTTACTCTCTCTCTTCTGGTAGCCCTATGATGCAAATGTTGATACATTTGATGTTGTCCTTGTGGCACCTTAAACTATCCTAATTTTTTGGATTATTTTTTCTTGTTGCTGTTCTAATTGGATATTTTCTACTACCTTATTTTCTAAATCATTGATTCATTCTTCTGCTTCATCTAATCTACTGTTGATTCTCTCTAATTAATTATTTATTTCAGTTATTGTATTCTTCATTTCTAACTGGTTCATTTTTATATTTTCTATCTCCATTTTTATGTTTTCTGTCTCTTTGTTAAAGTTCTCACTGAGTTCATCTACTCTTCTTCTAAATTCATTAAGCATTCCTATAACCAGTGTTTTGAACTCTGCATCTGGTAGATTGCTTGTCTCCCTTTCATTTAATTCTTTTTCTGAAGCTTTGTTCTGTTCTTTCATTTGGGACACATATTTTTGTCTCCTCATTTTGGCTACCTCCCTGTGTTTGTTTATTTCTATTAGGTAGAGCTGCTACACCTTCTGGTTTTGGTAGAGTGGCCTTATGTAGTAGGTGTCCTGTGGGGCCCAGTCATCTGAGCCAGGTGCTGCAGACGTGTCCCTTGTGTGAGTTGTGTGTGTCCTCCTGCTGTAGTTGAGCCTTGGTTGCTGTTGGTACATCACTGAAAAGGGTTGACCCTTGGGATGATTGGTTGTGAGGACTGGATGTGGCTGCAGTGAAGGAGCTGACCCTATGGAGCAGGATTCAATTTAATAGGGCTCTGGTGCCTGCTGAATCTGCCTTTTGGGTATGTTTGTGGATCTGTTCAGCTAGACTTCAGGTGGTTCTCAAAGATGGTTGCTTTGTAACTTAGTAATTTTGATATGGTCCTGGGAGGAGGTGAGCACAGCATATACCTATACTTCCATCTTGACCAGAACTCTTGCTAATGAGATAAATTTCTAATTACATTTTTTTCTCTCTGCATTTATCTGCTTATTACTCATAAGTTCTGGGAATGTAACTTTCTTGTTTTATATCATTGTGCCTCCCTTAGCTTTTCAGTTCATTGACATTCTTTTGGACTTGATGTTGGTTCACATTGGTCGTTCATCTGTCTGGCTATCTGTGGATCTGTGAATATCTAACACCAAACCTAAACAGGGCCATTTCAAGTTATTGAATTTAATTCACTGAATTTTATTTCCTGAATCTCATTAGAGAAAAGATGAGAAATATTAAAATTAAAACAATATAAATGTCAGTCATTTGATTTCACTAAAAGACAACCACTCGGGATTTTTTGGTTTATTTCCTACTAGTCTTTTTTCTTATATGTATTTTTAAAGCATGACTGTTATCTAAAATTTAACTGTTTATTCTATTTTGTGTTTTTGTTTATTCCTTTAATGTTATAAACTATGTGTTTTCCAAGGGTTTATGAACCCTTTGTTAAGTTCTACTTAATGGGTCTATTCTATATTAATATATAAATGTACAATAATTTTAGTAAGCCATTTTTTTATTGTTAAACTTTGTATTATACTGTGTTTTTTCTATTTTTTTTACTTTTTTAAAATTACCATAAACAATGCAGTGCTCATCTTCATGCATAAAGACTTTTTTTTTTATAAATAAGGTCATATCCTAGAAGCTGTATCTAAGTGTAAGAACATTTTCAAGTTCTTGATACAGATGAATAGACTACTTTCCAAAGGATTATAATCTTCTGCAGCCATTCCAACAGTGCATCAGTATTCCTTCTTTCAATGAACTCCTGTCAGACTTAAGGATTTATTTGTAATACAATAAGGGTAGTTTTTATTTAATTTAAGGTAAGACCTTTCTAGATGGTCTCATTGTACACACGTCTATAAGGTTTTACTCCATTCAGTTTGGCATATTGCCAATACAAATTTCTGAATCTTTCTGCACCAGTGCTATCCTGATGCAGTTGTTGATGTGAAGGAACTGGTTAGTTAGTTTGCTTTGAGTGCACTGCTGTGGATGTATTGATAGAGGCTATTTGGAGTGCATAGCTCAGGATGTGTCAGTAGTTACTGGTTGTAGGATACAACTCTGGATGTACTGATAAAGGCTGGTTGGAATGTGCTGCTATAGATTTCCTAATTGAGATGCTTGAGCACCATGTCACGTATGTGTCAGTATATGTTCTTATAAGTTAACCATATCTCCTAAGAAAAATGGAAGCTTAATACTTTGGCTAGAATTTCTTATGTAGGGATTTGGATATCTAGATTAGAGGAAGCCATAAACTACAGACTAGTAAAAATGGAGTTTCCTTAAAAGAGAGGGAGGGACTGTGGACTCTTTGAATGCTTCAGTTGACTCTATATCTTCGAGACACTTTCATATTCTATTTCATTTAATTTTTTTTATCCATTCTCACATCAAAAGAGAGACAAAATGTGGTTTCATTTTGGTGACTAGTCAGTAGGTAATTTTCTTTAAGGCTGTGGTCAAGTTGGTTGGAGTACTGCTCTTTAAGGCGTCATGAAAGAAGACTAAATATCTGTTAAAGTACGAAGAGTGGAGAGGAAAAATTTTATGCAAATATATGAAATATTTTCATTTCAAGGCATTAATCAAATGTCACATCCTCTCTGAAGACTTTTCTGACTACTCTAATTCTACTGTTTGTTCTTCTATAGCACTTAGACCCTCCCCCTATTGTAGCATTGGTAACATTGCATTGGAGTTACCTGTTTACATGACTGTTCCCCGACTCAGTTTATGGTATTGTAGAAGACAAAGGTAATGTTTTACATATTGTATTCCTAGTACTTAACAGGTTCTGACATGTAATAGGTAACTGATCATTCATGATTAGATGAAGAAAACATGGAGATGTAGGAGAAATAGAAAATATTGTTAAATGGGTGATCAATAGCATGTATTCTAAATTAGCTTTTTTAGTCAAAACTGATAATATTAAATGTGCTCCTCATTTTCTAGATGAGGAAGTGTGTCAAAGAGAGGTTAAGTGACTTCTCCAACTGACACAGCTGGCTAAGGCACAAAGCCAGGTTCAGCATGTATGTGTTTTAAAGCTCAGTTCCATGTTCTTTATAATCTTCTTCAATATAATTTGCTGTAGTAAAGTGAATAAAAATAACTTCTTTCTGGATTATATGGAAAAAACACCTAGCGAAATAAGCTTTCTTTATGTTATGGTTCATGTTGATTTTTTCTGGCATATTACAGAATAATGCCTTTACATTTAACATGAGTCATGGTATTATGGGATTTTGCAAAGAAGACCAAGAATTGAATTCCCAGAGGAACACTTTATATAAAAAAGGTAATTAGTGTTTTAGTGTTAATGTCACATAATGATGACTTTTATTATGTACCATATTTGGACAAATGTCACACCTATATTTATACTTCATAATTTTGTATGAGTTAATAATGTGAATCAATTTATGTAATACAAATAAAACTGTTTTTGACCTATAGTCCAGCAAGTGCTTAGGTATTTTTATTTTTGTTCTTCTTTTTCTTAACATAGCATTCTTTAACTAGATTTTGTTGTCGTGAAACATTCGAAGGAAGCAACTGAAGTGCTTGTTATGGTAGCTGGAAGAATCAAAAAGAAATTATTTTACCTGAGTAAAAAAAGGTTTCAGTAGAGAGAGTTGGCCTAATATGAGCCAATTGGTTCATACACTTGACAGGTTGCTATATCACGCTTTGATAATTAGGATTCCACTGAATCTTAGAGGGGTAAGATCCATGAAGTAAATCATTCTCTCTCTCTGTCTGTCTGTCTGTCTGTATCTCTCTTTCTGTCTGTCTTTCTCTCTCTCCCCTTCTCTCCCTCAATCTCTCTTTCTCTCTCCTCCTCCCATTTCAAAAGCAGACTCTGGAAGAAGCCAGTAGAGGGAGGCCACTGGGCAGTGCTCCTTGTTTCTCTGCTACTCAAAGGCAATAGGTAGATGCCATAGGAGCAAAAGAGGCAAAACTGAAAAAACCGAAACTTTTTATTTTTTGAGAACTGAAAAGTAACATCTGAGAATGGCAATGGAAGGAGACAAAGGGAAAGAGCGTGGGGACTGTGATGAAGCATAGACCTACAAATAAACTTTGTGGTGCATGTGGGTTTCAGTTCAGTCTGTCTTCCATGTTTCCCATCCAGATAGCCTCCACATCCCTCAGCTTTCCCATTAGTAAAAAGAATACGAATGACTAAAGAATGTTCCCTGGTCTTTTGGAATAAGATAAAGGAATGTACTGGCTAAAATGTCAATTAATCTAACCATTACCCTAGTTCTAGCTTATGGTTTTAATTAGCATTATCTTCTTTGATTATTTTTAATTACCCTTATAACCCCTAAGCACTTTGGCAAGGCTGTGGTGAGGAAAGTTACTGTAAATCAAATTTTGGATTTTATTGCTCTAATTGGAGTTAATGCCCATGGCATCAATTAAACTCTCATTTCTTATTACCTTAGTTCATGTGATCATCATTCTAGGTATGTATAAAACCTCAGTGTGGAATAATTATGTAATTCCTTCAGCAACTCAGCCCAGTACATTAGCAACATCCTGATTAGGAGAGGCAGGAGTCTAAAACCTTATTGGGAACATCACTGTGAAATTGTGACAGCCTTAACTGTGTCTTTTTCATTTTGTTTCTCCACATTATATAGCTCAGGTCAGGAACATAAAAGGAGTTTAGTAAGTGGATTGTATGGAGATGCCTATACCTGATCTGCCTTATTCCCTCTATGCTCAATTGCTGATGATCTGTCATGACTTGGCAGGCAGTTTCAAGCTTCAAATAGCATTGAAGTCATGAAGTCTTCTGTAGGAATGAGAGTTTCAAGATGTATTATGATAATTAGTCTTAGCTGCCATAACAAATAAAACCTTGCAGAATCATGGACTAACCAAATAAATGCTTCTTGCTTGCCTATTTTTCAGTCTATTTTGCAGCCATGGAATCTGAAATTTGTGGCTTCTGTGTTTTTTGTGGATGGTAGATGGAGAAAGATAGTGGCAAGGCTCACTGGCTCCCAATTGCCTTAGCCCAGAAATGACATGCATTTCCACTTAAAACTGGCTAGCATTAGTCTCATGACTCCAAATGTACCTGCAATAAAAACTATGAAGTATAGAGGAGCTTATGGAATATTTGATGAATATTAATTGTCTTTGGCACATTATGATTTCTGTAGATCCTTGGGGATTCCACTGTAGCTTTAGGTACTGAGTTATGAATGCCAAATAATGTAAATGTACAGATGACCAGCCAGGTAGTTCTGTGGGAAATTATTTCTTTTATTAAAATAAACATGAAAGGCATTTACAAAAAAAAATCAAGTCATTATTTTGCGATGTCATGATTCCCTAGGATCTTTAACTGGACTCTTTCATTGAAGCTGAACTGAAACAAAAACAAAAACAAAAACAAAAACTGTACAAGCAAATTTAATTGCTGATTTTAGATTACAAATATTTTTAATCATATGGTTCCCATCAAACCAGTAAAATACTCTCTTTTTAATCAGATACCTGTATTAGTCTGCCAAGGCTGTCATAGTAAAATACAACATATGATGGGGCTTAAACAATAGAAATTTATTTTCTCAGTTCTGGAGGCAGGAAGTCCAAAATCAAAGTGCCTGGCAAAAGCAGACTGCCACCTTCTCCCTGTGTTCACTCTGGTGTCTCTTCATATAAGGACACAAATCCTGTCAGATCAAGGCAGGATTTATGTTCTCTTATGCTCTCTTAACTTTAATTACTCCCATAAAGGCCTTATCTCCAAAAACAGTCACATTCAGCATATGCATTTTGGGGTGACATAACCATTCAGGCTTTAACAGTGTCTAAGAATTCCTGATGAGAGTTGACTTCCTTTTGGCTGAGCAAAGAATAAGAACACAGGAGCTACCAAAATATCTATAGAGCATCTTCCTTAAGTCAAAAGAGAGTCAATATTTTATGCTAAAGGTCAATCTAGATTTTCGTTATTGTTGTTTTTGTTCAGGACATTGAAATAACTAAGCCTTAAGGAGGACAGTTCAAATTGTTGTTGCAAAAATTTTAAGGTCCATCCATCTGTCAAGAGATTTGTTGGCCAAATCCTGTCTCTTTCTTAACTAGCTCTGAGAGAGCTGGCTTCAGGAATGTTGTATGTGGTCACATTTTTGTACAGAATTCTACTGAGTTTAGATCACACTTGTGTGTCTTTCAGCTCTAGGAACTCAAGAAGTGTCTCATGTATGTCTCTAAAGTCATTTTCAAAGTTGTGCCCCTGAGAGACCATGTTTTCATGCAAATGATGGTCACTTAGAAATCCTTAAAGGAAGTCTTCAAATGATAGAGAAATTAATAGAAAAATATTATGTTTTTTAACTATTAGAACATGTTATGAGAAAACAATAGATGAAATTAGCCACAGTTTCCTATAGAAGCAAACACAGAAGCAGGGCAATATCATTTGATCAACTGAAGCATCATTTCAAGCCCTATAGGTTGTAGAGGGCAGGTTGGCAGCAAACTCATACATGTGTTTACTCTTAGCTTAGTCTTTTATCTGTTGGGAGGTCGACTCTTGTGTAATAGTTCATAGGATTTCAGCTTTCCCGTACATCATGTACCACATTGTTGTAATTGATGGAAGCCACCTTTTAAAATAGTAAATTATATGGGTGAAGGAACATCTTATCAAAACAAGAGCCTTATGAGCATATAGAAAGTAGATAGAAAGATTTCCATAAACTTCCAGACTTTGTTCTCACTTTACTTGCTGCTCTGTCTTCATTGTGTTCAGGAGGCCGCTCCCCATAAAATGAGAATCAGAACCCCCTGTGCTTTGAGGCAAGAATCAGAATTGTTTACCTTGAGACACTTATTTCCACAGGTTAAAAAGATGTTTAATGTTATATTAAAGCACCAATTAGTTAATAATTTTAAAGTTCCTTGAAAAGGAAGAGCAACCATTGTATGCATTTAAGGAGTTATCTTTTTAATATTTATAAAACACCTTGAACTTGTTTTTAAAAAATATTTTGTTTGAACTCAGCAGGATGTTGTGATTATTGTTTCAATAATTGAGTCTCCTAAGAGCTGTAATTAGATTAGAGAAACTAGAGGGGAATGGGATCAAAGGCTTGGCTGAGGGCCAGAACTTGGAAAGAGGTATGTGTAGGAGAGGAACTGAATCTGGGAGTAAGTGATTGCCATGGTTTTCTTTCAACCACTTGTTCTAGATGGCAAGAATATGGCAGAGAAAAGGGAATTTTCTTCACCAACTAGCTAACTCTATAACTTTGTCATAGGTACAGTACTTTCCTGGCTTTAAGTATTATAAGCACAGTATAGATGGAACATGCTTGGTGGCTTCAGACAGCTCTGGTTGGAATCTTGACCTTGTTTCTTAGGAGCTTTGCAACCCTGGACAAATCACCTAACCTCATTGATCTCAGCTTTCTAATCCATGAAACTGGAGAAGTACTACTTTGTAGTGTTGTATCAGCATTACAAAGAATGTGTTAAGTACTAACTAGTGAAACCCAATTCATTATTAGTGCTTGATAAATTGTATTGATAATCATGATCATTATTATTAATATTAACACAAGAAAAAGATGAGGAGGGTAAGTGACCATTATTTATTTGACGTCAGGCCATGTATTGTAATGGTTTAATCAGGTAAAACTATTGATTCTAACAGGTTAGTTCTTTACTCCTTTAAGAAAACCACTATTTATATTTTGAAAAAGGTCTCATATAGGCATTACAACAATTTAACCCCAGGAATGGCTTTGGTAGAAATTTCAAGCACAGTCAGGCTAGTAGAGAAGAGATTTAGTGAACACAATTGACTTTTGACATTCAGGTTACATTTTATGGGGGACAGTTGACATTACAAACAAACATTGGCATTTTATGCTATTTAGTTTAAGAGTTTGGTGTTTGATGTGGGGATTCATGTAGTACATAAGAAAATGGCATGATGTATTTACACTGGTGCATTTATAAATTAATCATTGTTACATTAAGATAAAGCATGACAATATTAATCCTTTGTTGACATGTACAATGGGCTTTCAACCCCCATAATGGCACCTCATAGTTTCCAGACTTATGCTGTTACTATTTCAGAGAGAATGAAAATAAATGGGGATATGGATATTTTAGACATAATTTAATTTCCCTGTTGATCATACTTGTCTTTTTAATTACTGAAATAACACATATTCTACAAAATCCCAATTCAGAAATATGTAAAATAAAAATGGAATATTTTTTACTTTAAAGAAATTCATATAATTTTAACTTTGGAAGTTTTATGAAAAAGTTTGAATCCACATTTTACTTTTCTTTGACATTTAAAAGATAATGAGGGGTCTAGTGACATTCTGGCAAAGGTTTTCAAACTCTAAGCATTTGAAACAAGCAATTTGTAATCTCTTTAATCCATGGATTCTTTCAGGAGGCATAGAGTGGCAAGATAAAAACACAAGCTCTGGCCTGGGACTTTTCACACAAGTGTCAGTGATTGGTCACACATGAATACATGGTAGAGAAATTTAAAATTTCCCTTGGGGAATAAACAACCTCATAACACACTAATATATAGTATTACTGTAGAATAAACCTGTGGCCACAGTGTAAGGCATTTTGTTGTTGGGAAGAGTGCATTGACAGTGGCTTATGATTTCAATGCTCTTGAAAGGCAAAAAGATGACAGTAGGCTTTAGAAGTAGTTTTTCTCTGAGGTTCCATGGCTAGACTTCTCAGTGTGGAAAAGTAGCAAGACTTATGGAAAACGTGGTTGAGCATTGCTGAAGGCCTCTGCTGAAATTATTAATGCTTAAAAGCCTTTATGAAAAACCTATTAGAGTTCTTAGCTCTTGACCAGCAGGAGCTTGTAATTTATGATTGCATGGATGGCAACAAATATTAAAGATGCATACAGTTGAGAAAGTATTGAACAAATTTTTAGATGTGCCATTGTATACAGGAAGGAGTAAATGTATAATAGAGACTGGAATGACTATGATAATAATTAGAAACTTTATTAAAACATTTCTTTTAATTGTTATCCTTTTCTTCTTTGTTCAAAGGAAGAAGTAGGCCAGCTTTTAGGGATATGTTTCAGTTATCTGTTGCAAACTACTCTGAAATTTAGTGGCTTAAAATAATAACAGCCGAGTGTGGACTGAGCTCAGGTGGGTGGTTCTTCTGCTGGTCTTGTTTGAGGTTACTCATGTAGTTGCAGTTATCCAGAAGCTTTCTAGGGCTGGAAGTCCAAAATGGCTTTACTCATGTCTGATACCTCAGCTGAAATGCCTGGAACAGAGAGAAGCTGGTTAGGGATCTATCAGTTTCAATCTCTCTCTGTCTCTCTCTCTTTATCTCTCTCTATCTCTCTCTGTCTTACTCTGCCTCTGTCTCTCCCTCTCTCCCAGCCTCTGTCCATATCCTTCCCTTTCTCCTTTTCTCTCCACCTCTCTCTCTCCTTTCATGTAGTTTCTACTGCAGAGTACCTCTCTACTTTTCCTAGTGGCGTAGGGCTCCAAAGAGGATGAAAGCAGAAGCTTCCATACCTCTCTAGGCCTAGGCCAGAACTGTCAAAGTGTCACTTTCACCATATTCTGTTGATTAAAGAAAGTCACAAGGCCAGCCCGAATCTATGTCAGAGGGAAAAATAGACTTAGTTTCTTGATGAGAGGAATAGCAAAGAATTGGGTCATCTTCATTTCGCCGCAGAAAATACAATATATAGTAAGGCATGCAATAATAACTTCTAAAAGTTGCTATTAAAATTTCTGGTTGAAGGGCAACTATCATATCTGACATGTTTACACCCAGTAGAAACAACACAAATGGTCTAATTTCAAAGGCCCCAAAAGGTCAACTTGCCAACTAGCTTGACCCAAGTTACAGTTTTTCTAATAGAATTGCTTATAAAATTTTATAACATTAGATTTGGAAGAGAATTTGAAGATCATTTTGCCCAACCAAATTTTGACGAAAACAAGCATTTAAACAAGATTACAGACATTAATTTGTAGTCTATCGGTATAGTACATCTGCTAGCTACTTTATATGACTAATTTCTTGTAACTTTAGTTGAGAACAGGATCTAGGGAAGTAGTACATAGGACAGAAACATTTTACATGAAAGAGAAAAGGAAGGAAAATATTTAGAGTCTGGGTTCTGTTCTCACTCTAGTAAGGGCTTAGGAGGAGCTGTGCATGATAATCACAGGAAGCACAAAACACTTAGATTTGAGAGGGGGATCAGAAAATCTGTAAAATGTATTTTACCAAGATTACAATTTTGCCTGAGAGAGAAACTTTAGAAGTGATTTACTACAACTCTCTTCCCATTAGTAAGAGGGAAGACTTCTTGGAAGAACTGTTTCAATATCCTTGGAAATGAGAAGCAACTTTCTTATGAATGGCTCAGTTAGTATGGAGAGATGCTTAATTTTCCTCCAGAGATTGTCTTTTTCACAACCTTGTATTAGCTCAAGGTTTACCAAAGAAATATTTATTTGGCTAATGTTCACCTTCATCTTTCTATAATTTCTCTTCCTCACCTCCCTAGAGGAGGAGGGTATTAATCAAGTGCTGCTCACTGGCCTCCGCTGTTATTTTTGGAATCTATATTTTGGTGTGGGTTAGCATTCCAGAGTGTGTGTTTATAAAGCCCAGTGAAGCCCAGCCTGCTGTCCTTCAGCCCCTGGGCTTGTTGAAATACATTTTATGTTTCATTCTGTGGTTGTCCTTACCTGCTGGGCTTAACAGCTTTGGTCTTCTCATTTTCTGAAAATTATGGAAATGTTTTGAGGTATCAGCATGCCTCAATATGCTCTCAAGGAAGCTTCAAGAAGAGCTAGGGTCACTCTGAAGCCAATAAATTTCAGCTGGAGAATGAAAAAGCTATAAAAGAGAAAATAATAGACAAGGGAATTCCCCTTGAAGGTGATAAAACAAAGGATCCCTTCCACGCCCCTCAATCCCGCCCGTGAACTGCTAATGGTGCTGCATTCTTCGTAACATAGTTTCTGGTCTCTGTCTTTTTGTGGACCAGCCCAGTGTCAATAGCAGGAGCTGTTTCTGTCTGCATTTTTTACATGGGATAGAGCTCCTTTTTGTAAAATTAGCTACATTCTTTTTGGGCCTTATTAATTTTTTTTCTTAAATACGTACGAGTGCTGCAATCCTGAACTTAGAGAATTTATGAAACTAATGGTATGTAAAGAAACCCAATTCAATTAAATATTTTTTTTCTTAGACTCAGCATATTTTCACATAATCCAGAATTATTTAAAATGTCTTTGTGTTGGGGGGCAAAATATCCAGGCCCCAGCCTGCTTCTTAACGGAAAAGATTTATGGAACTTAGGTAATTTACAACTCTAGTTCTGCTTCAGTTGATGCCCTTATTATTGAATTAGCTAAAATATAAATTATTTAATGAATTAAAAAGACAAATTTCCTGGTCCCACTTGTTATATTTGCAAAAACTTCAGATTTTTACTTCAGTAAAAAACAGAAACATCACCCCAGTTCTACGCATTTAATTTGTGGGACCCTTGATTGACCTTCCCAGGAAAGCTGGACACTATAGATGTGTGCCTGTATTGGGGTATAATTTTTCTTTTGAAACTTCATTAAAACACAACAGGGGTAAATCAATACCTGTGTGTTGACTCACAGTTTTGGTTTTTCATGTGTTCCTCTGATCTGATGAGATGGCTTTTTAACCCATTTAGTACTATCAGAAAGGACACCTCTGGCTAGAAATGTTCCTGGCTTTTTTCAGTGTCTCTAAATTTGTCTTGTTTTCTTCATATCCTTTCCCTTTTCCTCTCTGGTCCCTGGAGGACATATTTGCTCAGAGATCTAATCTGGCCAATACCAAGAAATCTAGGTGGTCTTCAGAAAAGGTGGTATCTTTGGGTTGTGAACCTCAGAGAAATGACAGTGACTTTAAAATAATTTAGCCGAAGGGCCAAAACACAAGGTCTTCTTTTCCAATTCCATGGGAACCTGAGCTAGTATTGGCCTGCCATGAGTGTTATCTGAAGCTGACTCACTTACATGGACCTAGGTAGGTTTGGAAGGGAAGGAATGTAGCATTCATAAAATAAGTGAGAACTCGTGCATTTTCCATTAGCTAAGGGAAAGTGAGAGAAGAGGTAACTTCTCCCACCTGAATCTCAGCCCCTTGTTAGCAGAGATCAGATTTCAATAATATCTTAGAGAGCATCACTCTTCCCACACTTAGCCAAGACTCAAGAAACAGGCTAGGACAAGAGGCCTAGTTGTCAACCAGTTTTGGTCAGACTCAGACTGGCTTAGCTATTTTGGGGAAAGAAAGCAATTTCGCCTGGAGACTTTTCTGGGATTGGTGACAGTCTAGCAGGTCAGAGGGACAAGTAGCATGTGACCTGGAACAGCTTATTAGCTTCTGGTTGGTGGTTCGCAGAAGAGGGGTAGAGGTGGTAAGGAGGTATGTAATCAATCATGCAAGCAGTGGGCCTAGATGAAGAGAGAGACAGGAGATGAGAGAAGAGAGGAGAGGGGAAGAGAGCAGAAAAGAGAGACTTGGTTCATGGAGGTTTTCCAAGGGAGCAAAAGTAAAAGAAAAGACTAGGAGAATAAAGATGGATCCTTGAGGGACTACTGCTCCTTATGACATTTCTAATAATCTGTCTTCTGTGATAAGGTATCATCCGAATGTAGAACAATTTTGTCTTCTTTCAAAGTCATAAGACACACATCTTGGTATCTGCAATGCACATAATGTCTTTATTCTCTGGGTTTTAAATAAACTTTGCAAATTCAGTTGTGTTGCTATCTTGACTGCCTCCCTTCCTAGTCTCTCTTGAAATCACTCTATTTAGACTTCCTTTCCCCTCATGCTGCCGAAGCTTTTTTTATGAAGTTCTCTAGTGTGTTGCACATGGTTAAACTCCATGGTCAGTTCTCATTCCTCATCTCTCTTGATTTCCCTACAGCATTTAACACAAGTTTTCACTCTTTCCTTTCTTCCTGAAATACTTTCTTCACTTGGCTTCTGGAGCACCAAAACTTCTGCTTTTCTGCTTGTCCTATGGACTGGCCCCTCTCATTCTCTTTGCTGGATCTGACTTTTTTTTTTTTTTTTTCATTATCTCTAACTATGGAGAATGCACCAGGACTCATTCTTAGAACTCCTTGCCCTGTACTTTCTCTCTGTCCCCTAGATCATCTCATGTACTTCTGTGGTTTTAAATGCTGCCTCTTCAGGGCTGGCCACTCCACAAAATTCCAATCTCTGAAATTCAGTTGTCTACTCGTTTCTAGTTGGGTATTTAACAGGCATCCCAAATTTAATATTTCTGACTCTAAACTTTTGATTCCTCATTACCCCCTCCCACAAAGAAACATTTTCTTTGCCTGTGCTCCACTGTCAGCAAATGATACCACTCTCTACCCAGCCACGTATGCCAAAAGCTTTGGCGGGAATTCATGTTCTTTTCTTTATCTTATATCTCCATGCCTAAACCATTTTTACAAATGATTGATCTCAACCATCTCTACCACTACCACCTTTTTTTAAACCACTGCCACTTTCTCCTGAATCATTGCAGCATTCGTAACTGATCTCCCTGCTCTCATCCTTGTGTTTGTCAATCATATTTAATTTATTTGGTGAAATGCCTGCATGTGTCTGTTACTTATCTTTCTACTGAGTATTTTAACTTATTTTCTGTTTGCAGAATAATTCACTCAGTTTACAAAATGTCAATGTATTTTCTATTTGCAGAATAACTCACTCATTTTACAAAGTGTCAATTATTTCAGAAAAAGGTCAACAAAAAGCAGAAGACCCTGTTGTTAACCATCATGAGTTTTGATAGTCGTGCAAAACTTTTAGGTTCTTTCTTTTTGTTAGATAACAGTAGTCAGAAAAGATATTATTTATTTATTTGTTTGTTTGTTTGTTTATTTATTTATTTAGGTGAGGCAACTCTTGGTTAACCTCACAGATTGCAAGGATCTTGTCAGTTTACAATCCTTTATTTATTTATTTATTTATTTATTTATTTATTTATTTGTGCCTATAGCATCTGGTCTTCCTAGGTGGTCTCCCATCCAAGTACTAATCAGTCCTGACCTTGCTTAGTTTCCAAGATCAGATGGGATTAAGCTGTTCAGGGTAGCATGGCTGTAGACTCAGAAAAGATATTTGAGGTGGCAATGGTTAGCTTCTTTCCCACAACCTCACTACCAGGTTATAATGAATACATGTCTCAGATTAAATTCTGCTATATATTCAAATATATATTCAACAAATATTCATTAGCAAGCAGGTACAAAACCATCCATAAACTTATCTGTAGGCTTCATGAAGTCTCAGTAATCTGTTTTTTTTTTTTTTATGTTTCAGAGTACACATTGACATGTTTCTGTCCTATAGTCAGTCTCAAGTCACCAAATCAATGACTGGGTATAGCATATATTAGGATTAGGTTCCACCTCCTAAGGGAATGAGATGCTCTCCTCTCTTGTGCATGCACAAGTGGACAGATCTTTAACAACTCTAGACAATTCATATTCTTTGAATGCCAATCATTGCACCAATGGGAGAAAATTTTTAGCATGCATCATACAAATAAACAGTTATTAGTTTCACCAATAAAAACCCATTTGACATAATGTGCTAATTAGCAAAGAATCAGTTGCCAATCAAGATATGACCAGCAGAAAGACTTACAATAGCCACCTGTGGAGAATGGTCTTTTCTGACATAATGCCAGCTGAATTCTTAAAAGAATTTTGCTGAATATCTCAAGAATGAAAGTTTGAACTAATCAGCACTTATATAATGTCACAATGCTGATACTGAAGTATTTCAAGGAAAATAACAATGACCATAACAGACTGTTTTCTACTAGATTTTTTTTTGTCAATCGAGTGGGAAAAACTAGAAATAATACTGTTAGATATATTCTTCTTTGATAAATGCCTTAATTTTTTGTGGATAAAAACTAATTTACTTTCATGAAGTATAAAACAAACTCCTATATAAAGAACAAATATTAGTATATTAAAAAAAACAACAGTAAAGTCATGAAACAGGACATTTATTGACGTCTATCTGAATGGTCATACCTAATCTAACCCTCTTCCTTCCTCCTGTAGGTAAGTGTTCTGACGAGGATAGCAAGTTGTTTGTGTCCTTGTTTTCACTGTAGTTTTACCACATTATTATGTATCCCTAAACAATGTGTTGGTTTGCCTTAAAATTAATGGTCTAAAAAAGAAGCATTTTAAAAAAGTGATATGTAAGAAGAGTTTAAATGAGTTACATTTTTTCTACCCCATCAAACTAACCCTATAAATCAGCTTATGCTGACTATGCCCCCATCAATCAGAAATGTTTTTTTTTTTGCATTCAGTTGGCATGTGGCCCATTTATACAATATATTACCCAAGGAAGGATTAATAATAAGATGAGTGCATACATTAAATATCAGGTGAATCTTAATTATTTCACATAGAATACAATACTCATGGTAACCCCAGGAGGTAGATATTACAATATTATCAGCCTTGTTTTATAGATAGGAAATCAAACTAAAGATGTTTGATAATTTTCCCAAGATTATATATTTAGTTAGTGGTAGACCCAGCTTTGAATCCAGGTTTGACTCAAAGCTGTGTGCTTTTAATAACCATTACAATTTATTTCCACATCCCAGGGGAGTGGTCCAAGTACAGCTCTAGGAAATAGCTTTGCCTATCTCTTGATTCAGGGAATGGGTCAGGGTTCAGTTGTGAGGTGTAAGGGAAATAATGTTAATCAAATCTATTTGAATCCCAGCTCTGCCTTTTACTGGCTCTGTGACCTTTGTCAGCTTACCTAACCTTTCTGAGCCTCAGTTTGTTTTCTATTAAATGGGAATATATATTAACAATTAATTACCTTACAGAGTTCTTGTAAGAATTACAGGGGTCTAGCATAGTGCTTGACATGTTATATGTACACTCCACAGATTCTTCTCTAAGCTCTGGTCTAGTTTCAAGAGCCATGTATTCCTTTAAAAAAAGTTATTGTGAGTTTTAGTGGATAGAATTATAAATCTGAATGTCGAATAGAAACTTACAGATCATTGAATGCAGATTCCAAAACTAGCTGTGCATCACCATCATGTGAAGAACTCTAAAATGTGCTGATTCCCAAGCTCCCAATGCCAAACAATAATGATTTAGTAGATTTGAAATTCCATTGATAATGGTGGACATATGTTATTATATATTTGTCAAAACCCATAGAATGTACATCAAGAGTAAACTCCAATGTCTACAGACTTCTAAACTATAGACTTCAAGTGATAATGATGTATTAATGCAGGTTTATCATTTGTAACAAATGTACCACTCTGGTGCAAGATGTTGATAGTAGGAAAGGCTGTGTGTATGTGTATGTGAGGCAGGGAGTATATGGATATCCTATTGAGTATTTTTAACTCAGTTTTGCTGTGAACCTAGTACTTTTTTTTATAAATAGTTTATTTTAAAAATGGTTCCACAGAGGATTCAGATGAACATTCATATTTTGGACCAACTGAACTCTCTAGTTCACCACCTGGGGCAGAAGCAGTTGCAGCTGCGACACTCTTCTCAGAGTCATTACTTCCTTCCTGTGCCTCTTCAGGAAGCTCACTGTTCTCACAAAGCCAGTTCCATTGTTGGAGAACACCAGCATTCAAAAGTTCTTCCTTGTATAGAATTGACGTCAGCTTCATTGTAACTTCCAATCATTGTGCATACTTTATCCCACTGGAACTATGCGGAATAAATCTAATTTATTTCCCACACAAGTCCATTTACATATTTGAGGGCAGTGCTCAGATTCTTCTTATCCCCATCCCATCTCAAGTATTCTCCTTTCCAGGCTCATCTTCTACAGGTTCTTCCTCTGATGATATTTTTCAGGCAATTACCAATCCTGGTTAGTAACTTTCCGGTATTTCCATTTAAAAAATATTAACAATATAGCTGGCATGTCAGAATAAAGACTTAACTATGCCTGGCATTAACTTCTTGGTTTGGTGGAGGGGATGAGGTTCTGTTTGAGAGGCTGAAATAACAGAAGGCTCTAAGTAGCAGCTATTTACCTACTGCACTAAAGTGTTCGGTATTTTCACAAATCAGCCATACTGGTACATGCTTACTTAAAAGGAGCCTAATCAACCTTCCTCTTAGAACATAGCTCCAGTTTTAGAACATGATGCTCTAGAGGTAGTCTGAGGTGTTAGAGTGGGACTGTCAGCTTGCAGACATCTGCATCACCCAGTGGGCTATATGTCTGGTGGTAAAACAAATCTAGGAAATATTTTCAGCTGTGAAGACATTTTTCATCTCACTTCTTTATTGCAATTTTGTAATTTTGTATTTGACTTTTAAACCTGAATGCAGGTTTATTTATTGTGAGATTTATGGTTCTTTTTTTTTGCTGTCCATTTCAGACCCTTGGGTTGGTCAGGCATCATGTGCTCCTGTCTCATGACTTCATCCTGTCTGATGTTGATGGCTTTTGATATTGTTATTGGTAACAAGGTTGCAGGAGGTAAGGACAATTCAACTACTGTACTAGAAACCTCTCCACAGCAAGTGTTCATGCATTCTGACCTGGCTCTACTTAGAAATCATAGGGGGAATTAAAAAAAAATACCTCTTCAATCACAATCTCTTGGGTGTCAATTCTGACAAAGCTCCCTTGATAATTGTGACACATGGTCAGGTTTAGAGACCAGTACTCTAATATATATTCTTTATGTATTATTTTCAAACTTAAGAATGCACACTGAATAGATATTCACTCCTTTTTTACTGAATTTTGTGAAACCTAATATTTTTTAAAGTCATCTTTATGCTCTTTTAAAAATAATGTTATTGTTAATATGCTTTTTAACTTTGAGTCATCACTTACTTGCCCCTGAGGAGAATTTTTCAAATGAGAAAATGGAAGCAGTTAAGTATCTTGTGTCAGCTCATCTGAACATGTTCTAAATTTTTTTTTTCCTTTTTATGCTCTCTGTTCAACCTATTTATTTTAATTTGGGTTTTTTTTTTCTGAATCTACAGCCTTCTATGAAAATTTTACCATCATAATTTTAAAAGAATTGTCTTTATCATGCATTGTCTTTTCATTCTCCTAACTGAATGGTGTAGTCTGATGATATCCTGATTTTATTTTATTTATTTATCAAACACTTACTTAGAGCTTACCATGTGACAGACACTATTTCTAACAGTTTTATGCATGTTAACTCATTTATTGTTCATAATAACTCTACAAAGTAGTCTTATTGTCTTTATTTCTCAAACTGAGGCAGAAACGGGTTAAGTAACTTGCTGAAGGCCTCATTATCTGAAGAGAATAGATCTGTTTTCAGAATCTGTGCTATTAGCTGCTAGCAAATACAAAAATTGATAGCAATAAATCTAAAGTAGTTTTTAATTTGATGTTTTATTCTTTTTTGGTGTTAATGGACCCAACAAATGTCACATAAATAAACCAAAACTAAAAGTGGCATTGGTTACCATCTAGACTGTTTATTTTCATTTACTTAAATTCATAGGTTCTAGATATTGAATTCCATATAGAAAATTCTCAAATATTTAAACAAATATCCTGGCTTTATGGTATCAAAAATGTATTTTGGAATGAATAAGAAAAGTGGAAGTATATGAGTTTTATTCTTTATATCTTCAATATAATGAAACAACAATGATTGACAAGGAGACAAATTAGGAGTTCCAGAATGTGGCCTCTAATCATGTCCTTCATTACATCTGTTTCCTAGCAGAGTTAAGTTCATTTTTTTATGTCACTGTTACTTGACCATTTATTTATTCTTTTGTTCACTCAACAGATATTTTTTTGAGAACCAATCATATATCAGGCTCTGGGGAAAGAGTGACAAGAAAAATCTAGATCCCTGTCCTCATAGAGCTTAGAATATGGTGGAAGAAAGACATAAACAATCACAATGTAATGCTTAACTAAACTGTGTATAGTTTGCTCCATCCTAGAAATTATCACAGTGAACTGTAAATGTTGAAGTACCTGTCACCCTTGTTCTAATTCTAAGATATTTGAGGCTAACTCTAGGTGTCTTTGTGTTTCCAGGGCTTTCTAATTCTGACATCCACTTAGTACTTAATTATATGTTGAATTAATGAGTGAATTAGCTTTTTTCTAAACAGGAATCTAAAATGATTGGGCTATAGTGATTCCAATCCTGTCTTTGTATTTCAGAATGTGGAAAGATGTTAATTCCAGGAGCAATTCAGTAATATTTTGTGGGCTTAGTTAATGAATGAGAAGATGTTTTGGCTGATGTCTTCAGTAAATCAAAGACAATTAGAAATTCATCATTTCTTAATATAGAAAACAATATAGAAGAGAAAGAAATTTCTCAAGAACTGGAGAGACATTGAAGTTTTTGAATGTATAGAGACATTAAAGTTTTTGAGCTTATAGAGACATTAAAAATCGTCCAGCAAACCTCATGTATTGTCAAAGAGGAATCTGAGGGACAGAGGAAGATAATTTAATCAAGACCACACATCTAGTAACGAATTCACGGCCAGAAACTGGGCTCTGTACAATCTTCTTTAAAGATTTTTGATATATTTAACCAAATTAGCCTCTAGAAAAATATTACCTCAGCTTATAAAAGTAGCTGACCACATACTATTGTAATTGCTGGCTTATTTGCTCATCCTCCTCCCTAAATTTTTGGTGCCTGAGTGTGATGATGACAGAGATTCCTATCAAAGTGCCTGAGAACTATTTTTTGAAAGAACCAATCTTTATTAGTTTGTATGTGTGTGTGTGTGTGTGTGTGTGTGTGTGTGTGTGTGTGTGTGTGTGTGTAGTTTCTTTGTGTATTTTCCAAAGAAGCATATTTATGTCTGACTTTGGGGAAAAATTTCCAAAAGTAAATAAATTAGGATATATTTATAAGTGGAATACATTGCAGCCATTGCAGACGTTGATGTAGATGTGTGGCAGTTGTTTACAAGGTTGTTAGCCAGAAATAATAGGCTCTAAAACAATATGTATAGTATGATTCCATTTTTATCACATACCTCTATGCATAAATTACATTTACAAAATTAAATTTGGGATGTACCATCTTTGATTATCTGTATTAAAAGAATGCCTGTAAATCATTTTATAACATATAAATAAGCAATTTAAATAATCCATTTTACCAGTTACTTCCTCCATCATTCCTTCTTTTCCCTTCACTAAGAGGCAACAAGAAAGTCAGGCTTATCTTCCCAGTTTAGCCACCATGTGATAGGATAGTTTATTCAGCTTTTCTTGTGTAACTCCTCTAGCCATATAATAGAAGTAATTATGCTCATCTGTATCCTCTTCTGAGGAATATTGTGAAATAATAAAGATTACTTGGTATTCTTGGGAGAAAAATTAGTGTAGTAATCCTGGGTATTTTTATGAATTATTAATATCCCCCTACCTTAATGTTTCAAAATGACTCAGGGTTTAATGTGACTTAATGTGTGTAACAAGAGGCTACTTAGGAGGAAAGGAAGGGATCTGATCAGATATAACACGATACTATAATAAAAGTTATTTTTATCACTTTAGGAGACTGTGGAATTTTGTTCCTTAGCATCGTTATAACATAAAGATATACAGTGTCATCTGTAAATTCTTTTCTTCCTTTCTGGAAAGGAAAAGGTTGTCTTCCTTCTCATTGTGTTAAGAGAGAAAGTTCACAAATTTTAATTCATGTGCCTTTGTTTTGCACCCTTATGTCAACATTAAAAAAAAAACTCTATCTGGAAATATCTGAGGTAAAACAATTTCTATTTTACATTCTATCTGCAATAATATACTTGCCTTTCCTTTGATGAATTGCCAACATAGAAAGATGAATAATTCTATTGAAATTATTAGATAAATTAGTTTCCAGGCAGAACTCATAAAAATTGCTTCAGATTGCTGGCATCAAGGAATATTTATCCTGTTTGTTAAATGTTCAGGAGATAAATTACAATTTTTATTTTATTTTAAGCATTTTAACTTTTTAAGAATCGTCTTATCCATGGTGGTAGAAAGGTTGAGCTAATCTTATTAATCAGCATAATGATAATATTATTCAATATACCATACATGTACTACCTCATTTATTATTGTTGCTATTATTTACTATTTGGTTCTGCTATTTAATAATTTTATGAATTTTTTAGCTTTCTCCTGTGCTCCATACTTCCTGGCATTTGTACATAATTATAAGTACTTTGCCAAATGCATTGCAATAAAGAGTGAAAGTAGCAGGAATAAAAACAATAGAACTAGAGGAAGATGAATGGCACAGGGGGCTGGCAATGTCTGATCTAGTCTTGTGAGTAGAGTGACATACTTTGTTGTTCAAACCAGGATAGTTTCAACTATGACAGAGGGAGCTCAATGTGCAGTATGCTAGGATGAAGTGAGTAAACAGACTTTCTGGGGCAAATGGGGACATAGAGTCACCTTACTTAATAGGAGGAAGAATAGGTAGCCGCTGAAATATGCCTTGTGTGGTAGAAGAAGATTCAATACTTTCTGTCTGCCTTGGAATGGGGTATTAGATTATACAAGTGAGAACAGACAATTCACAGGTCGTTGAGGAAGAGTGGAACACACATGGCAAGCAAATTCTTTCTGCAACTGAGAAACATTTGACAAGGGATATCTAGCTAACAGGCCCCTACATGAAGCCATCCTACTTACTGTACTTAATTCAAATTAGGCTAAGAAGAACATCTTATAATTTCCTTCCTGAAGCAGATTTTTCTGTCTGAATCTCTTGTGAAGGAAAGATGGAAAGGTCAAAGGTTTTTTCTGAGTCCAGTGTTTCTTAATGACCAGGTTAAAATAAATCTCTCAGAAGGCAGCTACAGGGTGGCAAAACTTTGGTCCCCTTTAATATATTGTAATTTAACTACCTTAAGCCAAAAGAGAATTTATAACAGTCACTGGCAAACTCTAGGAACATGGCTTTCTTCAGAAATGGTCTCAGATGCTGTCACAATTTCCTGTGTCTCCAGCCTCTGCTTCTCTCTGTGCATCTGGCTTCCCTGTTTTTCTGCATTTATAGATCACTGCTTCTGCTTCTCCAGTAAAAGGTGGTAACTTGGCTGTTGATAGTTCATAAATCTTATATCTAACAGTTACAGCCTCCCAAGAAAGACTGCCTCAATTTCTGGTCTTTTATGTCTTAAATTCCCCAAATTATTGAATTTTTTTAGAGGTTATGACTCACATCCATCAGCTTTGACCTCAGGTAAGGTTATGGAAAGACAAGGAGGCTTACTTTTATTAATAATGGGAGCCAAAATCACCATTAATTAAGAGGTACCTTAATTTTAAAAATTCGTTTATAATTTGATCTATTTCTATTTCAAGTATGAGTAATCGAGGTCCTAGAAATATCTTCTCTTCTGAAAGTTTTACTATATCATTGGGTAAATAGAGATACAATTTCAAGTTTTATTTACTCAAAATTCATGGAGCACTGCTATGTACTGGGTGCCAGTATATTAAGCTGAATAGTCAATGTCTATTTTTACAAAGAAGTCACAGGCACACAACAGGATGTTATGCTAAGAAGGGGCCATAGAAATCACGTAGCCTATTGATTGTCATTCTGGGTTCTGCAGAGCCTTAGGTTTTGCCAGGGTTTATCTATGGTCATCTTTGGGTACAGGGAGGAAACAGAGGAAATTAAAGGGGAAACCAAGTAATAGAATTCTATTTGTCTTGATCATTTCAGCCAGAGCAGCTCCAAACTTTTATTTGTTAGCTCTTTTGAAATTTCCTCCTTGTTACAATGAAGAAATTTAGAGATAATGACTATCTGAGGTCAACAACACAGAGGGCTAAGAAGGCACACAAAAAAAGATACTTTCATTTGCAATACCAATGAGCTGCATTGTATTCTTTATGCTCTGCATACTCTTTATGGAAGAGAGTTTAGTGTTCATCGTATTTCTGAGAGCCTCAGGCAAGTTAGTCATATTGCACTCTGATGTCCCTGTTATAGGCATTGACTAATAGCAAATGTGGTGAATTTGGGGCTATTAAGAAACTGTAGTCATTAAGTATGATGTAAATTGCTTTGATCTTTATTAACATTGTTGTCAGATCTTAAACTCTTCTGGGTTTGTTACCTGTGTTTCTAGTTGAAGTCTTGAATTTATAGTAAAAAAAATTCCAAGGTTATCTTCTTAGAAATAGATGAAGAATTATCAACAAATCCAATTCCTTGTTTTCTTAACCAACACTCTGATAGAGAGAAGAGAAGATTCTGAGGTAGGGAAAACCACTCTTTATGAATTCTAGCTATTTGTGTTATAACACTATAATTCTATAGTCTCTCTTGGACATTATATTTAAAGAAAAGATACATATCATTCTGTGTTTCTAACATTCCAGCTCGTTCTGCCCTTATATGTGAAGATAACCAGAGAACCTAAAAACTCAAGTATTAAGTTATTAAGTCAAAGGCTAGAACTATTTAGCCAGTATTATGTAAATTATATTAAATTATTGATCAAATGACTACAATTTGTTTCAGTTGAGATTTAGAACTCAAGACATGGACTTTTCTGCTGTTGGAGTATTGGACACAGGGAAGGAGGCACACTTGGACTCAAGATTAGAAGGCCTCTGCTGAGGCAGAGGAGAGAGAGGAAACAGCTAAATTCAATTAGAGACTAGTAGGAGCAGATCAAATCTGCAGCTGGAAGAGATCATCTAGCAGCTGTAGCTTGAGCATCATGGTGACTGTAACCCACACAAGAAAAACAGAATGTGGGAGGCAGTCTTTTTGCAATTTCCTTATGCCAGTATCAAAACAATGTTAAGGCTTACTGATATTTTTCATGAAAAATATCACCAGTAAAAGCTCACCAAAAATAGATTTTGATAGATTTATTTTTGGAGAAACAAAAATACTAAAAATGACTTTTATTAATAAAAATCCCTACCTCTAGCTATTTAATGTTTGTTTTTTTAATTTTGCTATGAAAAAAAAATATTGTGACAAGAATCCTTTTTTTGTTTATTTCTTATTGAACACATCCTAATTTTCTCCTTAGATTAAAAACCTAGAATTTTCATTGCTGGGTTGAATGGTGTCTATACAATTAAGATTTTTGATGTATAATCAAATTATCTTTTAAAAAACTGTTGTAAGAATTAAAAATATTCTATGAATTTCTTACTCTTTGTTGGGGATTCACAGAAAGTAAGACTACATGATTGTTTCAGTGACTCCTGAAGTTAAAACTCTCAGGGGGACAAATGGATCATTTCTACTTTATTATGTTTTCTGAGCATTGTCTCCTTGCCAAGGACATAACATTTTTAAGGTCAATATTTAGCTTTCTCTTCTGCTCTGTCTGCCTGTGTCCTAAGGCCACAACTAAGTGAGCTATTAAGCCCTATTGGGACAATCAAATTTTCTCTCTTGAGGCTTAATGTCTAGACACTTGGAGAATGTAGCTAGACATTCTAGATCCCAGAGCCCTAAGATCTTATAGGCAAAGTGTGGACATATGGCAAACTATAGGTAAGTTGAGGTAGAGGGCCTTTTCTATAGGAGGAATATGAAAAAAGAAGCAAACGCTGAATATCAAAGACTACATAGCCTGAGAGAGCAAACGGTACAGCTCCTATGAGTCCCATCAGTAGATTGTATAGTTTGATTTATCTAGTCCAGTGGTTCTCAAACTTTAGCACACATTAAAATTGCTTGAGGGGCTTGTTACAGGCAGATTGCTTGACCCCACCCAAGTTTCTGATTCAGTAGTTTTGGAGTAAGACTCAAGAATTTATATTTCTAACAAATTTTCAGGTAATGCTTGATGCTTCTAGCCTTGGGGCCATACTTGAGAACCACTGAACCAGTAAGAATGTGTAAAAGTCCCTCAGAGAAGAAAATGACACAATTTCTCACATTTTTACTAGTCACTCTTAGTAAGAGCTTCTTAGCATTAATTCTTTCCATTTTTCTTTTTTTCCTCTACTTCCCTATATCCCCTAAACTCCACCCCTTGTAAGCCCTTTCTCTTGGCTGCCATGTTCTACCGTGGCATTTACCACACTTCTTGGCAATTGTCGTCTGCCCAGCTAACTGCCAGCATCCTGATGGCAGGGACCAGTGTTATTCATCTTTGTGTCTCCATTGACTATCACCATATCTAGAGAGGGCAGGCATGAACTACAAATATGTTGAATAAATGAAAGAATGAATGAGAAATTCTTTTTTTCTTACTGACTATAGGTCTTTGAAAAAGTCCATCTTTTGTGGACTTGATCCCTCCTTTTTTCTCTGGTAAAATTGGGAGAGTGTTGTTTATTTATTTCCTGATCTTTATTCTCAGAATATAAGTGGTTTGTTAGGATAGAATAAAGCAGGGAAAAGGAGAGCATGTGTGTGTGTATACATGCATGTCTGTGCTCTGTTTTCCTTTTCTTATATTTTCTTCTTAGTGTTCATGATGTGATGAAACAAATGCAGGAGTCGCTGGAGTTGGGCATTTTCACTAGATTATGTACCTCCTTGAAGAATATGCAGTTCATAAAGAGTTTTATTTTATTCTCTGTAACTTGACAATTCTTGGTTTTGCTTGATTAACAATGTATAACCCACAAAACTACATTGTCATTCATGAATTTCTTGTGACTCAAAGTCATCTTGATATAGGACAAAAAAAGTTAAACTTGAAATTAGCAATATAGATTCTAGTCTTAGCTCATACTTTAATTAGTTGCATTCCCTTAGCGAACTCTCTTAATTTGATTGTTCAATGAAGGCTTTAATACAAATGATCTAAATATGCTTTACAACTCTTAATGCTTTCAACACGGTGAAGTTGAGAGGAATATGTTCTCAAGGGTATGATCTGCTTTAGGCATATATTTATTTTCGAACTCAGGTTTGGATCTTATGTCATTTTGAGTGGTAAAGAGATTATTTGATGAAATAACAACATTTCAAGAGACTTCAAACTGTTGTGTTGTGACAGCCTGACCTGTGTTTTTGTATCCTCTGGGAGAGAATGGAAAAGAGCACTTAAAGAGAAAGAGCCAGTCAGAATAGATATTTTGCATTTATCTCCCATGAAGAAGAAAACTAGAGTTTTTGCCCGTCTGAATATTTAATTTTTCAGTGAGTAGGAGTCAGACCCATCAACACATTCTCTTCTTTGAACATTATGGTTTGTTCTATATCTTGTCTTTGTGGCATTTCCTGAGAGAAGAGACTGGATGTTTAACTTCTGAAGAAGATAATGTGATCTCAGAAATATGCTATTTGGCATCTGAAGAAAGTCCAGATTTAAAGTATCAGCACAGTCACTTGCTAACATCTTCCAAGTGTCCAGCTGTTATCATTATAATATGTTCATGTCTCAATCTTGGGAAGTATAGTTTACAGGAATGTCACAATGGTAGAGTAGTTGATTAGGATTTTTTTTTTCTGAATATTTGACTTTTTAAAGAAAAACAATTTTGGGAAAGTGGTGGAGAGGGTGAAGAAACGTATTTTCTTGGTGAAGAAGCCACAGCAAATTTCCAGAAAAAGAAAAGCTGTCATTTTCATGACCTTTTGAGATTCTCCATGAAATTTAGTTCTCTGTCAGTTTGCTAATTCATAGGAATTATATCTGATTAAAAGCAATTGGAGTGACATCCCATAAGTACTTTCTTTCATGGGGACTGTGTCAAAGGTGACCTTTAAATAAACTACTTGGTGCAGAATGTGATATGAGATGTTAACTTAATTTCTTTTCTAGTTTTCTGATAGTCTTTACCTTCAAAAAAAGAGACAAAAACAACAACTCCCCCCCCGCCCCACAACTCAGCTGGACTGAATAGTGGCTGATTTGTGTGTTCTTTGAATAATATTTTCTTTTAGTACTTACTGGGATATTCAGAAAATCTTAAAATCCTTAAAAGCTTAAAAGGTCACATTGGTAGCACCAGAAAGGTGCTTTTAACTTTCTAGGTCCATTAAAAAATCTTTATCAAATTAAAATATACACATATCAGAAAAGTACACATAGCATCAAAATAAAAATCATTAATTTTTCAGATACCAAACACACCTATGTAACCAGCACTTAGATCAAGAAAGAAAACACTGATAGCACCACATAAATCCCTCATGCTCTGTTTTAGTCTCTAACTCCTCTCCTTCCAACAGTAACCATATGTTGACCTCTAACAGCACAGACTACTTTTACTTTTGCCTGATTTTATACTTTTGTCTTGTTTTGGCCACATTAAAAACATTATTCTCTGTTTACTCTTTGCATCTGTCTCCTCTCAGCCAACATTATGTTGGTGAGAGTCATCATATTGTATATAGTTGCTGATCACTCATTTATGAATAATGAGTAAATATACTTTATTTATTTATCAGTTTTGTTTTTGATGGAATTTGGTTGTTTCTGTTTTTCTGGACATTATAAATAGTTTGGCTATGAACATGCTGGGACACTTCTTTGGTGAATGAATGTATGTGTGTGAGTTGGATGTATAATTAGGTGTGGAATTGCTAAGTCATAAGATATAGATAAATTCAGCGTTAGTAGATACTGCCAGTTTTCTGAAGTCATTGTATCAATTTACTGTCTGTCTCATTTTTGGAATGTTATGGTTGGTACTTGTGAGGTGCAAAGAGAGAAAGGGTGGTTGGACAAAGGGTGCTGATATTAAAACTAAACTGTGACAGACTAGAAATCTAATAAATGAACCTCTGATTCCCAAGGCTCTCTGATCTTTTCCTAACTCTTATTCAACAAAATCCTAAGTTCCTCCCTTGCTCAACTGAAGGTGACACTTAGGTGATGTTGCTCTGAGCTTCCGTTATAAAATATGAGGTGTTTTAAAATAATTTTTAAACTGTGAATACTAATGAAAAAAAAATTTTAGATGAATCTCTAAGGAAGATTATCCCTCCCCAGCTAGTGTCAAGATAATGTTGAGTGAAACCTACTTTTTCTTGGTGGTCTTTCTTCAATTAGCTACCAGCTCCTACTAAACTTGAGAAGACAAGTGAAGTGGGGGAACATGGGAACAGTCCTTATTTAAAGAAAAAAAGAAACACTTTTCAGTGGGGAAAGAACATAACACCTATAAAAACATTGATGTATCTGCCTGAAAATACCTCTAAGAAACCAGATGTGAATAATTCCTCATAGCAAGAATACTTCTTGTAAGAAAAGAAACCCATCCAATAGTCTTTGAACAGCTTTCTTAGAGGTACCTGAGCACTCCAAATTATTCAACTAAATAATTCTAAATTCTTAAGACATAAGCATTGTTATTATTAATAAGAAATTTAGTGTTTGTTATAGCTTGCATATTAATTTTAGGTAAAATATTATGGAAGAGAGTAGTCTTATGTGCTATATATGCATAAGTCCCTTTGGTGATCTATAATTGTAATTTTTGATCATATTTTTTATTTGACTTGAAGGATTATTTTATTATATTCAGGAGTTTTAGGATATATATCTTTAGTTTTATTTTCTCAACAAGTACTGTTGGCATGTCTGTTATTTATTTTATACAAGTGTCTTTGTTCAGAATATAATATGTAATTAAACATGGTTTCTTTTGGGAAAATAAGTCATAGATTCTAGGAATATATTGTGAGTGAAAATGGTCTGATGTCTCTCTTTCTGTCTCTCTCTTTCTCTGTCTCTGTCTCTCTGTCTCTGTCTGTCTGTCTGTCTGTCTCTCTCTCTGTCGCTCTCTCTCCTGTGTGTTGTGTCATATGACTCAGTACACACACACACACAACAAGCCTTATGGTGTGAAGTAGGGAAAGTTTATCTTTGCAAAGCAATGAACTCCAGAGTAGGTCAGAGGGCCCCTGAGTGCTCTGCTCAGATGTTTGGATTTTGTGCAACATGTAATGGAGAGCCAGTTAAGGTTTTTCATAAAGGAGTTAAATCAGAGTTACTTTAGGAAGATGATTCTGGGAAGAATTGGAAGCAGAAAAATTTAGAAGCCCCAAATGACTCATATAATAAAACCCCTGAAAGTTATAATTGTATTTGCAAAACATTATGAACTCTTATTATATTAAGCTTAAAACAGCTAAGATTGTAATGCCTTGCTACAAACACTATCTCACATGAAATTCTAATGTAGAAAAGCTGCATTTATGTCCAACTTTTAAGAAAAACAAATGGGGAAAATATATTCTGTTGAGAAAAACCAATCCATTAATGGTCCTAGCTTCTGAAAATCTTTAAAGAAAATCACCAAGATTTGATTTAATAAGAAATATCAGATTCCATCTCTTGGAACCTCAGTTTTCTATAGGAGTAAACTTTGACAATTGTTTATTTTGCTTTTTCTCTTGACAGTGAAGACTTAAATACAAAGGAGGCAATAAGAATAAGAAAATTAGGAATAAGGAAGTGCTAAAATATTCTTTCTGTTAGTGCAAATCCATTTTAATAAAACCAAAGCTTCCATTCTGATTTAAAATTGGTGGTGGATCTTGCATGTTTAGTAGTCTTCCTTTTAACATGTCTTCCTTGAAACAGCCATTGCATGGTTCCTTCCTTTATACAGCCATTGCATGTTCATAGGCAAAAACAGAGAAAGCACTCTTTGAAATCAGTCATCTTATCTCTCAATACTCACATTGGACTCCTACTGCTCAGAAGCATGGAAATTTGAGAGTTAGGCTTTTGGAAAAACTAACCTCCTTTCTTAAGACAAAATGTTCTGTAAAGTGTATTCTCTACATTTCTGCATGACATTATAAATAGGTCCTTAATTCTGCTTGTGCACCTCTATTCTAGTGAGGCAACCAGCGATATACAGCAGAGCTGGAAAATGCCAGTGGTTTATGGTTAATGACACAGGAGCATTAGCAACACTGAATGATGAGGTATTTAAAGAATGATACAGCCTAGTTTTTGTTAAGCCACTGCACAAATGACTTACTTGGATAAATCATTCTGTATTGACCTTAATGAGAATTGTGCACAAAACTGATTTAAAAAAATCCCATCAGTAAGTTTTTGGCATAATCTTGGCCAGATTGCTCGAGCACAAAGACAACTTAGAGAGAAATGTGAAGTAAACTGTCTGTGGTATTTGTAAACTAGAAGAAAGTACCATGTAAGCTTTGTCTCAGCACCTGAAGTTTTAATTGTGTGTGCCAGGTATATATTTGAAAAGAAAAGAGGCAGTGTGTTTTGATGAGAGAAAAAAGAGAGAAACTTTGGTCACGTAAAGCACACCTTTGACCTTGCTTCCCTCCAAATGTAACCACCTCATGGTTCAAAGTTATTATAAGAGAGCCCTTAATACAGCTATTAAACTTATCACCTGACTTTTTTAATTTTAATTTTTATTAATTTTTATTTTTTTTAGAGGAGGCAACCCTTGGTTGATCTCACAGATTACAAGGACCTTGTCATTTACAATCTCTTAATATTATTATTTATTTATGCCTACCGCACCTGGTCTTTCTAGGTGGTCTCCCATCCAAGTATTAACCAAGCCTTATCCTGCTTAGCTTCCAAGATCAGGTGGAATCAGACTTGTTCAGGGTAGCATGGCCATAGACTGTCTTCTGACTTTTAAGGGGTCACTATCTTGAATTTCTTCACCTTGTCATGTAAGTGTTTGTAGGCATAAATAGGATGCTAGTTATAAAAATACACTGAAAATAAGAATACTATATATAAGGGAGACAGTAATATTTGAAATGTTAAGTCATCTCTTAAAACATTTAGTACATCAAAAATTGGTTTTAATCCACCTTGAAAATCAGTAGGTTGTAACATTGAAAGGAAATTTTCATATGAGGTATTAGGATAGAAGGGGTCAAGCTATATGAGTGATGATCAATCAGGACCAGTTCATTTTATTGTAAAACTTGCTCTGTTGCTCTGAACTAGATTTAAATGCAGTCCCTAACTGCATCAAGTGACAATGAAAATAAGGACAATAAATGGACTCCTGCTCACTTTGAAAAGTGAATTTAAAACCATGTACACATGATGCTGTGGTGGGGAGTCAGGGTGCTACTTCATAATATGTAACTGAGGAAACCACAGCTAAGACTCACATTGTTATCTTGACCCATAAAGATTACATGAAAGGGATTGAGGAAAAGTAACATTTGATATTTGTAAGATAGAGATGAGATTTGAGGCCAGGTTAAAGGGCTCCTTGTGGTCTATGTAGGTATAAGCATAAAGGCACACATATTTATACATATACATATACATATTTGCCTTTATGTATAATGTGCATATGCATATATAGCATAATATTTATATAATATAATAAGGATAGCACAATGTCAATAACCATATATCTTTAAGCAAAACCCCTGAGGTGTGACCAGTGAGATTTTTAGTCTATCCAAATAAGCCTTTAGGTTTTCTTTGAAAACAGAAGAATCTAAGGCAAACCTTTTAAGATATTTCTTTACTTTGAAATAGTGACAAGCAGTAGCATCCTAGAGAAAAGGCTTAGTGCAGTCTCATTCTCATGCTGAAGTTGTATTTTAGAATAATTTTTTGAAAGAATGCATCAAAGCATGTGAAACTGGTGGCTAATTATATTATCATTAGTATACAGTAACACAGCATTATCATTCCTCATAAAATACTATGAAATAAGTATGTTAAGAAGATTTAATTATGTGGATGAGTGAAATAATAAAGGAAAATTGCAAGTTAATTGCTTTCCTTAGAGATGCTATTAGGGGTGGCAGTTGCCTAGCACTCCCATGAATCATCCTGAAGAAATATGTTATTGGGCTGCTTTCTTTGGAGTTATTCTGGGGAAACTTGGAAGGAGAGCTAGGACGTGCCTGTACAGATTTTGCAGAGTTCTTTATTCTTCGTAATGTGCCACTGCTTCTGAGAAGCCTTCCCTGACTTCACCTGGAAGACCTGGTTTTACCCCTTTTACAAGTCCCAAGAACTTTGCAGATCCCCCTGTTTTGTTTCTTAGCACATGGCATTTTAATTATTAGTCCTTGTGTTTGTTTCTCCTTCCAAACTCTTTAGAGACATGATTATGTTTTATTCTTTCCAGTCCCTAGCTCAAGACTTGGCACAGTTTCTTGATGCAGGTTTGTGGAATGAGTTGGAAAGTCTCTTCTTACAGAACCGAAGGTGGAGCCTGGAAAAATGGGTCTCAGACAAAGGTTCTCTCATTTTTTCCTTTTAGGAGCATCTGAAACAATTCCATTATCTTAAAAAGATTTGTCTAAAGAGTTTCAGCCTGTTGACAAACTCCTCTACTTCCTTATTTTCTTCCAATTAAAAAAAATAAAAATATTTTATTTCCTTCTCTTTGTATTTCTTCTAATTGGAAAAGTATCACTCAAAGGGCGTGACTAGAATAGCAGAACCATTTATGATTCAAGATTTAAATTGGAAAAGATCAGTTATCTTTTGTGGCCAATTTATATTATCTTAAATATGCTGTAAGTATGTTCTTTGAATTTCCTCATTTACTTTAACATGTTATAGGTTTGAGTGGGTGTGACAGGAAGACGGGAAAGGGGAAGTGTTGTATAAAATAGTTGAACTGTGATACCCCTTCTCAATATAAAGTTCTAGGATCCTAAAAAAATATGTATAACTTTCTTTCAAAAACTTTTTTTCAAATTATTTTTTTTCTATGTGTTGTAGATTTTGGCACCCATCTGTTCTCAAGGATACATATCTAAATGGTGTACACCTAGTTAAAAAACCTGATTTACAGTTAAGAAGGGAAGCCGTATCCCACATGTGCACAGTGTTAGGATGACAAAATGACCTTTGTTAAGGAACTCGTGACTTTAATCAAGAAAAGCATGAATTGGGGGAAAAAATGTCAAAAAGTGGAACTACAGGTGGTTTATCACTAAAAATGGAAGAAAATAGAAGCTTGATTCTGACAACATCTGTTAAGGATCAGTTCCACCTTTGTAAATAAAAAAATAAAATGAAATAGTTGCTTAGAGAAAAATCTGTTAGTTTTGAAAAGAATGGCAGGAGAAAAATGGTATGTAAATTACCAACCAGGGAAATAAGCCAGACAGAGTGTTTATCAGGGGTGATACCAAGAGTGTAACCCATGGCTGTAAGGAACTGGCATAATTATACTGGAAATCATCTTCCCTTCCCACCTGCCTGTCTCTTGCAGACTAAAATAAACACCAAGGGTACTGCTTAAGGAGGAAAGTAGAAAAATGAGAACATATTTTTCACTCATACATCCATATACATACAAGGGGACTTTAACTGCGAGGAGCTAACTGCCACTGGATTGCTTTCAGACTCACCCCTCTTAGCATATCTGTGCTCCCAGCTTTGTCTTTCTAAATTGTTGCCTGACTCATTAGCCCAGAGGGGTGTGTGTGGGGGGGAGGGTGTGGCATGTGTGTTACACAGAAGTAAAGACAAAGTTAGAGAGTAACTGAAACACAGAAAAGGAGAAGAGGTATTTATTAAGAGTTTCCCCCACTATGTATTGATTATTTCCCTGGTTGATGTAGTAGGAAGAGTGCCAAATAACTTAATGTTTAAATTCCCAAGCATTTGCTTAAATTTAAGAGATTTCTTTTGAATACCAGGCTTAATGTAAAAATTTTCTGATCATATTTGGCTTATAGATTTGCATTAGATTTTTATGTCATTTTCATCTTCAGTTTCTTCAAATATATGAAATATCCATAATTTTTAGTTAACAAGTCTTTGGGGATTATTATGACAATCTGGATAAAAAAACACTCCACTGGAAAAAATTGGCACCAAAATGTGTCATGTGAAGACCCTTCCCTTAACTTTTCATTCCCATTTATTTTATTTAGTGCCCCATATATTTAAGATATTCCCAAGAAGAACTTAACCTCATTTATCAATATGATAATAAATGGTACCTTTTATTTATTTGACGTGGTCCCATTCCAACCCTGTTGCACAGATTTTGTTTTCACAATCTTTGTAGATACGGAAACTGAGACCCAAAGTTTAAGCAACTTTCCTAAAGGCTCATTGCTGGCCCACTTGGTGAACGACATGTCTTTTTTCTGCTGCACAACATTGCTGAATATTAGTCATAAGTCTGAAGCCTCCGGTTTGGTGTCATGCAGTCTGGGACTTTGGCTAATTCAACTGGTGATGGGAATGGCCATCATGAACAGATACAGTATTGTTTCCACTTAAGCTGATTATGACTTTGATTTCATAGTTTGTTTTCTTTCCCTTTAGCACATTCTGACACAGGCCAGATTGTCAGATTTATGCTGTAAAGCAGTTTTTGAATTAGCTTGCAGTGTATGTGCACTTAGTAGGGGCCAGGGTTTAACCCAGACATTTGACCCCTGGCTTTCCATTTTATTATTCATTTATTTATTTATTATTTAAACTTATTTATTTTTATTATGTTGACGTTGGTTAATGAAATTCAGTGAGTTTCAGGTGTACAACAGTAAGGCATATGTGTATTGCATTGTATTTGCTTTCTATTTTAAAAGAAACATAATGTCACAAACATGATTTGACTGTGGTGAGGGTGTGAAGATGTTGTTCCTAAGTGCTTTGACCTTGGAATTGAGCAGTGTTCTGACCTTTACTTCAGAGCTCTTGCAGTCTTCCCAGGACAGTTTTAGTGGGACACAGAATAGAGGGCAGAAACTCTTTGGTCACTGAGCTGCTACAAGTGAGAGCTGGGTAGGGCTGGTGAGCAACTAGTAGAAGAAAACATTATCTGTGAAACTTTTAAGGCCTAAGACTTAACAGTTTTTTTGCAGTTTCCAGCTGTAAAAATGAAGTTGCTGTCTGTGATTTGTCTATTTGCTTCCCCTCTTATCTTTGTCAAATCCCAGTGGAAGATAGTGGAAAATGTCATCTATTTCTTGACAACAGGGGTGGTTCCTTTCTATCCAGGAGGGGACCTTCTGACTCAGAGATAAATCCTTGGAGACACTTAAATACCAAAGCTAGTAACTGTCCTTTCTCTTCAGCTTTGATTCTAATGTGCAAAACACACAATGTCACCATTTAGTTACAAAGTAGGATCTTGCTTGGCTTCAGAAGGGGCTTCACATGGGGCAGATTCTGTCAGTTGCTTACCTTCCCTGCCAACACACTCTGCCTCTGCGTCTGGGTCACTTTCGGTCTAAAGTAGTTATGACAATCTCATTGCTCCTTGCCAGTGATTTATCTGCGTGGGCATGTGATCTTGTTTTGGAAAATAATTGAATACATACTAAGGAGGGTCTTGCAGAAAACTCTAAGTAGCCTATATCCTTGATGACATCATCGAGCTACTGATTCAATCTTGGTATGGCTCCTCTCTAGTCTCTTTATTATGTCCTTGTGGTTTAAGCCTGTTAGTCAAGTTTCTGTTGCTTGTGGCTAAAACTATTCCTAATTGATAGAATATCCTAGAATGGATTGCATATTACAGTTCACTTTTTTATAACTTTCAATTTTTACACTATAGAACTCTTATACTATAATTAAGAGGACAATTTATTCACATAGCAAATGGCATAATTGAACAACAAAATCAATAGAGAATGCACTTGAATATTACGTTAAGAAATTGAATAAGAAATTAATTTAGCAAATATATAATGCATAAGTGTGCCTTATTAATTCAATGCCAATTATCTTTAATCCAGAAAATTATCCAAGCTTAATTATCATCCTCATATATTAACATCAATATTTATAATAAATTTTGATATGCTGACATTTATAGTTCAGTTGAAATATTGATGCCTTCATAAAGGAAGAACATATTTCAATGTACTTAAAATAATATAGGACTGGTAGAGGCAAATGTGAGGGTGAATTCTGGAAATGCTGGCTCTAATATAACAAATTATTTCTAGTGTACAGGAGATCTGTGGCCAAATGGTTGGTAAACTGGGGTATTTGTCCTTTCTCTGCCCAACTTTGCTCCCTGGTCAAAACCAAGGAGATAAGAAAATATTCAGAGGCCCTTGGATGATGAGCAGGAGGAAAAAATGTGGGAGGCTGGAATATGCCATTAACTAAAACTGCTATCTAAGTATTTGAGCCTTCACTGTATGTATATTTTCTCAAGGACAGTTTACGCAGTACTCAGGAATGCCTGGCATCAGCACAGTAAATAGAGCATCTAGCTCCCTGATGCTCAAGTGCTAAAACAACAGTTGTTCTTGGGCCAGCACATTCTCATCTCCAATGAAAAGTGAGCCCAAGTCTTTAGGGCTTATTAGAGGAAGGATATTATTTTCACAGTGACTGAAAGCCAGCTGCGAAGGCCTTTAGTACAGTTTACGCTGCTGCTCCTCTCTCTTCCACCTTTGGCATGTCTACAATTGGATGAAGTGCTTTTCCTGAAACGGCAATCACTATTAAATCCATTAGATGGAAATCAAAATGTTCCCCTAATTGTTTAAAGTCTCATTGCGAAAAGGAAGTTTCTATTGATTCAAATATGAGAGGAAACAATCCCAAGTTCATGATTCTTTTCCTTTGTATAAACATGGTCAGATGAGAGTGACACACTCAGAGTCATTAGATTTACTTCTCCGAAGGATTCTTGTTCTCCACTAGAAGTTTCTAGTCTGGTTTCTTTGTGCCAAGTCATTCTGTTTTTATTTTTTATATTTCCTGAACTCTTTTTCACATTTTTTCCCCCCTTGGGCCAGTCATATGTATTTTATATCTTTGCCTTGTCTTCAAAATTTTTATTAATTTCTAATTATCTTGAACACCAGATCTTTGAACATTTACTCTTTTAAAAATTTAGTTAGCTGGACCCTGCTCCCAGCATATGGCACTTCTTTTCCTTTCTTCTCCAAGAGCCATTACGGCTACTCTCAAGCACTCACTTTTAGAATTGCTCAATATTTGAATTCCTGATGACAGGCCATTGCCCTTAGCTATGTATCTCCAGTTCCCAGAACAATGCCTGACACTTAGTGCTTAACATTTTTTGAATGAGTGAATAAATTCAGGCGTTCTTTTAAAATCTCACTGAAAACTCACTTTGACAAAATAAATCTACCCAAGGAAAAAACTGTCAAAGTGAGACTTTTACTATGGTTAGACAGTATCTTATTTGGTTTAGACTCAGCCCCTTTGATAAATCTTTGCTCCTTTCTTCACTGGACCAAGAGTGTTGGACAATTTCTGAAGCAAAGAGGAAAAACATGTTTACTGCTTTAGCTTTCTTTGTTCTAATGTATGTCCCAACAAATATGACATTACCAATTAATATCTTTTATAACACTGATATTTCTAAAAGGGAGCTGTAGACAAATATTATTAAACCTTTGTTTCATGGAGTCTGGTTATATTATTCAAATTAAAGAAAATTTCATTCTGCTTATAGAAAATTTAAAATAGGAGACTGCTTGTTCAGAACATTTTAACAGGTGTAATGAAAATTATGGATTTGCTGAAGACTGGATTGAATCAGATTGTAATAGAATACTTGGCAGTCAGTATTTAATTTCTCCTTAGCTTATTAATTATACATATTACTGCATTGAGAGAAATTGCTGTATTTGGTAATATAAAATTAAATTTCATTTGACAATCATGATAAAGTATAGAATATAGAATGTCAATTTTGCATTCCTTTTCCATGGTGTTGACATTCGGGTATTGTCAGTTTTCTAAGTGCTTTTTAAATTATGTGGCAGAGTTGCTGCCAAAATACTTGAAAGGAGAATATACAGAGGTAGAAATACTGATTCCAATTTGGCAATAATTTCATGGGAATGAGGATAGCCTATTACCAAGTTCTAACAGTAAAAATCCAAAGGATTTTCAGTGTAATCTTTATGTTTTAAATAATGCTTAGTGTTGAACTGAGATACCATGTGCTTGTCTTTGAACTTTGTGCATTGGATAATTCTTTAGTATAGTAAACCAAAAGAGATAATTACGCTAGCTTTTTAAGCCTTTCCTAGAAATAATCCCCAGGCATTAGTGGAAAGATTTACTGAAAGATTAGTGAAATGTAGTTTGGTCCAATTATGTGATTCTAATTGTAGAGTAGGTGCCTTGAATGACACTTGGGGTCCAGATTCCTTTGTGTTAACAATGAAAATTGCTATACAGAACTTCCAGTCTGAGTACACTGCAGCCAAATGTAACAGGTCAAAATGGAGAGTTCTCCCTTTGCTTTATTAGATCCAAACTTTCTGGGGCTCTAGAAATCAATCTTTTTGTTAAATCTCTTTACTGTTTAAGTTTTATGATTGTTCATACTACATATTCATTATGTGGCCATTTCCTTAATGGCAAAGACTGTCTGTCTGGTTTAATCCATATAACCTATAACTGAAAACCAGTAGGGTTACTAGGTTCTTAGTTTGAACCAAACAGGCTGGTAGTTTACCTTTCAATATGATAAAATCAAAAGGGAAAAAAAAACTAGAAATACCAAGGTCGATTTAAAAACGTTGTTAAAATTTTCTTCTCAAGGCTCTTAGGACAAAAACAGGACTTTCCCTTGGGGCAGACATGCCCATGTCCTGGGAGCCATTTCTCGTGAGCACTCCTGGTCATGCAGGTTGAGTCAAGTCAAACTAGGCGGCATGTATGGGGTACTCAGAATGTGCTAGCACTGTCCCAAGTGTTAGTAACTCATTTAAGCTTCACAGCAACCCTGTGATAGAGGTACCAACACTTTCTTCTTTATGCAAGTGAGAAAACTGAGGCACGAGTTGTACAGTATAAGTGGTGTTGCTGACATTTGAAATCAGGAAGTCAGGCTAAAGAGCATGTATTAATAGACTGCCTGAAGTACCTCCTCATGCGTCTTGGAATGGCTCCCAGTAGTGCCAAAGGAATTCCAAAGCAACTTTTTCAGACAAAGATTTTGAATATCATGCTTCATAACATAAAAAAAAGCAACTATCCCATGGAGGAGGCTGTAGCTTTTCACAAACCATATGTTATATGTACATATATACATACATGTCTGCCTGCCTATCCATCTATCTATCTATCATCTATCATCTATCTATCTATCTATCTATCTATCTATCTATCTATCTATCTATCATCTATCTATCTATCATCAATCTATTTAATCTGTTTGCTATGGTAAGCAGAATAATGGCTACTGAAGGATATCTATGTCCTAACCTCTAGAGCCTTTGGATATTTTATGTTACATAGCAAAGGGGAATTCAGATTGCATATGGAATTAATATTTCTAATCAGCTGACCTTAAAATTGGGAGTTTATTTTGTATTATTTGGTGAGCTCAATAAAATCACAAGAGTCCTTAAAATTAGAATTGGAAGTCAGGAGAATCAGTTTTAGAATCATGAAATATGAGAAAGACTTGACCAACCACTGCTGGCTTTATATGTGGAAGGAGCCACAAACTTAGAATTATGGGCATGTTCTAGAAGCTGGAAAAGACAGGAAATGAAATATTTCTTTAGAGCTTCCAGAAAAGGTTGTAACTCTGCTACATTTTGATTTTAGCCCAGTGAGACCTGTGTCAGACTTCTGACCTATGTTAATGTATAATAAATAATTTTTTGTTGTTTAAGCCACTAAGTCTGTGATTTTCTTTTTACAGTGGCATTTATTACCATAAGTGAGAAGGTGGCAATTTCTCCTTTGGGCTGGGAGATAGGGCTTGGAGAGCTTCATCATTGAGAAGAGACAAAAAATGTAAGAGTCTCTCTGTCAAGGAAGAGCTGACCTGAGAATTTTTGTATTCAAAAGTTAATTCTACTATAGACTACTGATTACCAGAGGGTAAGGGGAAAGGAGGAGGTAGACAGGGTAAAAGGGGTCAAATACGTGGTGACAGGAAGAAATCTAATTATGGGAGGTGTACACTTATTGTTAAAGTTTACAGCTGAAACTTATTGGATTTTGTTAACCAATGCCACCTTTAAAATTTATTTTAAATAATAAAATTATAGAAACTTAATTCTAAATTTATTGAAAATTATGTCAGTGTTGTACAATGTTCCATTCCTCGGAGGCATCACTGATCTAATTCCTGTGTGTCCTTCCAGAGGTCTTTCACATTTATATGAGCATATACTTACATATAGTCTTTTTCTCTTAAAGAACAGAAACATATGAGAACACACTGTACCTTTGCATAGCACATATTGCACCTTTGCCTTTATTTTTTTTATCATAACTGAAGAAAAATTTTCATGCTAATAAAAATAAGCAAAACAATGTTAATGGAATTGGTAGGAAGGCACGATTTCCCACATTTCATATAGGCACTCCACAAATTGGAACATATCAGGGGAAAACAATAGGGGAGGGTATATATATGGTTCACACAAAAAAGTACTCAGAATGTTTATTTAATGAACTGATGAATACATTTAAGATGACCAGATAGCCAGGCTAAGATTGTATTCTGAGCTTCTTGCAGAAATTTCTGGGGAAGAGAAGAAGATAAATGTCTTGAATGTGAATTCTGACTGACACTTGGCTCGTAGATCTTAGGGTTTAGAGTTTTGAAATCTGGATAGGAATAGTAGAATGTGAAGGCAAAACTAACCTGCCATTTTAATGTTGCGATTGTATCTCTGTGAGCTGGAGACTTGAATAGAATTCTTTTGTTGGAGAAACTGCAGAAATTGGGTAGTTGTTTTTTAAGCGCAGAAGTTAGCTCATAATTACAAAAGTGCATGTTAAAGCGCTGTAGCACTCCGTAACTAAAAATGCTCATTAACAATGTTGAAAGTTATATATATACTCTAACTAGAGCTGTGTCTCTGTAGACACGGTGTCCTCCTTTTTCCAAATGTGAATTTGTTACTACTGATGCAGAAGCAGTTACTTATTCTTATGGAGATATTTGTGTGTGTGTGTGTAAATGTATTCATCAGTTCATTAAATAAACATTCTGAGTGCTTTTTTTTTTTGTGTGTGTGTGTGTTCATTATTCCCAAGTGAGGTTAAGTGACAGTAGGTAATAATGAGGTTAAGTACTGCAGGCGACCAACAGCTGAGCTTTGGAAAAGTTGGAGAGGAGAAGGATGATTCCTTGCCCAATGTCTTGGATTAGTGTAGATTAGAGATGAATTTTGTAGAACTTTGAATATAGCGATATTGCTTCGAGTTCTAGGTGACAGTATGTAGCATATGATTGGGGAAAAGGCTTTTCATCTTCTCTTTGTCGCAGAGCCCAGCAGTGTTCTGTCATCAGAGGATTGGAGACAGCATCTTTGGCATGAACATTCAAATTCTTACAATGGAAGGAATTGTCAGCAAAATACAAAGGGTTGAGAGTTGATAATGAGAATAATGTCAATAATTAACTATGCTTTATATTTGCTCATTAATCTCTACAGTTGCCGAACAGAGTTTCGTAGATAGCTCACAGAATAAGGAACTTAATTGTCTGTAGATGTTTATAAGCAGAGGTAGGCAACCATCTGCCCCATATGTTGTAGAGAATATTCTTAGTTTGGGGGTAAGCCAGAATAGGTGATTGTTAGATCCTTTCCAAGCGTAAACACTTAGAATTCCACCAGTTATCGATCAACTGCAGAGTTAGGTATTTAGAGTGTTCAGTAATATTTGTTAGGAATCAATTAAGACTTGAACTTCTTTCTTGCTTCTGGGTAGAGATTGTGCAGGTTAGAAGTGATGAGGGGCATCACTACCTGCTGTTCTTGTTGAACCAGATCAAGCTCAGAGAGACCTTACTGTGTCTTTTAAAGACAGTGTATGGGCATGATTAAATCAAGTGATTGAGCAAATTGAAGTCTGTAGAGGAGAAACTTTAATTTTTTAAAAAAGAACTCTGAGGAATCTTCAAGTTAAAAGTTCGCACCGAAACTTTTAACCCTTTCTTCAGTTTTATTTCTGAGCTGCAATGATGGCTTAAGTTACAAGTTTAGGTTATCCAGATATCTCTTTTAAAAAGTTTTTTATAGCAGTTTATTTGAACCAAACTGATGGCATATGCCAGAAAGCAAGACTTCAAATGCTTCCCCAGATGTCTTGTCATACAGCTGGTATGATAGCACTAAATCGATGCTTGCTGAGAAATGATTTTATCAGGGGAGTAGGCTATTAATTTTTTTTATTAATTCATTAGCAATTTATTTGTCAAGAACCATTTTATGTGCTGGAAAAATAACCATTAATCTTTAGAAGGGGATTTACATAAAGAAACAACACAAATGAATGTGATATCAATGCTATGATGGAGGTTAGAGCCAAATGTGGCAACATAGAAATGATTTTTTAGGATGGAAGTGTCACAGTGGCAGTCATGCTTCAACTGGGTTTTGAAGGATGAACAGGATTTCATTAAGCAAAGAAGAGAAAAAGGGTATTCAGAAAGGCGATATGCTCTGTTACTTGCAGCTATGATGTGTCTGTGCTGGAGTGTGAAATTTGTGTGGAAGCAGAAGTGATTTGTATAACCCAGAAACTGGAAATTGAGAGAGGATTCTACATAGAAGCTAGGCTGCAAGTTTTTAAAAAATATACCTTGACCCATACTTCGATATGAGGACAGTAGGGGATCTCCATGGGTAAGTAAAGATGGTATGCAACAGTTGGTTAAAAAGTTAACTTTTATTGTCTGAGCAAAAGTAAGCAGCCCAACTCAGAATGTGGGCTCCAAACCCCTGACATCTGGAACGGCAACAGTTTTCGTAGCTAAAATTGAATATCAGTCTTCACATACCGGCAATGAAGGGGAGATTTTTTTTTTTTTTTTTTTTTTTTGTGGCTACATCTACATCTGCACACACGAGATAGTAAACTCTGTGGTGTCATCCTGAAATATATAAATGGTGCTTCCTGCTGAGGCCACAGAGGCCCTTCTTTTGGTGAGCCCCATCTGCAGCACTCTGTGCACCTCACCCACAGAGACTAAGCCAAGCTGTGTCACTGTGTCAGCGTCTGTGAGTGGCCCAAGCACTTCCTTTCTATCCAAGATTGCAAGCACCTTTAGAGCAAGAATCACACCATAGCATTCTCTGTAGGATTCTCTGTAGGTTTGCCTAAAATATTGATCAAATGAATTCCAGGCATGAGCCATCCTGGAGAACTTATGATTAGTCTGACCTTGGGTTTGCTGCTGACCACACTCACCCCCTTGGTCCAGGCTGACATTGACAGGCCCTAATGTTGCCCTGTGACTCGTTAGAAAAAAACAAACTGACAGAAGCTAATACTCTGAACTCCTGTTTCAAGGCTCAGAACAGTGGAAAGCCAGTGGTTAATTAAAATGCTGAAGACTTTCTTTAGGGGAAGGTTCATCTCTTGCATACCTTTTGTAAGGCCCTCCTATTCTCTCCTTTTTTTAAACTGAACAGCACCCCTCACCACACACTTCTCCAACAGAATTTCCAACCTCTCTGTCCATTCCCAATAGTCTTGCTTTCTGATGTTGACCAATTGCTAAATTCATCTGTGCCAAGGTGCTGGAGTCTAGAAATTTAACTTGAATTTCAACTGAGACTTGATGAAAACAGGAAACTGAACCAAAAGAGGAGAGCATTCTGGGACTTTTGACCTTTCTCATATCAGGTCCCCCTTTGGACTCAGAATTCTATTATTAAAGGCTGCTCATAGTAACTGAATCTCTTTCTCCAAACATCTTCCATTTTATAAGCTCTTCAAGGGAGAAACAGCCAGATGATGCACAATTCCCTGAAACTAGATAGAAATTAAGGATAGCTAAATTGTTCCTTCTCTTCCCACTATGGGCTGGGAGTTTATTTTTTTAAAAAATATACAGCAGGAGACTAATTGTGAATGAAATAAAAGACATCAAAAGAATCTTTCTAATTAGCCTAAATACTGATTGTTACCATCAGAAAATGAGTCAGACTAAAAGCACACGTAATTGCACTCTTCCTGTGTTGTGGGAAGACTAGGGATTGAGGAATTGTGTTATGAGAGAAAGAAAGGACAGTTCATGGTGAGATCCATCCTAATGAAGAGATGGTTTTGCCATCACTGATTGTGTCCTATGACATTTGCTTGAGTGAATGGAAAGTGTTTGGTACCCAGGAGGCTGGCAGTCTTCACCACATATCCTGTATGTAAGTGGCAAGCATCATGTTAATACTCCTGTTGACACATAAACCCACGAACTGGAAATTATAACAACTAGAAGTGAATCATTGATGGTTAGGGCCAACTGCAGGCAAAGTTGGGAACGACCTTGGTGCTGTTTCTCTTGCTGTGTTCTCATCCTACCTCCTTGAAGCCTTTTATTTTTTTTTGACTGTCCTAAATTGTTTATTAGGTAAGAATTTTACAAACATTATATTAGCGATAAGGTTTAACTGGAGAGTGTTGTGCCTTCTCCAGGCTGCACGGCGAGAACCACCAAAAGGATAGTGGAACTTGTGGCCCTTTCCAAGGCCATGGTTCTTGCGGTCTGCAGACGCCAACCCTCGCATCTCCCTGTGCTTGTGGACTGTTCTGGTGACCCACTGGGTGTCAGGATTCCATCTGATAGCTTTATGGAATGGATCAATGAGGATAACCTCAAAAAATTTTGTATGTGGAATCTTCACCGACCCAGTAAGAATTCAGGGCTCTCAGAGCCCCGCAGTGGCTTCCAGCTTGCTCCTCGGCTTGGGGCAAACTGTAGCTGGCAAACACCGTGATGGACAGGCTTGCCATAGGTTGCACTCTTAGGACCTGGGTGTTTGCAGCCACTGCAGTGCATATGAATCCTGCATATGACATAACCTTGCTTGGCCTGGTACCCCAGCCTGCGTGCTTTATCGGGCTGGGTGGGGTGGGGCGTCCTGTGGAGAGAGGGGAGCTGGCGGTACCGTGCACAGTGCACCTTGAGAAGTAAGCATATGACATCGGACTGCTTCTTCCTCCATAGCTCCTGTGTGTACTTGTAAGCACCCACCTCGGTTTGTTGGATGGCTGTGGCCAGGCGGAAAGACTTGATGCTTTCTTTCTGCACAGGTCTCCTATGAAAACTTTCCTTTGTGCCAATGTCTGTTATCACATATTTATGCCTCTGTGTGATTGTTAATAATTGTTTTCCTCCTGGAGGGCATTTAACTATTAATTCTTATTCCTAATTATGATACAAAAATTTTCTAAGGGTCTCTCCTAAATCCTAAATTTCTAGAGTTGCAGGCATCAGTAATTAGCATGAATCTAGTAGAGGAAGAAGGAAGATGAAAACAGAATTATTTCTAGTATCTCTGAAATCTCACTGCAGACCTACCTGCTCTGTGTAAGCTGCAGTATTTAAGAAGAGATGAAGTAGAAGAGAATGATTGAATTTCTTCTGATGATACCAATACGAAAGGCTGCTTTATAAGCTTACTGAAAGAGATTCTTTTAGAGTTTATATTATGAGAAATTACTTGGGAAATATGTGATGTCTAGTTTGGGGATTATTGAGGAGTAGAATTGATGTCTTAATTCAATCAAAATACAATAAAGAAAACCAATTTGTATGTCATCACGTATTAAAATGTTCCTAATTACATGGCCTTAGGTTAGTAGTTTTTAACCTTATTAGTGTAAAAAACTTTTGGGCAGTCTTGTGAAATCTTTAGGTATCTTTGGAGAATAGAATTTTTAATACATAAAATCAAACACTTAAAATTTCAGGGAAAAAACAATGTTATTTGAAAGACGTATCAATATTTTTAAAGAATTGTGAAATATGCTTTGCGAATTTGTTAAAAACAAGACCTAATATACAGACAATGACCACATAACATCATGTCAATAATGAGCACAAATAATATTTTCAGGTATTTGCAACAGCTATACTGTGATATCAAAATATTTGTGATTTCTAATGGAGATAAAATTATAGGTACCTTAAAACCTGTGGTTACTGGTGGCTATAATATATTTTTCTATGATAGAAGGAAATATTATGTTTAATTAGAGGTTAATGAAAAGTTTGCAGTGAACTTACTGGCTTAACAGCCTGTCACCTCTTTGAGTTGTATAATGTTGGAGAGGGAGCACAGCCTTTGAATCACAGCTCTGAGTTCAAGTCTCCATAAAGATTTTACTTCCAGAGTGACTCAGTTATTTTAGTTAACCTTTTGTAATTTAATTTGCTTGTTTTTAAACTAGGGAATATTGAATTCTTCATGAAGTCATTGAGCACACTAGATAGTATAGTGTATATTCAACATCTGGTACAATGCCTATCATAAAGTGGGAACTCAGAAGGAACAACTCAGTTTGGGCATTTTTTCCCCCAACAGTCAAAAAGGGAAGAGGAAGTAGATAAAATGATTTCTAAAGTTCAGTCTTGCCCTAATATCCTAGTTCTAGGTAATTTGCTGCCTGAGTAGGGCATAGTACTTAAATTTCAAAAGAATTTGAGAAGGAAAATACATGGGAAAATGTATTTCATTTTATTCATATCCAAATCAAACTAGAAATCTAGCTGTCTAAAATTTCAAGTCTGTACACTTCAAACCAATTCACAAAAACTAAATGTCAAAAGGTAATTAAAATTCCAGGAAAATAAGATAACATTTTAGGATTCATAATGCAGGCTTTTCTATTTTATGGTAAATTAAGATTTTAATTGCATTCTCATCTTCTCCCATACAGAACTGAGAGGTGACATGCCAAGAATCCCCTGTATGAGCGATGCTGAAAAGGAGGATAAAACCCTGATCTTCTCACAGCCTTATCCACTGCCTCCCACCCAAGAGTCAGAAACAAGGCAGGTATTGGACACAGTGGCCAATTTTAGGTGCTTTGCTGACATATCTAATATGAGTTAATTGAAAAGAAACTTCACACAATCTTTCTCCAGTGAGAACTTTCTTGAAGATTAGCTTCTTAAGTTGCCAAGAAGTTATTTGATTTTTGAAATTTTTATTATTAAATCTTCTAGACAATCTTCATTAATTGTCAGATACCATAGAATCCACTAACTTATTTGAATATCACAATTTAAAATCTTAAAAAAATAACACACAGCCCCGTGTATAAGGCATAAATATTCCAAATAATGAAACTTATTCAAATTTCTATTTTCAGATTTAGGAAGCTATAATCAAGGTTACTTAAGAAATAGGACCCAGTGTATTACCATTACTGTGGGTGTCCACGTGGAAATTTAGAGGCATGGACAAGGCATCAGATCATATTAGCTCCTACCCCTTGCTCTTCTATAACTTCCCACGCCAACATTGAGAAACCTGGCTCCCACCATCTGCTATCCATTTATTTATTGTTCAGTTACAGTACATATGTACAGAAGAATCAGAATTGGTATGCCTTATCCCTGTACTCCCTGGGAAATAGCTTTACCAATTATAGTACAGTGCTTATCAGCAGATCCTTTGCCTTTAATCTTCCAGACTCCACCATTTCTGAATTTACCTAGATTAGCACCTTTTATCCTCCACTCCCCTTCAGTGTGGTTATTTCATACATTTGTAACACAGATTCTCTTGTCATAGTCTGGGTTCTTCCCGAGATTCCCCAGACCTTCTAAATATAAGTGACATACTGTTGAATTGTACACTTGAAACTTATGTGATTTTCTTAATGTTACTCCAATCATTTTTAATAAAATATTTGTATACATTAAGGTTCATTGTTTGTTCTATAAAGTTATATGGGTTTTGACAAATGCATATCATGTATCAACCATAATGGTATCACACAGAATAATTTTACTTCCTAACCAATCCCCAGACATCACCTAGTCAATCCTCCCCTTCTCCCTCTGAAATCCTGGAAATGAATGATATTTTTACTATTTACTGCCCAGAATGTCATATAATTGAAATCATACAGTATGACTCTACTTTTTTAAAAATGGTGAGTAAAGATCACAAACACGAACTTTTCCAAATTTACCTCCAACCACAATTTTCTAAAGAGCATCCTGTCATTTACAAACATTTGAAGTAGTGAAATTTAAAAAATTAAAGCACACTTTATTAAAAATTCTTATGGGTCAAGAGAAATAAATAGAAATATGCTGATTTTTTGTAAAAATTGTTAAGATAAATTTAAATATTTATTTTTCTTTTTTCTAGTACAGCTTTCCTAACTCATCTTCTCCCTCCCCTGCCCAAAAAAGAACTGAGGTTTATGTTGTGCTGAAAGGAAATTTCAAAATATTAGTAGTAAAATTGATCTAGGTCAGGATTTACAACTTATTTGACCATCAAACACAATAAGAAGTATAATTTCTTAGCAGAGCACACATGAGGTATAATTGTATACTTGGAATAAAATAGAAAGCAACAAATGTCACCGGTCACTGGTGACATCCATATTACCAAATGCAGTGAACACTCCTCTGTCTTCATCATCCCTGATTTCTCAGCAGCGATTGATTAGATGGACACTCTTCACTTCTGGAAACCTTGATCTCTATTAGCTTCAAGTCCCTACATTCTCCCATTTTCCTTCTGCCTTTTTGCTGCTCCTTTATCAAGAGGATCTTAGTCCTTAAAATTCAGTCCTAGGCACCTTTTTCTTTGTTATTTTCTCTCTCTAAATGATGTCTTTCAATCCCAATCTTTAAATAGACTGCTTACTATAAGACTCCAGCTTGATCTCTCTTTTGATCTTTTTCTTTGCATGTCTTAAAACTGTATACTGAATTATTCTGAAAAGTAAGGACGCATTATCGCAAAGGGGACTGACAAATTTTAAACTCCATTTATTTTCTTGCAGTGGCCTTTCAAGTGAATTCTTATGCCCCAATTAACTTAGATATTTCCTACAGGAAATATCTATGCAATTCTGAGTTTTTATCAGGAAGTTATATCCACTTATCATTGTTTTTCAACTTCCTTCTTGAGCTATGAATTAGCTATAAACATGCTGAAAGGAATCATCTGCTAATATGCTTTGGGCCAAAAATGTTTGTTTTGGCCAGTTCCAGGAACTCCATCAATAAGATCTTTGGAAATATTGGTTACTTTGTGTCCTGGATGGGTGGCCTTTTCACTGCCTATTAATTCACAGCATTTAGGTAGCCTTTTACCAGTACAGTGTTTTCAACCTTGATTACACATTTTAATTAGATAGCGGACCTTTTAAAAACAATGATGTTCAGCTCCCTTAGAGATTTATATTCAGCTGACCCTGAGTGATGCCCAGGCACAGGTACTTTTTCAGAGATCTTTATGTGATAGTAACATGAGCTCAGTGTAAGGACCACTGGCATCTGGACTAGAACTGATGACCTTTGCATCCATTAAACATGGTATTCAATTCTCTCTCACTACTCTCAGCTGCATGATTTTGGGAATATTGCTTAAACTTTCTGAGCCTAATCCTCCTCTGTAATATAAGATAAATAGTATCAATACTACAAAAGCTTGTTTTGTGTATATAGGTTAACCCAATGTGTCATCACTTTCATAGGATTTAACAGGGGTTTACCTCCAAGTACAACCTTTCTTTATGACTGTCTCTCTTATTTTTCTTCCTTGGTGACATTTTTTTCTTTTACATTAGTGTCATTTTCTTTTGTTCTCTAAAATGTAAATATGTACTCATTCCGGCACTCTATATCCTACTATAGTTGATGATAATAGCCATGAAAAAGCCGTGGTTCAGAAGTCAAGAAACAGGATCTTATATCAGCTGTATTTCCCTCACTTGGTTTTTACTGTCTTTATCCTAGATACCTGATAGCTAGCCTTGGCTTTGACACCCTGCCAGGTCCTTCCTTTTGATTTCGGAACTACATTACTTTGGTACTATATTTCCACCCTCTTTCTTTAGAGTCAACCCTTTTAAAATCCCTGGTTTCAGTCTTGTTATACCCATCTTATGGTTGAGCACATACAGATGGTAATGGTGATGATGATTATGATGAGGAGATAACTGGGATATTGTTTCCAGGACCCTTGACTGAAATTGCATTATAAAAAGAGTTTGTTCATATGGTCTAAGTGGGAGAACATGAGTTAAATAAGCACCTTTCTCCATAGGCTGAGATAAGTTTTATAAATGTTTTCAAATTCCTTTTTGGTTGCATCAAGAGCTAATGCTTATGAGCGAGACAAAAATCTATTTTCTCCACTATTTTGTGGCAGCTCAAGAGATAATTTTTTAATGAGATTGTCCTGAGTTTATGACAAAGTCACTGATAAGCTACCAATATCAAATGAATTATTTTGAAAATGTCACTTTAGCTTTTGTTTTTAACCCAATATCATTGAAACAAAAAATGCTTTTTATGATGAAATTTTAATTGAAAACATTTTTAGGCTGGAATCAGTGTAGATATAATGCCATCCCATTACACAAAACTGAAACACTAGATGTAAAGTTCAAATTAATGGGGGAAAGAAGATATAATCAATATTTTATTCACACACTGGTGATTTATTTTGTTGTTATAGATAATGTACTCTTCAAAAGTATTTTAATCCATAAAGAGCCATTTTGAATCCATTTGTAAAGTGTTCAATTTGAAAAAAGCAATTCAGCAGTAATATATATTCCCAACGCAAAAATCATTAAAAAATCAATCAATATCTCATCTTTAACATAGAGAATGCAGCATGCTGTACTTTACTCAGCAAAAAACAATTCTCTCCCCTGAAAAACTGCAGATCAAACAATCAGTGACTTAGTAAACTTTACAACAACTAAACAATAACAAGGAAATGAGGGGGAAAGTTTTTTTAAAAAAAGATAGCCGAAGATCCTAAAATGACCTGGTTTACCATTTTTCTACTGTGATTCAGAAATGACTGATGAGAAAATAGCATGGATATCTATATTAATCCCTGCCTTAGTTTTTCAGGGAATTAAAAGTGGAGAAGCAAGGAAGGAAATCTTGGAGCAGAGAGCCAAATTCCACAATACCCCTCAAAGCAGGGGACAGCCATACATGATGTACCAAATGTTACCCTGTGTGCAATAAAGAGGTCTTGTTAAATTGGGAAGTCATTTATTACTTGAAGGAAGGATGCAGATGAGTTAAGGAAACACAAACAAATTTATGCTAAACTTAAAGGAGACATGGCTAACATATAAATATGTAAATAATGCCCCAGTCTTCTTTGGAGCAAAGTTTCAACTTTTTCTACCAATACAATTTCAGAGATGTGGAGGGAAGCAAAAATGATTTGCATTTTAGGGCATTTGGAAAACTAAGTTGATGAAATAATTTAAGCAAGTAGCCTAGAGAGAGGCTAATAAACTATGAAGTGGTTGTCTTGCAAATGTACACATTCTGATGACTTTGTAAGAGCTTGTTTGTTGGCCTTCTCTCACCAAACTGTTAGTTCCTTGATGTCAGAAAATTTGGTGAATTGTTGAGTCCACTCTGAGACAGTTACCACCTCTGAATTCACTCCAATGCTTTGTTCTGCTTTGAATTACTTTAGGTTCCGAGAGGCAAAACTGACCAGGGGAAGGTTAGGATTATAATTACTTCCAGGAAAATCGATATAAAATGAGTCTGAAAGAAGGTACAAAACTGGATGCCAGGCCCAAAGATAGGAAGGACAGATAGCACACACCTTTGGTCCAAACCAAGCCCAAGATCTGGGGCTGGTGACTCACGAGGTTTAAATGTTAAGCAATTAATCCAGGTGTAGTTGGCAGGCAGCCATCAGGGATCACAGACATAGTTTCTAGAAGATGAAGATAAAGGGTAGAAGACCTAGACTTTGAGAAACTAGAATATCAAGCAGAGACATGAAAAAGTAGAAAATATCTAAGACAATACAAGGGACATGGAAAACTAGAACCCAGTAGGTTGGGATCTCTGGTGCCATGAGCCATCAGTGAAAATAGCTCAGCAGTGACTCAGCTGTGAGTAACCAGGACACCTTAGAGTACCAGGCCTCAGGCTAGGATGATGCCTGTAACAGAGCAGTTGCGGCTTGGGAAGAGGAAACAAAATTAGGCTTCTGGTATGAGACAGCGACAATCTGAAGTAAAATGGGTGAGTAAAATTTACTCAGGTAGATAGCGGTGAAGGGCAGTGCGAAATGAAGAAGAGGTCATTCTAGCTGGGATAAATGCAAGGCCAATGTAGGAGGTGATAGATGATAAATATTAAGGCAAGAACTGCTGAGGAATGGCAGAAAATGAGATTAGAAAGGTAAGCAGAGGTTGAATCCTGAAAGGCCTTAGGTACCAAGATAAGGAAGCTCAGTGTCATCCTTTAAGAATAAGAAGCCATTGAAAAATTTTAGGCAGGAGAGTGAACAAGTTCAGGTTTGTCATTGAGATAATTTATTCTGGTGGCAATGAAGGATTGTTTAAAAGGAGTTAACATGGGAGGAAGCCCATTGGAAGATTGCTGTAGTGAGAGAGGCTGAGGCCTGAGCTAGAGCGGTGGTATTTCACTTATAGAAAGAAGGGAATAGATCTAAATGTAATGAAGCACTTGTGAAGATGTGAGTTTAAATTATTTTGGGAGGAGAGAATTTATCTTTAAAGTTTGTTGGCAAGAAGCATGTACAAATTTAAAAATGCATGAGCTGTACAATTAAGATCCATGCACTCCCATTGTATGTAACTTGTACCTTAATATATTACAAAAAAAAAAAAAAAGAGGGAAAGAAAGAAGATTGCTAGAAGCCCGTTCTAGCAGAGGAGAGGCTAATAATGTTTGGGGGTGAATTTAATTTTTTCTAGGTACTCTGCTAGCACAGGACCTTTCCTACTTAGATTTCTTCAGAAAGGAGAGCCTGAGTGCTTTACTGTGGACTGTTATGCAGAGTGCAGGAGTGAGGGAAAGGCCTACTGAAGCAAACGAGAAGGGGAAGTCCACACAAGGAAGTGCTATCAAGTTAGAACCACTATGAGAAAGACAGGTTGTTCAGTTCCAGGAAGCTTCTGAGGAACAGAATGAAATGCATCTTAGGGGAAATGTTTTTTCATTAGTTACACCCCCACTGGTCAGAGTTTTTCCCAAGAAGTAACCCTCCTATACTTCCTATGGTGTTCCTTGCTTTTGTCATCAACAGAGATGCCCCAGTGTGGAAGGCAAGAGGCACACATTCTGCAAATAGAACACTGGGGGTGATGCTGAGAAGAACCAATCTGATTTCTACCCCTTGCTTCTGAGAGTCACGCATTATAGCTATTGAGAATATAGTATCGTTTTTTAGGTGTTGGTTCAGCGCATACATCACATTATTGAGAACAGCATCTCAGTCCTGTAGTGTTTTCTTCTAGCTAATGCCTTAGCTGAGTCACTGAGGAGGGAGAAGTGGTCTCTTCCAACGTACTGATAAGGTCTGCCTTTCCCATGAGACCTTATATATATAAGTTGAGGGATTGGTGTTAGTACAACAAAGCTATGTGACATAGGAGTCAGGGCTTCTTTTTAATATAATTTATGGGTGCCTTCTAGATCTGATCTTGAATGTATTATTCCTGTAATTCTATCAGCAAATCAACAAATTACCTCAATGCACTTCTGACCTTATGACTTGGTAACTACATCCACAATTAAATGGTAACAGCTGATCCCATTTAATCTGGAATTATGTCATCCCTTTTGACACTAGGGAGCAGAGCTGTATGGCACCATCTTCTACTGTCAGTACTGTGTGTTTCCCTCACTCTTTCTTAAAGATCTTCCCTAGGCCCTACCCATGCATTCTTTTGCTCTAGTGAAGGGACCATCACTTTCAAGATCTACTCCTGCATGTGTTCTCTCAGTTCCTATGGTACATATTAGCTAGGTACTGTGATTCCTTCAAGTGTAAGCTATTTCCTCCCAGAGCATGGGCTGTGTATGCCTATGCCAACTGTGCTAAGACCTGAACTTCTTATTGGCCTGGGGTAATGAGGGATGATGGCTCTTAAGGACATGTATTAGCTTCTAAGGCACCTGCATCAAATGAAGGCCTTGCAGGTTATCCAGCCTTCTTTCCTTCACTCTTGGCTTCATGGAGAGTTTAGGGCAATACGAGAGATGAAGATTCTCTGATTCATCCAGGAAACATCCTCACACATCTCAGAGTAGCCCATTTTTCTTACAAGGGATTGGGTTTGGCATGGGTGAGTCTCAAGCCTATATTTAGTTTCTTTTGCAATCTTGCTATCTTTAGAATTAGATTCTGTGCCTAATATTCAACAGTTTGACCTGCAGCTGCAAGAGATGAGTCTCTTTCAAAGTGTGTATGTTAGCGCTCTGGCTTTCACAGCTTTCTTTAGATTGACAGTTGGTTACTCTGAGCTTATCATTTCCTTTTTTTTTCAAGGAGAACCAGTAAAAGAAAACATTATCAAGTTAGCCACCACTATGAGAGTTAACAAAGCCAGCTGTGACTATAACCTGATAGTTCACCTCCAACCTACATCTCATCTGAATAAAGACACAAGTTAAAAACATTGCTGACTGCTTGCACATCAAAACAATACTGAAAAAAATCTATGTGTTTCTCCCACATTAAATTAACATCTAAAATATTTTACTCTAAGATTAAGTTATTGAAAATGTATTTTCTGGTCAATTGTAAATATTAACATTAAAACAAACTATCAGATTACTTAAAAATTTTTCAATGGATTCTTAATATACCAATAGCCACAATGCCACATTAAAAATATGTGAACAAGATTATTTTAATATTTTATACCATTCCATTTTCTCTTGACTTCATTTCCATTCAATTTACCCTACAACACATAATCTAATGTAATTTCTTGTGCTTGACTATCTTATACTGATCACATATTCTTTGCAAAAATTACGCATATAAACGAATTTAAATTTGAAATTAATATTTTTCTTTGATAGCTCTAAGAAAAAAATTTATTCTGAATAGATTTAACTTTATTATAACAGAAAACAACTTATTTTTCAAATATTTATAGTTATGTAATTATATTTATAAATATAAAAGTAAACTTTATATGAAAAAGGCTCAAGCAAATATGTACAGCCCTACGGGAGGAGAAGCATAAACCCTGCTGGCCACAAGTGACTTGAGTGTGCCCCAGTTGGAAGTCACAAAAACTGGCTTTTTGGATGGAAAATGAGGACTCCAGATGGAAAACCTGGGCTCTGGAGGTAAAACTAAAAAACTAGTACTCCAGACGTAAAACGGGGCTCCTGGCATAAGATCAGGACTCAGCTTTAACCATGAAACCAGGGCTCCGGAAGTAAAACTGGGGGCTCCAGTAATAAAAACAGTGTGCTGACATAAAACTGGAGGTACAAAAGGCAAACAAGCTGCCGCAGGTAAAAACCGAGCACCAGACAGGTGTAAAAGCTCCTTCCCAGGTGTTGGTGCTCTGCAGTGGGGCAGAGGGATAGTGTGATGATGCTGCCGCCAGTGCCCATCACTGGAGCGCTCCCCAGTAGGAAGCCCCCAAATGTGTGTCCTATCAGAGACCTGCTTTCAGGCCAAAGTTGGAAGACAAGCCAATGAGTCCCGGAGCCTCTCTCCATCATCTGCTTCTGCGCTGGAACCTTGCTTAGGACGGGTGAGTACAAACGTGAGCCCTCTTGGTTTTCCAAGCTTCATATTTTGAAAGGCTCATCTCAGGTGCTGGTCTTAAAAGTTGGGGTGCATGATGTGGGATTCAAACCCTTTGCTTCTCAGGGAGAAGCTTGAGGTTCTGAGTTCCCTCCCGAATGTGGTTCCCTGGACCAGAGGAGGCTTTTATGGTGAGATTTTGTCCCAGCTTCTTCTACCCACTTCAGTGTGGACCTTCTCTTGTTAGCCTGCTGAGTAGGAGTTGTCAGCCAGTTTTTATTTTTATTTCTTTTTCAGAGAGAGTTGTTTCATATGTAGTGGTAGATTCAGTGTGGTCATAGGGAGAGGTGAGTTTAGGATCCCTTTATGTTGCCTTATTGAATCGAAACCCCTGAAAAAGGCTTATAGGTATGTTAGCTCATTATCTGCATCTGGGTGTTATTGATTATTGGAATGAGATAGGTTTCAATGGAATTCAACAGCAAAAAAAATTGGAAGATACTAAATATACAAAAGGTGGATTAATTGTAGCTTATTCTCAATCTAAATGTGGCAGGTATATGATATGAATGAATAAGCAATCAGAGAAGTGGTTGGTAGGTGACAGCTGTCAGAAGACAAGTAATAAGATGCATTTGGATTTCTATGTGTATAGTTACGGAAGGCAAGGTCCAGAAAATATGTCTAGTACGGGTTCATTCTCAGAATGAAGCTGAAGAACTAGAAATTCATTGCTTTAAAACTACTCATGCTTGCTTACCCTCAGAACATTTTTATAGAACCCAGGGATTGTTACACCCCAGTTTGAAGACCCATAATTATTTGTCATGTTTTATGAGTATCATTAATTACATCATGATCCAATAGAGCAAAAGCGGTGAAATAGTAGAGAGTGCTTAGAAGCGGGGTTGCACAATTACATCAGAAATAAAAATAGGTATCACAATAGAGCTAATTTTTTCTTTTTCTTTATTAAAAATTATTGGGGTGACATTGATCCACAAAATTCAATAAATTTCAAGTGTACAATTCAACAGTAAGTCATATATATATTACATTGTGTGTTCACTGCCCATAGACCATGTCCATGAATTTCTGCTTATCATGTTTGTTTGTTGCTTTTAGATTCATAGCCCACATATAAGTGATATCATGTGGTTTTCAATGTTTTATGTTTGACTTATTTGAGCTAATTTGAGCTTATTTGAGCTTTTTTAAAAAAGCAAGAAAATGAACAAAGTTCATGTCTGTTATGTAGTACAGGAATGATTTTGAGAGAAGTACCGATTGGATTCTATCAGCAATATCAGAAAAAGGGACAATGAAAGTGTATCCAATGAAAAAAAGAAAACCAGCTTTTTAAGGATGTGGCAAGAGGATTCCCATCACCACTGCAGATAATTATTATATCATGAATTTGGGAGAAGACATGTACGTGTTGGACAATTTAAAGCCTAAACTTGGTGACAGTGTTTGGATGCTCTTTCTCAATCCATTCACAGCCTGATAGCGTTTGCACAATATCAAAATGAGGAATGAGTCAGCCTGTACAGGTACCTGCATACTCTGAGATAACCAGAAAGGTGTTGCCAGGCTCAACAGACCTTCACCGTAGCTCTGAGTGGCCACTTCTACTAAGTATAGATTCCTGTGGGTTGCACTCATGCTATCTCCAAATTTGCTAATGATTTATTACACTTCACAGCCTGTTTTTCTGTTGTGGTGGAGTTAAGAATGGGACTGTATCCCTACTCTCCTCAAATTGGTATGGGGAGAGCATGGCTCAGAGGAGATAGCTGGGGGAGAGCAAGGTGTGGTTGGTGGGGCTGTAGAGCTGCAGTGACAGCTTTTAATTAAGAAACCAAGTAGACATTTTAAACTCCTATATTTGGGTGTGTTTGGTTTGTCTTAATCTTCATAGAGGATATAAAGATAGTAATTAGCTTTTCTCCATCACTCAAGCCCTTAGAGCTTTCTTCAGCCTTCATGCTTATTTACACTAAACACAATTCAGATAATGCTCATTTAAAAAAAGTTTCTAACGTGTCAATTACATATTCATTTATTCATCTATTTGAGACATATTTATTGTGCAGCTACTATACACTGGGCATTGAAAATAAAGTGGTGGTCTAGATGGTGATTGTCCTTAAGCTCACGGAGTTTAGAGCATCCTAGGGCAATAGATGTTTAAAAAATTAGCGTGATAAGTACTTGTATTAAGAGTTTTGAAGAAAAAGTTTAGGGTACTATGGCAGAGTATGACTTGTCAACTAGACTAATTGCCTTGTAGTCAGAGACTGTATCTTACAAATCTTTTGAGTTGCTCTGTAGCTCCTAACATAGATTATAATGCAGAGTATTAGATGCTCAATAAATATTTGATTGACTACCATCTCTATATTTGAGGCCGAAATGATTGTCAAATCAAGTATTTTTTATTTCCTTTTGAGCACACATCAAGGCTGTATTGTAATTTTAATCTGTGATTTGTGCCTGAAGCCATTGTTTGCGAAGCTCATGGAAGTTGTAACCCTTCCTCCAAGACTTATGCTCTGGCCAGAGCTTATGTTTAAGTAAGAACAGCATTTTTGATTTCTGAACCTTGGTTTATTAGTTACCAAGTCTCAGTTCACAGGCCCATTATTGTTTGTTCACTGGGCCTCTGCTGGGTCCAATGGCAGGCTTTGACTTGTTCTTTGTCTAGTTGCCCCAGCTCTACCTGACAGGTGGCCCAGGCTCCAGCCTCCTGCCACAGATTTGTTGAGTTGGGGTGCTCAAGATGGGCCTGAGTAGCCTGACTGTGTTTCAGGATTTAAAGGTTAAGGTTAAACAGGCTAGAAGGTAACATCACTGGAACTCAAGAAGTTTCATGTTACCTTATGTCACAGCAGTATGCTTGCTGATTGGGCAGCAGCTTCAGTCCAGTTGGCCATTGTACTTGAACAACAAAACAGCTAATCAAATCAAGGTGAAAGTGTCTCAAGAGATTGTTTAACAGACAAATAGGTGTTTTTGTTTGTTTGTTTGTTTTTAGCAAGCGGCCGGTCCATGTACTATATTTAGGTGATAACTTTGAATAATAAGGCATCACTTGGTTTCCCCAGAGTAGCTGATATATTAATTCAGTCATTTCAAAACTCTTCTTAATTCATAGTAGTGGTCTATGGTTCTCTGTGAAGACCCTTAAATGTGTATTTCAAAGGGTCCTAAGAGAAAAGACTCTGCCTTTCTTATGGTCTCACAGCACGTGCTTTTACTGTATGAGTTATGTCCCACTTGAATTTTTATGCATATGCCTTTTTCTGCTGCTGTATATCAAGCTCAGTGAGGTCAAATTCATCTGTGTATCTTTAATGCATACCATCATGCTCTAGGACTTAGAACATTCTGTTGAGTGAATAAATAAGTGAATATATGGCAACTGTTGAATATATGATGCCATTTAAGATGGGACTTTCTCAGATGACTCAAAAAACTTTGACGGTGGATCCTAAATTCCTCCATTTTGTATAAAAATGAAGAAAATTTTAAAAAAGATTAGAGCTATAGTCTTACCAATAGCATTTTAGTTACATGAGTAGAGAAAAATAAGTCATATGTTCCACTTACCACTCTGATATAGAAAACTTTGTTCTAAAGAAGTAGAATGTACAGTCTTGGAGAACTCTCTGGGCAACCAGTCTAAAAATATGTTTTAACTATGGATCTTCAGATAAATAGCTCATATAAAATTTTTCGAATAGATTTTCTTGGATTTTACAGGTAAAGGATCGAACTACATACAAATAATAATAATGATTTCGTCTCTTAAATTTATAGTTTATTTTGTCTTATTAGTTTTGGTCAGACTTTTAGAACAGTGATAAGTAATTGTGCCTCCAGGCACACTTATCAATGAAATTAACTATTAGCTACTAGGTTGAGAGTATTTTTCTCTCTTTTATTAATATTCTTTTCAAATTATCAAAAATAAATGTTTAATTATCTTCAGGTGCTATTTCAGCATCTGTTGAGATGGTTGCTTTATCTCCCTTGGTTTATTGATGTTATAACTTACATTAAAGATTTTTCTTTTACATATTAACCTGTTTCCTGTTTCCCCTGAGAATATTTGCTGGCAGTGGTTGCAGATGCAGCGTTTACCCAAGATAAACTTGCAGATTACAATCCTAACCATACTCCCAAAGTTTGCCACAAAATATCTCATTATTATTATTTTTGCATCACTACAGTATATCGATAGTCTTTGGAAACAAAGGACATCATTCTATTTATAACATTCTCTTATTAATAGTGGTATTTCCATTTACAAAAAATATAGTAATTCTCAATCACTGAAAATGTCAAATCCTAGAAAACATATAATCCTATGTGTGATGTTAACACCATTCTCGAACAGTCATTAGCCAAAGATTGATTTGAGGAATCTGATTTATGTATACATTTCTGTTACATTAGGGGACAGTTTTTGTATTTTATTTTCACGTTGAAAACCAGTCAGATTTGCTTCAGCCTTAAAGAGCATGTTTATGTAAAATTAATACTGGCAGAGAGCTGAATTTTTTTTTCTAAATGGGTTAAAGAACCATGCTAACATTCTTAAAATGTTTTCTAACTGTCCATGGCCATAGTGTACTTTATTTTACTTTATTTTATTATTATTATTTTTTAGGATAATATATTATATTATTGCAAAGTCATTCTTTTGGCATTAGTTATAGAGATAGCAAGATACTGAGTGTGGTACAGCAGCTCTAATGTAACAATTGCATTCCCTGCTTCCTGAGTGGAAATTTAAGTGACTTCATATCCAAGTTACCCACAACCATTAATGCTACAAATCCTGATGTGTACACTGTTTAAGAAGGAGTTGATGCTAATGGCTTAGAGTAAATGTTGATAAGACTACAAAAGTTCCTTTAAGGGATTTTCTGTCTCTTCTCCCTTCGCAGGAATTACTTTGCTTTAAAGGAATCAAATTACTTCGAGCTAGTCTGAATAACAACGGCACCCAAGGAGCATAACACTTAGTTCTCATTATAAAGCAACACGTATGCAATGCACATTTTATACTACAAGCAAAGGGAATGATCAATTTCATTTTAAATTCCTGCATTAGAATCTCTTAAAAAAAATAAATAAATGCACATCATCAAGTTCTTCTAGATGGTGTTGCTGCTGTACAATTGTTGGTGGATCTTTGTGCTGTGTTTGCTTTAAAGGGATCTTCCAATATATCTCCAATATTCCTCTTATAGTGTACTTTTCTTTAGGATTTCGTAAAACTCTATGCTTTACGAAGAGTGTCCTTCTTGTCACTGCATTGCTTTTCTAGTATATCTCATAGATATCCATGAGAAAGGCAGTTAGGAGGGGAAACTGTGACTTGGTTGTAAATCAAGTAATTGATTTAACAGATTGGGATGTTTGGAAAGACCATGATCCTGCAAAATCCCTTTCAAATAGGTCCAGGCACTTTCATTGTATGGTACTAATTTGATCATTTCCACAGTGATCTGGACTTGTCTCTCCAATATAGCATGATTATTGTAGCCAGTGGTGTTAAAAATGATGGAGTATCTTTGATCCCAGAGTATTTCTCACATCCTCTTTAAGAAGTTGGTCTACATACAGCAGCTCATTACCCCAGAGTTTAAATTTTTGAATAACTCCCTGTCAATGTTGGTAGGCATGATAATTCTTTGCATCCTGATTAAGAATATCAGCAACAAACTCAGGCTCCTAAGATGGATTTTTTAGCCATTCACTAATGCCTGTGATGCCAAACTCAATAGTTTTTGGGCTGTCCAGTTATTACAGTGATGTGGTACACTTCCTCACGTAGATTCCTTTGAAATGTCTTTAAGAGAAATTTTCAAAAATACCACACTGTATAATTGGCTGCATTTAACTCAATAGCATCTCTTGTTAGTTTAAAAGCTCTTCATGTTGCAGAACGGCAGGGAAATAATCATAAACATCTCTAAATTTTTTGCTGAAAATGACCCAGACCATTGGATTGGGACCATCATTCTGTGCTACTGGATCTGTATCAGCCCTTTCTGTTCTGCCCCTGTACAGAAGGTCATAGGTGAGCAAGTCCAGGCTTGGAAACCTGTTGTCCTTAGGGGACGTTACCGCTTCTCTGGCCTCTGCTGCCGTCACTTGTTCCTGCCGCTGCTGCCGCCGCCGCTGGGGTGGTGGCAGCTCAGGATGACCAGGCTGGCTGCCCTGTCTAGTCTCTCCAACCCCCTCAGAGGCCTCTGTCTTACCTCCATCTGCCCCATGGTCTATTTTAAAAAATGTTTGAATTACTTTGAAAGGTTTGTGTTTGCTAATATTTTATTTAGATATTTTACATTAATATTTATAAGTTAGTTGGGATTGTAGTTTTATCTTCTTTGTCAGATTTCTGATTATTTTAGATTGCTAAAATTCAGAGGGATGTCATGTTTTTCTAGACATTTAAAAAACTTAAATAGCAAAAGAATTATCTGTTACTTGAAAGACCAGAAACATTTGTTCATCAGTTGTGTAGGCCATGAATGATTTTCTGACAAATTTTCCCAATTTATTTCATGGTTATTGATCTTTAATTGTTCCCAAATTGAAAGTTTTTTAAGAAAAATATTTTTGTAGTTCAACCATTTTTTTCTAATTTTAGATAGTGTATCTGTTTTTTATTTTTCCTTCTTGTTTTAAAACTATACCTGCCTAAATTGGTTTATACTGTTTGTTTTTAAAAATAACTAACTTTTGAATTTATTTATGCATTCTAATTTATCTCTATTTTACTATTTCCTAATTTATTGATTTGTATTTTATTAATACGTTTTGCTTGTTTTCCTGAAGTTTGTTCTGTTTTACTTTTTCTAACTTCTTGAGTTAACTGCTTTGCCAATTTGTATTTTAGAAATTAATAAAAAAACATTTAAAGTAACTTTCTTTGACTATACAGCGATATTTTATATTTAGTATTCTCATTTTCATTATTTTCCAGATGTTCTGTAGCTGTAGTTTTGGCTTGTTCTATCCAAGGGTTATTTAAGAGTAACTTTTCTAGTTTCTAAAAGGCATTTAAATAAAAAAAAATATTTTATCTGCTTTGTGGTGAGAAAATATAAGTTGTATAATTCTTGCTGTTAGAATTAAATAAGATTTTCTTTTTTGGCAGCTGATTAGAATATCTGGTAGCAAGAAAGGTAAATGGGCATAGTGACTCCTTTCTTCACAGAGGAGAATATACCAGATGGAAAGAAACACCCACGTTATTCTTTAGTTTTAATTTCTTGTATCTTTGAGTCTGGGGACATATGAAGAAAGTAACAAAGATCTTCCTTCCTGTTTGTGGTGATTTCTATTTTATGATGTCAAGTTGGAACATGTTGTGAGTAGAATTTTATGTAGGTTTATCTTAATCTCATTTCTTCTGTTTTGTGATTACCTGTTAGTCTTAACTTTTGTAGGTCGGATGGGTTTTTATCTTTTTAATTGTTTTTTAAAATATTTTTGTTTGAATTTTGGAATGATGTTTGTGCCACTGTGTTGGGCATTACTATCCAGATGCCAATATGAGCCAAAACTTCTGTTCCTAATAACTTTAACCTTTTTAAAGTTAGTATTAATATGCTCTTTTATTAACCTTGAAACACAGAAAAACAAAAATGAACAGGTTACTATCATTCATAATCTAAACATTCTTAGACAATCAGTGTGTTAGTATTTTGGTGAATCACTTTCCAGTTTTTTTTTTCTGTTAATTTTTAATACATTTCGGCACACAGTAAGCTTCCTACTTCTTTAAGCCCTTGAAGGAAATTTACTTAAGGGAAAAATATTTACAGTCTAGGAAGGGTATATCTAAATATTCTCTTAGAATATGAAGGCAAAACTACTTCTTGACAGTTGTGCACAGCAAATCCTCAATTACTATAGAGAGCAGTGAACACATGGTGATGGTGGGGGATTGTGAACAGCAAACATGTGAAGGGACACAAACACTCAAATTAAAACTGGGCAATAAGCCTAAGCCTAAGGGATAGCAGCTATCTCTATAAATAACATTGCATGGTAAAGATGAATAAAATGACTAATTAAAAAAAATCCTATTTATCCTCAGCAGTTCATGTTCTTTGGGAAAAATGAATTTTTGAACAATTTGAAGAAAGAATAAATAGCTTCCTAAAAGAATAATCTGAATATGTTTTGCATGAGAAAATATCTTGGAAGAATGGAGAGGTAAGAAGAGAAATGAATGGTCAAGAGTTGGTGTCTATTTTCACAAAGGCAAAGGAAGATTCGTGTGCAGAGGGCTGGCAGAAAATAAAAGGCTGGGCCAATTGGAAGAAAAATATTTATGAGATGGGGACTCCTGTTAAAAGCATTGCTACCCTTTAAAAATTTTTCTATGAAGATGCATAGAATGATAAGAATTAATGTTGGATAGAAAAAAGGATTGTCAGGGGAGGCTAGCTATGCTATTGCCCGAAGTTTACAATATCACACACCAATTTTGCATCAATGTTCTGACCAAATGCCAGGAAAACACCCATGAGAACAGATACTATGAAGCCAGTAAACAACTGGTTTCTGAAGAAACACATTATGAAGATATTTTATATTCATAGATATTAAAGTAGCCTCTGTGGTCAGCAGAGCACTTTAAACAGTAATGTGAAACTGTTTGCATCTCCTAATTGCTTACTTATGCAATTGTCTTTTTTGACCTGTGCAGTAGCAGGGAATAAAGAGAAGCCAGTAATAATTGCATGATTAGGAACCTAGCTGTGTAGCCCAATTTCAGGTCCTTGCTATGACCCTAATTTACTGGTTGACCTTAGTCAAATTACTTCATTTCTCTCTCAGCATCAATTTCTATATAGAGAAAACAAGATATTTAATTCTTAGCTTCTCATGTTTCTTTTTAATGTTGAAGTTCTAGAATTCTGTGATTTAAATTCCTGTCAATGCTAAGAGTTAGGTGATACCTTCAGTTCTTTGTTTGTTTGTTTGCTTGTTTTAGTCTGTGCTCATTATATATATTCTTTTACTTCCAGGTAGAACTATATGCACACCATTTCTAAAATACTGTAATGATAACCACTCCCTGATACTTGTGTATGCTAGGTGTCATTATGTATTTTCTTGGTGTCATTTATGAAAATAAACAATTAATGAACAAAGGACTTTGTGTATCTGCTTCCTGAAGAAATCATAAAAATATACCTCTAATGTGTTTTCTCTAATACAAAGAAGCAAAATAGTTTAGTGGTTATAGAGTGAGGCCTGTAAAGTTCAAAACCTTCTCCACCACTTCTAGCCAGGTGGTTTAGTCAGGTGCTTCTGAAACTTTAACGTGTGTAGGAATCGTCTGTAGATCTTATTTAAAGGCAGATTTTGATTCAGATCTGAGGTGGGGTTTGAGATCCCTCATTTCTAATAAGCTCCTGAGTGATGCTGATACTTCCAGTCCCCGGAGCACATTTCTGTGCCTCAGTTTCCTTTTCTACAAGAAGGATAATAATAGTATCCTATCTATATTCCCTTGTAGTTGCTCTAAGGATTAAGTGAATTTATACTACACACAGTAAGCGCTTAATAAGTGTTGGCTATTATTATTGTCAACCTTCAACTCAGCCCCATTGGACAGCTGCTCTTATCAATTTTCCTAGGAAGAAAACTGAAGGTAGAAAATTAACTCTTCAAAGCCGCATAATTAGTCATACAGTGCAAGGCTTTGACTCTGAGTGGTAGTTTTTATAGGGTTTCTGTAGGAAGCAGATGAACAAAGTCCTTTTTGTTCATTAATTGTTTTTGTCATAAATGACACTAAGAGTCCATGTTGTTAACCACTGTGTCTCCCTGTCCAGTGAAGAAGTGACCACACATCTTACTTGATAGCTTTTTTTCAGTGTCTGTTTATTATCAGGAATTTCTTGGGAAGTTTAAAAAGTGTGCTTCATGTATCATTTTCAGTCATGTCTTCAGCGGACACAGAGATCCTCAGTGATTGCCATCTTCTTGTATTGAAAGTTTCTGCTCCTCTCCAAGTCATTTGCTTTTTCACTTTTCTTTCTTCGCAGTTTCTTTCTCCTTTCATTTGTGTTAGCTTTTCAAAATGCAGATGGAAAAAACAGAAATGACTCAGTTTATTGCCTAGATGAGAGGGTTTTCAGATAATACTGTAGACTTCCTGTCAATATATGAGTTATGAAGTAATTTTCCAGGGGTGCTGGATAGGTTATATTCTCTGCATTCTAGTTGACCTTGTGGCAGTTGGGTACTTCAGTGGGAGGCCATGGCAAGATTAACTGTCTCGTGACTGATTTGTCTGTATGAGGAGTGATTTTATAATAAAATTCTTAGACAATTTTATTAAAATGTATGATTTACATACTGATCATCTGTAAAGTCCTCTCTCATTTAAAAGAGCTTAAAAGGAATGTAGATGACAGTAAACCTAAGACGCTAATGAATATGAATCAACCCTGCCTCAATGTTTCTGCTCCTTTATTAAAAAAGCAATGATCCAAATCATTTTAATAGACACTAATGTTCTTCGTATACCAGAAGAAAAGCAAATTAACGTTTCTCATTTCTAAAAATGTTAGTTGTTTACATTTTTAATTGAGTATGAGTTTAAAAAGCAAATAGAAAATACCGGATTAAAATATTAAGTTGAAAACACCTTATTTATTCCACCCTTGGAGGTTATTCCCAGAAATAATTTGCTATGACTCATTATCTTTCTGCTTTGGTACATCAAAGCTATTGCTTCTTTCATCTACAAAGTTAATTTAATTAATTTTGTTCTCTAGGTTTTCACCCAAGCAATTACACAGTCAATGGTTGGCAATCAATATATTACAGAAGTTTAGGAATTTATTATATTTGGAGAGCAAGGATTTAAAAATGCAGCATATTAGAACTTGTTTAAACTAGTTAACGGAAGAGAAATTAGATTTCCCAAAATAGCAGCACTAGGCAGACTGTACCAGTAATTTAAGGGGAAGTGACCAAATTTGAGAAGTGAGGATTCTTGCTATAAATCTCAGCATCTTTATTACAGGTTTCATTTCCTCTTGTGTTCTTAAAAAGACATGTTAGGAATGAATGCTGTTGGTTGTGTCTTTGGACTACAAGTAGTAGTTTTTCATATTCTCTACTCCTGGCACCAAACAGTTGCACACACTTGCTTGTTTATTCATTTATTCATTCATTCATTCCGTATATATATGTATTGATATCATATTGTGAACCAGCCTTGATGATTGATTGAATGTGGGGAGTCTGAGACAGGGAAAGATCAAAGACTACCCTTAGGTTTCAGCCAGATAATTGGAGTAGTAGTGGGATATTCTCTCATTTATTGGGAGAGTGGGGAGGGAGACACTTTAGAGGCTGTGGAGTAGGAATGAAGAGTTGGGTTTTGGGTGATATCAAGAGGTGTCCTATAGGTGATTGCTTATGCATGTCTAGAGTTTGAATGTTCAAGGATGGTGGTTTGGGGGTCATCATAATGAATACAGAATATTAAACTACTGGACTAAATTAGAACACCTGGAGAGTGGGTGTAATCTTAGATAAGAAGAAGGTCTAGACTGGAGCCCTGGTCACCCCACCACATTGTGATTAAAAATAGAATGAGGATTCTGTGAAGTAGGTGGAGAAGGAGCAGCTTGTGAGGCAGGAGGCAAAACAGTAAAGTATATTGTTCTGGAAGCCAAGAGAAGAAAGTGTTTTAAGAAGGACATGATTAACTGTGTTCAGTGCTGCTGCGAGTTGGAGTAGGATGGGGACCAACCATCAGAGGATGGGTTTGGTGATGTGAGTGAGCTTAGTGGAATGCTGAGAACATGAAGACAGCTATCATAGGCATCTCTTTTGAGGGTTTTTTCTGTAAATAAAAATAGAAAAATGGACTAGGTGCTGGGGGATGACCGTGGAATGAAGCAGCATATTTTAAAGACAGAAGATATTATGGCATAGTTGTACACTGACAAGAAACCTGGTGCTGTGGTTGGGAGAGAGGATAACTGTAGGAACAGAATCTGTAAGCAGTGGGGAGGGGGTGGAATCCAGACAATTAAAGGAGGGGTTAGCTTTAGCTAGGAGTATGACCAGTTCACCCATGTGACAGGAAGAATGTAGAGGGTAAGGGTACAGATGTAGGTAAGTTGGTCAATTTTGTGTGGGAAGAATATGCAGATTATTTTCTAAATGTTTTTGCCTTATTAGGAAGAGACAAGTCTTCAGCTAAGACTAAAGATAAAACTTGTGTAGAGGTTTGGAAAAGGAAAAGAATATGAAAAGCACTATCTGCAAAGTGGGAGTGTCAGGGGTATGTAGAAGATTGTTGGGCAGTAAAAGCCTTTTTGAGATTTGAGGTCATAACTGAGGTCATATTTGCTCTAGCCACATTCAGCTGCTCAGTTTCAGGTGTGCAATAGGCATAGGGTTAGGTTTTAATAGGTTGGAGTGTTGTCAGGCAAGGATGAAAGAAGCAAACTAGATAAAGATGTATGCCAGGGTGATTAAAATGATGGGTGATAGGTGTTGGATCTAAATTTGGTAAAAAGTAAAGGAGGGACTTGAGAAGAGTGGGTAGTAGGACCAATGGACTGGATGTCCCAATAGTGCCCACAGAGTTTTAGAGTAAGTACGGGAAAGAAAGTGAACTGGAAAGAAAAATTAGAGATTAGAGAATGATATCCTTGGAATTGAGATTGTGGATCTCAGTGATGACAAGATCTAAGGTGTAATTACTGAAGTGCATGCTTGAAGTAAGGTTGAGGGCAAGACCAGTCATAATGAAGAGATTGAGAAACATATGCCATAATATTTTGTAGTATTAAATGTGTCACTTACTTGAATATTATGATCACCATCGAACCACAGGAAAAGTGATGGAAAGAAAGACACAATTTAAGAGTTAAATTTTTCAAGGAAGGAGAGGTTACTGAGAGGATTGTAGGTAATTGTAGGGAGGGTTGGTACCTGTTAAGTATATATTTTTACAGTCATAACTTTAAAGGGAGGTCAGACAGTGTGATTGTAGATTTTACTCTGGCAAATTCAACTCAGAGACCTACAATAGGCAGATTGATGGATTTTTCTGGAGTTGGAACGTTTGCCATTTGTTGTGCTACAACAAAAAGGGAGAGAGAATTAAGGGTGTTTCCAAGGCAGTAATTCTAATTAAAGACTGGTAGGATTCAACTGGATAAGAGAGAAGGGACGCCATGGGAAGAGTGATCAAGAGGGAAAGCAGGATGATAGTAAGCTGTCTCAAAAACCAGAAGTAAAGACTTGCTGGAGGAAGATTATAGAGTAAATGAGCTGAAAGCTTAGAACATGGTGTTCAGAGAGTGGGAAGGTTGAAGCTGAGACTTTGATAGTGTTACAATTAATTGTGATGACAACAGAGTGAGTGGATGACTGGGCTTGAGGGGAGGGAACAATATTTGCACCTGTGGAGGTGGAGGAGCTATGGCACCAGAGTGTTGATGTCATAAAATAGTTTTTGGACAAGATCTGGGGTGGAAAGAAACTTATGGGACAGGTAGTAAAATAATCAGTGGTAAGGAGTGACCAGTGTTTGTAGATGACAGTAGCAGGTAGGGAGAGTATGATGGCTTGAACTTCAAATGATAGGAGCTTTTGAGCTCAGAAGGAGAGATGGTTTAGAAGGAGCAATGAGAGCAAGACATCTAGTCTACTTTGAGGTGTAGAGGGGTACGAGAAGGAAAAATCCTTCAAGAGGGCTCTGGAGGACACCGTTACCAGGAGGCAGCCAGCGGGGAAGTGTTTGGAGAAGAACCGCATTAGGCTGGGAATGCATAACGAAGACAACAAACCGGCTAGTTTGGGACAACAGGGATTTATTTTCTTAACTGCTCTGGAGGCCAGAATTCTGAAGTCAGGATGTTGGCAGGGACATGTTCCCTCTGAAGGCACTGAAGGCACTAGGGAGGGATCTGTTTCAGGCCCCTCTCCCAGCTCTTGGTGGTCCCTTGGCTTGTGGCAGCAGAGCTCCAATGTGGTGTTCTCCCTGTATATGTGCCTGTCTCCAAATCTCCCCTTTTTGTAAGGACACCAGTCATATTGGATTAGAAGGCCACCCTACTCCACATGCCTTGTTCTAACTTAACTACTTATACCTGCAATGACTTTATTTCCAAATAAGGTCACAGCCTGAGGTGCTGGAGATTAGGACTTCCACATATGAATTTGAATGAAGAGCAAGGGACACAAGTCACCTCATAACAAGAGTGTTGATAATAGATAAGCAGGTTTAAGATGGTTGGGGAAGTGAGTCAGAATGGTAGATGTACAGAACGTTGGAGATGATGGATGATGTGAGAGCTCTGATTTCTGATAAACAGATAACAGGAATGTGAGTCATAATTCTATTAGACCTGATGGCCAAGCAGGGTAATAGGTGACAAGTGTTCTCTCTTGCAGCTCTTAACAGGATGGTAGCCAAGGTGAGAGTGAGAGTCCTTAGTGTGCCAGTCTCAGGAACAAGAGGCACTCAGAGGGCTTCTTTCTCTAGTTCTGAGCAGTGTGGAGAACTTGGAAAAGGCCAGCCACACTTGGAACATGAGGCTGGGAATGCCTCTCTTTTGCAGGGATTGTGTTGTGGTGGCCGAGACACAAGTCGTGGAGAGGTGTCTTTGCCGTCTAATAGCTTGGTGTTGTGGTCCTCTTTTATAAGGTCACCTCCTGAAGTTACAAGTATTTTTTCAGCTCTAGAGTTCAGTGTAGCATATGGTATTATGATAAAATGTTCTGAACGTGGTTCAGCAGTAGTGAAATTCATATTTCAAGGGCAATGTTCATTCTTAAAGGGAGAAACCTTCATTAGGTACGAGTTCCTGGAATTCTTCAACGTGTTCCATGTGATATGCTGCTGCCACTGCTGAGTTCTCTGTGTTTAAGACAGGCATGGTGGGACCTCTGTCAGAAAGGGCTTTACCACTTGGTCAAATAGAAGTTTGGTTTGGGTATTCACCTAATTTTCCCTCTTATATTATTTCACCTGCTGATACTTGCTTTTCTTTCCATTCTCCAGTGCCTCTACTTGCCTGAATTATTCTTCTCAATTCTCCATTCTCTTCAGGAAATATTGTAGAAAAATGTTTTTATCCAATCAATTGATATAAAAAAGAAAAGAGAAGAGCAAAAGCTAAAGTTTATTAACTGTTAACTATGGCGTTAGATACATTCAGACTGTTACCTCTTAGTTTCAGTTACTCCTTTTAAGAAGGGAGTAGGTGATATCCTTTTATAGATGGGGAAACTGAGTCACAGAGAAATTAAGTGACTTTTTTCAAGGTTATACATCTAGTTAGAGGGACACATTCTTGATTCAGATTCAGTATGATGGACTTTAAAATATTCTTTTACCTATTACATCTTTTACTCCCTAGTGTAACAAACAAGGGGCCTCCTTCAAGTGAATTTTCATTGAAAGAAGATGCTGCCTCCTGTAATAAAGGCAGCTCCCTGATCTGGAGGAAAGAGACCTGGCATCATATCTGGCTTTATTATTCAATAGCCAAGTAATCCACTATCCTCAACTGTAAAATAGGACTAATAATATCTCCCCCCAGATTTTTGATGATGATGAATAAATGATATGAGAAAGAATGGAGGAAATCAGTACCTGGCATATTGTATGCTTTAATAACGAATAGTTCCTTCTCTTTTTCATTAGTTATTTGGATTCAGAACCAGAATGCTTGTTAAATTAGAGGAAGAAAATCCATTACAATCAATAATAATGGACCAGGAGATAAGTGAGGTGATTGGGAGAATTTTTGATATGTCTTAAACTGCATCAAGTCTAAAAAGCCCAGATCTAAACTTTGGCCTTAGCTTGTGAGTTAAAATATATTATTTTGCCACAGGAAAAAAAATATCTATTAAAAAGGTCCACTGATATTTGACCCCTCCCAAATTAATGTGATCTCTCATCTAATAGGTATAAATTAATTAAGCATTACTAATATTCAGCTCTTCAAGTGTGGCTGAAGGGTAATTCGGGAACATTCAGCAATTTCCTCTCAATCATAAGAGCTAAAGTAATTCAATTGGAATGTGAGCTTGAGTATAAGACAAATAGAAGGATAGACTTTTAGTAAATTTTAACCCCATTTAACTGAATCATTCCCTGCACTGGATCTCTTGAATGATTTAGACTTGAGATGGTTCCTATGGCAGTGGTCTCAAACTTTAGTGTACTTAAACATCTCTAGGGAACCTTGTAAAAGAGCCTTTTGCTCAGAGATTCTCCATCACTAGATATTAGGTGAGACCCAGTCCTCTGCATTTCTGCAAAGCTCTTATGGTGATTCCGAGGCAAAGGATTAATAATAGGCAACATTTTGAGAAATAATAACCAATTAATATAAGCTTATCAATTGAGAAACACAGCATTTTAAGTAGGTGACCATTGCTTTTCATTGTCTTTTATTCTTGACTTGCCGTACTTGGAACTTTGTGTTGCATGATATTATCTTAGTAGGTAAAATACTCTTGAGGAATGTTACCTGTAAAATAATAGCACTTCAAGAAAGGATCAGCAGAAGTTATTTCTCATATTTCTCAGTTAGCAAGAGATGTTGATTTCCCCCAGCTTCTTGAATCTGTTATTCATTTTCTTTGTAATAGAATGCTCAGTGAAGGAACTTAAGTGCATGACTCCTATGGCTGTATTTTTTACAAAATTCAATAATGCTGATCTGAAGACTTCCCTTTAATATCAGGTGTCTTAAGGGCATAGAACCAAGAATCAGAACTATAAGGGTAGAATAATTCATCAAATGCCATCTAGTATGTTCCTTGCCTTTGGCAGCATCACATCTAGGTCAGTCTATTGCAATAATACTTCCAAGGGGACCAGAGGTACCTGTACCTTCACCACATAGATGTCCTGCTTGCAGCCATATTCCATCACCTCTGCATTCTAGATAATAAAGGTCATTTTTCTTGCATTGACTGTTCCTTTGTAGAGGATTATTAAGGCAAGAAGAGGTACCAGGTCTTTTAACTAAGTCTAGAGACTGATGTGGTTGATGTAGCCATCATGAACAGTGAAAGGATCGTGGGGGGAGAGGCATCAGCACCTATTCTCTAAGTAGAAAAACTGAGAACCAAAGTGTGGATTAGAAGCTGCAGCAGGAGTGTTCTCTTTTTGCTTCAGAGGTGCAGTTGTACTGCCAGAGGGGTTGTTCTGTGACCATACTCCCTCCCTTACCTGCACGAAACCAAACCAATGGTATAATAAAGGATTTAGACGGCAAGCGTTAATGATTTTCAGGTATAGTCTTTGACTTTTATATTAGCAAAGAATTCTTTTGAATTGTCTTACTTAACCTAAATTTTTTTATATTACCTTCTCAGAAAGCTGATAGTAAGATCAGAGGGCAGAGCAGTCTAGGAATTGGGGCAAGAAAAAGGACAACTGTAACCTGAATGCAAACCTTCCACAAATTGGAATTAGGACAGTTTTATGTTAGTGCGTCATTGCCATTCACTTTCTCCTAGCCACACCTAGGCAACTCCTAATAGGGTGCCCTTAACATAGTAGGTGTTCAATAAGTGCTTTTAACCTCTTCAATGTAGTTCAGCATATCAGTGAGTTAAGAGTCATTTGACTTGGATCCTTTTAGTTCTGAGGTCAGAATCATGGGATTTTTCAGTGTGTCTACAAGGTGTGAATAGGGTTTTGATTAAAGATAACGTAAGGTCCATTATTTACTCGGGAGTCATGTGAGAGCCTGGGCTGTGGATGAGTGGTACTGAGTGGCTTATTATCACCTCACAGAAATGACCTTTACTGTCAGGGGTAACCTCCTCCACTGGAGCCCTCAGGCATTGGGGCCAATCTTTTTTGAAACATAGGACTCAGTGGGTGTTAGAACTTCTGGTTGCTGTGGGAATTGCACTTGTCAAGGGTGAGTGGCTTTGGGGCAGGAAACCTAATGGAATTTGCTTGAGTAGAGTAAATACCACAGCATTATGTCTCAGTGGTCCTATCCCACATTGGCCTTTGAACTTAAAAGTGTGGCTGAAGAGGTGTTCAGGATCAGTCAACCAGCCTCACTCTCTGTGTGTCCACCCTGGGCTGATAGCCCCAAGGACATGGAAAAAATGTTGCATTGACAGAAAGTAAAATTACTCCAAGTCTTTCTTTAGCATCTTGTTTGTATCTTACGGTAAATATTTATTATTTTGGTGAAAAGAAATTTCCTTGTGTGTCATATTTCATCTTCCGGGAAGAAAATATTGAGACAGGAGGGCATTTATCATTCTGGAGTTTACTGGCTTTTACTGTTTATTTATCCTTAAAAGGAAAACAGTCCTCACAACAGCAAGTAGTACAATGACAGAGCCAAGGCTGCAGATATATGGTCGAGGAAACTTGAGGTGACAAAGACTCTGGCTGTCCTAGTGGTGTCATTTTTTTAGAAAATGATTCTGCTCTCATGTTGACAGCACTGGCGTTCTGCCCTCTCCCTGATCTAGTTCATGGGCTACCCCCTTGCCGGACTGTGAGGTCCTGGGAAAGTCACCTCATTGTTGAGCTTTAGTTACCCCATTTGAAAGATGAAAGATTGGAGATATGACCTTAGATATGCTTTTCATCTCTAATGGCTATAATTATTATCTTTTTTAAAAAATGAACCTTTTGTTGTTGTTGTTAATAAAGTGAAAATCCCACACAATCCAGAAATCCTAAAAGTATGAACTAAAATCTGTCGGCATTCCTTGTACTGTGTGTGAGCAGATGAGAGGAATGTCGACTGTTGGGTCGGACACAGCTTTCCTACAGGCATGGAAAGGGCAGGGATCTCCACTGGGAAAGCCGGGTCTCACTGACGTGAACCTCTGGAATGTAGTGCACAGAACAGCAGGGTTCTAGTGTTGGACAGCTGTGGAAAGAACCCAAGTTACATTCTATTTGTACTTCACTAGCAGCATCCTCATCTCCTGCTGCTGTGCTGTCCCATCTTCCATTTCATGTGCTTATGAGCATGCTCGCATGTCTGTCTGTCCCTCCTTCTCTCTTTCTCTCCCACTCTTGTTTTTGTATCTCTGATGGCCTATTATTTTCTATTGCATTCTTTCCCCCCCTATTTATCTCTTTTAGTCTCTTATGCTTTAGACCAAACATATACTTAACTTCAAAAAATTTGTTTTTTTAACCTGCTGCATAATTCTTAATAAATGAGGTCTTGTTCTTTTAAAAATAAATATGTTATATAATACACCCTAAATTTACACAGGGTGTCTATCGATTATATTCAATAAAACTGGAAAAAGTAAAGATGAAGTTTAATTGATTTCCATGTATATGGCCCACAATTTACATTTTTTCTTGTGTGAAAGTGGTTTTCACAGTCAAAAACAAAGCAACCAAAACCAACCAACCAAACGAAAAGGCTTCCACATTTTCATGTTAAAAAAAGATATGAGTGGGTCTTAAATTACATACTAATCAGATGGATATAATTGATATTTTTAGATCCTTTTATCCCAAAGCAGCAGAATATACATTCTTTTCAAGTGTGCATTGAATATTTTAAAAGATAGACCATATATTAGGCCACAAAAGTCTCAGCAAATTTAAGAAGGTTGAAATCATACCAAATATCTTCTAACACAGTGGTATAAAAACTGGAAGTCAATTACAAGAAGAAAACTGAGAAACACACAAACACATAAAGGCTAAATAGCATGTTACTAAATAATGAATGAGTAAGCAATGGGACGAAGGAAGAAATTAAAAGAAACCTTGAGACAAATGAAAATAAAAATACAATATCTCCAAATCTATGGACACAGCCAGAGCTATTCTAAGAGGGAAATGCATATCAATACAAACCTACCTCATGAAACAAACAAACAAAAAATCTCAAATAAGCAATCTCATCTTACACTTAAAAGAACTAGAAAGAGAACAGCAAACAAAGCTCAAAGTGAGTAGAACGAAGGCAATAATAAAGATGAGAGCAGAAATAAATGAAATAAAGTCTAGAAAAGCAATACAAAAGATTAATGAAACCAAGATCCGGTTCTTTGAAAGGATAAAAAAAATTGATAAACCCTTAACCAGACTCATCAAGAAAAGAAGAGAGAGAACTCACATAAGTATAATCAGAATTGAAAGAAGTAACTATGGACTCCATAGAAATACAAATGATCATAAAAAAGCTAAGGAATTATATGCCAACAAATTGGACAATCTCCCAAGACTGAGTCAAGAAGAAACAAAATCTGAACTGACCAATTGCCACCAATGCAATTTTAATGTTTAATGCAATTTTAAAAAACTCTCTCAAAACAAATGTCTTGAACCAAATGGCTGTACAGGTGAATTTTACCAAATATTTGAAGAATAATTAACTCTTGTTCTTAAACTATTTCAAGAAATTTAAGAGGCAGAAAGGCTCTCCAGTTCATTTTCTGAGGCCAGCATTATCCTGATTCCAAAACCATACAGATATTACCAAAAAAAGGAGAAAGTTATAGGCTGATATCCAAATAAACCTAGATGCAAAAGTCTTCAACAAAATATCAGCAAACCAAATTCAGTAACATATTACAAAGATCATACACCATCATCAAGTGGAATGTATTCCTGCACCGTAAGGTTGTTTTAATATCTGCAAATTAATTAATGTGATACACCACACAAACAAGATGAAGGATAAAAATCACATGATCATATCAATAGATGCAGAAAAAGTGTTTGACAAAACCCAGCATCCATTTATGATAAAAACTCTCAGCAAAATTGGGATGGAGGGAAACATATCAGCATAATAAAGGCCATATATGATTAACCCACAGCTAACATTATACTCAATGGGAAAAAGCTAAAAGCACTTTCCTTAAGATCAGGAACAAGACCAGGACATCCACCTTTACCACTTCTATTCAACATAGTAATGGAAGTCCTAGCTATAGGAGTCAGACAAGAAAAAGAAATAAAGGCATCCAAACTGGAAAGGAAGAAGTAAAACTGTCATTATTTTCAGATGATGTGATACTATCTATAAAGAACCCTAAAGGCTCCACCAAAAAACTATTTGAACAGATTAATGAATTCAGTAAAACAGCAGGATACAAAATTAATATTCAGAAATTGGTTGCACTTTTATAGACCAATAATGAGTTATCAGAAAGAGAAATTAAGAAAACAATCCCATTTAAAATTATGTAAATAAAATAAAGTACCTAAATAAACTTAACCAAGAAGATAAAAGACCTCTCCTTGGAAAATTATAAGACACTGAAGAAAGAAATAGAAGATACAAGTAAATGGAAGTAGATACTAGGCTCATGGATAGGAAGAATTAACATCATTAAAATGTTCATACTATCCAGGCAATCTGTAAATTTAATGCATTCCCTATCAAAGTACCAATGATATTTTTCAGAGAACCAGAACAAATAATCTTAAAATTTATATGGAACCACAAAAGACCTTTAAATAACCATAGCAATCTTGAAGGTGGAGGTATCATGCTACCTGATAACAAACTATATTATAAAACTATAATGATTAAAATAGCATGGTACTGGCATAAACACAGACATAGATTAACAGATTAGGGAACCTAGAAATAAACTCATGTCTATGTGGTCAATTAACCTATGACAAAGAAGCAACAATATAACTGGACAGACACATGCAAAAGAATGAAATGGATCACTTCTTAAACCATATATAAAAATAAACTCAAGACGGATTAGACTTAAATATAAGACTGAAAACCATAAAACTCCTAGAAGAAAACATAGGTAGTAAACTCTCTGATAGTGCTCTTGGTAATCTTTTTTTTTTTTTTTTTTTGCATGTCTTCTCAGGAGAGAGAAACAAACAAACAAAACAAACAAATGGGACTATATCAAAGTAAAAAGTTTTTCCACAGCAAAGGAAACCATCAAAAGAATGAAGGGCAACTAGTGAATTAGGAGAAGATATTGAGGACCCGAATAGACATTTTTCCAAAGAGGACATGCAGATTGTCAGTAGACACATGAAAAGATTCCCAACAGCACTAATACTCAGGGAAATGCAAATTGAAATCACAGGATACTACCTCATACTTGCCAAAATGGCTGTCGTCACTAAATCAATGAACAACAGGTGTTGGCAAGGATGTGAGAAAAGGGAACTCCTGTGCACTGTGGTGGAATTGTAAATTGTTGCAGCCACTATACAAAATAGTATGGCCATTTTCTAAAAAAATAAAAATAGAACTACCACATGACCCAGCAATTCTAATTCGAAGTAATTACCCAAGGGAACACAAAACACTGCTTCAAAAAGACATATGCACTCCTATGTTCATTGTAGCATTATTTAAAATAGCTGAGGTTTGGAAGCAACCTAAGTGCCTATCAATAAATGAACAAAGAGATACATATATATGGTACATATATACAAGGGAATATTACTCAGCCATAAAATAGAATGAAATCTTGCCATACGTGACAACTTGGATGGCCCTAGATGGTGTTATGCTAAGTGAAATAAGATAGAGAAAGACAAATATCATATGATTTCACTAGCATTTAGGATTAAAAAAAAAAACAAATAAGCAAAACAGAAACAGACTCATAGATCCAGAGAACATTTCAATGATTGCCAGATGGGAGAGAGAGATCAGTGAAGAAAGGAAAGGGATTAAGATGTACAATTGCCGGTTATAAAAGTAGTCATGGAGATGTAAAGTACAACATAGGGAAATATAGTCAATAATATTGTAACAACTATGTATGGTGTCAGATGGGTATTAGACTTATTGTTTCATATAAATGTTTCATCACTATTTTGTACACTTGAAATTAAAATATTGTATCTCACCTGTCACTGAACAATGAGATGTTGGTATAATACTTAGGTTCTGCTCCAGGTATACCATAATTAAAAGGCACTGACAACCTAGTGATTTAGAAGTACACAGCCAGAGTCAAAAGAGTCTGAGAATCAAGTCACATGAGGACTGGTTGGTTGAAAGGGCAGATGATGTTTAATATAAAAAAGAGAAAACCAAGGTAAGGACTTTATTGCAGTTTTTATAGCCACAGAGCAGATATGTAAAAGGGAAATGACATCTTTGGTCTCTTTGAGGACAGAACTTGGTCTCAGGGATGGAAACTTCCAGAAACAGATCTGGTCTCAGTGTGTGGTCTCATGTGGTTGGTGGTAGCAAGCAGCTTGTTTGCTGGAACAAGTGTGCCAGCAAGAGGATACAGAAGAATTTCAGCATCAGCTTGGAGGTTGCATCTGATGTTGCCTGAGGTCTCCGGGCTCTAAGATTCCCAGAGATAATGGATTGGAAAGTCATATTTTGTTTAGTTCAAAACTCACTTTACATTTCCAGATTATATCTTTAAATGTTAACAGCTTTAAGAGGTAGTAGCTACCAATACACCAATAAACCCACATTCTTTTGAAACTACAATTTGGTGATGTAAGTGAGAATAGAGAGTGTGTGAACCGAGGTTTTTATGCTCAAGAGCTTTTTAGTGTTAAGTATTAAGAATCAGGACACCATTTATAAAATCTAATATTCTCTTTATTCAGTATCAGGTTACTATTGAAGCAGATCTATGACATCTAAGATTTTAAAATTAAAATGTAAGAAAGACTGCATTTTCCACTCTTCCCTTTAATTTTAAAATTCCTCCCTAGTATTAGCAAGATACTGATTTGATAGAGCATTTCCCCCTAATATTCTTAGGAATTCCTAAACTTCTGTATAAAGTGACCTTTCTCTCTTCTGTTCCACAGGAATTTCTCAATTAGAAATGGAGATAAAAATTTCAAGGGAAATTCCAATACAGCTGAAACCACTGTTTTCTTTTTTGAAACTTCAGTATGAAGCTGTGAGCCGCTTGACTTTTCAGATTGAATGCACACCCACTTGAGTAACTTCAAATCTTTTTATGTAATGTTAAAAAAATCCCCTGTTCCTTCTCAAAGTTATCTTCCACATATAGAGGCAAAACCAAAATACTGTCTTAGTTTCAGGCAAGAGAGAGTCGTGATTTTTTTTCTCTTTTCCCTTGATGTGTAAGCATTGCTTGGAGTAAGAAGTGAAGAAGATGATTTTAAAATTTACATGAAATTATCTACTGGGTCCTCTGTGTGACTAGGTGCTCAAACTAACAAAGTTAACTTAGTATGAAATTTGCTTTTTTTTTCTTCTGGTAGGAAAGACTTCTGTCCTACTTCTTCTTTCTAGACATTTTAAATTAGGAAGTACCTTCGTTTGATGTTGGCCCATTCCAACTACTACCCTTAGCTAATTTTAGCGTGCTAGAGTTTAAGACAAACAACTTGGGGAACTCCATATGATGCAAAAATTCTAGCCTCTTAGAATTTTAGAGCTGAGTCAGATATATTTAAGAGTCATATAGTTCCAGACTCTATTATTGATTAGACAGAAGAGGCTGGAAGTTCAGTGATTTGCATGAAATTAAAAGAAATTGGGTCAAGAACTCAGATTTCCTGATTCCCTGTGCAGTATTTTCTATCCTATGCCTTAGATAGGTGTCTGGATAAGCTTTTTATCTTCAAGGTCATTCTTCATAAATGAATTTATTTTATTTCAAAAATTATCATATAGTAAAAGTAACTTTTTTCCTTTGGTATGAAATTTTATAACCTTGAAAAAATCTCTCATGTCACTCTTTTATATTCATACCCTTTTCACCTCCTATCTTCTGGCAAACCACTGACTGTTATCTATCACTATCATTTTTTTAAGGTTATCCTTTAATTGTGTTCATGCAGCATGTCATCTTTTGAAATTGGCTTCTTTCACTCAGGACAACACCTTTGAGATTCATCTGAGTTGTCGCATGCTCAATAGTTTGTTCCTTTTTATTGCTGGAGCAAATTATTTTGTTTGTTGGAACTATATTCTAGTATCCACTTCATGTATCATTTTCTTTATCCATTAACTCATTAAGGGACAGTGGATTGGCTTCAGAGAACTGAAAATCGAAACCTTTTCTTGAGCATTGAACAGATGTAATGACCAATCCTATGATCGGTCCCCACTCCTACGATTCCAGTTTGTTGGGGTTGTACTTATTTTAGTACTGAAAATCTTGTGTCCTGGATTATTAACTCCTCAAGCCTGTTTGTCACAGGTTACCAAGGCCGATCTTAGCCTAAAGCAGTCAAAGTTTGTCTGCTTCCTTGTTTTCTACACACAGTGATACTACTTTCTTTCGTTTCTCCTTTATTAAATCTAGCTCTCATAAAAGGATCTGATGGGCCAGTTCACATAAAGATACACATTTCAGATTGAGATTGCTGAGTTATAAGGGGCATTTTAAACTGGAGAACAAGAACTGTTAAGATAGAGATGTATTTATATGCATTTCACAGCATATAAATTTGGATAGAGAGGTTTTTGCCACCTTCTCATCACCTATGAAGTGCTTCAGAAACCAGGTGATGAACAGCCTAATGTTTCATTGAGTCCTTGTTGTAAAGGAGCAGCCAGAGGCAGTTCATCTTCTACCTGTGAGTTTCTATGAGGTTAGCCTTTCTGTCCTACCCTAGGTTCAAGTGCTAATAGAGACTTCTAGGCATGCAAAGTACTCAGAGTGAAGGCAACGTGCTTAGTAGCCCTTTCAAGAATCCCACTTCAGCTTCTGCTTTCATCTGCATGATGAGCAGGCTTTAGGTTGGGCACTGCGTGCCTGGAGGGTCAAGACCAGAGGATTGTTTCTGGTTATGAAAATACCTACTTCCAAATTACCCTCTGAAGTAGTTGGCATGGAGATATTAGCTGAAATGTTGAACACACATAAGTTGTTCCATGGCATAGTGGTTTAGACTCCTGACTCCAGAACCAAACTTCTTAGGTTTAAATCTAAGTTCTAGACTTTTTAACTGAGTGCCCTTGACAGATTAGTTAACCTTCTATGTCTCAGTTTCTTCATTGGTAAATGAGACTATCAGTAGTATATACCCCATAGGATTTTGGTGAGGCCTAGATAGAAAAATACATGTAGAATGCTTGGAAAATGTTAATAAATCTTAGCTGTTTTTGTAATGAAATTAAGAGTAAGTTGTGGGGAAACTTGCAGTAGCATAGAGATGATGCCTTCTCTGTTCATTTGAAAGCCTTAGCTTAGGTAGGAACATAGACACCCATTCTGTCTGTCTTCTGATTTCTTCATGAGTAAGGGAGAGGTCGTAGAAGTTAAATGCAGTGTTGCCTGTAAGGTAACCCCAGCTAGTCACAATAGCCAGAATTCATCTTTTTGGGTAACAGACATCTCTTCTCTTTCCCTTGGAGAGATACTAGCATGTACTGAAATTCCAGAGCTGTCCTTTTGTAGTCTTTCAATTTGCTTCTAGATATAGAAATGATCTCTTTCTTTTTTCTATGTAAATGAACCTAGGGTACACAGAAACTAAGATGTAAAGATAATTTATATATGCCGAAGCTTGACAGCCACATTGGGAATGACAGCATGGGAGAGTTGATGATTTTAGTGAACTTCCTTAATCAATACATATAATTAATGCTGTTGATGAAGTGTAAATTGTGATATGTGATAATTGCTCACTGTACTTAAAATGTTACTGTAATTGCAAGTCTTTGAAATGTATGTATCACATTAAACATAAGACCATTCAGCTCAGTTAGTTTTTGATACCCTTCAGAGAAAGAAATATTATTACATACTGAATTTAATTAAAATCAATTGAAATCCATTGTTCCCAAATAAAATGCAAAATGGCCCAGTCACTTAAGAAAGACCTTAATGATCAATGTTTCTTTATTCCATTTTTTTTTCAGAAAATAAATAGTATATGCATTAAACACACAGAAAAGAAGAGTAAAACCAGCAAGGTTAAGAGAGGCTGGACTGCAAATTGAATTAGGGTGAGGTCGGTATCAAGAGATTAAGGCAAAGTTGCTCCTTTGGTTTTGAGTTTATGAGATTTCCTACTAATTAGAAATGGTTTAAACAGAAAAAAAGAGAGAGAGAAACTTGAGGTTATGGAGGCTTACACTCATAAGCATTGACTTTGCCTTTAAAATAGGAAGGCTGGAGGTAGTTGGATGCTGGCATAGATGCAGGGGCGTGGTATTGTAAGAATGGTATCTTTCTGATTCTCTTTCCCATGTATTTGTCCCTCATAATTTCTTGATGGAAGCTGTAGCTCCAAAATCTTATCTTGATTCACAGGGGAAGGAATAACACCAGCTTTTTCTGCCCCTTTTTATCAAGAAAGGAAAACTTTCCCAGAAGCTTCCCTGGCAGACTTCCCCTCTTTGACTACATAGAACCAGATCACATGGCCATCTGTAGCAGAAAGGAGGTTGAGAAAGTGGGTAAAACTGTGCCCTGGCTAAGGCAATCATTATTCATTGCCTAATACTGGAAGAAGGGAGTTGGTAATTGGGTAGGAGAGGGATAGAGTCTACACCACATATTACAGTCCCCCCACCTTTTTTTTTTGTTGTTGTTGTAATAGCTAGCCCCAGTGAGTGTCTGTTTCTTGTACTTATAAAGGTACTAATTAATAGAACATTTTTTTTTTGAATGATTTAGGAACCAGGTTGAATGACCTCTTAACATGGAAGTCAGTATTATTGCACATAATCTGAAATTTAATATGTAGTTTGTTGCTTAGTGAATGATTATGTCAGAGTGGTGGTGTTCTTTTTTTCCTTACAGTTGGTAATTTTATAGTCCACAAAGTCATGAGCGGTGTCCTTCAGATGCTGTGATATTGTCAGTTGCTTGGTCCCTGGGGCTCTTTTCTGGCCCATGGATTGGGTTGAGGCCAGGGATTTTCTGCCTCTGTCTCCAGGGGAAGATGGAACAGAGGGGTTTTTAGAACAATGCTAAATCCCCTTCATTTGCCACCACTGCATTTCAGGCACTTAGCCAGAAAAGGCACAGAAAGTGCCTGAAGCCCAAGGTGGCTCTTACCAAGATCTGTAGAAAAACTGCAAGCTCTGCCCAGGGTATGTGCAGCACATCCCCAACTTTTTCTGCTTCTTTCTTCTCCATACTGGATAGCTGTCATACCCATGTAGCATTCTTGTGGCCTAGAGCCCAGATATCTCCCTATAAAGACCTATTCATCGTTTATGGTCTCTAATGTTCAAAATTATCTAGTTTTCATAACCAGATTCATCATCAAAAGGACCACTAGATGTTAAGAAAAACCATTTTAATTGTTTGCTTTAATTGATTTATATTATGCTTGGAGGATTGCCAGATTTAACCTCCTTTTCAGTATGTACATTTAAAAATATCCCTTGAGCTTATTTTTTTTTCAGTAAATAAAATGAGTAGGTCTTGGTTTGTAATGAAGGTGAAGACTGTAAACCTTAAGGAAGACTGACTTCTCTGATCCTCCGAGCCACATTACCTAACCCTCAGACCCTTTCCTCGACCTCCCAATTTCCTTCTCTGTCCTTCACACCGAATGTTTAGAAACATGGAATAGAATTTAGTCCTAGAAGGAAAACTAGGAATCTGGTAATGTAAATACCTTATTATTTTCTCTTCTAAATTGAGATGTAATTGACATATAATGTTATATTCATCAGTTGTGTGAAAAAAGATTAGGTATTTGTATTGTGAAACAGTCACACAGTAAGTCTAGTTACCATCTATCAGCACACATAGTTACAATTTTTTTTTCTTGTGATGAGAACATTTTAAAGATCTACTCTCTCAGCAACTTTCAAATATGCAATGAGTGTTATTAACTGTAGCCACTATGCTGTACATTATTATATCCCTGGGACTTATTTATTTTATAACTGGAAGTTTGTACCTTTTGACTACCTTCACCCATTTCAGGTACTTCATTTTACAGATGAGAAAGTCGAGGCCCAGATTGTTTTCTTAATATTCCCAGGATATATAACTTAGTGACAGAAGAAAGGGATCATGATCTTTTGAATTTACTTGTTTTAAATGTGACCCTAAATTTCTGAGAGTTCTGAATCACTGCCATGTGACCATGTGTTTAGTTATACTCATACAAATGTTTTTATAATTACAGGCAGGTAAAAATAGCCATGTGGTTTGAGCACTTCTCCATTTCCTTGGAGGTCAAGTCAATATTATTATCCTACCTTTGAAAGCAGGGCTGTGGTTTTACATTAACAATTTCATTAAACTTCAGGTTTTGTTTTAGTTAAGACTTTGGGCAACTTAAGAGAAGGTTATAATAAAAACATTATATGTAATGAAGTCAGGGTGAGTCCAGGGAAGGGTGAGGAAAGAAGAGGGAGATTCAGGGAATCCCCTGGAATTTGCGGAGGCTGCAGAGCAGAACTGAGAGCTGTGAGGGTTGCCGTAGACTTAGTGATGCCACGTCAAAGCCCTGAGTTAGAAGTCAGGAGATCTGAATTTACCTTTGGTGAGTAACTTTCTGAACTTTGGTAAATCTTTCTGTGTCATAAGATGTTGGACTAGGTGATTTCAGCTGTTACTTGTGGATTTTATGACTATTTGGGCCTTGCCTAAGAAAGAAGTCCACCTCTGAAGTGACCTCTGCCACTTTGAGCTGCAGCAAACATGATGTAAAATGTTTCAGTGCCAGGTACACCGATTAGCTGAGAGGCTGCACTATGATCTGTGAGCTTGCCCTGTGACTTTCAGAGGAATGTGGCCATCTCAGGCCTTGGGGATGAGGACAGCTTCTTCCTGGAAGTGAATGAGAAGATGTGGGAGAATGCATCAGGCAAGATGGAGAAATTCTTCACTGAATTTAACCTGCAATAGCTACAGCAGCTCAGAAACATAGCAACTTGAGAGTTTTAATATAATGATATGCAAAGTTTGGCCTCAGTCATAGCAAGCATGATTTTCTGTCAGTTATCAGAGTGATGTCATGGGTCACTTGTTGATATTTGGTGATGGCACAAAAAGGACAGTCACTTGAGAAGATATAAAAAAAATGGGATTCCTAGGTAGCTAAAGCAAAAGGAAGGAGCCCTTAAAGATATCGAGATGAACCTATGATAGTTGGCTTCTTCTTTTTTTTTTCCCCACAGTATAGTGAACTACATCCAGGGAGGCCAAACACATTTTTTCTCAAACTTGATTTTTCCTTGGCTAGACCCCATGTGCCCATGTTCCTTCAATTCACTGGGGTGTGCTCAGGAAAAGTCTTCCTCCAATTTTGTTTGTATTAACCTCACAAGTTATTTTCTGGGAAGATAAAAGAAAACATGAGCTCTGACATAGAAGAGATAATGTCAGATTGAAGCCAAGAAGCTGAGGTTCAGATTTCAGTTTCCCACATTGGTCGTGTGAAATTAGACAAGTCCCCATGCCTCTCTGTCTGTGTCTGACAGTCTCATCTAGAAAATGGGAGTCAGAACGAGTGAACTCTTAAGTCCTCTCAACTTCCAACGTTTTATGTGTCTGTAAATTCCAAAGTCCAGTGTTGGTGACACACCCTTGGTACAGATTAGTCACACTGGTGCCGCCTCCATTAATATTATTAATACTCACAGCTAACACCAATTGATTGATTCCTTGGCACCAGCTTTTTTTTTTTTTTTCCCTGAAATCCATGTGCATATCTCAGTTATTCCTACAGCAGTTGTATGTTTCAGGTGGTATTGTCACCACTTTGTAGATGATGAAATTGAGGCTAAGGATCCACCAGGTACTGTAGTTAGTAGTAAAGCTGATGTTCAGGTCCAGGTTGTCCAACCCCAAAGCTCATGCCTTAACCTAGACACTTTGTAGTACGAAAGTGATATCTTTATGAATTTTGAGGCATGTGTCCCAGAAGCACAATTTTAAGGTACTGAATAAGCTGATTTCCTCTAGGTACTTTTGTTCAGATTAGATTGATTCTGGTTAAGAGAGCAGATTATTTATTTAGTTGTTTTTTTAAGAGGTCTGCATCGGTAAAGACTTGTATTTTTTTAAAATCAAATTTGACAATTTGTAAGAGCCAGATAGTCTCAGTTTGAGTGTCAGAGTTCATTCTCCACCTCTCCACTTTCCACCTCTTCCATCCCACATTGAGAAACCTGAATTCATAGGAGATTTCTAGTGATTAGAGAGATTCACATAGCTTTGATGAGAGTTTGGGAGATAAAAATCACATAAGCACCTGCATCATCCATTTGCATATGACTAATTGTTGTGGAAGGGCAGATGTGATCTGAACTGGCATGAAGGTTTATGATGTCATCCTAGCCTTCGGGCCAAGATGGAGGTTACTGTTTTTTTCACTTTTAAAGATTTGGGTGAATTATTCTCCCCACTCCATAGCTTTACTGGGGTATAATTGACAAAAAGAAATTGAGTATTTTAAGGTGCATAACTTGGTGTTTTGATACATGTATATATTCTGAAATCACAAGCTAGTTAACATATTCATCACCTTACATAGTTACCATTTTTCGTTGTTTGTTTCTGTGGTGAGACCACTTCAGATTTACCCTCTCTACAAATTACAAATATGCAATACAGTGTTGTTAACTATCATCACCATTAGATCTCTAGAACCCATTCATCTTATTATAACTGAAACTTTGTACCCTTTGACTGACATCTTCCTATTTCTCTCACTCTTCAATGCCTGGCAACCACCATTCTACTCTGCTCCTATTAGTTTGACCCTTTTAGATTCTACATATAAATGTGCCCATGTACTTGTCTTTCTGTGTCTGGCTTATTTCACCTGGTATAATGTCCTCCAGGTTCATCTGTGTTGTTGCAAATGGCAGGATTTCCCTCTTTTATTTTTTTTAAGGCCAAATAATAGATTTAGAAATCACTCTATTGGCCAAATAATATATATTATATAAATATCTAAAATATATATTCATAAGATATAATTAACATATGATAATATGCCGATCACATTTTCTTTACTCATTCATCCATCAGTGGACCCTTGGGTTGTTTTCATATCTCGGCTATTATGACTAATGCTGCAGTGAACATTCATTTTCAGATATCTCTTTAAGCTACTAATTTGATTTTCTTTGGACATATTCACAGAGGTGGGTTTACTGGATTATATGTTTGTTTTATTTTTAATCTATTGAGGAACCTCCATGCTGCTTTCCACAATAGCTATACCATTTTACATTCCCACCAGCAGTGCACAAAGGGCTCCCTTTCTCCACATCCTCATTAACACTTGTTATCTATTATCTTTTTGTTAATAGCCATACTAACAGGTGTGAGGTGATACCTTATTGGGGTTTTGGTTTACATTTCCCTGATGATTGGTTATGTTGAACACCATTTCATACACATGATGGCCATTTACATGTGTTCTTCTGAACACTGTCTATTCAGGTTCTTAGCCTCATTGAGTTGTATAAATTTCTCATGTATTTTGGACATTAACCCCTTATCAGACATACAGTTTGCAAATCTTTTCTCCCTTTCTGTATGTTGCCTTTTCACTCTGTTGATAGTTACCTTTGCTCTGCAGAAGCTCTTTAGTTTAATGTTGTCCCACTTGTCTATTTTTGCTTTTGTTGCCTGTACATTTGATGTTATAGCCAAAAAATCATTGCTGAGATCAATGTTAAGAAGTTTTTATCTATGTTTTCTTCTAGGAATTTTAGTTTCAAGTGTTACCTTAAAATCTATAATCCATTTTGAGTAGATTTTGTACATGGTGTGAGATAAGAGTCCACTTTTATTCTGTGTAAGTAGATACTTGGTTTTCCCAACACTATTGAAGAGACTGTACTTTCATATTGTGTTCTTGTCATTCTTGACTGTAAATGCATGGATTTATTTCTGGACTCTCTGTTTTGTTCTTTTGGCCTACATGTCTGTTTTTATGTCAGTACCTTACTGTTTTTGATTATTTAGCTTTGGAATATATTCTGAAATCAGAAAGTATGATGCCTTTAGCTTTGTTCTTCTTGCTCAAGGTTGCATGGCTCTTTGGGTCTTTTAAAGTTCTGTATAAATTTTAGGATTAAAAAATAGTTTTGTAAAGATTGTCATTGTGAATTTGATAGGGATTACATTGACTCTGTAGATCACATTGGATATTATGGACATTTTAACAATATTAAATCTTCCAGTCCGTGAACATGGGAAGTCTTTTTATTTATCTGTGTCTTTTTTTAATTTCCTTCATCAATGTAGAAATATGCAATGTACAAGTCTTTCACTTTTGGTTAAGCTTATTTCTAAATATTTTGTTTTATTTTTTTCCTGTGTTAAATGGGATTTTTAAAAAATTTACTTTTCAGATAGGTTAGTGTATAGAAACACCAGTGATTTTGGGATGTTGATTTTCTATCTTTAAACTTTATTGAATTTTTTTTCTTAGTTTCAACACTTTTTGTTTTGTTTTGTCATTAGGGTTTCTAACACATATAATCATGTCATCTGCAAACTCATGTTGCTTTCCAATTCAGATGGTTTTTGTTTCTTTTTCTTGTCTGATTGTTCTGACTAGTACTTCCAGTACTATTTTGAGTGGAAGTGGTGAGTGAGCATCCTTGCCTTGTATTGGATGTTAGAGGGGAAGCTTTCAGTTTTCCCCATTTGGTTATGATGTTAGCTGTGGGCTTTTCATAATGTTTTTTTTTTTATTGCGTTGAGGTAAAGTCTTTTCATACCTATTTTTTTGAGAGTTACAATCATGATAAGATGTTGAATTTCTTCAAAATCCTTTTCTGCACATAATAAGGTAATCATGCGGTTTTCATCTTTCATTCTGTTAATGTGGTGTATCACAATGATTGATTTGCATATGTTGAATCGTTATTACATCTCAGGGATAAATCCCACTTGGTCATGGTGTATTATTCTTTTAATGTGCTGCTGTATTCAATTTGATAGTGTTTTATAGAGGATTTTGAATCTGTGTTCATCAGGGATATTGGCCTGTAGTTTTCTTTTCATGTGGTGTCTTTGTCTGCTTTGGTATTAGAATAATGCTGGTCTCATAAAATGAGTTTGGAAGTTTTCCCTTTTATTCTATTTTTTTTTTTTTGGAAGAGTTTGAGAAGGACTTATATTAATTCTTCTTTAATGTTTGGTAAAAATGACCTATGAAGCCATCTGTTTTGGGCTTTCTTTGTTGATAGGTTTTGATTAATCATTTAATCTCCATATTTGTTATTTCTCTATTAAGGCTTTCTATTTCTTCTTGATTTAATTTTATAAGTTGTACGTTTCTAGGAATTTATTCATTTTATCTACATTATCTACTTTGTTGAAACATAATTATTCATAATAGTACCTATGGTCCCTTTTATTTCTGGGGCATCTCATAATATTTCTTCTTTTATTTCTGATTTTATTTGAGTTTTTTTTTTAAATCTACTTAATGATTTGTCAATTTTATTTATTTTTCAAATACCAACTCTTAGATCTGTTAGTTTTTCTATTATTTTTCTATTCTCTTTTTATTTATTTCTGCTCTAATCTTTGTTTTCTTTCTTTTGCTAATTTGGGCTTGGGGCTACTTCTGGCTTCATAGTTTGGTCTATAAAAGACAGGCCTCTTACCAAGGCTGCAGGACTGTCCCTGGATCATGGCAGGGCAGGGCTGGAGCCTAGTCTATGGCTAGGGCTGCTTCTGGTTTACAGTTAGGACCACAGTCAGCAATTCTGCCATCAGGGCATGTGCCTGCTTTCTTAAAGCAGTTCTGCTCAGTGTTGGGTTCCATCAGGGTTTTAAAGCCTCCTACCTGTATCCCAAAACTCCCACTAAGGCACTTGTGTTCATTGATAACTGCAAGTTATTATTATTTTTGGGGAGGGGGGCACGTGTGCTGTCAGTCTCTAGTTTTGCTATCTTGTTGATTTGCCAAACTTTGAAAATGGAAGTTATTTTTTTAAAAATCCTGTTCCATCAACTATCCTCCTTTCCTACTTTGGTCAGCATTGCAATGTCTGGGATTTATTTGGTCTGTAGGATTTCCTCACTGCATTTTATTAAGCAGAGCTCCTATATACTTACTGCTTAGTAAAACTGGACCTCAGGTAGTCTTATCAATACAAGACTTTAGAAAACTTGAACATCAATTGCCAATCATAGCTTTCTGGTTTATATGTTATATTGTTAAGTATTTTAGTGTCTAAACTTTATTTTTACCATTCCTCCCCCATTGCTTTTATAATTTTTTGCACCTTGGGTTCAAATTTTGTCATATGTTTACCATTTTCTTTGCTTATCATTTCTTGATATGTTTCAAATTTTCTTCCTAGTCATTTTCCCTTTTCTTGAAATATATCCTTTAATCAGCAGTTGTTAGAAGACAATACTCAGCTTTATGTTTGCTTAAAAATATTTTTATTCCACTCTCATTCTGCCATGTGAGGATACACTGAGATGCTGGAAGTTTGCAACTCAAAAGAGGGCCCTCACCAGATCTCAAACATGCTGGCAACCTGATCTCAGATATCCAGTCTCCAGAACTGTGAGAAATAAATTTATGTTGTTTATAAGTGACCTCATCTGTGGTAGTTGGTCATAGCAGCCCAAACAGACCTAAGTCAACACTTATTTGTCAATAAAATGAGTGATAAACATTCAGAATGGACAAGGAGAGACTTTCACATTTTATTAGTTGTTCCTTCTAAGAGCTCTCTGTCTGGTGCAGAGAGTACATGAAACCTCTTCCTTGGATGATGGCACTACTTTGGTGTTCCAGTGTCTTTCCTCTGCAGTTTGCCTTTATGCTGACATACAGTTCCCTGATTGCCTACTAACCGGTAGTAGAGTGCAAGCAAAGTGTGTGGTATTGGCAGCACTGATTTCCATACTAAGATAACCACTAAGAAACCTCTGGTGACTTCCGAGTGGTGTGCAATGGTGAAATGGAGTCATTCACAGAATGAACTGGTAATACGACACAACATCTACTTGGAAGCTCTTCGATGCCCAAGCACTGCAGAATTTCCTCATTATGATCATCATCATGACTATAGAAGTTCAAGGGAAGGGGTGGGCAAGGAAATTTCTCAGGGCTTTTGGGCTCTAGTCCCCCTTTATGTGGTCAGCTCTCCACGCAGCATCATGTATAATAATTAGCAAGTCTCTTCTATTCCACAAGTTCAGGCCAATAAAACCAAGCTGTGAATGGGAGCTTTCAATCTAAAAGATGATTGCCTTTATAGAGGGCCTTCACAGTGGTAGACTTCTTGACATATGTGATCTCTTGAGAGTCTCATTTTAGGGGCTTGTCTAATTACTGGTGTCATTACACTGGTAGGAAGGGGCACACATACAGGTCCTCTAATTGGCATTCTAGTCATCTTTCAACATAGGCTGTTTTTCTCCCCCCAGATTTTTGGTGATGCTACAGCTACTGTTGGAGACAGTCTTAGATCTTGATTTCACAGATACTTAGAGTGGACACAGATCTGAGTCACCTTCCTTTTTACTTGGTGTTACTGCAAATGTCATATTTCAAGTGCTGCCCTGGTTTTTTGATCTGATCTTCAATTCTCTGATGTCTGCTTTGTAAATCTATCTTGATTTTAATGGGCTCAAGTTCATCGGGTTGACAAGTTTATTTTGACTCTGAGAAAGGAGTCTGGAAACCTGGAGCTTTAGAAAGAAGCTGGCAGGGAACTACCACATGATTCTGCAGAAATTCCTTAGTCATTTCAACTCACTTTTCTCATCCATATGAAGAGGGAGTAGCCCAGGCCAATGATTTTTTTTATTTATTTATTTATTTATTTATTTATTTATTTATTTATTTATTTATTTATTTATTTGAAGACTTTATTTTTTTTAAATGCCAGTTTATTTTTTTAAAATAATATATATACGTAATTTTAAAAAACATTTTGTTTTGTTATTTTTCCTCCTTCCTTCTGGTAACCACTAGTCCATTGTCTATTGTCCATGTCCATGAGTCTCTGTTTGTTCGTCTTGTTCATTTGTTCCTTTTAGGTTTATATCCCCATATGTGATATCACGTAATTTTCAACCTTTTTTTGTCTGGCTTATTTCGCTTGGTATGATTATTTCAGGGTCCATCCATGTTGTTGCAAAAGGCAGTATTTCATCTCTTCTTATGGCTGAGTAATATTCCATTGCATCTATGTACCACAGCTTCTTTAGTCAATCATTTATCATAGGACACTTCAGATGCTTTCATGTCCTGGCCACTGTGAATAATTCTGCTATGAACATCAGTGTGCAAATATCTTTTTGGATATGGGTTTTCAAGTCTTTGGGGTTAATACCCAGTAGAGGGATTGATTGCTGGATCATATGGTAGGTCAATTCTTAGTTTTTTGAAGAACCTCCATACCATTTTCCATAGTGACTGTACCAACTTGCAGTCCCATCAGCAGTGTATGAGGGTTCCTATTTCTCCACATCCTCTCCAACATTTTTTACTACTTGTTGATTATAGCTATTCTAACAGATGTGATTTAGTGTCTCATTGTTGTTTTGATTTGCATTTCCATAATAGCTAGTGATGTTGAGCATCTTTTCATATATTTGTTTCATATATTTCATATATAAGTGTCTGTTCAGGTCCTCTGTCCATTTTTTTGATTGGATGGATTGGTTTTTTGTTGTTATTGAGTCGTATGAGTTCTTTGTATATTTTGGATATTAGGCCCTTATTAGAGGTGTTGCTTGCAAATATATTTTCCCATTCGGATAGTTGTCTCTTTACCTTTTTGGCGATTTCTTTTGCTGAGCAGAAGCTTTTTAGTTTGATGTAGTCCCATTCATTTGGTTTAGGTTTTACTTCCCTTGCTTTTGAAGTCAAATAAAATCTTTAAGTTCAATGTCCTTGAGAGTAGTTCCCATGTTTTCTCCTATACATTTTACTGTTTCAGATCTTGTATTCAGGTCCTTAATCCATTTTGAGTTAATTTTGGTGTGTGGTAATAGACTACAGTCTAATTTCATCCTTTTGCAGGTGGCTTTCCAGTTTTCCCACCACCACTTATTGAAGAGGCTTTCTTTTCTCCACTGTATTTTTGGTGTTTTTGTTGAAAATTATTTGACCATATGTATAAACAGGTTTATTTCTGGACTCTTGATTCTGTTCTACTTGTCTCTGTGTCTATTTTTCTGCCAATACTATGCCATTTTGATTACTGTCACTTTGTAGTATAATTTGAAGTAGGGTAGAGTGATGCCACCAGCCTCATTCTTTTTTTCTCAGTATGGCTTTGGCAATTTGGTGTCTTTTGTGCTTCCATACAAATCTGTAGGCCAATGATTTTTAACGCCCCATTTTTAATCATAAGAACTCTTCCTTTTCCCCTCCCAAATTAAATCTGATATGGACCTCAATGGATAAGCAGACAAAATGAGTTTACTCTGGTAGAGACTAGACCATTGCCTTCCCAGTAGCACAACTCTTGAGACATGGACTCAGATAAAGTAGATGATTGATAACTAACTGTTAGTTGCTACAGGGTTTTTCTTAGTATTTACCAAATGCCTAATGCTGGGGGGTTCTGAACTGTTCAACATCTGCAGGAGGCCTGAAGCTGGAGCTTGATGCCTAGGTTTGAATCCCAACACTACTTCCTTATTGTCTGTGTTTCCTTTTGCAAGTCACTTAATCTACGTGCCTCTGTTTCTTTATCTTTAAAATAAGGATTATAATAGTATCTGCCTTATGAGGTTGTTGTGAAGATTAAAATAGTTCACATATAGTAAAGCATTTAGATAGTGACTAGCACTATATAGATGTAGCTGTTTTTTTTTTTTTTTTTTTAACTTGAGGATCTAGTAAGGCCTTAAAGGAACATGCTTAAAAGCGACTAGCTTCTGTGGAATGCAAACCTGAAAGAGCTTTCAGATGTCATCTGTTCCATGTCTCTTAAAGTTGCCTTTATGGAGGATTTCTGGGGTCACCTGTTAAAATGCAAATTCTTAGACCTCAGTGCTAGACTTACCAGCATCTCTAGAGAAGCAGCCTGGAAATCTGTATGTCCCAGAAGATACTTATGAACAGAGAAGTTTGGGAAATACTACTGCAGTATCGAGCTATTGTATTTCACAAGTGAAAAAGCTGAGTGTCGGGGAGGAGAAATAGTTCACTCAAGGTCAGAGTTAGTGATGGAACTGCGACTAGAACCCAGATCCCTGTCTTTGATTCAGTGTTATTCTCATTGCATCTCTTTTCCCTGTGATGGCTCTGTTATTTCTGTCTAGGTACATGAGGTTAGCTGTAGAGAAGGAGCAATTTCAAATCAACTTTGCTAAAGCAGAGTTTGGCTGTGGTCACAATTTACCTGCCAGAAGGGTACATGCATTACCTTCTTTAGGCGGAATTTGAGCTCCCCATGTTTATTCTTTACTGTGCACTTCTAGGATAACGATCTCTGGAAACCTGTGTGTCCTTAATGATCTCAAAGTCTGGGAATAGTTCTCACTGTCCAGTTTGCACAGGAACAGAAATACATTTTAAAGTACATATTGGTGCCAAGAATGGGGAGTGGGCAGAGAGATTAAATGAAAATGCCAAAACACTGAGTACATTTAACCAATTTGCATCATGTGAACCACTTTGGAGCCTGAGGACAGAAACCAAAAATATGCTTCTTCTGCTCAGAGGCGGCCAACAGCATCAATTACTAGTGTTATTATTGTTGTTATCATCACTACCACCATCATTCTTCTCGTAAGTTTAAAGGTAGGTAGTTGGACTCTGTCTCTTGGAGCAGTCCTTCAGGGTGTAAGAGCTATGATGAATTTTAGACAAGTAGGTGTGGGGCATGCTTGGCCCCATAAACTCACCCCTCAGTTTGAACCCATAGCTCTTAGTTCTCTCACAAGTGTTCAGCCTTGTTATCACTGTGAGGCCAGTTTTTCACATCTAGGGCTTGTTCTAACAACAAAGAATTTAAAAAAATATGTGTGAAACAAACTGACACTGTTTGAGAATTATGACCCTCTCTGGGAGGTGAGAGATAGAAGGTTGAAGCAGGGAGAACCAGGAGTAGGGAGCATGGTGACAGGAGAAGTGCAGCTCTTTATTCCTGGAGAGTAGGTGGAGTCCTTGAACTTGAAAAGATTTAGAGATCAAAAGATAAGATGTAATTGGAGTCCAAGTCCTATGGGGGAGGGAGTGCCAATTTAAACTCGGTGGGTGGGATTGAATCTTACTTACAGGTGGAAGATGAAATTTAATTGAGTGCTTTAAGAAAAGAACAAAACAATCTTTTTATGTGTTCACTTCTTTATTTACTCAGCCTAGTTCTGCTGCTGTGGTTAACAAATCCATGTCCTTTCTCTTTACAGCAGAAGATGCTGGAGCCCAGGTGGAAATTCATAATTTTCTTTTGAAAGCAAAGTCCTTGTTTCAATTCTGGTTCTTTTAGATGGAGCCCAAAGCTCCTTTTCCAAGGCAGAGCTGAGTGTTGGATAGATTTCCAGAATGTCAAATAGGAGTGATTTCAAGTGTTCTCCTAGCTAGCCCCTTGTTCTCTAGCCGAAAATTTATTTCGAGCTTTAACACTATTTCTTCAATTGAGTTGACATGTGGCATGGCCTAGGTTATAAGAGGAATTGAATGTAGGACATAAATTACGTGGTTTTTACTAACCAACCTGGACTAAGCAACATTTTCCCGCATCTGCAAAGCTTTTACCACTGCTGTTCATGTTGACCACATTTGGGCACTAAAGGATTTCAAAATGCTTTCCTATTTCTTCAGCAATATCCAATTATATTTATTCTAATTTTATTGTAGATTAATAAATATTTAGAAATAGATTGAACATTAGAGTATCCATGGTAGTCCTTTCATTTTTTAGATAAATGAAAATGCAGAGAAATTAAGTGACTTTCCAAAAGGGACACTAACCCTAACAGTTTTGATCTTTTAATTCTTTCATATATTCTAGTCTTTTAAAGGTCAGTCAGTTCATAGTGGTGTTTCTTTGTTGGCAGGTTTAATTTGTGTTCTATGTGCTCAGCACTGTTCAATATGCTTGTATGTGTGTTTGTGTGTAAAACCAGAAGAAATGTTACTGGTTCTCCAAGTATTTGTAATGAGCAGAAATATTATACTTACAAAGGTAAAACAATAATGAACGGTACAATTCAGCAGCGCTTCCAGGCTTTTATGTGGATGGAAGTCACCTAGACTCTTGTTAAAATGCAGATTCAGGATTTAGTAGGTCTGAAGGGAGGCCCGAGAGTCTGTATTTCTTACAAATTCTCAGGTGAACCATGTGCTGTCAGACGAGACATGCTTTTAATAATAAAGCAAGACAGAAGATAATTAAGGGGTGAATTATGTAGTATAATTATAAAACATGAAGGAATTGAGAGTAATGAAGAGTAGTCAGGGCAAGTTTCGTGGAACACATGAAATTTGAAATCTTAAATAATAGTCTGACTTAACTGGTAAAGGAGTTAGAAGAATAAAATGAGTTAAGAGTGAAAGCACAGGAGCAAAAATGAGTAAAATCTACACGTGAGATGGTGAGGAAAGCAGACTTCCTGGGTGTAAGGTGCTGTGCTAGGCAGCCTCCGAGATGCCACCATTGATTCTTCATTCTGGTATTTATGCCCTTGTGCAGTGTCATCCCTTGTGGGTAGAGTGACTCACTTCTAAGGGATAAAATACAGCAAAAGTGATGGCCTGCCATTTCCAAGATTAGGTTACAAAGAGGTTTTGACTTGCATGCTGCTCACATTGTTGCACCATCACTTTCTCTGAAAGAATCTAGCTGACATGTGAATTGCTGCCTTGTAGAGTGGCCCATGTGGCAAGGAACTGTTGTGACATCCCATGAACAGCTAGTGAGGACCTAAGGTGTTGTAGCAGGCATGTGAATGAGCTGGAAGTGAATTCTTCATGAGTCAAACCTTGAGATGATCACAGCCCTGGCAGATACCTAGAAACTGAGCCAGAGGACCCAGCTAAGCTACTCCCAGATTCCTTACCATGGGAATGGTGAAAGAATTAATGTTGGTTTTTCAAATTGCTAAATTTGGGGGTAGTTTGTTACATAGCCATAGTTAACTAATATGGTTGGAAATAATTTTGAAAAGAGGAAGGTAATATGAGATCTGAGATTGTGGAGTAGGGAGGGACTTGAAAGACAACAATTTGGATATAATATGGAAGCCATTGCAAGTTCTAAGTTCTGTCTCTCTTCCTCTGTTTTTGTCTCTCTATCTGTCTGTCTCTCTTTGTCTTCTCTCTCTCACGGCTTATGGAGATATAATTTTTAGTATGTTCACAGAGTTGTGAACCTGTCAGTTCAGTCCACTTTTGGATATTTTTGTCATCCCTCAAATATCAGACCCTCAAACAAATCCTGTGATCACATTTTGTTTTCTCCCAAACCTCCCACTCCAAGGCAACCGCTAATCTATGTTCTATTTCTATTGATTGAACTATTCTGGGCATTTCAGATGACTAGAATAGTATATGTGGCCTTTCTTTTTTTATTTTTTTATCTGCCTTTTTTTACTCAGCACTGTATTTTTAAGGATTATCTATGTTGTAGCATGTATCAGTATATTGTGAGCCTTTAATCATACTATGTTGTATGGATATACAACACTTTGTTTATCCCTTAATCATTTTATGGATGTTTGGGTTATTTCTACCTTTTGGCTACTATAAATAATGTTACTATGAACATTCATCCATAAGAGTTTGTGTGGAACGTTTTCATTTCTCTAGGGTATGTGCCTAAGAGAGAATTCCTGGGTCATATCATAGTTTTATGTTTAACATTTGAGGAATTGTCAAACTGTTTACAAAGTGGCCATACCATTTTATGTTTGACATTCTACTACTAATGTCTGAGAGTTCCAATTTCTCTACATCCTCACCAACACTTGTCATTATCTGTCTTTTTAATTATATATGTCCTAGTGTGTATGAAGTGGTATGTCTTTGTGGTTTATTTGCATTTCTCTAATAACTAATGAAGTCAAGCATTTTTCATGTGTATATTTACCATTTGTATATCTTCTTTGGGTAAATATCTACTTAAATCCTTTGTCCATTTTTAATTTGGGTTATTGTTTTCATTATTGAGTAAAATTAGGTTTTTTTTTTTTTTGGTAATTCTAGATACAAGTCTGTTAGCAGATATATGACTTGCAAAAATATTCTCCCATTCTGTGGATTGTCTTTTGAAGATATCTTTCAAAGCACAACTGGTTTTAATTTTGAAGTCTAATTTATCTGTTTTTACTTTAGTCACTTATACTTTTAGTATTGTATCTAAGAAAGCTTTGCCTTGCCCAAGGTTACTAAGATTTAATTCTATGTCATCTAGGATCTTTGTAGTTTAGCTCTTATATCAAGGTTTAATAGCCTTTGGAGTTAATTTCTTGTGTATAATATAAGGAAGAGATTCAACTTCATTGTTTTACATGTGGATGTACAGTTGTCCCAACTCTATTTCTTGAAAAGACTATTTTTCCCCATTTAATTGTCTTGGTACCCCTGTTGAAAATCAATCGAGCATAAAATGTATAGATTTATTTTTAATAATTTTATTAAAAGTATTAAATTTAGTTATTTATTTTATTCTTAATTATTTTTATTTTATTAATTTTATTCCATTGATCTTTATGTCTGCTCTTTGCCAGTATCACACTGTCTTTATTACTGTATCTCTGTAGTAAGTTTTGAAATTGGGACATGTAAGTCCTACTATTTTGTTCTTCTTTTTCAAGATTGTCTTGACTATCCTGGGTCTTTTGCAATTTCGTATAAATTTAGAGTTCCACTCATTAAATTCTGTAAAAAGCCATCTGGGATTTTGACATATATTTTGTTGATTTTTTAAGATCAATTTGAGGAATATTGCCATCTCAAAAATTGTCTTTTTGTCCATAAAAATGGATGCCTGCATTTTATATCTTTTAAATTTCAACTGTTTTATAATTTTTAGAGTACAAATTTTGTACTTTTCAGTTTACATTTATTTCTTTGTATTTTATTCTTTTTTTTTTCTATTTTGAATGGACTTGATTTCTTCAGTTTTGATTGCTCATTGTTATCGAGTAGAAATACATTGATTTTTATATATTGATTTTGTACCCTGTAACATTATAAACTCATTTATCAGCTGCAATAGCTTTTTAGTAGATTTCTTAGGATTTTTTATACATAAGGTTATTTCATCTACAAACAGAGATTGTTTTGCTTCTCTCTCTCTGATCTATACGCTTTTTCTTTCTTTCACTTGCCTAATTACACTGGCTAGAACCTCCAGCATCACATTGAGTAGATGCAGCAAGGGCAGATATTCTTTTCTTATTTATGATCTTAGGGGGAAGGTATTGTCTCTCACCTATAGGTATAATGTTAGCTGTTTTTGTTTGGTTTTGTAGGTTGCCCTTAACAAGTTGAGGAAGTTCTTCTATACTTAGTTTCCTGAGTGTTTTGTTATCATGTATAGTGTGTTATATTTTATCAAATGCTTTTTATGCATCTATTGAGATGATTGTATGGCTTTTAGCTCTTTTTTTAAAATTGATGTGGGAAATTACATTAATTGATTTTTTAATGTTAAGCCATTCTTAGATTCCAGGGATAAGTTCCTTTTGGTCATGGTGTACAGTCCTTTTTATGTTTTGGTGGATTAGGTTTGGTACTATTTTGTTGAGGATTTTTGAGACTATATAAATAAGATATGTAGCAGGTTTTTTTTTTTTTTTTTGTGATGTCTTTGTTTGGTTTTGTTACTGGGATGATTGATACTGGCTGCAATGAATTATTTGGGAACTGTACCTCTGCCTTTTCCACTTTCTTCTTTGAAAGAGTTTGTGAAGAATTGGTATTAAGTTTTAAAAAAAGCTTTAGTAAAATTCACAGTGAAGCTAACAGTTTCAGGATTTTACTTTGTGAGGGGTTTTAAAATTATTAATGTAATTTCTTTACTTTTTATAAGTTCATTCAGATGTCTATTTCTTTGTGAGTCAGTTTTGGCAGTTCGTGTCTTTCTAAGAAGTTCTTGATTTCATTTCAGTTATATAATTTGTTGGCATGAGTTTTTACAGTAATCTATTATAATCCTCTGGAATTTTGTGAGATTGGTAGTGAAGTCTCCTCTTTTATTCCTGATTTTTGTGATTTGAGTCTTCTCTAATTTTCTTCATCAGTATAGCTAAAAGTTTGTTAATATTGTTTATCTTTTCAAAGGATCACCTTTTGATTTCATTGATTTTTCTCTTTTGCTTTTCTATTTCCTACTTCATTAATTTTTAATCTAATGCTTATCATTTCCTTCTTTCTGCATGTTTTCTTTTTGACCTGCTTTTTTTTCAGCATTTTAAGGTTAAGGTTAATTTACTAATTTAAGATCTTTCTTTTTAATATAGGCATTTCCACCCTAAGTATTTCTCTAAGCATTGCTTTATATGCCTTCCATATTTGACAGGTAGTGCTTTTATTTTCATTCACTTAAGATTTAAAAATTTTTCTTGTGATTTCTTCTTTGACCTTCTGGTTATTTAGGAAAGTGTTACTTAATTTGCACATATCTGCATGTGTTCTAAACTTTTTTGTCATGTTTACATTGTATTCCATTATGGCTCATAGATAGTTTGCATATGATTTTAATCTTTTAAAATTTATTGGGACTTTTTTATCATCTAGCATCTGGTGTAGATCCTATAGAAATTTTCATGTGTGCTTGGGAAGACTGTGTATTCTTCTCAAGCACACATGAAAATTTCTACAGGAATGAAATGTATTCTACAGTAGTTGATTAGAGTATCATATATATATTTTTATACACACATATGTATGTTAAGTCTAGTTGTTTTACTGTTATTCAGTTCTTATATTTCTTTTTTGATCTTTCTAGTTTTTTTTTATCTTTTACTCTTTAATTCTGTCAGTTTTGCTTTATATATTTTGGGGACTTGATTGTTAAATACATATGTTTATATTTGTTATTTATTTCCGATGGATTGATGATTATATGATTATAAAGTGTCTATCTTAATCTCTAGTAACTTTTTTATAAGTCTTTTTTTGGCTCATATTAGTGTAGCTACTTCAGCTTTCTTGTGGATGTTGTATGCATCATGTATCTTTTCCTGTCCTTTTACTTTCAGTCTTTTCTGTGTTTGAATGTACAGTGCGTCTCCTGCAGAGCAAATATTTTGACCTTATTCTTTATCCAATATGACAATCTCTGACTTTGAGTTGTTTAATTAGTTTACATTTAGTGCTATTTTGATATAGTTAGATATAGTTACATATGCTATTTTACTTTTCATTTTTATGTACATCTCATGTCTTTTCTGTTCTTTACTGCTTTTTTTTGCATTAGATGTTTTCTAGTGTGACATTTTAATACCTTTAATAAATTTTTTCACTATGTTTTTCATTATTTCCTGATAAAATAAAGACATTTCTTATATGTGGGGAAATAACATTTTTAGATGAATCTTCAAGTATTTATCAAACATCAAGTGTGAGAAAGCATGAGTGTGCTTGAGTATGTTGGGGAGGGGAAGAGAGAGAGAGAGGGAGAGAAAGAGAGAGAGAGGGAGGAAGGAGGGAGGGCAAGAGGGAGGAGGAAAGGGCATGCATAGGCAGATGTTTTTGATTTTTATAGAAATATAATTGAGAGGATTGTTGTGCAGGTTTGAGGGAAGAGTTCAGGTGATCACTTTTTAAGTTATAAAAATGTCTATCCACTATGTAGTATACCTGAAATTAATATAATATTGTATTCAACTGTATTTGAAAATAAATAAAAAACAATAAAAATTTAAAAATTATATTGAGGGAATTACTGCTGGAAGAGTATGAAAGTGCTCCCAGTATTTAACTCTGATTTCATATTATAGCAAGTAGGGGGTCTTCAAGAAAGCTGATATCTATTCAGTAGGTAGCTTATAGATACCAGGGAGGTAATTATCAGGTTAGTAATTAAGAGAAAGAGACTTTATGTGTGCCTTAAACTTTCAAACTTCTCTGTTCACCTTGAATAAGATTGATTTTTGTCAAGGTCGTGTACAGAAGTGTTTTTCATGATTGAATCTGATATTGATCTACTGGTAGCTGCTTAATTTATACAGTTAGGACTTTTTCCTCATATGGAGACCATCGAATAATGATTGCTGCCCACATTTTTCCTTAGGGAAAGAATCTATATTTATATTAATGACTTCAAAGTGGTCACAAGGTAACTGACTGCTATTTGTAGCTATTTGTCCTTCAGTTTAAGTTGCTCAAAAACAGTTTTTAGAAGTCTCACAAGTGAAAGTCCTGTTTTTTTTTTTTTTTTTTTTAAGATCTAGGCAATTGCTAAGTATTGGATCTGTGAATTCTATCATCACACAAATTCAGAGTGGATTATGGAGGGGGGTTAAGAAGCTCTGCACTTAAAAGAACGCTGATTGCTTAAAGTAGCTGATAGTTAATGATATGTCATTCATACAAGATTTCAAACTTGGTTTCTGTGGCTATTTCCTTTCCTACATATTCTATTCTGCCCCGCTTCCCCACTTCTTACTATCTCAAATTCAGCTTTGGTTTCTGATGAAGTTCTCTTTTAAACCCAAGAGCATTGTGCTTTTGTAGAAACAAGTAACTTAAAATTAAGCTATTTTGATAGGAAATTTCAAAATTTAATAATGGCAGTGAAAGGCCTTTGACAATATTACTCATTGTTGCTTAAAACTTGCCTGGGAAGTGAGTCAGTGTTTTATTATTCTCTGTTGAATGTTATAGCGAGGGACAATCAAAAAGTGTCAAGGAAAGGTTAAATCATTTATATGAAACCCAGGTGAAGAAGCTAGAATTAAAATTTCAATTTTTATATTTTGACACTGTCTCCCTGGATCATTTTCTTCTCTAAAACAGCATTCCATTCTGCAATATAATTTCTCAGCAGTCGACCTGATATGTTTCCATGACTCTTCTCTTGATGGAAACAAGAGGAAAAAAGTTTTATCTAACTTTTCATAAGGTGGATTGATAATTGATCACATGAATGGGAGATGAAGGTGGCAGAGATAATTCCTCCCTCTGGGATGAAGTCAAAACCCCACATTATGCTTTTGCCTTTTCATTGCATCGTTCACAACCTTTTATATCTCTTATTTATGATCCTCTACAGATGAGATGGAGCTCATTGTAAATACATGGTTATGAGGAGACATTGTCAGGAATGCTTTATGACAATCACATCACCTAAGCTTATTGAAGGGTGGAGGTGGGAAGGAAGCCACAGGATGTGCCCACCAACCTGACCATGGACTGTCCAATCTTAACTATCCATATCTTCACAAATCTCCTTACAATTCTCTCATTTTAAAAAATGTCCTTGATTCTAAGATGCATCATCCATTTAAAAACGATGTCTGGGAAAAGTTCTATATTAAATGCATGTGCCTGTAGAAAGAAGTATTCCAATTTCAGAAAAATTAATATGGGAAGAATGTATCTTAGAATCAAGGAAATGAAGTACTTGTTCAAAACTTCTCTACCATTTTTTTCTTTTCTAATGGAATCTACTTCCTCAAGCCTCCTAAGAAAAGAATATGAAAAAAGCCCTATTTCCTTAGTCTCTCTTAACTAATAGACACATTGATTGTCTGTGCTGGTGGTCCCTAACTCTAGATGTAGTATTTTCTGGGTATTCACAAAATATGCCATGTTATGGTTATGTATTTCCCTGCATCAGTAAATACACTTCAACCCAGAAAATTCTAAACTCTATAAAGATAAATGAAAAGACAAGAGCCCCAAATGCTTGACTAAACCGTACAGTTAATGAAATATTCATTTATTAGATAAATAGTAAGAAGAACTCTCATCTGTTTTGTGTGTTTCTATTTGATGTCCTTTCAATGAGATAAAATTTTCCTTCCACTTACTAAATCTTTAAAGAAATATAGTAATGCCAACAGATGACGCAAGAATCGATGTCATAGGTTAACATAGGCTATAAACCAGTGGTGTCTGACCTCTGACTGTCTTTTGGGTAGGTTTTTTAAAATTATTTTTTTATGATAGTTGATTTTATTATGTTCCCATGGTGTCACATTGCTCAACTTCGATTGCTTGCTCTGGTTGAGATGTTTGGTTTTGTTGCAGCAACTAAAAACAAAACTGAAGCCATGTGTTTGGTAAGAACAGTAGGTGTGGGGAGAGCTAGACTGTGCAACTAAATGTCAGACACATTGGGCTAAAAAATACATTAGTGTTGCTGTGTGTTGTTGATTAAAAATAACATTATGTGGTCTTCTAAAGCCTTTTGCTTCGGTCCTCATCTGAAGTAGGGTATACATAAGGCTTTTTCCAATAGACATGCTATATTATTCTTCAAAGATTTTGACACATGGTATTAGAGGGATGTTTTAGACACCAAACACAGGCATAAGTTATATGAAAAAGCTCTGAGTAATTTTGCTACCTCTTCCTGCCTTGCCTTATTCGTGATTAGAAACTAATGGTCTTCTCTAAAATGGAATTTCCACAACAAGATTTTCTTGGTATTAAACAAAGGGGTATTTTATGACATTTGATGTTTTGAGAATTCAAGCCCCTTTCAGTTATGTTTGTTAGGATTTATCTTTTATTCCCAAGAACTGTTTTCATTATAGTCCTGTGTTACCTATTGACTTGGTAGCTTAATATGTACTCTTTTTTACTGGAATGAAGCCTATTTCTTCTAGTCAATATCTTCTTCACCTCTCCACATGTACTAGGTCCATACCTGGATATACTGCTTCCATTTCCTTGTCTGAATTATGTTTTAAGATTTCTAAATCTTTACTTTTTATTATTATTTTTATTTTTTAAAGGCCAGATCTGGTCTGACATCTAGTCATTTATTGGTTTGTGTTGCTTTCTAATTGTTTTCTGGGTCTGTTCTGCATTTTTAATGGTCTTTCACACTCCTAGAGAGCATACAAAATATTGCATATTGCTTTTATAAACTTGATAGCATCTAATATACTACCAACATATAGTAATATTTTAATAATGGTTAGTTAAGTTGAATTGAGCTTTGTCTTCAGACTTTGATTTTACAGTACTGTTCTCATTGAAATTTTCCAACCACTATCATAGAAAAGCATCCTCTTGAAAAATGTTTGAATACCAGTAAGCCAGCATCTTTATAGTGTTATATCTCATTGAATAATGTTAAGTGCCCTGGTAGGCATGGAATTAGACTAGGCATAAATTACTCAAAAGACAGAATTTATGTCCCCTAGAAAATTATATTTATATCAACATTACATTTAAAGATCATAATCTCTTTTTAGGAAGGCCTAGATTTGTAATAAATTTTTATATTTTTCTATATAACAACATGAAAAGCCATAAAATTACTTTACTGTTCAAGCATAGTAAACAGTTTTACAATCATTGGTGATATATTGACTATGCATATATTTTAGAAAATGCATCTTGAAAAGCCCTTAATTGAAACCACTGATGTATGAAGGCAGACATAAAATGAAGAAATAGAGCAAAAAGAAGGCCTTGGAACAAAAATTAAGTCTGATTTGTAAAATCTTCAGAACTCTGTCATTACAAGATCACATTTTTTTTTGATTTTTTTTCTTTCATTGTCAGCTTGATGTATTTTAGTTTTAAATTTATAATATTCCTTCATTTCAATATCAATTGCTTGACTATGATTAATATTCTTCAGTGCATTTACTGTGTGGTAACTCAGATATTTAATCAGTATTTAGATGTTTGAGAACACAAGAGAACTTGATGAGAAAATGGTTGATTCATTCTTTAATACCAGTCACTGAGAAAATTAAAGTGTAAAGGACAACTTGATTGTCTTCCAGCTTTATTTTTGCCTCTGGGCACAATCATGCAAAGATTGGTTTTTAAAGAAAAGGTTATTGCTTGCTTCAATTGCTTATGAGATTTAAAGCTTTCCAATTTGACTTTTCCAGATTGTCAGGAAAAGGAGCCTGCTTTATCTCAATCTTAAAATTTGTTTTTCAAGAGTGAGAGGTAAAAGTTTAAGTGATGAAGAGAAACCACTTAACTTAGTTTCTTACAGAAAACTTGTCAGATGTTCACAATTTCTCATTGTGCTTTGGGACATTGATGTTTTTTCTAATTAGATTTCATGATGATTCCAACTTCCTAACTGTCTCAGTTACTTATGGTAGACAAACTCTTCAACAACAACAGTAACTATATCCTTTTCCCTTCACTCTAATTTTTTCCCTTATGTATTAGAAATGATTTTAAGCTTCTGTTTTGTTTACATTTTCCCTCTTGGTACCTTTATTCTTAATCTACTTTCTTAATGTTTGTCTCTGCATAGTCTCCAGGGAGCCATTCAAAGTTTAATCAGCCTTCTCCACTGAGTCAGGGTTAACTACTTTACTTTCCATTGTGTCTTGTATAGGGAACATGAGATAATATTGTTCTAGAAAGATTTAAGGCTAAATTTCTTGACCATTTTGGGATTCAGTGATTCCTTTGAGAATGTAACAAATGCTATAACTCCTCTCTTCATTGCAAGACACACATCAAAATTTTGACATGCTATCTCATGTGCTTCATACGATTCCCATATTTCCCAACATTGTCTATAGACTCCAGATGAAGAAGCCTAGTTGTCTTAGACTATGAAGATCTTTATTTTTCTTCCTGGTAGATTTGATTCTAAGATGGCCATGTGGACATTAGATGGGCAGTTGAGTAAGATAAGCAAAAAGAAACTAATTCCACATAAACATCTTTATGACTATGATAGAATAACCACAACCCAGGGGGGATTAGTCACTCAAAACAGTTTTTGTTCATGTATTTGTGTTTTCAGTGTGTATTATTTCAGTGATGAGAGGCTTTGAGTACCACATGCCCATTCCATAGCAGCATGCTGTAGCAAACATCAGTTTCAGACATGAAAATTTCACTCTCACTGGAATTAATGTGATAAGTGAGAAGAAAAGTGACATGATATTAAACTTATATTAAATATTTTGGTAAAATGATCAATTCATGGTTAAAAATTAATACTAGGTCTTGAAAAGTAAGTATTTATTTATATAATAAAATTAACTAATGGTCTAATTTGGATTTTGAAAAATTCTCATCCAGAGGGCAGTTATTGGAAAGCAGGCATAGAGGTTTCTTCAAAGTAGAGAGCGGGCTCACTCTCTGAGAGAACATAGCCTTGAAGAAAGAACACTGGATTAGGAGTCAGGAGCTAACTGAGAATCTGATTGCCATTGTCAACAAAGAAAGGGTCATCAGTTTGTTGTGGTCTGTCCAGGACTTTCCCGTTTTAGCCCTGGGAACGCCCTTTATTTCCCCCAGTTCTTTCTCTTTGCTCATCCCAATCCCTGGCAAATTGATATGATTGGTCAACAATTAGATGCATGATTTTGAATCAGATGCTGAATTTTCCTCAGCTTTAGGTTTCTCATGTGTAAAATGAGGAGGATGATTTGATGGCTAAGGACCTTTATAGGTCCCCAAAATGATTTTATCCTCAAGTCATTTTCTTTCATTTCCCTGTCTTGGATAGCCATGAAAGTCTTGAAGAGTAATTCCTCATTTTTATACTCTTAATTTATACCACATCAGTTCAGCACAAGGCTTAATAACTTCAGTGAACCAAACACAGTTCTCACAGGTATTTGGCAAGCAAGATATAGAATTAAATTAGCATGCTTATAGAAAAGATGGTAAGATCTATTATTCACTATAATCTAAGTGATCTGCTGGTAAAACTCCAAAATTACCCACGTCTCTGAATTGAGAAACTAGGAGAAGGATTTAAAGAGAGAAGCTTTTAGCGGTAACAGAGAACTGGGCAGATCTCTAATGTTTGTCAGTAATTTTTTTTTTTAACTTCATTGAGATATTATTCACATATCATATAATTTAGTACAAAGTTCAGTAGGTTTTAGTCTATTCACAAATAAGTACAAATATCACCACAGTAAAATTTAAAATATCTCATCACTTAAAAACAAGAACAACACTATTTTTAGTTATCACTTTCTGTTCTTCTAAATGCCCATACTTATAGCCCTCAACAACCATTAATCTTTCTGTCCCTAGATTTGCTTATTCTGAATATTTAGTATAACTGGAATCATATATATGTGGTCTTTTGTGACTAGCTTCTTTTTGCTTAGTGGAATGTTTTAAGACTCAGTTATGTTGTAGCATGTATTAGTACTTTATCCCATTTTTATGGATGGATATTTTATTATATGGATATATCATGTTTTGTTTATATATTCATCAGTTGATGGACATTTCAGTTGTTTCCACCTTTTGGCTATTATGAATAATGTCATAAACTTTCATGTATAAGTTTTTATATGGACATATTTTTATTTATCTTGTGTACCTAGGAGTGGAATTCTGGGTCATGTTTAACTGTTTAACCATTTGAGGAACTGCCACACTCTTCCAAAGTGACTGTACCAATTACATTCCCACAGTCTTATATAAGTATAAAGGTTCTGATTTCTCACCTTTGTCAACACTTGGTTTTGTTAGATGTTTTGATTCTAGCCATCTTAGTAGATGAGAAGTAGCATATCACTGTGATTTTGACTTTCAGTTCCCTGATGACTAATGATGTCGAGCATTTTTCATGTACTTATTGACAATTTATATATCATTTTTGGAAAATTTCTTTTTAGATCCTTTGACCATTTTTTAATTGGGTTGTCTTTTATTAAGTTGTAAGAGTTGTTTGTATATTCTAGATAAAAGTTTGTTATCAGGCAAGTAATTTTCAAAAATTTTCTCTAATTCTTTGCGTTATATTTTATTTTTTTGATAATGCCCTTGACTTGTTTCAAATATTAGGAACAGTCTTCATCATTGAGTATGATGCTAGCTATGTTTTTCATAGACTCCCTTCATCAGGTTGAGGAAATTCTCTTCTCTATTGGATTTTGTCAAATGCTTTCCTGAATTTATTGAAAGATTTATAAGATTTTCTTTCTTGTTCTGTTGATATGGCATATTATGTTAATTGATTTTCAGATGTTAATTCAGCCTTGATTCCTGGGATAAACTTTACTTGGTTACATGTTGTGTTCAGTTTGCTATTTTGTTGAGAATTTTTGCATCTACATTTATAAGAGATATTGTTCTGTAGTTTTCTTGTGACATCTTTGGTTTTGTCATTAGGGTTAAACTGTCCTCATAAAAAGAGTTGGAAAATGTTCCTTCTTTTTTTGTATTTTGAAGAATTATTGAAGAATTGGGTTAAATCTTTGAACGTTTGACAGAATTTATTGGTGAAGCCTTCTGAACTGGATTTTTCTTTGGGGATACTTTTTTGATAACTAATTAAAACTCTTTACTTGTTATAGATCTATTCAGATTGTATATTTCTTTGTTAGTTGATTTAACTAGATTACCTAATTTATTGGCATACAGTTGTTTATAACATTTCTTTACAATACTTTTATTTTTATAAGGTTGTTAGTAATGTCTCCTCATTCATTTCTGATTCTAGTATTCTTTCTTCTCATGTTGATCAATCTCATTAATGGTTTATTAGTTTTATTGATTATAAAGTATCCACTTTTGGTTTTATTGATTTCTCTATTTTTATTATAATTTTTATTTATCTTCATTTAATTTTTACTGTTTTATTTTTGCTTTGGGTTTAATTTGCTCTTTTTTTCCCTCATTTCTTAAGGTAGAAGATTTGGTTATTTATTTGAGATCTTTTTTTTATTTTAAAAATATGCATAAGCATTTATAACTATAGATTTCCCACTAAGCAGTTTTTTTTTTAGCTGAATCCTATATGTTTTGGTGTGTTATGTTTTCATTTTTTTATTTATCTCAAAATATTTTTAAATTTCTCTTTTGATTTCTTCTTTTGCCCATTGGTTGTTGAGGAGAATGTTGTTTATTTTCTACATATTTGTGAGTTTCTCAAATTTCTTTTGTTATTGATTTCTAATTTTATTTCATTTTGGATGGAGAACATACTTTGTATGATTTCAGTCTATTAAAATTTATCAACGTTTGTTTTATGGGCTAGCATATGTTCTATCCTGGTGAATGTTCCATGTGCATTTAAGAAAAATATATATTTTGCCATTGTTTGATGGAGTGTTTTATAGATGTCTATGTGGTTAGTTAGTTACAGTGTAATTTAAATCTATTTCCTTGTTGATCTTCTGCCTGTTTGTTCTATTCACTATTGAAAGTAGTGTATTGAAATTGCCAACTATTCCTGTTTTGGTATTAAATTTTGAACTGGCAATGGCAAGCTAAATCTGTTCATTTTTGGAGTTAGAAATATACCAGGCTTAATTTTAGTTTTATCTGTGTTGCTACATCTTTGGCTCGAAGAATCTTTCATTTAGGACACTCTTTACTTTCAATTCACATTTGTAAATGTAAACATCATGATGAAGTTAATAACACAAACTTTGTTGTATCTATTCACCTAGGGCTTCATGCATGTAGGCAGAAGTTGTTCTCACAGAGAGACCATTGTTAATTGGAAATATAAGAAACATTTATCATAAAAAAGTGATTGTGTTAATTGTGATCCTTATTTAGATTCAAAACAAGGATATCATAATAGAAATATCTCTGATTTCAAAATAATGATAACTCAAGACAAAAATCTGTAAATGAAATCTTTAAAAATTTGAAAATATGATTATTCTATTCATTTAGTGCCTCTTACCTATTAAAACTAAGCATAACAAAATTCCATGTCTATATTTTGTGTTTTGAGTTAGAGTATTTTCTCTTCTTATTCCTTTTTACAGAAAAGGACATTTAATTTTTTTAAAGAAGATGACAGAGTATTTTAGTTCCTCTCTTTTACCTTTAATTTGTAAGATCAGTTTAACTTAAGTATGTGTGTTGGGTACACTGACCCTCCTAAGCAATCTATTATCTGTTAAGAACTTCCTTAATTCCTCTCTTTCTTAAGGAAGAGATATAGGGAATTAGGTACTGGGGATTCAAATATTAGATAAATCTATCTTTTGACTGAGTATTTTGGAGCTGATTAGGCAACTTAATATTCTAGTCAAGGAATTCACAGGATTGATTATTGTAAGTCTTTGAAATGTAGATGCATACATTACTTGTTTAGATAGTCTTATAGTATATGATATTTGACTATAAAAAAAGTAAAAACATATCCAGAGTTTTTTATTCAAATGGACAATGTCTTTTTTTAACAGTAATTTTAAAATACAGTGCAATGCTGTGGTTGCTAAGTTGTGGAACTCCTGTTTTAATATTGCCTTCTGAAGGACATTTCTAGAGAAATCATTGTAGCTAATGATCGAACTTTGTTTTTGAACCCAAACCAAATCACTCAGGTTAATTCATTTATTAGACCTGAGTCTGAAGAATTTGGGATATTTCCAAAATAAAATACATGCCCCATTCCAACATCAGATGAAAGACTTATCATTTGTCCTTATCATAGTTTAAACTGGATGTACTGAATCTGAATGGATGAAGCTTTGTTCCAATACTTTGAGGAGCAATTGAAAGTTGGGGCATATGTAGAGCTGAATCATTATACAGAATTTTAAAAATAATATGCTTTTAAACCACATTTACTATGAACATGCTGTGTGTCAACTACAGTGGGCATTGTAGGCTGGCCAGGGAACCTAACCACCATTCATAGCATTTTTTTTAATTGAAACTGGTGTCTAGGTTCTAAACACTAATTTATATACTTTTAGAATATACTTTGCTCAAAAACTAGAGGCAGCTTGGACTTTGAGTTCTTGCCAGATTAAATGTTTAACTTTTGTGGCCACAAATCTCATGAAACAGCAAAGCTTCCTTGAAGCCTTTCCATAGTTTCTGTTACAGGGCATAAAAGGTATTTCAAAACAGTAGAGATGTTACGGATGAGATCAGCAGCATGACAGAGAAGGGGGATTCATATCATGATAGCAAACAAATAGAAGTATATTTTAATCATATGACGTTTGGGGCATTTCAGACTATAGATATTCTTTGATAGTTTATTTCGACCCTTGGAGACCTCAGGGAGTAAGGCAGATTTTCCCCAAGGACTAGAGCTAGGTAAATTTATCTTGCAAACTAATGCTGATGTCCAAAAAGTAGAATTCATCCTCATTGGTTAGTGATGATTGCATTCAATGTAGATCATAGATATATAGATTATGAAGTTGAAATTTCCTGAACAATAAAGCTCATGTATATTCTATGCCTAATATTTGTTGTTTTCACAATCATAGCAACTTTGTAAATAGACAGGGCTGAGCGTGAAGTACCTGGAAAGAGATGAGAGGAGGCAGCAGTAACAAATACATTATTATTTTGTTAGAATGGACTACCCTGCTTAGCCCTTCCTTCCAGCCTTCCTTATTATGTTACCTTTATGTTCCTAGGATCTCCTTGGTGATAGCAATTGTGGCTGGATGCAAAATGAGGGGACAGGGACATCTTTTGCCCTAAACTTTGCTGAGATCTATCCGTGACAGAATAAGAGAAAATTAGCTCTCTGGAAAAAGGTGATATGTTTGGAAATATGTGGGAGGGTGTTAACAACACATAATTTCCTTCTTGCCAATTGTCCTACCTCTGTCTCACAAGCTTTGCATTTCCCAAGGAATCTGTGTGCTTCTATTTACAAATTTTACATTATTGAGCATTAAGGACACTTAAAAACTGATTAAATTCTGCAAATGAAGATCAGCTACATGATCTAAATCAAATAAATACATAAAGACAGAACTGTGAGGAGAATCTAGGTGTTCTCCATCCAACATACTTTTTCAGTAGCCCATGCTAGCCTGATTTATACCTCCTTTCTGGCATCCTGTGTCCTGTTTTGTAGTGCTAATAGGTCCCAGCATGAATAAAAATGTTTTAAGACTTTCTTTTTCCAAATGCACACCTTTCGTTAGCCACTGAGATAGTTTATTTTCCACGATCATATTGTCTTGCCTCCTTCTCATTTTTTTGAGAGTCTTCCCTCACAACCCCTTTCCTTGCTGCCTTAAATTTGTTAACCTTCAACAAGAGTCTCTCATTTATAATGCAGATTAGACAGTGATTTGTGAGTGGCAGAATGAATTCTGTGGCATAGAATCCAGTATTGTTGAGTTCACAGTTTTGCTTGGGGCCTACTTAGTTTCATTCTACTGTTTGTCTACAGAAAGAGGTAGTGCCAAGAGAAATTTGAAATATGGCCCAGTTACACTTCGAATAGTTTACTGGGGCCCTTGTAGCCCTAGCAAAACTGTCCATAGAGAACCTGGCAGTTACAGGTATGTGGTCTCTCTTGGAGAACAGAGAGAGAGAGGAGTGTACTCCCCAGGTCTTATTCGTTCACGCTCTAATTTTCTGTGGACATCTAGATTCATTGTAATTATATGCCATTGAAAATCTCTAAACTTGGAATCATGCCTTACTCTATTTAAGAATCCAAGGAGAAATCATTTTAAAGTGTGGTATTATTGAGAAAGAACGTGTTGACATAATTAAATCAACCCCTGAGAGGAAAAATACAATTCTTTCAATTTTTCCCATGATGTCACCAACTGAAGGTGGAAGTGGCAGAAGCTGGTTCTGTGGCTAGTTTCTGTTAGGAATGATTTCAGAGAGGCAGAAAATTTAGGAATTAAAGATAATTTCCAGTAACAAGAAAATCCCTTTTGAAAATTCCCCTAGACGTACTCAGGGATCCCAAGTAAATAGAAAATGAAAATTTCAAAATGAATTTCAAAGAACTTTAAGCAAGCTATGTATCAGAAGAGGATGGGGAGAAGCAGTTACATAGGAGGATGAGATTTTTTTTTTTAAAGGGTCATAAGGGAATACAAGAATAGGTCAGAATACTACTTGGACAGGCTTAGAGAAGTTATATGGTCCTTACTTAACCATTTAAAAATTTGACTGTATGTTGAAATGATATTTTTGTACATATTTTTAAATAACTTATTACTAGAAATTTTGCATTTTAAAAAACTTATTACTAGAAAATTTAAAACTATACACGTGGTTCACATTTGTTGCTTAGGTTCCATTTCTGTTGGACAGTGCTGATTTAGTCACTGCAGAGCTGTGTCTTCTTGGGAAATTTATTTAACTTTCTGGGCTTCTATGTGCACATCTCTGAAAAGCAGGAGATGAAGGTAACCTGCTGAAACTGCTCTTTGTATGCTTTGATAATGTTTACCTAATATCTAAATTTGAATCCTTTCTCTGATAGATATTTAAACATTGAAAAGCTGTGTGTTATGAACAACTATTTTGTGTATCTGTATTTGTATCTGTAGCACTTTAGGTCCAATGACGTTACCTAATTTGCAAATAATCTCTAAATATAAGTCATTACTTGTGACAGGTAAATAGAGGAGTGTACCTTAATATCTTGGGAAACCCATGCGTAGAGGGTATAGGACAAGGGTCACAGAATGAGTCAGGGCTTGGGCTAGGATTAGCATCTCTGTGACTCACAGTTGCAGTCTAACCACCCGACTAGTCTCTTGAGAAATACTGATGGTGATGGCCCTTTTCTTATCAGTTACCAAGGAATGCTGAATTGGTGTGTGTCAAGCTGACTACTTAAGTGGTAAAAGCTGGGTGAGAGCAGTGAAGTTGGTGGGTGTTAGCTTGTAGTGGTGTACTGTTTCTGTATGAACTACTATAAAGGATACATCATTGATTTGGTCCAAGAACGACTATACAGAGAACCCACTGATTTTATCTCTTTACTGAAACATGAAGGAAATTTCACTGCAGAAGTGAAAATGTTACTTCCTACTTTTAACAATATTTTCAAAATGAAAACATTGTATTTAGAGAAATACTAAGAATACACCCATTATAGCTTTTACAAGCCTGAAGCTTAGCAAACTGGGTGAAGGTTAGACAAATTTGTATAGATTCACTTTTATGCCAAAAGGTATGTGCAGATGTATTGTCCCCTGACCAAGGTTGTCACAGCTGTGCTGAAGGCATATTTAAGTTTTCAAAGATCATATTAGAAAGAACTTAGCTTTATGCCCATAATACTTTATATACAACTTACTTTCAGCAATCATCACAGTGTCTTATAGTTATTTGTCAACATCCACATTTTTGAGCTTCTCAAGGGAAGGGACTGTGTGTTTTTCCTTCTGTTTCTCTAATATTAAACAGTGTCTGCCACATAGACAGCAGTTGATAAAGATTTGACATATTGAGTAGGTGTTATTTATTTAGGTATAGAAGGCAGTAAGAGGAATAAAATTCATGATGCACAGGAGCTTCTGCTGAAAGATTAGTAAGTAGAAAATCTAACTTTATAAGTTGAAATTTTAAAGTATCTGTCTATTTTTTTGAACTGGAAAAGGGTGGAAAGAAGATGACTTCAGAAATTTTGAATATACAAATTTGGGTGGAGTTTAGCTAGAGGTAGCTGAAAATGTTATTAAAATGTTATTCATAAGAAATGACAGAATTAGGTATTAGAGGTTAGAAGCTATAAATGAGAGGAGAGAGGTCTGTGGAAGGTAAAGAGGTTGAGGAGATGGTATAAGATGGATAAAAGAGAACAAACTAGAGAGAAATTATTCATGGCAGCAAATGGCCAGTAGCTTTTTAAATAGTCTAATATTTAGTTTTAAGTTTTGGTATTGTAGTATCTGTACAGTTTTTTACTGTATTGTAACATCTGTCCAAATTTAGTAAAAGTTTATAGCATAGAATTTCATCAGTGTTGCTTTGGAATGAAGAAACTGGGATGGTATCTAGCCAGGAGTGGGGGTGTGAAAATTTTACAAAGGCAGCTATTATAGGAACATAGGAACAAGGTATTATGAAAATATATACAAGAAATATCACATATTACTTATAATCTCTTATTAAAGGACAGATTCTTATAATTTCAGAAAAAAGAATATTGTATCAAGCTCACCAATTTTTCAAACAATTTTTCAATTTTTCCATAAATTGTCTTGGCAGTTATTACAGGCATTTGATGATTATCTACTCTATGCCAAAGTGTTCTAAGTGCTTCAGAGATATCAAATTATTTAATCTACCAACAACCTTGACTCTCTAAGCCTTAATTCTTTTTGGTTAAGTGACTTGCCAATTCATTTAATTTTCACAACACTGAAGTGGGAATTATTACACCCACATTTTATAGATCAGGAATCTGAAGCACAGGGAGTTTTTTTAAACTTTTCTAGTCACATAGTTATTAAATGGTGGAACTGGGATTTGGATGCAGACAATTTGGCTAAATAGTCTACATAAATATTTTCAAAAACTTTATAAACCTTTGTTGACCTAAAAACTATGAGCTGGATGTACACAGATAGATGAAAAAATGTATTCCTGAGTTCTAGCTGAGGTGGCAGAGTATTTAAACACTGTGCTTGCCTCCTCCCATCACCAGTTTAAAATTACAACTAAATTATAGAACAGTCAACCTGGAGAACCATCTAAAGGCTAGCTGAACAGAACACCTTTAATTAAGAATATAAAGAAGAGGCTACGTAGAGACTGGTAAGAGGGATGGAGACACTAAATGGACTGGACACATACCCACATGTAGCAGTTGAGCATAGGAAGAAATATCTTGGCTGTGAAGGTTTCCCTGGAGGAGCAAGGAGACCTTAGGATCCCAATATCAGGGTTCCACTGCCAAGAAGAGGAGTTCCTACAAAATCTGGCTGTGAAAATCAGTGGGGATTCTGAATGTCTGGGTGAGAGAGAAGATTTCTAGAAACTCAGACATCCTCTTAAAGTGCCCATGCACAGACTCACTCATAGGCACTCACCCTGGGCTCCATTGGAGGGACAGTGACTTGGGAGGCATCCGAGACATATAGGAAAACACTAAGTTGTGTGGCTTCAGGGTGAGGAAGGACTAGCTGCTATTATCATTGTGTTGAGCCTTACCCCAACAGGGCCAAATTCTAATTTGCATTGGCCTGGTAAACTTTGATTGCTCTACCCTGGTGACTCCCTGAGACCCTGCCCTACCCAACCCATGTACCACTGGAAGCACTTTCAGTGGTTGAATCTTGTGGGAAGCCAGCCTCATATCTTAGGGTGCCCTGGGCCTTTTTCTGAGCCACCCTTGGCCCAGTGCTGGTGGCAGTCGGCCTCAGTTTGTAGCATGACTTTTAACATGCACCTCCAGGTCCAGCAACCAACTTCAAATAGCTCTGTAGCTCCTACCAAGGAGTCCCAGGATAGTCACAAGCAGTGGCTGACCTTGGCCTATACCAGACTTCCTCCCAGGGGGCCCCAGAACCAACACACTTGGAGATTGGTTCAAAATGCAACAGAGCACTACCTGATTAGGCCTACAAATGATATACCCAAATGGTGGTCTCAACAGGCACATGAGCCCACTGTGGCAGATCCCATACCCTGGGGCCAGCCCCCACATAGTAGCTCATATTCTGTGGGCCTGGCCAGCCCTCACAGCTGATCAGTCTGTGAGTCAGTCCCACCCACAGACTTGCCAACTACAACAGGCTCAACTACAACAGGAGGGCTCATATAGCCCACAGAAGGAACAGTCCTGGAGCACCTGGTGCAGGTGACTGGGCCACTGGGTGATGCAGGGCACATACTACATAAGGTCACCAGGCCAAGACTGAGAGACATAGCAGATTTACCTGATATATAGAAAGAAACACAGAGAAGCAGTCAAAATGAAATAAAGAAACATGTCCCAAATAAAGGAACAGGAGAAACTCCAGGAAAAGAACTAAACTAAATGAGACAAGTAACCTACCAGATACAAAGATCAAAACACTGGTTATAAAGATGCTCACTGAATTTAAGGGAAGAGTAGATGATCTCAGTGAAAACATCAACAAAAGTATAGTAAGAATAAAAAAGATGACTGAGAGAGAGACTAGTCAAGATGGTGTAGAAAGTAGAGGCTGTGCAGGTGTCATCTCATGACCACACTAAAATTATAACAAAACTACAGAGCAACCAGGATGTGGAGTCATTTGAGGTCTGGCTGAACAGAAGCCCTACATATAGGGACAAAATTAGAGGTCACTTCAAATTGGTAGGAAAGGTGGAAATGTGAAATGGCTGGGTCCCACAACTATGTGTGGCGATCAAGAACCCCTCTCCACTAGAGGACCGAAAGGTCCTAGCCCCATACTAGAATATCCAGCTTAGGGTTTCAGTGCCGGGAAGAGAAGTTCCCACAACCTTTGGCTGTGAAAACCAGCAGAGGTTGCAGTTGAGTGAGATGAAGGGCTGTGGGAGCCACAGACATTCCTCTTAAAGAGCCCATGATCAGACTTACTTGCTGGAGGACTCACTTGCTCTGAGCTCCAGTGCTGGGGCAGCTGCTCAAAAGGCACCAGCGACACATGGGAAGGAACTGAATTGTCTGCCTTCAGGGCAAGGGCTGAGAGGACAGCTTTCTTCCAGAAGTGCTGGCATTCTCCATTGCTCCTTTGTTGAGCCCTCCCCCTTCCTAGCCTGCTGATGCAGGTACTACTATATCTGAGTTGCCATCAACCTGGATAACACAGGTTGCGCTTCCCAGGTGATTCCCTGAAACTCCACCTCCTCCAACTTGTGGGTCCACCCAAGTCACTTCCAGAGGTTTATTTTATACAAATGGCTTGTCTTGGCTCTTGTGAAGATTTTCCTAAAACCCAAAGGAGTAGCATCTGGCCTCAGTATGCCATATACCTCTTATTGCGCAGCCCCAAACCTTGCAGTAGCAGCAGCTGACCTCAGTTTTGGGCTTGGCTTCTTGAGGCACCTATATGTACAGCACAGGTGATATGTGATATGTCATATGTGAATTGCTTGGTGATTCTTACTAGGTGGCCCCAGAGGTGCACAGGCTGTGGTTGAACTTACCCTGCAGCTAGACCACTCCCAAGACTGTGCCACTGGGCTCCATAGGACATCTACTACATAAAGCTACTTTAATAAGACTGGGAGACTTAGGAGCCCTACTTAATACATAAAAACAGACACAAGGAGGCAGCCAGATTGGGGTGGCAAAGAAGCATGTCCCACGTGAAAGAAAAAAACAAAGCTTTAGATAAAAACAACAAAATGAAGATAAGCAATCTACCAGGTGCAGAATTCAAAACACTGGTTATAAGGATGCTCAATGAACCTAAGAGTAGATGAACTCAGTGAGAACTTTAACCAAGAGATAAAAAACATAAAAAACATAAAAGGAGGCTAGTCAGAAATGAATACATCTGAAATGAAGAGTCCATTAGAGGGAATCAACAGAGTGGATGAAGTAGAGGACCAAATCACCATTACAGAGGATGGGGTAATGGAGGACACTCAATCAGAACAGCAAGAAGAAAAAAGAATACAATAAAATGAAGATGGTTTAAGGAACCTTTAGGACAACAACAGGCATAATAAAATTTACATCACAGAAGTATTAGATGAGGAATGGAGAAAGAGAGCAAGGAATTAAAAACCTATGGGAAGAAATAATGATGGAAAACTTTCCTAACCTGGTGAAGGAAATAGACAAACAAGCCCAGGAAGTGCAGACAGGCCCAAATAAGATGAGTCCAAAGAGGCCCATCATTATAATTAAAATGCCACATCATAATTAAAACGCCAAAGGTTAAAGAAAAAGAGTCTGAAAAGCAGCAAGAGAAAAGCAATTAATTTCCTACAAAGGAGCTCCTATAACATCATCAGCTGATTTCTCAACAGAAACTTTGCAGGCCAGAAAGACTTGGCACAAAATATTTGAAGTGATGAAACCCATGACCTTCAACCAAGATTACATTGTTCAGCAAAGCTATCAATTAGAATCGAAGGACAGATAAAGAGCTTCCCAGACAAGAAAAAGCTAAAGAGGTTCATCACAGCCAAACTAGTATTACACGAAGTGTCAGAGGGACTGCTTTAAGATGAAAAAAAGATGAAACTCAAATGTGAATAAAAATGTCAATAGCTACATATCTCTCAGGAAGTACTTCAAATGGAAAAGCTGAGTGGCTGAATAGATAGGAAAATAAGACCTTTACATAGGCTACTTACAAGAGACTCACTTCAGATTAAAAGACATACAGAGGGAAAATAAAAGGATGGAAAGTCAGATACAAAAAGACAAATGCCGTATGATTTATCATACTTGTAGAATGTAAAGAACAAAATAAACCACAACAAAACTGGAAACAAACTCAGAGATAAGAGAACATTTTGAGAGTTACTGGATGGGGAGGGGATTGCAGGGGTTCAGCAAAAAAGAGGAGAAAGGATTAAGAAGAACAAATTAGTAATTACAAAATAGTCATGGAGATATAAAGTATAGCATAAAGAATATAGTCAATAATGTTATAACTATATATGGTGTCAGGGGTACTAGATTTATTGGGGTGGTCACTTTGTGAGTCATATTTATGTCTAATCACTATGTCCTACACCTGAAATTAATTTAATATTGTATGCAAACTATAATTGAAAAATAAAAAATATTATTTAAAAAAAGGACATAGAAACCATAAGAAAAAGAACCAATCAGAAACGAAGAATACAATAACTGAAATGAAGAATACACTAGAAGGAATCAATAGCAGATTAGATGAAGCAGAGGGTCAAATTAGTAATTTGGTAGAAAAGGTAGCAGAAAACACCCAATTGGAACAGCAAAAAGAAAAAAGAATTAAAAAAAAAATGAAGAAAGTTTAAGGGAACCTCAGGGAAAATGACAAGCATAATAGCATTTGCATCACAAGGGTAACAGAAGATGAAGAAAGAGAGCAAGGGATTGAGAACCCATTTGAAGATATAAGGCTGAAAACTTCCCTAACCTGGTGAAGGAAATAAGCATACATGTTCAGGAAGTAGGGAGTCCAAAACAAGATGAACCCAAACAGTCCTATACCAAGACACATCATAATTAAAATGCCAAAGGTTAAAGACAAAGAATTCTAAAAACAGCAAGAGACAGGCAGCTAGTTATTTGAAAAGGAGATTTCCTAAGACTGTCAGTTAATTTCTGTGCAGAAGCTTTGTTGACTAGAAGGAATTGGCATGGAATATACAAAGTGATGAAAAGCAAGAACCTACAACCAAGACTACTCTACCCAGAAAGGCTATCAGTTGAAATTGAAGGTTAGGTAAAGACCTTCCCAGACAAGAAAAAACTAAAGGAATTTATTACCACCAAGCCAGTATTATAAGAAATATTAAAGACACTTGTTTAAGAAGAAATGAGTGAGTGAGTGAGTGTGTGTATGTGTGTGTATGTGAGAAGAATATAAATATGAATAATAAAAAGGCAATAACTATGTTCCTATCAATAATCACTTTAAATGGGTTAAATGCTTCAATCAAAAGACATAGAGTAACTGAATGGACAGGAAAACAAGACCCATGCATGTGCTATCTAAAAGTGCTCCACTTCAGAACCAGAGACACACACAGACTGAAATTAAGGGATGGAAAAAGATATTTTATGCAAATGGAAATAAAAAACGTCTGAGGTAGCAATACTTATACCAGACAAAATAGACTTTAAAACAAGGATATAATAAGTGATGAAGAAAGACATTACATAATGATAACGGCATCAATCCAGCAAGAGGTTATAACTCTAGTAAACATTTGTGAATCCAACATAGGAGTGCCTAAATATATAAAGCAAATATTGACTGACATAAAGTGAGAGATTGATAGTAATAAAGTCATAATAGGGGACTTTAACACCCCATTGACATCAATGGACAGATCATTCAGACAGAAAATCAACAAGGAAGTAGTGGCCTTAAATGACACACTAGACCAGGTGGATTTAATTGAGATTTTTTTTTTTCTAAGTGTACAATATATATTTCTATCTAAAAGGCCTATATATTTTTATACACGAATTTAGAACATGCAGGTGGATAAACCAATATGTTAAAAGTTATCATCATGTAAAAAACTAGATTGTGCAATCGTACTCATAAAAAAATCACATATGAAAAGATATACAATTTAAAAATGGTTTTTATATTTTCTGTAATTCTGTAATTAGCATACATTATTTTTATTTTTCCTTTTTAAAATTTTTAACATTTTGTTTCTTTTATTTTTTCCCCCTTCTCCCTCTCCAATTGAGATTTTTAGAACATTTCACCTCAAAGCAGCGGCAGAATATATACTCTTTTCAAGTACACATGGAATATTTTCCAAAGTAGATCACATGTAGGGCACAAAACAAGTCTCAATAAATATGAGGAGATTTAAAACATATCAAGCATCTCCTCTGACCACAGTGGTATGAAACTAGAAATCAATCACAAGGAAAAAAACTGGAAAACATAGAAACACAAGGAGGCTAAATAACATGGTACTAAACAGTGAATTGGTTGGCTATGAAATCAAGGAAGGAATCAAAAGATGGACATGGAGACAAATGAAAACAAAACACAGTGATCCAAAATCTATGGGACACAGCAAAAGCAGTCCCAAAAGGGAAATTCATAGTGCCACAAACCTTCCTCAGGAAACAAGAAAAATCTCAAGTAAACACTCTAACTTACACTTAAAAAAACTAGAAAAGAACAACAAACAAAGCCCAAAGCAAGTAGAGGCAGGAAAATAATAAAGATCAGAACAGAAATAAACAAAGTCTAAGAAAAAAATATAAAACATCAATGAAACCCAGAGCCGGTCTTTTGAAAAGATAAACAAATTGATAAACTTTAAACCAGACTTATAAAGATAAAAAGAGAGAAGGACCCAAATAAATAAAATCAGAAATGAAAGAGAAGTGACAGCTGACACTACAGATTATAAGAGAATATTACAAGCAATTATATGCAAACAAATTGAACAATGTGGAAAAAATGGGTATATTCCTAGAAACATACATTCTAAGACTGATTCAAGAAAAAACAAATTCTGAACTGCCCAGTTACTAGTAACAAAATTAAATCAGTAATCAGAAAACTCCCAATAAACAAAAGTTCTGGATCAAGTGGCTTCACAGGTGAATTTTGCCAAACATTCAAAGATTTAACACCTATTCTTCTTAAACTATTACAGAAAATTCAAGAAGAGTAAAGGCCCCAAGCTTATTTGATGAGGCCAACATTACCCTGATTCCAAAACCGAAGACATTATTAAAAAAGAAAATTATAGGGCTGTATCCCTGATGACCACAAATGCCCAAATTCTCAACAAAATATTAGTAAACCGAATTCAGTAACATGTTAAAAAGATTATACACCATGATCAAGTGGGATTTATTCCTGGGATTCAGTGTGGTTCAGTATCTGCCAACAATGTGACACAGCACAGAAACAAATTGAAAGATAAAAATCACACCATATCAATAGATGCAGAAAAAGCATTTGATAAAATCCAGCATCTATTTATGATAAAAACTCTCAGCAAAGTGGGAATGGAGGAAACACACCTCAACATAATAAAGGACATCTATGACTAATCCACAGCTAACATCATCCTCATTGGAGACAAGCTAAAAGTGTTTTCCTTAAAATCAGAAACAAGGCCAGGATGTCCACTTTCCCCACGTTCATTCCACATAATATTGGAAGTCCTAGCCATAGCAGTCAGACAAGAGAAAGAAATAAAAGGCATCCAGAATGAAAGGAAAAAGTAGAACTGTCATTAGTTGCAGATGACATGATACCATATATGAAGAACCTTAAAGAATCCATTAAAAAACTATGAGAACTGATAAATGATTTCAGTAAAGTAGCAAAATACAAAATTAATATTTAGAAATTGGTTGCATTTTTACAGACCAATAATGAATTATCAGAAAGAGAAATTAAGAAAATAATCCCATTTACAATTATGTAAATAAAATAAAGTTCCTAAATAAACTTAACCAAGAAGATAAAAGACCTCTCCTTGGAAAATTATAAGACACTGAAGAAAGAAATAGAAGATACAAGTGAATGGAAGCAGATATTGTGTTCATGGATAGGAAAAATTAACATCATTAAAATGTGCATACTACCCAAAGCAATGTATAAATTCAGTGCAATTCCTATCAAAATACCAATGGCACTTTTCAGAGAACTAGAACAAATAATTGTAAAATTTATATGAAACTATAAAAGACCCCAAATATCCATGGCAATCTTAGAAAGAAGAACAAAGTTGGAGATATCATGCTACCTGATATCAAATTGTACCATATAATTATATTAATGAGAACAGCATGGTCTTGGCATAAAAATTGACATAAAGATCAATAGAACACAATAGAGAACGTAGAAATAAGTTCATACCCATATGGTCATTTAATCTATGACAAAGGAGGCAAGAATATACAACAGGGTAGATATCTATTCAGCAAATGGTTTGGGGAAAACTGGTCAGATACATGCTAAAAGATAAAACTGGACCACCTTCTTACACCATATACATGAATAAACTTAAAATGGATTCAAGATTTAAATGTAAGGCTGGAAACCATAAAACTCCTAGAAGAAAACATAGGCAGTAAACTTTGATATTGCTATTAGTAATTTTTTCTGTTGTATCTCCCAAGGCAAGGGAAACAAAATAAAACATAAAATGGGACTACATCAAAATAAAAAGGTTTTGCACAGCCAAAGAAACCATCAAAAAATCCCCAAAAGACAGCCTACTGAATGGGAGAATATATTTGCAAATGATATATCTGAAAAAATGTTAATATCCAAAATTTTTATAGAACTCATACAACTCAACACAAAAGAAACAAACAATCCAATTAAAAAATGGGTAGAGGACCTGAATAAGCATTTCTTTAAAGAGATCTTACAGATGGTCAGTAGACATATTGAAAAGATGCTTAACGTCTCTAATCATCAGAGGAATGCAAATTAAAACCAGAATGAGATATCACCTCATACCTGTTAGAATGGCATCATCAATAAAGCAACAAACAGCAAATGTTGCTGAGAATGTGGAGAAAAGGGAACTCCTCATGCACTGTTGATGACATTGCAAATTGGTAGAGCCACTATGGAACTACCTTATGACCCAGCAATCCCACTTCTGGGTATTTATTCAAAGAAATCCAAAACAATTCAAAAAGATACATGCATCCCTACATTCACTGCAGTGCTATTTACAATAGCCAGGATATGGAGGCCACCTAAATGCCCAACAACAGACGATTGGATAAAGAAGTTTGATATGTATATGCAGTGGAATGTTACTCAGTCATAAAAAATGAAATCTTACAATTTTGCGGCATCATGGATGGACCTAAAGGTTATTATGCTCAGTGAAATAAGTCAGACAAAGACAAATGCCATGTGATCTCACTTTATGTGGAATCTTAAGAACAAAAAGTTCAGAAACAGACTTACAGATATAGAGAACAAACTGATGATTGCCAGATAGGCTGGGAGTTGGGAGGGCTGGGTGAAAAATGTGAAGAAAATGAGAAGTACAAATTGGTAGTTACAGAATAGTCACTTGGATGTGAAATACAGCATAGGGAATATAGTCAATAATATTGTAAAAACTATGTATAGTGAGGGTAGGTACTAGACTACCCTCACTATACATAGGGGATCACTTTGTAAGTTATTTAAATGTCTGACCACTATGCTGTACACCTGAAATTAATATACAAGAGGATTGACTATCACAAAAATAAATAAAATTAAAATGGGAAAACATATTATTCCTTCAAAGTGGTAACATTTCCAGTTAGGCAAAGGGGATGTGTGTGTGTGTGTGTGTGTGTGTGTGTGTGTGTGTGTGTGCATGCGTGCATAGAAGAAGCAAGGGGTGAAATAAGAGTTGGCTTATACCCCCAGATTGCTATTATTTTAATTAGGAAAAAGGAAATGAAGATGATAGCTTTCCTTGTGGGTTACATACCCAGCACTTGAATAGAGTTTAGGGGAATTTAAGGAACCATTCATTGTTTAATTAAAAAAAAAAATCAGCTTTTTAACTGGTCTGATACTTTGAGGACAACAATACAATTCAAAATTTGAGACATAGATATCTACAAGGGGTTCCTGTCTATCATAATTTTTAACTCATCTTTGTTTTTTGACCCTAAATTTGATCTTTATACAAGTCCACCACCCTGCTTACCTGTCATAGTGGGCAAAAGTTCCGCTGATATTAGAAGCTCTTCTTATTCCAAGCAAATGATCTGCTGAATACTGTGGCTGTTGACATAATTGAAATTCACAGTCAGGCCCCACTTGAAGAATAGTTATTTGTGATTGAAATGAGGGATGACATTATAAAATTATCATTCAGGTTTCAAAAGTCAGCATATTTGAAAAATGCTTTATTATACAGTTACATGTTTGTTTATGGATGAGGTTTTTTTCATGCTTCTTATCTATTTTCTGTTTCCAAAGATAATTAAGCCTCTCTGTTCAAAGACATCTATGTTTCATTTTAAATATAATTTAATGATAATGATTATATGGGTGTGATTCTTCCTTCACTCTTTCTGTGCATCATTGAATTGGGTTTCCATTAGAATTACAACTGTCAGTGGTTTAAATAGAATATTTGTGTTTTATACTACAGAGAGGGAGAAGAAGGGAGAGAGAGACCAGGAGGGGCGGGGAGAGGAGAGAGAGAAATCTAGAGGAAGATAATCCAGGGATGTTACCTATACCAATTCTTTTTATTCTTCTCTCCAAAAATATAAGATATTGACCTCTTGCTTGCCAACTCATAGTCACAGATGGTTGTTATAACTCCAGATTTATATTCATGTTTCAGGCATATGAAAATGAGTAAAGTGTACAGGGCCAAAAGAGAATGCTATCCAAATCTATTTGAAAAGACCTTCCCTAAAGCTCCACTTGGCAATTTCTGTTTATATCTCATTGTTTAGATCTGATTTGGCTACTTGTAGCAGCGCATGGTTTTTGCTGTCCAAAATAAAATTATGGTTCTCTTAGCAAGGAAAGAGACACTCAATATTGGGTAGGCCATTAGCTGTGTTTGTATTCTCACTCTTCTTCCTAATACATCAAATATTTGTAGAACTGTGTAGCACATTTACAGTTACAAGAACATTGGAGATAACAAAGGACATTTCCTTCTCATTTTATAGATAAGGGCACCGAAGCCCAGAAATACTGTTTTCCATTTCGAGTCAGAGAAGAGAGAAATGGAAAGCTTAATTTTTACATTACTTATAGTGGGTATTACATTTGGTATTTTATGTGTATGCTAGAGTATAAATTATTTAATTGCTTGAATGTATTGTATATTTGCTGAATTTACTGTATTTTGTATTAATATTTCGTATTTTGTATTTTTACTTGTTACTTAAATTTATTGTATATTGTACTTGTGTATTCATTTATTATGTTTGTATTATAGTTATTTTTTAGGTTGTATTTATTGTATATTGTATTTTTAAATTTCATTTTATATAAAATGTATGTATTTTACCTTTAATATATATTTATTATTTTAATTTTTTCAGTGATGCTTTATTGTATATGTTAGAGTGTAAATAACTTGAATAAAGAGCTGCCAAATTTATTTTTGTATCTCATTTTAGTTTATTTTTTAAGTTTATTGAGATAACATTAGTTAATACAAATATATAATTTTCAGGTGTACATTATAATGTGACATCTATATGTTCTATTGTGTGTTTACCATTCAGAGTCCAGATTCCTTCAGCTACCATATATTTGATCCCCTTTACCTATGACATTAAATTCCTTTGAGAAATCTTTGCTGCTTCAGACTGCTTGTTGGATGCTCACCCTTGTAATAGATGTATATCTAACTTCTTCCAGGTCTTGTATTTTGTTTGTTCTCCAATTTTCTTAATCCTATTAGTCTCAGAGTTTTGTTTCTTTTCTTTACATCTTTCAGCACTAAGGAGGACTGAAAATTTTCCCCACAGCAACAATTGTTCTAACTTTCCTTCCTGAAAACTAGTTTAGTTTGAAAAGATCCCATTAAGCTGATTTTATTCCTGATCTTTACTTTTTGCGTCTCATTTCCTAAGGGTACTTTTCAGTGTGAGTCATGGGAACTCAGGTTTTGTAAACTAGACCCCTAAAGAAGTGCCTCTTTATTTGATTTCCCAATTGCTCTACAACCATTTTGCACAAGGTCAGGAGTCACACATTCTAAATGTTTCTCAGAACACTGTTCTTGAACATAAATATTGGATTTTAGCATTAGTTTTATGCTACCTGCACTTATAGCTTCTTTGGTAGACAAAAACCTGCTTTTTATAACTTAATTGTGTCACGTTGGAAGATAATTTTCAGTGATGTAATCAATTTTCCTTCTTACTTTAGGGAAAAAATATGTGTCTTTCTCTTCATAAAAAATCAAGTATTTTAGTATCCCAACACTATAGAAAGAACAGTTTGGTAAACCGTTTTCCTGAGAATTGCCAAGAATTTGAGTCACCAAAAGAGAACCTGAGGAAGTTAACAGTTACCACCCTGTGTCAGGCAGAGATTTACTAAATGGGTTCAAGATTTGTCAGATGTTTCTAATTTTTGAGTTGGGAGTACCCTGTAATGGAAAAAAGGCACTTAGTGGGCTTTCCAAAAGAGAAGATGGGCTTCAAAATAAGAGGCTTAGTGATAGACAGACTTGTGGCAGGATGACATCTATCCTAGAGGGTACATAACACCACCTTGGAGCAGTAGGCAAAATAGTCTAACTTTGCTAAAAGGTAAATCAACCAACACCTGCCCTAGGACATGTGTGTTTTAGATACTAAACATGATAAGGTACTCTAGGGTCCAGTAATAGTGATGCTCAAGGGAGACAAAAAGTAACTGTAGGGTATTTATAGTTCAGAGAGAGAATCCTTGGGGCTATAAATACAAACAGAATTTGCAGAGACAAAGTAGATCAGAGTCAGAAATGATCATCTTGGAAGTATTAAGAAATAGAATGTAGTATGATCATCTCAAGATCCATCCTTGTTGCAAATGTCAGTATTTCATCTTTTCTTATGGCTGAGTAATATTCCATTGTATATATGTACCATATCTTTATCCAGTCATCTATCATAGGACACTTTGTTTGCTTTCATGTCTTGGCCACTGCGAATAATGCTGCTATGAACATCATTGTGGATAAGTGTTTTCAGGTTTTCTGCGTAAATACCCAGAGGAGAGATTGCTGGGTAGGCAAAACAAGTCAGAAAGAAGAAGTTGTAAACCATATGATTTCACTCACATGTGGAATATAAAACTGAAAGCAACAAACAAGCATGACAAACAGACTCATGGACAGTGGGTTAGTGGTTTTCAGAGGGAAGAGGGGAAGTGGTAAGGTAGATAGGGGTAAAAAAAGTCAAATATTTCATGATGAAAGGAAATCACTTTGGGTGGTGAACACGCAATGCAATATATATTTACGTTGATGTTTACACAATATATATTTATACATACATATATATGACATATTGTGGTTTATACACTTAAAACATTTGATTTTATTTGTCACTGTTATCCCAGTAATTAAAATAAGAAATAGAATTTAATAGGTATAAAGGCTCCAACTAAAGCTGGAAAAATGCCTTCCTTTAGCTTATAGACCAATTATATTTTACAAATGGATTTCTCCTTCTGTCCCTGTGCTTTAGTCCTCTTCTCTTCTGCTACACAATTTATCAGTAAAAGTTCCTTTTGAAATTTTATCTCAGAAGAAATCAAGATGCACATGTGTTCAGGATTGTATGTGGTGGAGGTGTATAAGGTTGTATTTTTGGATGTGTTTGGAAAGGGGGGTAGAGGAGTATCATGAGCAAAGAAGAAAATGGGAATGCAGGAGAATAAAGCAACTGAAAGTACAGGAAAATGAGAGAAAGAATCAGGACCAACTTACCAGACCAAAATACAATTTTGTTAAGAAAAATTACAATTTACTTTTTGATAGCTCTGATGTTTAGAAGAATTCTCTTTGGAAATCTCTACCCTTTGAGTTAAGTTTTGCCTCCAAGAATAATACAGAACAAAGTCCTTGTTCAGCAGGACAACTTCTCAAACTCAGAGCTAAGATTATGTTTGTCACAATTCTGAGGGGCCAAAGGAGGTATTCATAATCCAAAAACATCTATAGTAAAAATGATCAATAATAATGACAAGCATACACTCAGTAATTGTATTGACCAAATCACATACTGCTGTCATTTCCAAACAATCCCTTTTAAATAATCCTAGTATCAAACATCAGCTTAATAGTATATTTTGAAACAGTATTAGTCCTGTTGAATTTATCTTTTTTAGTTTTGGAACTCATAGGATGAAGCAGCTTTAAATGGAAGTGTCTGTAATTCTAAGCTCTAGAGTCTCTACCTTAAAGATTTTTGTCTAATTTCAAGTTTCCTTCTCCAGGAAGGCCTCTTTCATGCAAGGGTGGAGTGGAGATTAGAAGTTAAACTCCACCCAGATGGGGAACAAACCAACAAACCACAATAAAATAAAAAGGAAATAATTACTTTATTGGGCAGTGGACATGCACACAGCATGCACACCCCACTTTATTGTTTTGATCTCACACCCTAGCAGCAAGAAAGGCTCATACATATAGTTTTATAGGGCTTGCTTCTGGGGCCCATTGGCAGAGGTCTCTGGGCTTCTGCCTTGCCTTCTTTCAGGTCTGCCAACTAAATGCAGATGAGAGTTAGATTAGCTTTAAAAATAATTCTCAGTCATTATTATTAAAAGTCTATTCTTTTTTCCCCATTCAGTGGGGAAATGATGCAGGCAACTTAATTTCAAACACTGCAGCCTAGAATAGTGTGATGTTATGTAGTTTATAGTTAACTAGGGCTTCAACTCTTGGACTAGTCTGATGCCCTAATGGAGAATCCACATCTGAAGGGTGGTGACAAACATTATACCAGAAAAGCAACCCTACAAAGCTGGTTACCATAGGTGCTTCAGCTAGCCATACCTTGATCCACATCAGAAGTTTAGTTAGCTAGCATGGTGAGTGTCTGATATATTTATTTGGTGAAAATTTTGTACTGCTTTCTAAAAACCAGAAATGAGTCTGCATTTATAAAAAGTATTTAAGACACATAGAATGGCTAAAATATTTTAAAAGACACTTTACACTTTTGCAGAAACAAATTCTGACAGTGAATTCTATAGCCTGTTTCCTTAAGGATGACACTTGAGACCTAATCTCTAAGCAATCTTATTTCAAGCTATTTATTGAGGAAGACTTCTGGTTGGTTAACACCAGTGTGAGAATATCAGAATCCTGTCTTTAGAATGTCATTCTGCCTCACAGAAACCTTTCATGGAAGATGATGGTTTGTCACGAAGGATGACAGAGAGCTTGGACTTTCAGCTGACAGAGAAGTTTACATCTACTGTTTTATTTTTGCTTGCTAATGAAGTAATCACTCAACATGGTGGCAGAATTTGGCAGGAGACTTGCTTTCATTGTAATCTGGTAAAGAGGCTGTGGAAGAGTAGCTAATACATGTGTACATCCAACATTTTTAGCAATTAACATTTCCCACCAGGAAGAGTCTTAAGAGTTGTGCATGATGAAAATGTCTTAGGTTAATTTGCTCTAAAGATTTTTAAAATGCCCTAACTTACTGTAACACTTTGTTATAAATGTCTTCAGCAAATTGAAAGATCACAAGCAGCTTCTTATAGTCACTTTAGAATTCTCTGAAAACTCAGGTTGCCATGGACAACCAAAGGCAGAAGGGTTGAGAGGTGAAAGAGAAAGCACCTTCGGTCAGCTGTGGCTGTCCTCTGCCTGGCAGATGTGATGATCTTTTCTGAAGGGCATGTGGGCATGGGGAGCAGAGCTCTTACTCACCCTCCTGCACGGGCCTGCTCCATGTGGTCAGTGTCTCAAATGAGGGTCTTTTATGTCCCTTTGGCTTAGCTACATGGTCAGGGGCAAGAGCGAGGCCTGCATGGTTTACCTGTCCATTTTCCTCGGCGAGGCAATGTGTGTGGTCTGCTGGGCAGAGCCGTTCCTAAGAGCTGGGATGGTGGAGTGAGTTCTCCCAGTTGGATAGAGAAACATGCTGGAAAGTGGGTGCTCTAGCACCAATCAGTGACTGTGTGTGGCTGTGTCCTTTGTTAGCCCTTGGTGGCAGGCTCCTCTCTTAGAGGAACTCTGAGATAGTCAAATCACTGACATAAACTGAGTAAACGCAAACAATTTTTCCCCTTACAAATCTGCTTTATTTTCACTTATTGATGATGTCATCTGGCAAGTCACTTCCCAAACGCCTTTTGGGCTTTTGTCTCAAAAAGGAAGTTGAGTAGTGCATGGGACAAGAAACTATTGCTTTAGGTGATACAAGGCCATGATTAAATATCTCTGAAACTGTAATCTCTGCTTTTGCCTCTTTTCCTTTATCTGTTGGTATTTTCCTGGCAACCACAGCTGAAGCCACTGGTTATAGGTAGAAGGGGGTCAAAGCCAGTGCCACCAGGAGGCAGGTGCTCCACTCTGGTGAGGTGCTAGTCATTTACACGGTCTCTGCCAGTGGCCACACAAGGGAAAAAGCTCATTATGTTTGGGAAACTGGAAACAAAGACTTTGAAACTTTAAAAACTTTATATTACAGCTAACCACAATTTCTAATCCAAGTCAATTTATGTGGGTGATATAAATTTCTTTGAAGATAAAAGCAGGGTGTTGTATGTGCAGTTATCAGGGGTTGTTATAACATGTTCAGGGTTTGGGTGTGTAAATTCTTGAAACTACCTGCCAGTCTAGTCATGAGCAATCCTGTTGATTGCATCTGTGGCTATTTCTGGAGTTGGACTGGTGTTGAAATTTTGGGCAGTTTGGTAATAACTATTTCTCTAATAGCAGTGATATTTTTATCTATTGCAGAATCACTGATAGTTCTTGCTACTCAGTTGTAAAATAATGTGTATGATCATGGCATATTTTCTTGTGTTTCCTTCTACTTAGTCCTACATCCCTGGGTAGGTGTTTTTAGCAGGTTTTCACTATGTTTGAAAGCATGTGTGTGTGTGTCTGGGTGAGTTACACAACTACAGTATGGCTCTTCAATGTTTCAACTAAGTAGTGCTTTTGCTGTGAAAAAAAAAATGGCAAAACAATTTGAAGTTATTATCATCTGGCTACAGGGAAAAAATGTTTTAAGTGCTGACACCAACAGAAAGAGGAAGTTGCCAGATAAGCAGGAATGAGAGGGCAGAGTTTGATTTTTACTTTCCAGCCCCAAGGCATTGAATTAAAATGTGGTTGATCATTGTTGTATTGAGATGGGCAAAGGCAATGTGTATTTTGTTGCTAGGTGATCATCTAAGAAGTATCCTGTACATTTCTAGGTCTGAAACAATTAGTTCATTCAGTCGTTTATTCAGCCAATAGATATTTATTTTTGTGTCAACAAATATTTATTAGGTGCTAAGGTTACTATAGTAAATAGTCAAGTACTAGACCTCATGGAGGATGCTGGAGGAGAGAAAAAAAAGTGAATGTATGAACATAAAATATAATTTCAGGTAAAGCAAGAGAGAGGAGAAAAAGCAATTAAGTAGAACTGGAATGAAGTACAAGAGGCAACCGGATGAAAACCTGGGCAGGGAGAGAGCGTGGAGAAAAGGAAACCAGAGAGACGAATGGAGTCTGGATCTTGGAGAACTTTGATCTCAGCTGGCTACGAAACCTTGTAGAAATTTGCACACAAGTGGTATCATTTGATTTATGGCTTTCAAAGCTCACTTTCGTGCATCATCTTTTGTATATTTTAATGGCTCTGCATCAGTTCTAGCAGAAAAGCATTTTATTCTCAATATAGTGATTGAGTGGTCCTATGATACTTTTCTTAAAGCTATAATAACCCCAGGATTCCAGAACTGCAAGTTTGTGACATTTCTTTGTGACTGGGGCTTGGAAAAAAAAAACAATAAGGGTAGTTGCAAAGTAGCCTATTAACCTAATAGTTTATAACTGAGTTAATAACTGATAGAAAAACAAAGAGTACAATTAAAATGCCAAGAAAATAATTATTGTGAATTGATTTGCTTGTTATATACCTGCTTTCTGTGGTCAGACTTTGTGTTAGCATCAGGAATTTGTTGGTCATTCAGCTGTTTATCAGATATCTGAGTATAGTGCAGTGTGTAAGAGGAGGGCTCAGAGTATGACTAACTGGGTTTGAAACTTGTCTCTGCTGTTACTAACTAGCTGCTTAGCTAGTAGGCCCCTGAGCAACTACAAGTGAGGTGTGATGGGAGTATCCCCCTTATGGGGTTGTGGGAAGATCAGCTAATACACCGGAGTTGTTCCTGATATAACTTGAGTACTCAGTGAAAGTTAGCCAGCTATTATGATTGTTTTTGCATAAGAAATTTTAACCATGGGAGATTTTTTTAAATTTGATAAGTGATAAATCAGATAGTTAGCTTATTTTACCTAATTTGGGAGCTAAAATGGACAGATTTATGAGTCTAGAATGTGGTGTTTTGGAAGGTAGGTAGCACTCACTATTGGGGTGACATTACATATCATATATATATAAACATAACCATATATAAATAGATAAATGCGAATATAACTTAAATATAATCTATATTATACAGGCTGCCCTAGATAAGAGGGCCCACATCAGGGGCTGGCATTGTTGAGAGTCCCAAGTGTGGGGCAGGTTTTATGGTTTGAAGGTAGAAAGGATAGGATTTGTAGGGTTAGATATATGAAACAAAATAAAAAAGAAGCTGAATCGGAGAAATACTGCAAATAGAACGAACAGATTGGGTGGCGATGAGTCGGAGGAAGAACCATGGCTGTTAGTCGGTGTGTTCCTGCTTTGACTTTGTTTTTTAGATGCTGTCACCTCAGTAACCTTTCACCATCGCTTTGAACTGAGTTCAATGAAGGACATTTTAAAATGTGAAATTTTACATGTGAAATTTATAAATGTACATCAGTCCCTGGGAAAATAGAATTTCCCTACAATATTTTGTTTTGTGTTACATTTGCCAAATACACTTATGCTACAACATATGAAAATGCTTGTTTTAGAACCGTATATGTGTACTTCAGTGCTCTGCTTGCCCTTGAAAATGCCCATGATTTAAACAGCTGCCTTAAAATAACGCTTTGGCTTGTGGCCTTAACTAATGACATAGAATCCTTTTTCTAAAGGCTGCCATTTTTCTTCTTCCTCCAAGGTACATAATGTTTCAAATAATTTAATTTATATATGAAAACAGCAATCTTGGAAACACCCTTCATTGAAAGTGGTGACACCTTTTTCGTGGTGAAACCTTTTTATGCCACAATCACGGTGGCACTTAGATCAAAGCCCAGATCTCTTCACCACAGGAAATCTCGTCCTCCTGTGCATCAGGGAACAGCTCCACTTTGTAAATGGTTTTCATGTCTCGTTTTCTTTCACATGCTTCCCCTCTCCTGCACTCTTTTCTTTATCTTTCTCTTTTTTTCTCTTTTTGGTGACTGACTACAGGAGGCCTGGGTTCCCCCAGAAGCTCAGAGATGTGTGGCAGAACCGCTGTGGATGAACGGGAAGGGGCCGAATGGCTCAGATGATGCTCTAGGTGTCCTCTTCATCTGTGGGAACTTTGTTATCACTGCCCTCAGCAACCACACTGTGGGACAGCATCACTGTGAGTTCCCAGTCTCTGCAGCAGCCTTGGCCAGTGTGTCAGCCAGCGTGCCAGCCAGTGTGATGCGAGCCAGGGACTGAGGAATTTGAGCATTGAAGAATGTATGTGGGACAAAGTTTATCTTGAATTTTTTGAGTCCTCACATACCTTTCTCAGACCTTCAATAAGTAAATTCAAATCTCAGCCTTGAGGGCTTAGACCTAAGCCCAGTGCTGTGTTTCTGGGATGATGCAGGTACTTCACAGTGAGTTTAATTTTCATAGTGAGATATTTCCATGGTGAGTTCAATCAAATCCTGAATCAAGCCACCAAGTGATTATCTCATTCTTGCTACCCCAGCCTCTTCCCTACCTTCCCCATTTCTCACTGTTTCTCATCTCTTTTCCTTTTGGGAATGCATGTTTCGTGATTAAGAAAGAAAGAAAGAAAAAAGCAGATCCTCACTGTACAGTGGGAGCCAAGCTGTGGTGTTGTGATGTGAGCTTGTCACTCTGTGATATTCTAAATCACATGTCCTCTTGTTAGACTTCCTCCATGCTTCTTATTTTGAAGAGAGTGACTTTAACTGACACAGACTTTCAATGACAAGTAATATTTTTACAGAAACTGAACTGAATTAAGAAGGACAGGGCAACAAAATAGTCCCAGATGTACTGTACATCATATTATGGTTCAGTTGCTTTTTCAGCCAAGCAGTTAAGAATTTCATTTTGGATCAAGTGGACGAAGGAGATGAAAGACAAGAAAAAATATTAGAAAGGTAAAGCAAGTAATTTGGCAGAATTTGTTGCTGAATAACTGCAAGATTGAGTTAGTCATTTTACAGTTTATAATAGAAAAATAATTATTGTATACTGTTTTAGAGAGTAAAAAAATTTCCTAAACTCAGTTGCAACCATCAATTAATCTGCTGGTCAGTGTGTATCTATTACTCATGCTACACTCAGTACTACAATAAGGATTATCAGGAATATAGCTATATTGACCACGATCCCTAACATAATTATAAGAACAAAGACTAATAACATTAACAAAGTTATGAAAATCAAAATAATTCTATTATTCTCATAAGACTATTGCTGTAGGACTGGAAAGTAAATCAATCATAGGCAGACATCTATCAAAACTCAAATCTATTGTTTAGTGTCTATTTGAGGACAGGTTTTGAGATCTTAGGCTATCATTGACAATTTTTTTTTATTGCAGATGAACAAATTAGATAAGGAGAAAGAATTTAGAGAGTCCTTTTGAAATTTCTTTTACCATATAGTGTTAGGATGGTATAGTTAATTGTTCAGTATATGTAGTGTATTTCAGATTTGAGGGATAGAACAGGTAAAAGAATTTGTGTGATGAATATTTTAGAAGCACTTAATTGTATCTGAAGCACCTTTTTCTGGGGTCTGGGTGTCAGATAAAATTCTCACAGGCACCATCTCCACATTTCCTTTGGTACAAAGATCTATGGGAGGAGAAAGAAAGGAGGGAGGGCCACCAGCAACCTCCATGAGGCCAAAAAAGGCAGATCTTTCAGATTGTATTGTTGACACTGCCCTCTGAAGCCTATCACTTAATTGCTCTAAGACAAAACAAATATAAACAAACCTAGAGGCAAATGAATACATTCCCAGGGGCAGTATAGAGTAGGGAAGTTAAAATGGGATCTGGGATTCTGACAATTGGAATCTGCCCTTTTCACTTATGAGTTGTCTGAGGTTGAGCAGGCTGCTGATATATCTGCTTCCCATCACTGTAAATCCCTTGAAAGCAGAGATTTTGTTTTATAAAGAAAGGTTTTTATGATTACAAATATAATGAATATTCATGAGAAAAATGGAAGAACACAGTAGAAAATAAAAGTCATCATTTACTCAGATGTTTAATAAGCGTGTATTACATGACTAGATGAACTTGAGTGTCTTGGTCCTCAGATTATAGAAAAAAAACAAGAATAATCACAGCTACTAAAGTGTCTGGAGTTCTGAGGGTTGATTGAGATGTGTATTGTATATGTGGTACTCGTTCATTGTCTGCCACACAGCAGATATGCTATAATTGAAAGCTGTATTGCTATTATTTTATTTCGTATTAAAAAGACAGATACTGAATAGTTTGGTTCAGAGGACTCGAAGTCGTGATGGCCTTTACTTATTGTTCGGAGATAGGTGACACAAGGTGTTTCTAACTTCAGAGCATGGAGGTGGACTGTGAAGCCTAATGCAGGAGGAATGTTTTGGCAAAAGCAGTCACTGAAGTTAGAGGCAGGGAAAAATAGAGTTGGTTGCTCAGTATTCTGCTCTTAGTGTGGTGACTTTTATCTCCTTCTGTTTCTTTAATAAGATACAACTTGGCCTCTGATGCCATCAGGTCCATGACTCAAACTCCATAGTGTTAAGGATCTCAAGCCTCTTTTCTTTATTGTCGGTCCCATTCTATAGACCTACCATGGATGTGGATTGTGTGGGTCAAGGCAGGACATAGGAAGTGCCTTTAGTGGAACCACATGCAAGGATTGCTGGGGTCTTTGAGCCTTTCTTCTTGGAGATGCTCCTAGGATCAAAGCTGTAGCTGGGCAGTTGACTTGCAGAATGCTGAGAAAGAAGGATATCAGAAATCACCCATCCCAGTAACTTTGTTTTACACATAGGGAACCAAGGCCAAAAGAGATTATGTGTACTTCTCAAAGGACGTAGCTAATTGGTGGCACAATCAGGCCTAGAACCAGTGATTCCTATGAAGCAGCAAAATATAGAAGAAGGAACACATATTGGAGTCAAGCCACTTTAGTTTAAAACCTGGTTCTGCTGCTTATAGGTTTTTGGTGGCTATTGAATCTCTCTGGACTCTGGACTTCATTATCTCCTGTAAAACCAGAATAAGATATCTAGTTGTGTTAGGTTCCTAGAGCTATATGACAAATTACCACAAACCTGGTGCCTTAAAACAACAAATTTATTGTGTCACAATTCTAAAATCCTGAAGTCCAAAATCAAGGTGTCAGTGGGAGCCCTGCTCCCTCTGAAGGCTCTAGGGAAGGGTCCTTCCTTGCCTTTTCATAGCTTCTAGTGGTTGCTGGCAGTCCTTGGTGTTCCTTGGCATATAGCTGCATCATTCCCATTTCTGCCTCTCTCGTCACATGTTTTCTTCCCAATCTGTGTCAGTGTCCGTGTCTTCATGTGGACTTTCTATAAGGACAGACATGGAATTTAGGATCCACTCTAATCTAGTATGGCTTCATCTTAACTAATTATATCTGCAATGACTCTTATTTCCAGTCATAACCACATCAAGACATATGTGCAAAAGCTATTTTCCCTAAGTATTTAGGGTTGAACTTTATCACAGAAAGGAAAAGCAATAAAAATTAAAATAATATTAAGAAATATTTGGCATTGCCTACCAAAACATAGATCTTCTTTTCCTTTTTTGGAGGTGAGAAAAACTCATCATCAAGCCGCAGATGATGTCAGCTCTTCTATTTCTAGTACATTTTTGACACGTAACTCCTTTATTTCACAATAAACATGCCGAGGCAATGTCCTTTTTTCTTTAAGAGCTTATGATTATCAGTCAATTATATCACATGTTGAAGAAAAATTAATAAGGAGTGCATACAATTATAGCTATTATTTTCAATATTATTAGCATATATGAGTGCACTTCAAACACTCTAACATTAGAATCTAGATTCTGATAATGGAGTGTCTGCTGTGAAAACCACATGTAATGGTGTTGTTCAGACTGCATTATAGGATTCATTCATCCCAATGGTGTCTGAGCTATGTGATGATGCTTTTCTCTGTTAGTCATTTTCTTCAGTGTGCCAGGCCTTCTTATTTCTCTTTCTTGAGAAAGCAGAGGAGTGATTTATTTTAAAAAATCTTAAAAGAAAATGATGTAAAAGTCAGCTAAGTCAGGCCATTCTTTATAATTGTTCTTACCTGCTGAATTATCTAACATAATACAATTAGGGTAGGTTCTGAATTAAAGACTTGTTAAGGCAATGGTTCTTAAACTTTGTAAGAATCATAGTATGTATAATATATTTATTAATATTTGGATTTATGGGCCTCTTTTCCAACTTGTTAAATCTTAAATGAAGCTTAAGAATTTCTATTTTAACAGACAACCCAGGGACTTCTGAAGCTGATGGCCTGCCTTTCACACTTTGAAGAAGTACTCTTCTTAGAAATTTTGTAAAACAGCTTAAGAGAGTTAATTTTGAGTGACCTCTGCTTTGAAACTACTGGGAAACATTATTTGAATCTTAATTAAGGAGAGTTTAGTAGAACAAGAAGCATTTCTAAGTTTTCAAACATGAATTTTTTGTATTAGATGCCCATTTGGAGTGAGTTCATCATCACATTTTCTTTTGGAAAGCCATGTGTTAGAAAGTCTGGCATTTGGGAAGACCAAAGTTATCAGGATATCTAAACCATGATAATGAGAATACCAAAGGAATGACAAAGTATGACAGTGACCAGTGGCACTTAGTCTATACCAAGCAGTGCTCTAAGCTTCTTACATGTATTGACATTTAACCATACAATTATCCTAATAAAGTAGATATTATTTTGCTCACTTTACAAATGGGGGAGTAGAGGCAGTAAGGAGTTAAGTAATGTTCCCTTCTGCGGCTAGTGAAAAACAGAGCCAGGACCATTCTGACCCGGAGCAGTCTGCCTTGGGGTCTGGGCCTCCACCACTGCTCTGTGGCACAGGAAAGGGCTGATTCTCTGAGAAGCTCACTTACATTTTAACCAAACAAAGGGCTTTTTATGTTAAGACAAAAAACAAAGCCCTGAACTACAAAAGCAAAGCCATGAACTGCATATCAGTTAGAGCTTTTTGATCAGTGTAGTCCTTCAGATTTCTAGAGAAGACCAAATTGAGAGAAAATGAAAGTAACGACATTACAAGGCATTTGCTAAAGTAGTTCTCCCCCCCCCTTTTTTTATTAGTTTCAAGTATACAGTACATTGGCTACACATTTATAGAGTTTATAAAACGATCCCTCTAATTGTTCCTTTTCTCTTCTGGTTTTCCACCTAGCTAATATATTATTGCTGACAACATTCCCTAAGCTGTGCTCCCTATCCCATGATCATCTGTGAACTACTAACCTGTACTTCTTTAACTCTTCTCCCCATTCTCCAAGTCCCCCTTCCCTGCTCCCCTCTATCTGTTACCAAATTGTCCACTATATTTGTGAGTCTGTTTTTGATTAGTTTGTTCTTTTTGTTTCTTATATTCCACATATAAGTGAAATCATATTGTATTTATCTCTCTCTTACTTATTTCACTCAGCATAATAACTTCTGTGTCCATCCATATCTTTGCAAATGGTAGGACTTCATTTTTTTTTAATGGCTGAGTCATTAAACCATAACTTCTTTATCCAGTTGTCTATGGAAGGGCAATTAGATTGCTTCCACATTACTTAGGCAGTTGTTTTCTTGAACATTAGCTTTCATAAGTAATAACTATAATCTTTTTCGCTTGTATGAGTGTTAAACTCCTTTTCGAGTCTTACGAGTCTGCAGGAAATTCAGAGATCATTTGGCTCGACAGTAAATGTTTCTTCAGTGAATAAATGAGGAGTTAGGCTGATTCTGAACATCTACAAGGATTTTCTGCAGGCCAATCAATGCACTTTGCATAAACATCTTTAGAATTGTGAAGGGAACTTTAGAAGTAAGTTAAGTCCACAGAGATTAGGCAGTGCAGATATGTCAGCCTCTAGCAAGGGTGCAATGGAAAGACTGAGACCACATGCTCAGGGTTGTGTGCTTGGGCCTCAACCTGGGAATCTAGGGTGAGTGGAGGATGGCTACCTAAGCAGCATGGACTTGCTTTGCCCTAATGGTTTCTGTAATAGTCTCCTATAGCTGCTGTAATAAATTACCAACGACTTAGTGCCTGGAAACAACATAAATTTATAATCTTACAGCTCTGTAGTTCAGAAGTCTGGCACAGATCACACTGGACTAAAATCAAAGTGTCAGCAAAGCCATGCTCCTTTTTGGAGGCTCAAGGGGAAAAACTTATTTCTTGCCTTTTTCAGTTTTTAGAGGGTGTCCCCATTCCTTCTTTTGTGGCCCTCTCTCATTTTCAAAGACAGTAATGACAGGTTGAGTTGTTTTGCCATCCTGATGTTCCCTTCTGCCTCTCTTTTTTAGGAACCAACCCTTTTGATTGTGTTAAGCTCACTCAGATAATGGAGGGTAGTCTTCCTTTTTAAAGGTCAGCTCATTAGCAACCTTAATTCCATTTGTAACCTTAAATTCCCCTTTGCCATGTAATCCTACATATTCACAGGCTCCAGGGAGCAGGAGATAGACACAGATATTTTGGGGAGGTCTTACTTTGCCTACTATAGCTTCCTAAACAGTTAGGTGTTTGGAAGATAAAGCATGTAGCAGGGCACAGGGCTTGGTCATCCAAGACTGGCTATTTGACTTGGATGGAAAGTCCCTGCTCTTGCATTTGGCAGATGCAGATGACGGCAGAGCAGTAATGGTTGGCAGATGAGGAGGGGAGAGCCTGTGTGTCACACTTGGAAGAGCCCAATGGTCCTGGTTGCTGCAGATTCCTCACCTTCTATGCACTGGCTTAAGTGAATTGTTTATAATATATTTCAAGAGGGAAGGTACCGAGGGTTTTTCTCTCTGTAGGGGGAAAAGCCAAGCTGCTCACCAGGTTAGGCATAGAGAGATGGGTGGGGAGGGATGCTATTTATAGAGTTGAGACCCCAATTAAAAGAAGTGGAACTCAGAGCCAGATGTGTCTTTGGAACTGAGCCTGCTTTTATTTCCTTTCTCCTGCCTGCCTCTCTGCTTTTAAATTTGTGCTGCATATGTGTTTTGGGAAACTATGATTACATAAGCACTGTTCTTATCTAAACAAGTCATGTGTCTCTGCAGGGCCAAAGTTAGGCTCATTCTAACAGAAAGCAACACTAATGATAAGAGCAAAACTTTATCCACATTCATTTTTTAAAAAACTTTTATTCTGCCAATAAGAGCTAAAGCATTAAGTGAAAAATTGCATGATTTGCAGGGTGAGGGAGGTATGAAAATCTACCTAAAAAATGATACTGTTCACTGTTGGAGGCCTTTTTTAAATTTTTTTTTGGAAGGTAAGTAGAAGTGGTTGATTTGGACCTAAAAGAAGAATCCCATGATCTTCTGAGTGAAAAGAAACATCTACGTTATTAGTTATCTGGTCGATATTATATGTCACACAAAAATGCTGTTTTTATATCATTAAAAGACTTTTCATGTTTTTACTCCAAAGCAGACCAGACCTACTGTAGGTTGGTTTGGTTTCTATGCTTACCTAATTATTTGGGTATCTGCACGAACAGAATGATGCAAAGAGTTGGAGACTCACCTGACAGGAAGCCACCAGCTATTGGAAAGAGTACTTTGAAAGAAGGCCTCATGGGCCCCGTGAGAGAGGAACAGGAAGTCACAAAGAGCATCATGACATGAAAATGAAGGTCATAGCTGCAACCTCGAGGACAGAGAAGATGCCTTCACGCTACTGAAAGCATGAGAAGGAGGCAGAAAGGACGTTCAGCAAGAGACACATCATTCTTGACTACAAAGGGAAGAAATGTGTGTGTCTTTGACTTTCTTTTCTTCCAGTAGAAATAACTCTTTCATGCACTCATACTTGACGACAGAGGGTGTGGACTGGTTGTGGGGTGAGGGGAATCGCAGCAAGCTTCCTGTGGAGAGCCACTCCATAGATTTTTTAATTTTTATAATAGTTTTTGAAGATTCTTTGTATAAGCACAAAGCACAAAACAAACGTTAATACACAGAGCATCAAACATGTAGCAAGTCTCTTGCTAAAACAAGCTTATTTCAGCATAAAATAAAATGGTAAAATAAACCAGAAATAACCATTCAATAACGAGAATGTCATCTTAAACTCTCTTCTTTATTTATCTCCATGCTTCCATTTTGCCTGGCTCTGGGTATTTTAAGTATGCTCCAAGAAGAGGTCTTTACAAAGCAGGGTGATTTCTCCAAAGTACTGGCGCCCTGTCTTCCCCACCTCTCCCTGACCAAGTCCCACTTTCATTATTTGAGTGCTTCTTACTTAACATCTACATGCTCTCAGGCTGCCTTTGCAGATGTGCCCTGCCCAGAGCTCCATCCTGGTAAACCATTGAAGCCTGCTCCTGAAGACTGCGGTTCACACCCTTACGCATGGAAGAAATCAGAAGTAGAAGGCAGTGAGTTGTGTCCACGGCAATCCAAATTAGTAAATTCACCTGATAGTACTAACCTCTTGCTTGTTTATTTGTTTACTTATTTATTTTGCAAATTCCTCCTGCTTTAGCCCTAGCTGATCAAAACTGAAACCAGAGGTTGGCAATCTATGGCCTGAAGATCAGATCCAGTCCACTGTCTGTTCTACAGATATGAACTAGGATTTGTTTTTACATTTTCAGATAATTTTAAAAAATTAAAAGAAGAATGATGTTTTAAGATACATGAATGTTATATGATATGTTGGTCACATTCTAGTTTCCAAAAATTAAGTTTTATTGGAACCCAGTTGCTCTTACTTATTTGTGTGTATTGTCTAAAACTACTTTTGCACTATTTTGGCAAAGGTGGCCTGCAAAGCCTGAAACATTTACTGTTGTCTGTTAACAGAAAAAAATTTGCCAACTCTTGATTTAAACCGTTTTTAAACTCATATGTTATCTAGAAGACTGTCCACTAGAGAGCAAGACTCTTGAGGGCAGAAATACTTTGATAGTTATTATAACCTTGCTGGTCAATAGAGTAACTGACATTCAGCAGTTACTCAATAGATGTTTGTTGCAAAGACTTACAGTGATCCAGAAACAACTTTCAGAAGCATGCCTCTTACATGACATCTGTTTTGGGAAGCCTTATATAGGCAAAAAGAGGCGCATGTTTTAACTGTCAAGCTTTCCTCTTCGTTATACATGTTATGGAGCTCGCACACTTGAATTGTAATCATTTTTTAACTGGTGGCTAAAATTTGGAATATATTAAGTTTTCCATAATTGGAGATTTTGTTTATAAAATTGTATACTCTTCTCAGAGGCTGCATACTGGTATCTACTGCTGCATGCAAAGTGCCTGGAAGATGTGCCAGTTTCTGTATTACATTCATTGGAAAGAAATACCTTTGCTTCCCCTCGCTGGATAGAAATAGGCAGCTAAAGAACACACAAACCAAGATAATGTCAGTTCAGGGTCTAGTGTTTCGCCTTTCTCCTTCCTCCCCATTCACAGGTGTTTTTTTTTTTTTGTTGTTGTTGTTGTTCTAAAGAAGAAATAGGTCTGGCTTTCTTCAGATGACTTCGCTTTGGCTGATTCTCTAACACAAAGATTAAAAATCAGAGGTAACAATCTAAAAGTATGCATGCTGCACATGGCTGGATATATAGGTGAACAGTGTCAGCATTTCCTCCCCAAATAAATAATTTTTGGAGGATTTTCTGGACTTGTATTGCAGGGTTTGAGAGAAAATGCGGCTGCTATAACATACAAAAACATGTATGTAAACATACAAGATATAAATATTTAAATACACCAGAATTTATGTAGATGGAAGGCATACATTTCCCCATCTGCTCGGACAACCCATCCGCTATATTCCGATGAGCTGTGAGGTCAGCAGCATGATAGCGCTACATGGATGGGTTCACCAGCTAAAGCAGAATTCCAGACCCTTCTGCTGCCCTGGGTCTGGTTTGTTAACCGCACTTTCTTTTCTCACAGTTGTAGGCCACACCCTGTGGGAGCAGTTGCACATTCTCTATGTGCCACGTGGGGTATTTGTTTCCTCCTGTGACGGGTGACGGTTCAGAGCCTCTTTGTGCATTTCCGCTGGTGGTCAGGGCTGCAGCAAACAGAGCGGCTGTGGCTCCCTGTGCAGCCTGAGCGTGTTGCTGCTGTGACAGCCGTGCACCAGCGCGTCCTTGTTCTTCAAAGTCCCACAGGGCTCTCACACAGGCTTGACTGTAAATCTTCTGTGGGCAGTGAGCAACCCTTGATGTTTCCGCAGGGAGAAAGGAGAGGCTTGTCTTAGTGATAAACTAGGAGCGGACATTCCTTTTCCTATGTTTTTCTGTGGTGCAGAGATACACGAGGGAGGGAACTCCACTTGATGAAGCAGTGACTTGAAATTGAGAAAGCTGGTTTCTGTTGTTGGTGTTTTGTGTGTGGGGGTGTCTTTGAGAACTTTGAACATTCATTTGAGTCCGTGCTTTTGTAGCTTGTCTAGGCTCAAACAAATTCATATCCTTGGGAAGAGTCCTTCTGTTGGCTCTTATTATCAGATATTAAAAATAGAGAGTGCAAACCTTGAACAAGTGGTTTCTAATAGAGTGAAAAGCTAAAGCATTAGAAAGTCTTTGGCAGAGACCTGAAAAACATCTGAGGTAAGACCTTGCCAGGAAAGGAGTTTTGATGTTTGTTGTGAATGGTTTTCTATGAAGCATCTTTTTTCCCCTTTTTTTCCTTTATGGTGAAATTAATACTTGTAGGGTATCTTCCTGACATATGTTTTTTTTTTTATAGTCTTTAAGCTTTTTTTTTCTTTCAAAAATATTATCGTTTATGCCACTGGTAGATTCGCCCTGCTAATAACTCTCTGCTGAATTATTTGTAATCAGTGTCACTGTCATTTAGTGTGGAGACTTGGAAATCCCCTGACACCCTTTCTTGCCAAATTCATCTCTGGTTTCCCAACTACAACATTTTTTTTCTTAATCTGGTCAGACAGCTCTGACTTATTTTAGCACATGCAGCGTTTCAGAGTTTGACATAGTAGCATGCCATATAGACTTGAAAAGAAGCTTTCTGTTGAAACAGTGGCTGCAAGTCACCTCAAAGAACAAATAAAGTTCTTTAAATGTGGGAGTAACTCTCTGGAGAGCTAGGATTTCTTCCCTGGCGTGTAAGTAGTTGGAGGAGGGGGGCTAATCGGAAGCTTGTTAGCATCACAGAGTTTTATCCAAACTTTTGATTCTTCAGGATTCATTGACAAAGTGGTTTTAAGAGCTCAGCCCTCAAAGGTATCCATAAAACTTTTCTGATATAGTCTCACTTTCTCTACTATTCAAATGCATTTTTGGAATTTGAGCATGTCTACATTCATGCTAATTGTTAATTGGAAAATATATTTGATCCTTGGTTTCTCTTTTATGGTTAAGAGGGCAAGGACAAATCAATATTTTTGAGCACATGCTAGATGACAGGCAAGAATTAGATACTTTATTCAGCCCATAGTGATGTCAGTGAGAGCAAAAACCAGGTGGTTGCCAAGACTCGCAAAACCCAGGAGAGAAGGAGGCTGGCTGAGCAATTAACAGCAAGCCTGGGTCAAGGCCTGGAAGAGACAGGTGGAGCCTGCTCTGCCTCCACTGTCCAAATCAGTGATTTCTCCTCCCCTTGTTTCAGTCAGTTTGTATCTTGGTGCCTCTTCAGCTCTTTCCTGAGCTAGATTTCCTTTGTTCATGAATATTACATTTCCCGTTCTTTCCAGATCCTGACTTGATATCTTTCTGCAGGTAGTCTCATTATGTTTCTGATTATTCATTTTCTTTGAAATTTTTATACTCGCTGGGTCTCAAATGTGGGTTAGGTAGAGTGTTAAGAAGCACATATTCCTTCACTTCGCTTCTTGTGGTTTCCACGTCCCACCATCCCAACCTACCACCTATGTATTCAACTCGGGTCCCCATCCCACAGAGCTTTGCTGTCTTCTGGTGGCTAAAAATATAAGTTTAGTTTTGAATTTAAATAGACACCGAAAATAAAAAAGATTTCTTACAAAATATATCAAACACTTAAAACATTTGGGGATGTTAAACATTAATTTTTAATTCAAAATAATTATATTCATAGACTACATCCTGGTGTTGAATTTACTTAAGTCTAGTATTTTCTATGTGCTTACTTGTAAATTCTAAAATTCAGTGATTATAATGATTCATCTTTAAAAAGTTAAGGAAGTCCTCTGGGTAATACTCTGGATAACTTTTTTCTAGATAACAAAGTATTTATATCAGCAAAATAATTATAAGAACATGTATAAATTAAACTAAATGGTTTGATTAAAAGGCTGGTTGATACAAGAAAGCTTTGCTGTCTGCTCACAGGCCTAAGACAATAGACTTGACAAGGGTGTTTTGCATTCTAATAAGTGACTTCTGAACACACAACACAAGTTTGAAAGGTTGACCCTTTGTCAGTGTACCCTCCTGAAGTATTGTAGGATTGTATTTCCCTGAATCACAGTAGGTAACTGGGACTGGGTCTTGACTGCTCAGAAAGCTTAAAATGCCTATGGAAAAGCCTGTACTTATCTGACCAGTAGTCACATGAGATAACTCATGATGAAAGGCAAGGGATAACTTCTAAAATGCAAGGGTTAATTCATAATAAACATAACCTCAGAGTGGAAATGTAGTCCAGCCTGCTTAAGTCTAGCCTACTGTTTGTTTGTATTATTTATTTATTTATTTTGCAGTCTAAGGTCAGTGACAGTTTTTGGCTTTCGGAACTTGCTATTTGGTTCTGAAGAAGGATAATATGGATTAGAAATTCCACTTAAATGGCCAGAACAGTTACTGATCTTGTTTGAGTCTGGGTATAAAGACAGAATTAAATACTTTTCCTTGCCATTGTGCCATGCTTAACTTTCACAGTCCCATATTATTAAAAAAATGATGCTTATTTGACAAACTTCCAAAAAGAATTTGAGGCAAAATAGAGTATTGTCCATGCAAAGTCTCGTATTGACCCAGATATTCTGAGATCTGCCTCATTGAAAAAGCAGATTATGCTCCAGAGAATTTCTTTTTCTAACACCACCTTACATTAGAAATACTGAAAACGTTGGCATTTTCTTACACGGAATTGTGCCTAATCTCATTAACTCTATCCAAGTAGAAAAACCAGGTTTCTTCCCTTTACACTGCCTCATAAAATATGTGTACGTACACACGTTTTCAGTTTATACAAACGTGAATTTTTCTACTTTGCTTTTTAATACTACAGAACCATGCAGATCGTTGGTTTCTGTGGCAGTTTCCGGCCCTCTTGTTCTTTCTAGCTCTTTGCTTCTGAACAGGTGGAATAGTTATCAGTGTTAGGGTTCATATCTTTGTGGAAATTCATGTTTCATAGTTCCTTTTAGCTCAATGAATTCATTAATTTTTGCTCGCTGCTTTCAAATGATAATTTTAAGTCCCAAAAGGCCCAAATATTCGACAGACAATTTGATGACTTTAAGCATGAGGAGTTACCCCTGATGTCCTACCAGGAGCCATTGTCTCCAGATGCCACCCTCCAGGGTCACTGAAACACTGGGTTCTTTCTTATTATTAACCTTCCTTCAGGACAGTAGAAGACTTAGGTTACAGTTCAAACTAAGATCTTCCCTTTTGGAATTTTGTGCATACTCAGACATGCAAATCTCTTTTCTCCTCGTACTGGGCTACCAAGTAGCAGCTCAAGTCCTTTACATAAATCCTAGGTACCTGGTCAATTTAGCAATAGATTCTCTTTTCCTAACATGGTTTCTTCTTCACATACAAAATCCCCACTTCTCTGTGACAGTTCAATCCTGTCTTAGTCTATGACCAAGATAACTGAGTTTTACATTACAACTTTGCTTACTTTTAAATATCTGGAGATCACACAAGCAAGCAAGCAAACAAACAAAAAACAACTCCCCTGCCCTTTGTTTAGCTAAAACCTCCCCTTCTTTCTTTCTTTTTTTTAATTTTAACATTTTATCCTTTAAGTTCTACTTCTTAACACTTCATCTCTCATTTTAAAGATCTCCATATACACCTTAAAGGAGAGATTTAGGCAGAATTTCAAATTCCTCCACCTTGTGGCAAAAGTAAAAATGTAAGTTGCTTTTCATTGACCTTGTTGTTTACTGACCCATAGAACTGCCCTGTGTCCGGGACATTTTTGACTCTCAGCTGTGGAACAGAAGTTCCCTTGGGTTCCATCAATTGCCCAAGTGTTGTAGAATTTGATTTCTGGTTCAGGGTCTTTGCCATCTCTGGGAAGTACACTGAATAAAAGCATTTCACATCAGAAGACTACTAAAACTGTCTGCTCTAAATGCAAATTTATCCCTCCATGACTGTAATGTGATTTGCTCTAACAAACACAAAAACAAAAACATAACAGAAAAACAAGAAACAAGTCCCCTGCCTTATTACAGGTAGATGCATTTATGAAGAATCTGCTTTGGTCTCTGTATAGGCAGCACTGTATTTGGAAGTCGATATCTCATTATTTTTTCAATACTAGATGTAATTAGGTTTTCCTCAAGAATAAAAAATTAAAGCTGTATATATATATGTGTGTGCATATATTATATATTATTATATATAATCTGTTATACATGTATATATGTACATATATTATATACATACACATATACATATTACATATACATAATTATACAATATATAAATATACTATATAAATATATATGTAAGGTTTATCTTGAGTCCCACAACATAATTTAAAAAATGAATTCTTCCCATGAAATTATTATAATTCTCATTAAATATTTGTGAAATTTCTACCATATGCACAGTGATAGGCATTTAGGCATGATAGGGAATGTGGAGGATTATATAAGTATGATATGTGCTCTTGGGATCTTGAGTTTGAGATGTGCAGACAGATGCATTATAAGAAGTGAATGACTATCCAGGTAGACATGACTAGTGCCATTTGTTTGAAAGATTGTGCCTATGGAGGTCAGTGCCCTGAAGAAGACTTGAAAAGAAGCTAGTCTTAAGTTCTCTGTAATAGAATGTTTGAAGGGTGAGGTGTGGTGGCAGAGAAAAATCCTGAAGCACAGAGGTTTGAGTCAGGTGGGTGGATGGAAAGATGACTGCCTGGCACGTTCTCTTCTTTCCAGAGAAGCAAGAAGGTGAATGATGTACACAAAAGACAAGTAGCCTAGAAAGAGGACTTCTGGCCTTGGCCAGGAGTTGTGTGACCTCAGGTAAGTCATTTCATGTCTTGGAATTTTAGTTGCTATATTTGTAAAATGAGAGCCAGTTTACTCTTTGAAACAGGGACAAGTTTTGAGGTGGAAAGTTAACATGAGAAATCTAAGCAATTAGTTTATGAAACAGCAGCTATACAGATTGCTTCTTGACCAGTAATAAAATCAATGAAAGATCATAGTTATAAGATATTGTCAGTTTATAATCATGATTGGAGGATAAGCTCGTCAAGAGACCATACATGTGCTGAGAAACATGTGAGATGGAAGGCATAAAACTGGGTAAGATTAATTATGACAGGTTTTAGGTAGTTGGAGAAATGTTTGAGAGTTTAATCAAGAAACTGAAAGTCTGAAGTTTAATGTATGATTCAGTTATCTCTGAAAGTGTAAAGTCCATATTCTTATTATGAAACAGTGAGTCTCCCTGGACTGTAGCTTTTAGGTTAAGCAAAGCCACAAGTTACACAGAAAACTTGAGTGTGTTAGGATGCAGTAATGACTGCTCTGAGAGCTCCATTAATCATCTTGCTTTCCCGCAAGTGAGCTAGAATCCAATTCTAAACAGACTGCAGTAGGTGATACTTGAAGAAAATAGAAATGGACAGCTATAGTCACAACAGAATCGAAAGGAGGCGGTGTATACCTCCAACAGTTTACACGCTTATGGGGAATTAAGAGTGATCTGAAAATATACCTGAGAGGAAGCAGGTATGTGAGAGGAGACATAGGTATGAATCATGACCATAACACTGTGGGAACCTAAAAAATGTGACATGCAAAACTCAGGGGTCTCAATTCTGCTTTAAAGGTAAAAGGGGGAAGTGTCACAAGGGAAGCGTATTGTGGCACTGGGAAAACTGTGATTAAATTGGCACTTCTCACCTTCAGCTCCCATGAGTTTTCCCTGCTCCCCATCTGCCTTCATCCTCCACAAATTCTAGATAAATTGTGTGAGATGTTTTTTTATTTCCTATTAAGGAAATCGGTTGTCCCAGATCAAAAAAATAACCAACTCTATCTAAATCTGTCTTTAAGTGCTCAAAAACTCAGGTCTAAGAGAAGAATACTAATATGCAGTTATGTCTAAATGCCTCACTAATTTGGGAATTCAAATGAAAACAACAGTGAGGTCATCCTTTCACCTGTCAGATTGGGGAAAAAAAAATCATGTATCAAATGGTGTTGGTGACTTACCCATGTCCCCTTGGCTGACCTCAGAGTTTGCCTGCAGATGCTTTTTAGACATGCTGACATCTTCCTATGTCTTTCCTCCAGAGGAGAGAGTATTCTCTGGACACAGGAGCATGCCTTGCCACTGCACAGGTCAAATGGGGAGTAACTGAAAGACAGTATATATAACAATAATATTAATGATTTCAGCAGCAACAAAAGAACAAAAACATCAGCAAAAAGTTAGAATTCATTGAGCACTTACATTGTACCTGTGTTTTACATACATTAATTTATTTTATTCTCACCATACCTTTAGAATGGTTTTATTATTCTCGCTCTATAGATGAGAAAACAAATACTTAGAGAAGTTAAGAACGTTTTGAAGATCACAGAGCTCGAAAGTGGGAGAACTAGAATATGAACTTCTCTTAGTATGACTCCAAAGCCTATGACTTGAGGACACCAGGTCACCAAGGTAACAACCAAAACAAACACTGCTTAGCTCACACCTTTATGCACATTCAGGCCTGGGCACAGAGGAGGATCAGTTCAGATGAGGAATAGGTAATGGCAGAGCTATGGCTTTGGTCCCCTTCTGTGGCCATCCTGGTTGCGGATAAGCTATGGACACCTGGGAACATCTGGCTTTATCCCAGTTTTTTTTCTCTTTGAAGTTCCCATAGCGGATTATGATCTGCAATGTGTGCTCTGCTCATGACTGCTGCTGAAAGTTTGTCCATCTCTGACAGTACGTTACTATGTCTAAACAACAGGACAGAGAAAAAGACTCAGAAATGGTACTAATTAGGGTAGTTCACAAGCAGGTAAATTCCATTATATATTGAGCTATAATTACTTTCAGCAATTGAAAGTGGGTTACAAAATTACCACTATGGACTACCGCTCTAGTTGCTGTGGTTCTCAACCGGGGGAGATTCTGTACCCCGGGTACAATAGCTGGAGATGCTTTTTATTGTCAAAATTGGGATGGGAAATGTTTCGGGTGTAGATGGTAAACATCCTACAATGCACAGAGCAGCCTCCACAACAAAGAATTATCTGACCCAAAATGTCAGTAGTGTCATATTGAAAAACTCTGTACTAATAAAACACGTTGGAAATTAAGTAATTTTTACATTTTCTATATGGCATGCCAGCCCCAAAGATAGTAGCATATTCTTGCACAATAGTCATGCAAATGTGTGAAAATGTGCTTTTCTCACATTGAAGATCCTCCTCCTCCTTCCCAGTGCCTCCTTCCTCATTCTCTTCCTTTTTTCACATGTTCCTGGAAGAAGAAGTAAGGGATTCCAGGCCTTTCTCATGCTGGGTTTAAGGACAGCAGGAGTATACTTAAAATCCAGTTTTTTTTTTTCCCCACTAGGCAGCATCCAGTTTCTTCAGAACTCATTTGGCATTGATTATTTTATACCTTGTTTACCTGTGTGAAGGTATAAATGATTGGCAAGAGCAGGACAAACAGATGTAAGCAATATAGGGGTCATGTGGCCAACATGTTAGAGCAGTTTTACAGTAACATTGTGAGTGGTTGGAAAGATGCATTTTCCTTTCATTAAATATTAGCAGAATCAGATGATAAAGCTTACCAGGCAGTCTCCTTGTCTTCCCTGTCTCTAGACAGCCGTACACTTAAAAAAATAAAAACCAAAACAAAGCTCAGAATTCCTGATACTGTAGTCTTATAATTCTTCCAGAATAAATATTTATAATTCCCATTCTTTGTTATTTCCAAGTAATATGGTGTTCACGCAGTCTGTCTTATCTACATATGTTCTGTTGTAATTCAAAGTTGTTCAGATTAGTGAAAATAGGATATTGTTCCATTATTTATATAACTATATCTATTATCTATATATATAGACTTGAAAAAATGATATCCTATCTCTCTTTTTCTAAAGGACTCACGTTTTCGGCTATTGCCTGCAGGTCCTATTTCCAACCCTTTTATCATGTATCTCTCATATTCCTTGAATATTTTTTTAAAGGGTAAATTCTGTATTTTACTCCTCAGGCATCTTCAAGAAGGTGAGGCCCTGGGAATCTATGGTTTTTACAAGATTCCTAGGCTATTTTTATGCACTGAAAATTTTGAGAAACCAGAATAACAGCATCGGTCTTCTTTCACAGAATATTTTAATGAATGTTTCCTGCTGCTCTGGATAGTAGCATTGTTTTCCACATTAGCTGGCTGCCTTATCTAAGCAGGTACATGTTCTCTGTGGTCTTTCATTATCCACAGACAAAATGCAGATAGTAGTCTTACTAACACATAGCAAGAGGCTTCAGAGAGATTGGATGCACATTGTTATTGAAAAAGTACATAAATATTTGGAACACACACACACACACATACACACACACACACATTTTTTTTTTTTCTGGGAGAAATAGCTGAAGGAAAACAAGTCTATCTCCATGTGGAACCCAAACACTTCAATTAGTCTTTACCTGTTAACTAGGCATTTGTCTTATATATTAGCCTAGGTACATTGCTGTTATTGGAGTATGGTTTATGATATTTAGGTATCCATACTTGTGCTTTATTTTAATTCTTATTCTGACAATTAAAAAGAGGGACAGATTTTTAAAAGATGCACATTTTGAAGTGCTTGCTTCAATTCGGTTCTCTTTTGAGCGTAGTATTCTTGACATCAACTTCCACCGTCATTGACGTTAAACATAGAAAGTCGGGTAGATTCATAGACCATTAGATGGTCCTTCAGCCTCTGCATAGGTGGCCCCCGAAATAAAGCCTCAGAGTAGAGGTTTAATTGGACCAATTCCACCAAAAGGATATATTTTCATGATGCATCACATGAACCAGGACTCGATAGGCACAATTTCTACATTCTAAGCACTAATGATTCAAGCTAGGACAGTGGTCCTGGGGATTATTATCTAAACCTGGTATGAGATTTCGAGATCATGATGTACTGGGGCTTGAGGCTTAATAGATTAAAGATCCTGATTAGAGATACCCAAAAGTTCAGAAAAGATGACTCTGCTTCCTGTTATTGTTTTTTTTCTCACTTAAAAAGATTTTTTTTTTTTTGGCTAGTTTTACTTTGATAGTTATCTTTGGCTTGATAATTAGAAGATTAATCAGTTATTGTACACTAAACTAATGAGTGCATTCTGAGCATGCATTAAGGAATCAGTAAGTTGCCCTATACGTTTTCTCTCCTATGGATTCAGGAAGAATTTGTTGTCCAGGGACTGGTCAATATAGAAAGGAATCAAGTTAACCATGGCCACTAGGGTAACTTGATCTAGAAGCCTTCACTGTTCCTGGAACCGTTCTCAAAATCATTTCTTTCACCTATTGCTTCGCTTCACCCTCTCAGCCAGGCTGCACGGGGCAGTGCCCTGAGGATGTCCGTGGCCCCACTGAATCATGATGGAGGTGAGAACTCAATTGTGGAATCTGACTTTGTTGAACATCAGAGGAATGATAGAATGAGAACTGACTGACTCAGAGCCTAACTTGTGAAGGAAATGGAAGCATAATTCTTATAGTTGTAGGCCCAGGTGCAAGGAGACTCCAACAGGACACGATGATGAGACAATTTAATATGGAGAGGTAAATAGTACAGATGTATCCAGATGTAAATTTGTTTAAGAAGGAGCCTTGTAAGAAGGACAATAAAATACTGCAAATTCCATGCAGACTGTACTCTCTCTTCAGGGTGATGATGGCCACTGGCTGGCACCACATTTCCCTTTGCTAAGAACCCCATAAGCTTATCATGGCCAAAGTTATTGAACTCTTACCGTGTGGTAGCCTTTTTAAAGCCTCACAACAATTCCTAGTGGTATTTTCTTACTATCTTCCTTCTTTTACAGATGAGGAAATTGAAGTTTTGAAATATTAACTCTTCTAAAATCACACAACCAGCAGGGGAAGACCTGGTTCTGAGTCAGGCTGTCCAGCTTCAGGGTATTCGCTCCTACACATGACATACGGTGTTTCCTTAGGGTGAGGAACTGGGGAAGCATTCAAGCCGATAAAAGCGAATGAGTATGTCTGAATTATTTTGTGGAATTATTTAAATTATTTAAGAAACTAGTTGACTCTCATGATTTTGGAACTGGGAGGTAGAAGTTCAGAGCCCTAATAGTTAAGAAATACTTCCAGAATCTTTTATTTGCAACTAGGGAAAATAAATTGCATTGCCAAGTACTTCTCATTCCTTTAGTTTTCCAGAGCTAACCAGGCAGTTTTTATTCATTTGATTTCCACAAAGCTAGAATGACCCAAAGCTTTTGTTAGTCAGTATTACTTGGCATTTTGCCAAGTTCCACCTAATCTGTGTTGGCTTTGTTATGGGTATTGTCTATTGTGCTTTGAAATAAGGTGGAAATTATGTGCTTTAATACTGAGCTGTCCTAATGCCTACCCAGAGAGTGTCATCTGTGATGATTCCATAATGGGTTTCCTCAAGGGGTGCCCAACATTCTGAAGACTCAGGACCTCATTTATTTTTCTCCTTACAGTCTATGTAGTACTTATCACTGGCTCTGGACAGGTGCTTGCCCCTCCTTGATCATCTATTTCCTGTTTAGCCATGATGGAATTACTGTTTACATTTCCTATTTAACTCCTGAAACTTAGATTTAATCAGATAGAACAATGTTTACATTTCCTGTTTCTTTTCTACTTAAATCAACCCGGTATACATTCAGCCTTTGCCCAATGATGAGGGTGACATCTATCCCAGCTAAACATAGATGTTTTTATTTTCATTTCCTCATCTACCTATTGCTTTCAAAACAGACTTGGTCTGGATTTCATTTTCTAAATTCTAACCTGGATAATATATCAAAATGTCATTCAACTTTGAATTCCATATGTTTTCAAATCCTACTCGCTTAATAAATATTAATTGAATAAATGAATGAATTTAAAATGGGTTAAAGATTAGATTCTCCAGGTAAAGAACTTCATAATTAACCACCAGTGGGGCCTTTCCTATTGTTCAGTGTTTTGCACAGTCTTTGAAGTCTGCAGTGGTGCTGCATGTCATATATCGTTTTATGATGTTGATTTGCACAGGCTTGTATTGTGCAGTTAAGTCTGATTGGTAATGTTTGGCAAATAGGAGGGATCTATAATTTGCCAACGATTCAAACATGTTGCCATAAAAACTGTTTTGTTTGCTTCCTTGGTTTATTTAAATTGGTGTATGTATGCACATACATATATATGAAGCTTGATTAGAGATCAGACTGTCACATCTTGCATATTTGAATTTTTTATACAGCTTTTCTTTTAGTTTATCATTTGGTCATTTGTACAAGTAGAAGAGCCCCTTTCTAATTACTTACATGTAAGTATGTGGGTCAATTTCAAATATATAATTAGGAGTTGCTACCAACAATAGTAGAACAAAATCTGATGGATTTTACTGTTTTCGACACTTTTGAACAATGTTGAGGGTTAAAGTCAGCCAAGATAGTTGACTAATTTGGTTAAAGAATTTCAATGCAAATGTACAATTTATAAATACAGTTTAAGAGATCTAAAATTAATACACTAAGACAGAAAAAGCTCTGCAACAATTACTTGACTGACTTATCTTTCCTTGATTAGAATCTTTTAGATGGTTATATGAAGGAACTTAGTGTTCTCTTAGTGTATAAACAGGATTTATTTGTCCAATGTTTATTTTTGTGCTAACCATTAATTATAAAGATGACAGGCATGTTTTATTTGTGGCTACTGAGTGACAGAGAGGTATCCTGGGTCCATCCCAGATGTGATCTCACTTATCTTCTACTTCTCTATGCTAACCTTGGCAGGGTGAAAGTCTGGGCTTCTTAAGGGTTCCTACATACAGTTTTTATGCTGGCTGGAATGGAAGGAAGGTTGGCCTTGGAATCCAGAAACCTGGATTTTAGGTTCTGCTGTATAATAACAAACTGTGTGATCTTTAGAAAACTTCGTTACTCAGATCTCCATTTTCTTACCTGTTAAGATATAATAAAGATTGAACTTTCATCTAGCACAGACATGCTAAGTTAGATCTGTTTTATTTATATCCCTGAGTCTGGAAAAATATTATCTTCTTGAGCAATGGAAAATTGAACTACTTTGTGTAGCTAAAGTGAACCCGGGGCTATTCATGGCCTTTAATCCAATCAGGAAACCCTGGGTTCTGGCTACTGGGAGCAGTAAAGGTAAAGTGGCTAATAATGATGCAATGGCCACAGCACTGTGATTAACAGTCACTTATTAAGTATCAGGTGATATGCAGTTTTCAGATATTATCTATTCTCACCACAAGCCTGTGAAGTAGGTTTTGCATGTGAGAAAATTGAGGGCTAGAGAGTTTAACAATTAGTTGAAGATTATGAGCCTGGTGATTTTCCGAACTAGGATTCGAATCTAGGATCTGCTTCAGTCTAACAATCAGTCGTGATTTCCTAAGTTCTACCACTTCTATCTGCAAAAACTCCTTCATTTAACAAATATTTATTGTAACATACCATGTACTGGGCACTGCTCCAGAACAGATGATTGTGATATAGAATAGAACAGACAAAAGGCCTTCCTTCATGGAGCTTACATCCTAGCAGGGGCAGATAGCAACTCTAGATGTAATAAATAAATGGGTTGCATGGTGTTTGAACAGATGGTAAGTGCTATGGAAAAAGCAAAAGCAAACCTGGGTGAAGGGAGTTGGAAATGTGTGTGAATGGAGTGTGGGTTACAATTCTGAATCGGGTTGTCAGGGTAGGTATCATTAGGATCATTATTTTTGATAAAGGACTGAAGAGAAGTAAGAAAATTAGTTATATGGGGACCTGATAGAATTGCATTCTGGGTAGAGAGAGCAACGGGATTGTAAATGGGGAGTGTGCCTGTTTGTAATAATTCAGTTATTTCTGACAGAATAAATGTCCACAATAAGGAAGACGTTGAGAGCCAAGTTTAGACACTTCCATTTCTCCTTGTGGTTTTGTTTAGTTGTTTTATAAGCAGGTTGACCCTTTTCATTCTTCTTATCAGTATGTTCCATCTGGCTTACCCAGCAGTCTACTTGAAAAATTTGTTTCCCAGAAGAGGCTTTTCAGTCTTCATTTAACTTTGCTCTGACATAACAGTTCTCAAACTTTCTGATCTCCAGATACTTTTATACTCTTAAAAATTGTTGAGGACTCAAAGAGTTGTTGTTTACATGGGTTACACTTGTTAATATATAATGTGTTAGAAATTAAAATGGAAAATTTAACTTTTTAAAAATAATAAACTTGTTGCATGTTAATATAAATAACATATATTTATGAAAAATAACTATTTTCCCAACACCCTCCAAAAATGCATTTTGAAAATTTCCTTAATGGTTGGCTTAATAGAAGGCAGCTATATTCTCATTCCTGCTTCTGTATTTAATCTGTTGCAATATGTTGTTTGAGTTGAAGCTTATAAAGAAAGTCTGAAGATGGATTGACTCTGAGTTTGTAGTTAATAAAGCACTGTCAGCATAGCCATGCTTGTTAAACTGTGCATTATAAGATGGCCAGAGACAGGTAGGTCATTAAAAAAACGTAGACAAAGCAATCCTAAGAGCTGTCCAGTGGGCCTTATCAGCCCCATGTTCTCATGCTCAGTGTCTTTGCCTAACTTACTGCATAAAAGTTCTGGTGGCTTCCTCATTACCTAAAAACGTAATTCATATTCCTTACCCTGGTTCACAGGACCATTACTAGGGACCTCTGTGGTCCTCTTTGACCTTAAACATCTGCTCATTTGCTCTCATTCACCATGGTGCAGTCACAGTGACAGCATTTCAGTTTCAGAAGCTGATTTGAATTCTCAGTTTAATTGGTGATTGCCTGTTAAATAGTCTTCCTAAATATTTACTTGGGGTACAGCTAAGAGGCAGACCCCATTTTGGAAATAATTTATTTAATAAAAGCAATAAAATTGTGAGAAAGATGAAATATTTTTGGATTTTTAAAAAACACCCATTTAATCAGTAAATATTTATGTTATACCTACTATGTGCCAGGCATCATTTTAGGCAATTGAGTGATATCGATGAACAAAATAAAGATTTCTATGCTTGTGGAGCTTAGATTTCAGCTTACGAGACAGACAATAAACAGAATAAGTAAATCAGGTAGTATTGGTAAAATGTAGTAAGTGCTATGAGAAAAAAAGTAGAGAAAAAGTAGTTGAAAAAGAGGGATACAAATGGGAGGAAAGAAGATGACATCTGAGCAAAGACCAGGAGGAGGTGGGAAGTTATCCATTCAGATAAAAGTGGAGAAAGGGTCTTAGAGCAAAGGCCCTAAGGCTGCCTGGCCTGTGGGAGGAAAGCCAGGTGGCCAGGCTAGGGTAGCTGAGCAGAGCAAGTGGGAAGTGTGTTCAGCAAGGTAATGGTGTGTGTCCATGAGAGAGAGAGAGAGAGAGAGAGAGAGAGAGAGAGAGAGAGAGAGAGAGTGTGTGTGTGTAATTTCAAATGTTATTTATGCAATGGAGAACCATCAAAATCTTACAAGTTCTTTTAATTCATATAATTTTATAATCTGTAAAAACTTATGTTAAAGTGATTTGAATTGTGTTTTGGCAAGAATTGAAGAGTCAAGTGAAAGGGGTTTTATGAAAATGACAGTAACTGAAATATTTTCTTCTTGCAGTGCAGGGCAGAAAGGTTTTAAATGATTATTTGACCTCTAAGCCATTCATTCCCACCCTCCAACCCCGAAAAGAAAAAAAAAAAAAGAGCTGCATTTGCTCAGGGAAATGGGAAAGTCATTGGATAGAGTATCAGATTCCAGTCAAGAGGGGTTTGGTAGTGGGCTGTTGTCTCCTACTCAGAAAGCAGCCCCCCAAATCTGGGAAGAATCTGCCTTCTCTGTGTTCTGGGCCATCTGGAGAGTAGAAGTGCCTAGTGCTGTATTGAATGGGATGTGAAATGCTACACAGGACACTGGACCAGCAACTTCAGCTTCCCCTGGAAACTTGGTCAAAATGTGGATTCTCAGGTCTGAGTGCTGGCCACACCAAGCTTTTATAAAAAAGTGAGGCCTCTATTCTTCCTTTTATAACAGAGGTTTTCAACTTTGGCTGTACTTTAGACTCCCTGGGAAATTTAAGAATGCCAAACAAAATAAACAAGCAACGCCTGTGTACCAGAGATTCTCATTTAATTAGCCTAAGGATAGGCCAAAGGCAAGGGCATCAGTATTTTTTAACTCTCCCTAAATAAGGTCTAACTTGCAGAATCACTATAGGACAGATTTCTCATCCTCAGCACTACTGGCCTTTTGAACAGGATAATTCTTTGCTGTGGGGATTGTCCTGCTCATTATAGGATATTTAGCTCCATTCTTGACTTTTATCTATTAGATGTCCATACCCCTGCCCCCATTTGTGACAACCACAAATATCTGCAGATATTGCTGAATATCCCTTGAGGGGAAAAATTATCTCAGTAGAGAGCTATTACTCTATAGCAAGAGTTCTCAAAGTTTACTGCAGCATTGCCCAGGGGAAATGTAATGTTAACCACATATGCAAGTACAAAAATTTTAGTAGTCGCATTGAAGTAAGCAAAATAAAACAGGTGAAACCAATTTTAATAATGTAGCTAATTTAACCCACTATTTCTAAAATAGTATGTCACTCTGCATTCAATATAAAAATTTTTAATAAGGAGTTTTACATTCTTTTTTCAGGTCCTTGGAATCTGGTATGTAGTCTACATTTGCAGCCTATTTCAGTTCAGACTACACACATTTTGAGTGCTCAATGGCCACACATGGCTGGCTAGTGGCTGTTGGATTAGCTGCCAGAATCATCTTGAGGGTTGCTTAAAGTATAGATTGCTGGAACCCACCCCCAGAAGTTCTGATTCAATAGGTCTGGGATTTTGCATTTCTAATAAGTTTCCAGGTAATGACCATAACCCTAACCCTAAAGCTGCTGGTTTGGTGACCACAGTTTGAGAACTAGTGATAGAGAGAAACCCTAGGCCCTTTGTTATTCAAAACTGTGGTTTGTAGACCAGTAGCAGACCTTGGAGCCCTGTAAGAAAATCAGTCACAATTTCAGATCTCACCCTTGACCTATTAAACTGGAATCTGCATTTTAACAAAAATGTTAAAAGTTAGAACAGGAGACTTGCCTGGGTCAAACCTCCCTTTAGTCTCTATCATAGTGGTCTGTTTGTCTTTTTCTTAGAACTTTTCTCAGTTCTTTTATTCTGGTTTTTTTTTTTTTCATCTAACTGAAGAATGTAGGATTTCTTCCCCCCTCCACTTTTTTTTTTCTTATTAAGCATTCTCTATCGAAGGCCTAGTACAATGAGTTGCACATAATAGGCACTTAAATATTTATGAATTTAATGATATAAAAGAAGAGAAGCCTGGGAACAATGATTAGGTATATTTTTCTGGCTTTAGAAATTTAGATAAAAATGTGTTTGAAGATGAGTTGAATACCAGGATTCAGAAGCCAAACATGTGGCTCCTGTAGACCTGGAAGGTGAAATGGTCCTTCCTGTGAACTTCACCTGTACCCAGGATACAGGGGTGATTCACCTTGAAAGAATTGCCTTATGGGAAGCTTGACAGATTCTTCTTCCTGGCAAGGTGGAGACACATATTTTTCCTTTTAGAGGAGTAGAAATGCTCTACCTGTTTGTGACATCACAGAGCACCCATGAGGTGTTCTTGGGATGGCCTTCAGTGCCTGTGAGTACCAGTAACCACATAGGCTTCTTTACACATCCATGGCCAGTTGGCATTCCAAAGGCATCATGGTCAAACTGACTCAGTTCTAAATCACCAGTCACATTACAGAATGGAAATTTGGTTTCCAAAGGGAATTACTGATGTTACAATGGCTGGCTAAAGGATATACATTTTTTTTTTCACAAATAAAAATAGTGTCTGGACTTTTGAATTAGTTTCATTTTTTTTTCTTATGCTTTTTATAGAAAATAGTTTCTCCATACTTCTTTTGGGAAAAGACAGTTAAACCCTTTTTTTTCTTCTGAGATTTAGGGTTAAGTGTGAATTAACCAATGGATTTGTTAACTATATCCCTTAATGTGCACAAACAACTTGTGTGTAGACAGATGGAAAGATGAAGTAATTCAGTGGTTACTTTCAGAGGAGGGCAAAAGTGAGAAAAAAGCAGAAATGAACAAAAATTTCATAATATTTTTTTGCAATCTACGCCATTGCTCTGTTTTTCACTGATGTCAGGCTTTTGAAAAACTTCAGACTACATAAAAGTAAAATGTCTGTTTTTATGTTCTATGAGGGTATTTAAATGAGAAACAACGACATTATGAGCAATGATTAATGAGCAATGATTGCCCAGATGTTGAAGCAGGAGGACAGGCCAGTTTGGAGTGATACAGCTAGCTGGCTGAGATGACATCGAATCATTGTTAACTTCACCCATAGATGTACTACAATGTTTTGCAGTCGAAGGGTATATACTTTTAAGAGCATGTAGTTTGTTCCTTGTTTTCAATTCGAAGCAATTTCTCTTTTAAATCTGAAAGGGGGTCAATGAAAAAGATGGGTCAGTGGAGCCATATAATCACAGGTATGTACTGAGGGAATGCTTCAAAGGAGATGCTTGTCTATGATTATGATGAAAAACTACTTAAACTATGAAAAATCTGTCAGGAAGCGAGAAAGTGTGAGATTTGCTGCAATTCAGTCAATGAATTTTTGAATTCATTGAAAGTTTGGAATGATGGCCTGCTACCAAACTTCCCCTGGCTTAGTGGGAACACATGTGGTTACAAAGTGTCCGATACAAGTTACTTGATGCATCTCTAACAGTTAGTAGATAAATAATTCTGCTCCATGCTCTTTGCTCTGGCAACCATAGAATAGCTACTTAACTGGGGAAAGACCTTTGCTCTGATTCCTTGGGTAAGTGTGAAAATTCCCTGACCAGGATATGCTCTATCGTAACTTAATCAGTGAGCATAAAGTTCTGTTGGCCATTGATGGCAAAGCTTCCAAGATAGCATAGCTTCAAGGATGGGGACTGTACTGGAGTGAGGAATGGTAGTTATGTAGGGGAAATAGAAGATGAAAATAAAGAGAGCCCTATGTAATTACAAAGTAGGAAGTTCACCACCCTTGTTACAAAGGTCATTAGGAGAGGAGAAATACAGACTAAACAAGAGCTAAAAATTTAGATGCTGATAGCATTTAAAAGGAAATTATGATAAAGGAAACATTGTTTGAAATTGGACTGTGCTGCCTCTGTACATCATCTCATTCATCTCCAAGTAATCCTCCAAGACACACTGCACAGAAGTTCTTCCCATTAAGTAGGTGAAGAAGCTCAAGCACATTTAGTGACATAACTGACTTTCTGGCTCACCTAGGGACAGAGATAAAGTGAAAATCAGAACTTTGATACTGAATTTGCTTTGACAGCTTCTCTGGGACCTCTTCTAGTTGCAGTTGTCAGGATTTATGAGCATCTCACAACCAGTTCCAAGAAAACACTCTGCCTAGGAAGAAAGTTGGGAAGTGCAACACTTGTCCCTATCCTTTAAAAAAGGGACAATATACTGACTTCCTGATTTATGCCTTAGCTGCCTTTCATCTAAAATTTTCCATTCATCCTTTTCATTTTGAAGTCAAATAAGCATGATTACTTCATATAAGTATTCTGCAATTTAACTTCTTTGAATTTATCCTCTGTCTATTGATGTCTTTCTAACCCTTGGCATCTGCAACCATAGTCACTTACTTAAAAATATATTTGTTTTATTAATAAAATAATTACTATTACTGCTTCAATTTTCAAAATATTTTATAGGCGATAATGAACCCTCATGGTTTCTTGTTGATACAGATAAGTTGGGAAGGAGATCAAGTTTGTTTTAGCTGATATTAATCTGCAATCAAGCTGAGAGCAAAATAGACAATATTGCATTTAAGTGTTTAAAGGGCATGTCATTGTTTGCTAAGAAAATATTCATGTTTTTGAAGCTTTTGTAAAAGGGTTTGATCTCCAGATTGCACATTTTGTTATGCACATATTTTTTTTGCTGTGGTTATTACTAGTGGGGAAGATGTTTATAAAGCTAAACTTACAGAGCTTTAACTACATTGGTAAAATGACAACAAGCACAAATAGCAACAAACCTTCAGCACATACTGATTGTTTTGGAGACAGGCTGCCCAAACTCACAACATGGGTCATCTAACAGGCATCCGCTCATCTTCTTCAGTCAACCTTCAAGGTAAAGGCTATATCCCTAGTGTCCTTCATTTCCCCATTCGTGACCTATCAGCACAGATTTATCTTAAATCAGCTAATGTTTTTAGCCTGATATTTTTCAGCACCTGGAGGGATAATAAAATCTAGGAGTTTACCACCCTCTAACTAGAGCAGTGTTGTAGAGTTGAATTGAGAAGTTTGCTTGATTGGATTCTCTAAGCTGTTCAGTCAGAATCTAACTTGGTTACAGAGCTAATGGGAATGGTTATATGAGGGAAGAACAAGAGGATCCACCCAGCTGGTTGTGACTCCAAGGTAAAAAATGCACTGAAGTAATCCACTGTGTGTATAGTTATGCCCTCCACCTGTGACTATATGACAGTTATAATTAGGTGCATAGATGGCCTGCTAGTCATGGATACTTTACATAAACATAAGTGTAATATTGAATGCCTGATCCTCATAAAGTAATGTTCCTCCCATGGCCACTCCTTCTAGGTGCCTAATATAGCACAGCTTCAGAAAAGAATCCTTACCAGATTATGTCTTTAAGTGACTCATTCTTTCTTGCTAACATTTGAGGATAAACATTCAAAGAACTTTCAAGTAGGGGCAATTTGTTGAGTTTACAGTGATTGAGAAAAATAATTTGCTTTATTAGAAGTCTCAAAATTTTGCTTCTTAAATATTTTGTAGGTTGTATTGCATATATTATCAACTCAGTCTAATGTTTTACACAAACTGCCAGGAGGAAGGGAGCTACATGACTGAGAAATACTTGCCATGAGTCATTGTAGTAACGGTAATAGCATGGATGTGCTCTTCTATATGATGAAATTGGTGATGGGAGGTAGAATTTGAGTGTTCTCAAATTCCATTGCATAGTGCAGAGTTTCCCAAACTGACAGAATCATAAAAATAATTTGGGGGTACTTATTACGTATTTGGGCCTCCCCCAGACAACTGTATCAGATTATCCAATGGTAGGATCTGGGAATATGTGTTTTTAACAAGGACCTTAGATTATTCTTATGATTATGCAAATTTGGGACATTTACCTTGATGGATATTGTAGGAAGCCTCTAGGCTCTTTTAATTACAACCAACACTTTAATCATATTCAAAATTTGTTTAAAGCACATCTGTCTTAGTTTGTTCTTTAAGGTAGGCAGGACGAGTATTGCTACCTTTATTTTGCAGATACAATGTCAACTTACCTAAGCCAACAGTTCTTAAGATTTTGGTTGATAATAAGAGCAATCAAAGATTTTGGGGTGGTGAAGGCTGGTTAGTTACTCTGCCATAACTGTGTGGCCAGGATATAACAAGGGCATGTTTAGATGGTAGTCTGTGACATATATGGACATTTGCTAGACATTTATTAGAGAAGCAGGCACAAAATGGGTCTGTCAATCTGAGGAAGCTCTAGTGCACTTTTTGAGGTTTTTAAACCACACTTCATAAGAAAGGTTCACTTAAGATATACAAGGCTACATTCAGCGTTGGATTCTGTGCCCTCCTAAACTATTGGCTAGATATGAAACGATTAGAGACTATCTCAGGTGCTGTCTCTAGAGAATTCTGGGTCTTGGCCTCAGTGGATTCTTCTACCCTGCTAAGGCAGAGGTAGAGGTTGTAGTCTTAAATACTATTAACTCTGCCTGTGAGGGTGCCCAGTTCTACTGTCCTTCATGATGATTTTCAAGTCACTAAATACCCTTTTATGATATTCAAAATATGTTGTTTCTTTGCCTGGATCACTTGAAAAGGTAAGCCCTTTTCATTCTTTAATACAGCAATTCAAGCGCCTTCTTGAAAGTATTTTTTGTTTCTGTAAGATTTTGCTACTCATAATCCACAGACCAGTATCACTTGGGAGCTTGTTAGAAATGAAGATTCTCAGTCCCACTTAAGACCTACTGACCCAGAATCTTTATTTTAATAAGATTCCTGGTGATTTGGAAGCACAATAAAGTTTGAGAAACACTAATCTAGAAGTTAGGTGTTCCCCGTTTGTGCTTTCTAATATATGATAAAACTGTGATACATGGAATTGCATAATACATATTTTTTGTCACTTCTAGATTAGTCATCATGTCTTACTCATTTATCCAATCCTGTTACCTGGTACCTATGGGGTGCTTAATTCATGTTGAATAAATGAATAAGATACTTGCTCATGACAAAATTAGTTGTTCAAAACTAAATGCAAGTTTCTCAGACTTCTAGCTGGCTTATGTGTCCTCACACCCTCAAAGTCAGAATGAGTAGAAAACAGGATATTGCCAAGAAATAGTCAGAAAGCAGTGGCATGATGGGAAAATCATGAGGAATGGATATGGTCTATAGTAGGGAGAGGGCAGAGTCAACTAAGGGGAACATGTGAGGCAGGGGTTCTGAATACTTTTTCTGTCCCAACCCACCTAAGAGAAGAGACAGATTTTCAGCAGTAAGAATGGCTAGCTAAAACGGAAGTTTTCTTCAGGACTCCTTTCTCAATTATGTAATTCTGCTACAGTCCACACCCCATTTTTCTTTTTAAACTCACTGAGACAAATGGTAAGCTCAGTGTCTGGTGTTGTGAGTGGAGCAGGAGGACACTGAGAAATAGTAGGTATGAAGAGCGCATACTGAGTTTGGAACCAAGTGTTTGGAATGGGTGGATAGATTCAGATATCTAATGTGGCAGATTAGGTTTAGGTGTCTAGGAAATCAGCATACCCTAGGAAAGAGCTCATAATAAGAGGTTCTATCAGAGTGAGGGCTTGTGCAAAATCAGGGCTCCAGACACTTAACACCTGGGCAGTACTTATTCTACAACTCCCTCTCTCAACCACGTCTCTTTTGGGCTGTTAACTAAGCACCTAATGGTGGCTAAAGTTAGCCACCATTAGTTAAAGTTAAAGAGGGCTTGGAGTTACTATGGAAGTGCAAAATGGTTTTGGTACTTTCCCAGCATCCAGTGGATAGAGGTAGGATAATATCCAGCCTGTAATTAAGAGGAAAATGTTTTTCTTTCTTTACTTTGGTTCGTTCTCATGGGCAATTATCAGGAAACTGGAATGGTGTGGGGGATAATATTTAGAAGGGTCAAGGGGTTTGAAAGCTACTAAAGGCTTTTGGCCTAAGGCAGGGGGTTTAAAATAGAAAGCCTAAGGAAGCCAGTAGGTGATGTATAAACTGAAGCTGGGGTGGAGAAGTCAGGGATATAATGAAGAGCAAAGCCCTGTTTGAAGGGTAAGCTCCAGTTGGTAGTGCCATGTGGGAATCTGGACCAAATATAGAAACTAAAACTTTGGACTCAAATATAAAAACCAACAATCTATTTTTTTTTTAATGAAAAATCTTCATTTTTAAAGCTTGGCAACTAATTTCCAAGGTATAGGATACTGTGAGGGCAGGAGTCAGTGTGATCAGTGCCAGTTTGCCAGTCTAGCCTCAGGAAACTTTTGGCTACAAGTATTGCAGGACTTCTGTCTCCTGGGTGCTTTGGGGTCCCTTTGTGTCCTTTTAAGAACCACAAATACTTGGAGAGAAATCAAAAGAAGAGAAACAAGAAGCTGATTACTTAAGGCTTGTCATAGTTGAAATGAAATCAATCATCTCTCTCTCTAACCACCTTCTAAATCATCAAAATCAAAAAGAAGCACAAGTGAAATCAAATAAAAGATGAGCTGAAATTCAGGGTCACAGTCTGGATACAGCTGGAGGTTGACAAAAAGGAACCCTGTCTGAGGAATCAGTGGGCAGAGTCCAGGTTGAATCTTAGGAAACCCAGAGCATCAGGCAGCAAGCACTGTGCTGAGACCCGAGTATTAAACTTCTTATGGAGATATTGTCAGAGGGAGTGGGATGTTTTGTGTTTTCTGTTTCTGGCTTACCTCGACTTCTCAGCAATAAATAAAAGCAGAATAATTTTTAGGTGAAATGGCTGTCTCACCTGACCAAAACAGCTGGGCATGGTGAGGAGGACAGGAACTTTATCAGAATGTGGGCAAGACAAGCGCAACAGAATTAAGAAATGAAGCTAAACTCACCAAAGCCTTCTTTTACAGGATAAAAAGCTAATATGATGGCAGTAGGTATCTGCCTCTTTAGTCCTGTTCCAATATGGATTCGTGCATGCATATTTCTTTAGTATAGCTATCATTTTGAGGTCACTGTTCACTGTCCTTTGGATTCTCATCACTCCTCCCTTTTTGGATCTCCTGTTCCAAATCCTTTTATGCCATTAATATTAGTATCCTGTGGCTTTAACAAATTACCATAGCCTTGGTGGCTAGGAAATTCATCGCCCTACCGTTTTGGAGGACAGTGTCGAAAATCATTTCACTGAGTTACAGTCAAGATCTTGACAGGACCATGTTTTCTCTGGAGACTCTAGGGAAAATCTGTTCCTTGCCTTTCCACCTTCTGGTGGTTGCCAGCATTCCTTGGCTTGTGGCTATATCACTCCGACCTTTAAGGCCAAAGTCTTCAAATCTCTCCTGGCTCCATGGTCACATTGTTTTCTCTTCTCTCTCTTTCAAATATCCACCTGCCTCTCTCATAAGGATACATATGATGCATTTAGGGTTCACCTGGGTAATCAGTCTAAGCTAAAGCCTCTCAAGATAGTTAATAACATCTGTAAAGGTACTTTTCCCATATAAGGAAACATTTAGGTTCCAAGGGTTAGGAAGTGAATATTCTTTTGTGGAAAGGGACATTTTTTCAGACTATAGCACCATGTCTCCTTTCTTGATATTCATATGTGCTCTCTCTCTCTCTTCCTTTCCTTCCCTCCCTCCCTCCCCCGCCTTTTTTTTTTTTTTTTTTTAGAAAACATACATAATAGCTGCAGAGAATTAATGCATGGGAAAACTATTTTGATCCTACAATTTTTATTCTATGCTCACATTTATGACTTCATGCGTAGAATGTTAGGATGAAAATATTGCTCTTCCAAAACACATTGGTATGGCAGCACGTGTCTCTTTACTCACTGTTCTTCAGCAGTTCTATTTCAGAATTGTTTAAGCATTTGAGGGATTGATTTGTAAGTAATTCGAAGTGTCTGCGATAGAACTATTTTGGGGAAATAAGTCTTTTAACTTGTGTTTGCACTTGTTCAAAGACTATTGGAAAATTTTAATCAAGTTATTCAATGAATGGAACACAAAAATTTAGCTTTGGAATTCTTTATTCCATTGCAGTTATTAAAATAAATCTTGAGCATAGGAAGGCAGTGACATTACAGAAACAATTAAGGTATTGAACAATAAATGATGAGAGCTCAAATGCTGTTTTAATTTTTAAAATCTCTTAATTTTGAGGATTATCTTGTTTTGTGGTAAAAATATTTTGATGGAGTTTCTAGGTTTAATTTGTAAATTTATTTATTTTTTTTGGTACCAGAATGGGACATACTGTGAAGGTTTTTAATTTTCCAGTGTTTTGAATTTTGTTTCATCATGAAGAGAATTTAGATGATAAATTTTATCTTGTAAAAACTGAACACCTTTTTTGTCTTAGGTTGACTTTCCCAAAAGCAGACTCTGAAGTGAAGATTTGTGTTAATTTATTAGTAAATGTTCCCAGGAGAAATAGGAGTTTGGAGTAATGGAATTGGAAAGGGAATTTGGCTGAACAAGGGCATGGGCATGGTATCAAGCAAAATCACATCCGGGAAACTGTCTCAGGTCTGCAGTGCAGATTTGAAGGTTACACTTTAGAGTCTTCTTCATCAGGTGGAATGGAGCTAGAGAGGACTTACATACCAGTCATGATTAAAGTCTTCCCCCGGAAGGAGGTAAATTCCCAGGAGGTTCCTGCTTTCTATGAGCTTGCCAAGGGGTTCTGGCACCCTTAGGCCAACTACCTGACAGATGCTGACTATGAAAATGAAAGTGCACAGAGCAGTTGGGTGGCCAGGTTGGTAAAGAATCGAAAGGAATGTGGGTGGAGCAAGACCAGTGCCAGTTGTATCCTACCCTGTCCAGTGCCCTGCCTGGGGCTAAACCGCAGTCTTAGCCCATATCCTGGTCTGTTCTGTGTTCCTCCCTCACTACAGCAGCTGTGGCAAGGGGGAGGACTTATCTCTCTGTCTTTATTTCTCTCTTTGTTTGCTAGAACTTGAACATTTTCTTAATTAGAACAGGGTGGTGGATTCTTCATTTTTATGTGCTCAAAACAGAAAAGTATGTCCCCTGCAGTGTATTCTATCATGGTAGAATGACTGAAGTCTAGTATGTATCACTTAAACAGGAAAAAATGATCACATTTCATTGTATGAAAAGTAATGACATGGCTGTAAAAAGGAAATCATTTGAATTCTTTTAGAAACTATATGCTATAAGGTCCTAGGAAGAACTATGGAATTTGGTGGTTTGGCCTTTAGGTAGTGTTTTAATCTCTAGTTTAACATACTTTAATATTGATTTGACATTAGGTGCTAGTCTCATAAAATTGCAAATGGTGATTTTTTAATTTTTTGTAAAAATTGACTGAACTTTATATTTCATTTTATTAGTAACATTTTGAGGACAATAAAAAGATGTTTTATCAAACATAATTTAGTGTAAAGAATATAGTAAAACTTCTTAAGAATAAAAAGACTTTATCTTAGATAATAGATTTATCTTACCTCTTATTATCTATTTTTTACTTTCTAAAATGTCACAGCAACGTCAGAAACATGGGGAAGTTAAGTAAGTAAAATAATGCACAAAAAATTAAAATCCAGAGTCTTATTATTGTAGCATGACTCATCTTGTACAGAGTTTGATCTGATTTGCAAGGATGTGGAGAAAAAATGCTGTGTGTGTGTGTGTGTGTGTGTGTGTGTGTTAAACAGATTTGAATAAAGCATATAGTCCCTGGTTACATCGTCTTTGGAAGTTTAGGGCTTAAAACAAAGGGTAATTTTTCTGCTGAGAAGTACTTTTATTTATTTGTTTGTTTATTTATATATTAAAAGTCAAGCATTTACTTTTATTTTTATTTATTTTTAATTTGTTAAAATTATTGGGGCAACATTGGTTAATACAATCATGTGGGTTTCAAGCATTCTGTAATATATCATCTATGTATTACATTGTGTGTTCGCTACCCAATGTCAGATCTTCTTCCGTCACCATATATTTGAGCCCCTTTACTCTTTTCTACTTCCCCCCTTCTCTCTGTTAAGAACTGAAGTTATGTTGTCTGTGTCTATAAGTTTTTGTGTGTTTGTCATTGTGTGTTGCTTTCAACACTTTTAAATATGTGCCTCGCTCCAAAATAGAATAACAAAATGAAGAAAGAAAATGAATAAAATGAACTGACAAGCTTGTAATGGATACAAACGAACTCAAGAATCAGACTTGGGAAGGCTTCTTGCTTTGCAATTCTAATTCTGCCACTTCCTCAAGTTCTATAAGTCTCTTTAAACTGCAGGTTCTTCATCTATAAAATGTGTGTGATAATTCAAAGAAGGGTACCTTCTTTTGGAGTGTGGTGATGACCAGGTGACGTAATGATACATTGTGCCTACCATGATGCTTAATGCTTGGCTAGAGCTCAATAAATTGTAGTGACTATGATTATTATTGCATAGTTGGTATCAGACTAACAATAAGGTTCTACAGAGTGCATATTTCTGTTAGTTACTTTAAAATCGTTAACTTTAAATCCACACAGTATTATAATAGCAAATGTAAATAATATAGGCTCCCTTCCTTCCTTCTTTCCTTCTCCCTCCCTTCTTCTCTTCCTCCCTCCCTTCCTTCTTTCTTTCCTTCCGTAGGGTTGTGTGTTTTATTCAAGTTCAGAGTAATTTAAAAGACTGCCCTCCCTATCTTTTTTTTTTTTTTAACGACTGCAGCTTCTGAGACAAGATGTGATCGGGCATGTTCAGGGTGGCATGGCCATAGACTGCCCTCCCTATCTTAATCATCTGTATTATTAAATCAGAAAATGTAATCTTTCTAAAATCCCAATGAAACTACATAGAAATTCATAGAAGCCTCTCCAGGTTCAACATCAGTTTCAGCTTTCTTTTTGAGAACACACTGTATCTGTGTCTTAAAACTACTTTCAGGAATAACAAAGGTAGAACATTTTCTAGTTCCAGACACTGTGGCAGTCTGTGAATTTAATCTATTAATTCATTATAAACCTAAGCTAAAGCACATACTTAGGTCATCATTATAAAATGAATCATAAATTCAAAGCAAGCAAGCCAATGAACACACAAGGAAATAAAACCAGAGAATTTGCATTACCAAATAAAATTGCTTATTTTCTGAGATAAACTGGGATGACTGCATGTTCATCTCTCAAATGATGGATAAGTCCTGCAAGGGTTGGGTTAATAATTCTAGTTGATTTTATTATGTAAAGGTTAATAATAGACAGGCAAGTACTGGTCTGTCAGCTTAGCAAATGTTTTAAAAATCATGTTCCTAAAGAATGCTTACAAGTCAGATGGCCACTGGGCATTTTTCCTTGCAAATAGACATTTGTTGATGATTTTACTGTGAAAAATAGGTACTAGAGACTTCGTGCCAAAACTAAAACTTGTCTTGTGATACCATTTTCCTAAATAAATCATAGCATTAATATTTCTTTTTCTTAAATCCTCCCCAGAAAGAGAGGCTTTGTTTTTTTTAAAAAAACATAAAACTGATAAAGAAGGTCAAACTGCTTTTTGGATCAGACAGTACTGTTTAAGAACTCGTCTGAATTTTCTGTGACTTGGAAGAAGACATACCAGTGCTATCTGCAGAGTCCGAACACTTCTGCAATATTATTGGGAAAGTACCCAAATCCTTAATTTACTAGAAATCAGAAAATTTGGACTTTTGTTGATCTGGGACCATTCCTGACTCTATCTCTTCTGTAATATGGAGACATTGGTCTCATAGGATTTTCTGAGGGTTAAAGAAAGTGATTTATTTAGGGCTTCTACACATTACTTGCAAATTGAATAGGTACTCAATAGTGAGGTTTCCTTTTCCCTTGACTCGAAGTCCAAGACAGTGTTGGCGACTTCAGTGAACTGGCATACATAAATACAAGGTATGAATACAAGGTATAAACTGCCCAAGTGTCTAGTGTCTGGTGCAGACAATAAAAGCAACAGGAACCCAGATGATACAGAATTCATTAGGAATGCCTTGATCCATTTATAAAAAGACATGACCTGGCATTTTGGTGGAGCTGTTGTTAAGATGGAGGGTGTTTATCATAGCTCTAATGTTCAATTTATTTCATAGCACTTTATATCTTTGAAAATGATAATTTGTAAATAATGAACACGTTAGATCTTGTGGTACCAGAATACTTAATATTTTAGTGTACTCAGAATGCATTTTATTGCTAAAGTGGCCAAATGACATAGTTTATTTATCATATCCATAGGCATATTCTAAATTGCTTTCGCAGAAGTTTCAGGCTAAGACTGGTTTATCTTTGGCACATGTGTGATTTAGCAGACTTGAGTGTGACATGGTAAATGTGAATTATCAGTCTTACTAAAGATGATCTCCAGTATAGATCCATTAATGTTCAGAGCAAGCTAGTTCTGAAGTGTTTTATAAATTGATACGGTACTCTTTATAATTAGGATCTTCAGGGAACAGTTTATCAAGTTATAGTAAAGCGTTTCACTGTAAGTGCTATTGGAAAGCTCTGACAGAAAAACCACAGTTCTCAGGGGTAAGCTATATTTAAAAAAATGTAAAATATGAATTACTTCATCTCCTGTGGTAGCATTTGGAACTTCTCATGAATTGCAATTGATGATATAAAATGAAATGCAGGTGGGACTCATGAGATAGGCATACTAGAACTTTGAATTAGCCTAGAGAGTCTGTTGGAAGAGTGGAAGAGGCTTTTAGTTCAAGAGTAAGGAGAGGTGAATCCAAATACTGGCTTACCTGTGAGTACTGCTATCCTCATGCAAGTTGCTTAAATCCTTAAGCCTTAGATTCATCACCAGTAAGAAGTAGATACAATAATGACACCAAAAAAGCAACTAAATTCATTTCATAGGATTGTTGTAAAAATACTCATTGACCTACCAGGTAGTGCCAGGCACCCTGCTGAATACCAGCCCCATGACAGGGAACAAAGGTGGCATCTGTGCCCTCATAGAACTAGAGAGACAGCTAGGCACACATTCAGATACACATGAAAATACTTATATAGTCATTTCTAAGAGAGGTTCCACAGGGAGAAAGCTGTGGTTCTGAGGGTAGATTGACTTGTTAAGTTTGGAAATGCTTCGCTGAGGAAATGGCTTTTGCGCTTTGATTTAAAGGATGAGTAAGGAGTGAGGAATGGTGAGAAGTCTCAGTAGAGGGAACAGGATGTATGAAGGCCAGTTGGAGCTATCACTGAAAGAAGGCAAATGAGGCTGCAGCAGAAAGAGTGAGAAGCAACTTGTCAGTTGAGACTTGAAACGGAAAAAGGGCTTTGTAGGCAATATTAAGGATTTGGGTCTTTATCTTCAAGCAATGAAAAGTCACTGAAGGGTTTTAAGCTGTGGGATGACTTAATCAGATTTTGTGGCTTCAGAATGGAAGAAAAGCTCACTCATAAAGACCAATGAAACAATTAGGAGGCTGTTATGCTGTCTAGGTGATCAAGTGATTGCTTTGACTAGGGTATTATGAGGCTGTAGAGAGAAATAAAATAATTGGAGGGGTACTTAAGATGACTTGAGTATAGGGGTGGCTGCTAGAAATGTGTCAGGCCTGACTCCTCTGTTACTAAGTTGTCTAAATGAATGAATGGGGCTGTCTTTTGACAGAGGAAACCACTGCAGGGGAGAGAGTGTAACTGTTTTTAATACATTACTTCTGAAATGTTTGTGGGACATCCCAATGCAGGTATCAAGAATTTGGATTTTAGAGATGTCATTTTGTTATTCCTTCTTCTGCTTGTGTCTTCAACTCACTTTCTTTTGGATTTTTTCTTATCAGCCTTTTAAACATTTCCAAGAGTTTTCCAGCTTTCAAATACACACACACACACACACACACACACACACACACACACACCCCACACTTAAAAAAACCAAAACTCTTCCATATTATATTTCTCTTAGCCAATGCCCCACCTCACAGTTGAATTTCCAGAAGTCATTGTAGTCGCTGTTTCCATTTTCTTTCCTCTTAGTCACGCTTACTTTACCAGTCTTTACTTATCTCACCCCAAATGGCACAGTGCTGATCTTGTTTGACTTTCAGCCCATTCTGTGCTGTGCCTTCTTTGAAATTCAAATCAGTATGTATGACTGCTTATTTGATGTCTTAAAGGCCTCTGAAACTTGATTTATCTAAACCCAAACTCTTTGTCTACTGCCTCCGAACTTGAAGGGTCTTCAGTGAATGGCTCACAATTAGCTCAGTTGAATAAGCCAGACATGTGGGCCTTGTTCTTGACATTTTTTTTCGCTTTATCACATTCATCCTATATTTAATCACTGTAGACTTGTCATTTGTACTTTCTAAACATATGTCGATTTCTCTTGATTTTAACTGTTATCACTCTAGTTCAAGGTTCTCAACTTTGGCACTATTGATATTGGGGGACTAGATAATTCTTTGTTGTGAGTAGTTATTATTCCCTGCCATGTAGGGTATTGAACAGTATCCTTTGCCTCTACGCACTAAATGCCAGTCGTACCACTATCCATACTTATGACAACTAAAAAGGTCTCCAGACATCGCCACATGTACTCTTGAGCATGTGTATGTAAAATTGCCCTCAGTTGAGAAATACTGTTTTGTCCAAGCCACCACCATTTCTTCTTGAACTTTTATGAGCTTACTCATGTCCTCATCTCCATAAATGATTCTTTTGAAACCATTCTATATCAAACCATTCGATATTGCTTCAGTGATCAAAAAAGAAAAAAAAAAACCTTACAAATATGTTTATGTCATTCCTTTGCTCCCCAAAGTTTCATTTTTGCATTGCTCTTAGAATAAAAGCTGAATCTTAATGCAGCCTATAAGGAATGAGTGATTTCCCCTACCCATCCATCGGCCTCATTTTGCATCCTGCTCTCTCATACTTTGTCCACTCTGGCAGCATTGATATTTTTCAGTTTATTCTCTCTGCCTCATGTTCTTTTACATCCCCTGCAATGTCCTTTCTTCTCTTTTCTCTATCTCTTCATTCCCAGTTTGACCTTTCTAATGTTTATTTGTTCTTCATATTTCAGCATGTGTGCCCTTTAGCCCCAGAGGAGCCCTTCCAACCCCCTTCTGTTATATGCTGTTAACACCTTGTAGGTCTTTACAACATGTATGTAGATACATAATTTGTAATTAGGTGTTTAATATTTGTATTCACCTCTGTAAAGATAGGAAGCATCTTTTAGTTCAGTAGTAAGTACTCATTGTCTAGTAGGGTGTTTTACCCATAGTCATCACTCAGTAAATAGTGGTTGAATGAATTAATGAATAAAAAATTCAATATAAGTGTGAGGTATATAGATGAGATATCAAATTGTTCTGATAGAAATGTTTCATTCTTGTGATTGAATTTAGAAAATTGGAAGGGAACATTATGATATTTTCTGATCTATTAATAGTAAATTTCTGTCTGTTTCATGTCATGAAGAATAAAGTCTGTTTGAACATGCTTTGGGAGTTTAGGTTTAGTAGTGTTATACAATATCTTCTCTCTTTTTTTGGCAGCCTAAAGAGGCGAACTCTAGCCTGGATATAGAAGGATACATAGACTTGGCTCGGAAATAAAAAAAAAAATGATGCACTGAACATGTGTGGGCATGCAGGGGCTTGCCCACACATTTCTGTAAATTCTATGTATGGCTGTTCATATACTGCAATAAAATTACCTTTCCTCTGGGAGTTAGTATTTAATGAAAGATAGGCTTAATTAGTCATATTTTCCAAATCAGAAAATGAAACTTTAAGAGGAAGAGACTTAGATAGCTAGTCCATAAAATTGTAGGTATTAAGACTTGGCTTGAAGATACCTTAATTACGTAAGCCTGTTGGGAGTATTGTTAGTGAAAAGAGATACAATATGGAACTTGAATAATTTTTTGTTTTTAGTTATTAATAAAATGCTCAACACTTACCTATCTACTAAACTATTTAGGCAGAGTCTAAACATATTATTTTCCCTTTCTGTGAAAGTAGAAAGAAAGTCATAGATAAAGAGAAAGCAGATGTTTAATTTTTGTAACAAATAGTAATAATCTGGGGTTGGTTAGCTTTATAAATATTCATCTTAAGAAAATGTATTTTCCAGTAAAGCTGTCAATGCTCTTGGAACTGTTTCGGGAACTCTCACAGTATTTTGTCATAACTCCATAATGTCTGGTTGCTACAGGCTTCTGTCTTCACCACAACCTGGGAATCATCAGGTCAACTATATCATCTGTGCAGATGTTCAGTTGAGAATAGAAGTAATGTTCCTCTAGTAATAACTAATTTTTTAATTTTTTCTCTGTGGTATGGAAAACAGAATACTTTGATGTTGATGTGGTACCTCAGTAAATAAATGCCAACTGGTGTATTTTTTCCCTTTTTTTCATTGAAAAAATAATGTCACAACATCAAAGAAAGATTGCTTATTAAATAATACCTATGGTCTCACAATTTTCTGTTTACATTTAAATATTTTCTGCATATTTATATACATAATTGCACACCATTTTATAATGGCTACATTCTACTTTATCAGATTATGGTGCAATAATTTAATTAATTATTTCCCATTTATTTAACTTATAGCTTACCATGAATTTGTTTATGTTTATGTGTTTTGCCCAATTTGAGAAGTTTTTATCTACTATCTCTTAAAATATTTTTCTGCACAAAACTCTTTTCTTCAAGGACTCTGATGACATAAACGTTAGTTTTTTAAATATTGTGCCATAAGTCCTCAATATTCTGTTCCTTAAAAAATTTTTATTTTAATTCTCTTTCAGTTAAGATAATTTCTATTGACTTATCTTTAAGTTTATTAATTCTTTCCTCCATCATTGCCATTCTCTACTAGTCCATCCAGTAAGTTTTTTATTTTGGTCACTATATATTATAGTTCTAAAGTTTCCATTTGATTTTTTAAAATAGCTTATACTTGAGATTTTTGCAAACCTCAATTGTAATTAATAAATTATACACTCAAACTTATTCAAATTCTACCATTTTGGTCTATAAAATTTATAGCTTTAAATAAAATAGAAGTTTTGTTAAGTCCTTGTTGGATATAGAAGTTAATTTTGCATCCAGTCACATTGCAATGTGATATATTGAAATTTTAAGTAAGATTCCTTTAAGTTAGCATTGAAAAATAATCAGACAAGATACTGGGATTTTACTTCCTAATAACCTGTAGAGAGTTATCTTTGAGTTCCCTCGGCTATGAAAAGAAATTAAAGAAACAAAGAGTGAAAATCTGCCAAAATTTTGGACAGTGATTAAGCCCTATATTCTAAAATGTTATGGTTATATTTGTTAGTATCTGATTGTCCTTGAGAGAATTTTAGAAGTAATATACTTTAAATTTAGATGCCATGATTTTTTTGTGTGTGTGTGGGGTCAGTTAATGAGTAATATTTTTGGTGAGAATATTTTTGGAAAAGTGATTTTTCATATCATTCAAGGAATATTGTAATGCTCATAATGAGAAACGGTAGTGCCAATTTTATATGTTTATTAAAACCAAGTTAAATTTTAACAATAGTTAAAGCTAACATTTATTGTGCAATACTATGTTCCAGACACTTTTCTAAGTACTCCTTCTCTTTGGGCATTAATTAAATCAAGGATTGAATAAGATAATTAAACATATTAATTGAATAATGTAGACACTGTTATAATCCTCATTTTAAAAATCAGAACAGTGAGACACAGAGAACTTATTCAGTTGCACTGGGTTAACTAATTGGAGAGTGGGGAAGCCAGGATTCAACCCAGTTATTTTGACTCCAGGTCCTTCTTTTCCTCTCTTTCTTCTACCAACACTATTGAGGACTTACCATTATATATGCCAGTCACAAAGAGTACATACATTAAAAGAAGCAGTTCCTTTGTCAAAATCTTTTTGGGAAACAGACTTGCAGACAGAAAAATGGAATATAGCGCAACACTTATTACAGTGAAGGTACGTGCATGTGTGCTATGGAAGGACAGACTGGGAAGTGCAACCTGGGCTTCAGGAGGTTATATCAGGCGTGGCAGAGAAGCTAATACATAGCTGTCTCTGCGTGTTGAAAGGGGGTAAATTCATTTCCACCAAAACACAGATATGGCTATGGTGTGTTCAGAGAATGTACCTGTAATTCTTCATAAAATCAGAGCAATTACATCCGCACATACTGTGCATGAACTATGAATATTGTATTAGTCAAGGTTCAGTTGCAAAAGGAAACCATTTGAGCTTCTCTGAATAGAAAGAGATTTGACACAGGGAATTGGGTGCTTTCAATACCTGAAGAAGAGTGGAATGCAGGCTCTGGGCTAAGCTTCCAGAAATGAGTCCCTGAAAAACACCATAGAATTGACCTGCCAAGGGAGTTGTGTACTGTGCCATGACCAGCAAGTAGGGGACATTTCCTTCAGCTGGGGAATCAGAAAGTTGCTGCCTAACTCCTGAGGCCAGATTGCATGGCCTCAGAAGCAGTCCAAAGATCGGAAAGGCTCCAACATGACTGCTGATTCTAAATCTCACCCCCTGTCATCCATGCCAGCAAAATGGATCCAGACTCTCCTAACACATAAATCAAGGGCCCAGTTCCTACAACTTTTGCTACTGTTGTAGAAACCCAAGCACCTCTATCACTAGCCTTGCTAGTAGAAATAACTGAGGCAATAGAAGAGTGGCCTCTATTTCCTTCTACCCAAGTCTAAGTCACATCTGGGTCTAAATCACATTTGGAAATTTAGCTGCAGGGGAAACTGGGAAATGTCCTTTTATTTTTTCTGTTTTTACATTGTAGAAAGGTACGCTGAAAAGGGTTAAAAGGTTATTGAGGGAGTTACTATGCAGTACCTGCCCCATAGCAGCATCTTTTATATTGGCGGTAGAGAGATGAATGGAAATATACACCCAGAATTCTCCCATTCTTCATCCTATAGATACCAATTCTTCAGTGTAATCACCTTCACATATTATGTTCTTGGTTTTTTTTGATGACGTGTTTTTTTCCAAACCTGGTTTAGATTCTAATTTTGGATTTGTTTCCACAGCTTATGTTTTCTTTTCTCAATAGTATTGTGATAAATACTTGTCTATTGAAAGTAAATTTGAATACTGGAAATAGTACTAAATAATGGTAAATAAGGTAGGTTGTCATGCTGAGTAGTATGATTTAGGTATGATTTGGATAGAAAACATTCACAGAAACATTTGCTTTCAGTCAGAGCATTGTCACAGTGAGGAAAACAATCTTTGTGTGGGGCGTTCAGGCCAAGTGCCTCACTCCTGGTGACGTGCAATTCCTTAATCATTAACTCAGGTGCAGTTATTGAACATTTAGCCTGTGCAATGTGTTATGACATTTAGAACGTGTATTAATGAGTTGTTTTATACTTCTTTTACAACATGAATTCCTGTATATCTTATTTAATATGCATAAGATTGTTTTTCAAAAAAGAACTGAGACCAGAAACATTGTTAAAAATGCTAACCAAAACAAATAGTTCCACTGCTTATTTTATTTTGTGAAATTAATTCAGTATGACCAATGCCATCCATGATTCAAAATTGAACCACTATTGTCTTTACCTGTGATTTTCAGCATGTATGGTTTCTGGGTTGAGTTAGGAATTAGGGAATTCTGACTGACGGTCTTGTTGCTTTCCTGTGAATTGTACAAAAAATGTCATATTTTTATCACTAATGGTTATCTTTAAATGTTGAACAGCTTCTTTGAAAATATTTTTATGAGGAGAACTTACATTTTATTTTCCTCAAAATACATTGAATAATATATTTCTCTTACCTAACAATAAGTCTACTTTACACACCACACATAAAACATTTTATTTTAGAATTGTATTCATACATTTAATGTTGGCAGTGCTGCCACTGTACATATAATATTGATGGCTATGGATGATAACAGCTTTATATTCTGTTGAATACGTGTATTTTTTTTTACCTTATGGTATTACTCTTATTATTATGATTTACCTGTTATACTAAAAGAGCTTTGTATTTTGATAAATTCTAACTTTTTCTAAGCAAATATTTAAACATTGAATTCATCTTCATACCAAGTGTCTTATTTCTGATCCTTTCTAACTGATTTTTTTCACTGTTAACAGTTTTTTAAAACTAAAAGTTGATATAATTCTAGTGAGCTAATTTCTGAGCCTTTTTATCTTGTTATAAAGCACATACACACAAAAGTCAATGAAAAATCTCTCATCTTTCTCTCTTTCACTCTTGTGCTCTTTTTTTTAATCTATCCACCCATCTATCCCTCTATTCACTCATTTATTCCTCTATTCATCTACCCCATTTATCCTTTGATCCACTTTTTCTGTTTATTTTTGTTGTGATTTGTGGCATCCTAGATGTTCTTAAAGGGCAAATAGCTATAAAATAGACTATAGAAATCTATTATTTAAAGGGAAGCCAGTGAAAACAAGAAAGGGCCTTATGCAACCTGTACACACTGTATAAAGAAAAATACACATCTTGCCTCTGTTAACAAATTTGAGGATAAGTGAAACAAGATTAGTGGAGATGATGAAACATATTGTTTCTCACTTGGTCAACATAGATAATAACTGAGGTGCATGTAATGTGCTGAAGTTAATCTTTTTTATGCATAAATGGACAGCCAGAAAATAGTGATATGATGGAAAAGTCAACTTTTTCTGTCCTATTCTCACTTGTGACTTGAACTCTGAGATATGGTCAATGCAAGGTGGCTTTCTGATGGTTTATGTAATGACCTGCTTAGATGCCTACCTAAGGTCCATGTGTGACACATCTGGAATCACACAGTCTAATCCTTGAGTTTATGATTAGTTTAGTTCCTACTGAGGAGAGATTTAAATAGTTTAGTGACTTAGTTCAGTGTTATAATGCTAGCAAACACTAATATTAATGTTTACTATGTGCCGGACACTTGTGTACACACACACACACACACACACACACACACACACACACTTCATCCTCACAACAAATTCATGCAGTTGGTAGCATTATCATCTGCATTAGATAGATGTGGAAACTGAAGCACAGTTGGAGTACCTTTCCCATAGTCACATAGCTACTAAGTCATGGAGCCAGGATTCAAATCTAGGAAGGCAGGTTCTAAGTCTAAGTTCTCAACAGCTTTATGATATGCCTCTTCTATATTATACTTCTACATTATGTCAGCCTCCTTGGTCTTGCACTTAATTTTGACCTGCTTATAGTAGCTGTGTTCTTTCCCAGTTATTACTACCAATATTGATAATAATTTGCTACTATTTTATTATTAAAAATAAGAAACTTGTATATTGAAAGAAATTTTGTAATTTAAGTACATAGATCAAATAATCCTCATAACAATCCTATGGAGAAGTAAAGGTATCATTCTCTCATTCTATACAAATGAGAAATTGTGCTTTATCATTATCTCATCAACAGAATATCAGAGAGGTTGTGTTTTTTTTCAAGGTCACCAGAACAGGGACCTTTGAAGCCAAGACTTGAACCCATGTCTTCTTATTTCTGGTGCAGGGCTCATTGGCCATCCTGTTTCCTTCCTATAGTGTGACTTTCTTAATGCAGGTTTTCTATTTGAACACCAGCCTCTTTCTTTAGTTAACTGACACAAAGACTGCTTACTTCTTCATAGGGTATTTTCCTTCACCCATGACAGATCTATCTAAATATACCAACTCAGAACTCAGTACAACATTCATGCAAGAGGAGTGCCCAGACAGCAGCAGAGGGTCATTTTATTCCAATTCCTACTGTTCCTTCTTGTAATCTTGGCCACTCTATTTGATTTCTGCTTATTTGGGACTTGTTTTGGCCTTCCTATGATTTGTGAGGAATTTGACTGATTAGTTGTAATTGGTGTTGTTACTTAGAAAAGGCTCCCAACCTTCTTTTGTTGCAAAACTAGTACATACCAGAACAGAGAGGCCTATAATAGCATTCAAGGTTGCTAGGTTGTTCCTGGGCTGCATGATCCATTAGCCTTTTCCTGATAAGGACTTCCAACAGTGTGAGTTTGTCTCTAAGGAATCAGATCACTGTTTGTTATCCTTAATAACCCAACTTTTACCAATTAGCATTTACTTCAGAGCAAGATATAATAATGATGAACATTATCAGATTTAAAAAAATTGACTTAACCTCTATGACAGTTAACTTCTAATTGATGTCTTAGTAAAATCACTCAGCTGCTTATGCTGACTGAAGAGTTTGGTGGCAATGCAAGAGAGGATGAATGGATTAACTTATATAAAACAAAGAAGTCAACAAAGAATGAACTCAAAGTGTGGTTGGTCAGTATCTGCAAAAAATCCCAGTTGAAACTCCAATAGGCGTTTTGGCTCTGAAGACCTCAGCATGCTATTCTAAGTACATAACATACTGTGACCTTTGGTGGTCAGCTTTCTGAGTCAATTCTTTTCACAACAGATTTAATTTAGTTTGGCATCTCTCTGCAGTATTCTGGCCAGACCACACATGACAAGTTGTGACAATTTAGCAACAGCTCAAAAAGGACCACAAACGCTCAGGGAACACTGAGGAAAGAGAAAACTAAACAATGAATAAAAACAATTTGTAGTGTTTTAGAGATATGAGTTGAAAACTATGAATACAGATCTGATGGCATCCCTTTGACACCTCTCTTCACATTGCTTTACAGCACCTATCCTGAGATCTACAATGACTAATTATATGTAAACCTATGCTTCCACGACTTACTCCGGAACTGATGCTAAAACATCATGCCTTTCACCTGCTATGTCATATTTAATTAGAAGACATTGAAAATATACCTTATGGTATAATGCTTCTGACCATTGGGATTTGAAGTCAGGCCATCGATAAGTAGCCAGTCATCAACTTCACCCCAGCTATAATTCTTTGCATATGCATTCACGTCCTGTACAAATGAAGTCAATTTTTTTTTGTAATATCATGCATTTATGTTCCATTGTATAACATGTTATTTACTTCTCTCAGTTGGAAATCCAGTCTTTTGCGTGACCTCTTTTTCCTTATTAGGCTGGTTTCCTACTTACTTATAAAGCTCTTTTATCTTCAGTTCTTATCAAGGTCCTTTCTATTTTCTTCTGTTTTCCAATGGTTCTTTCCTATTTTTCATTAGCTTTTCTCTGTGTCAGTCAGTATGTGACCTAAAATTAAATGAATGTCCCCAAATCAATTTGTGATATTTAATTTTTTGAAAATTAATTTAATAGTCAAATTTTTATTTATGTATGATTATCTCAGACCAGCTTCTTGTTTTGAATTTTCTTAATTGACAACAAATTTCTCTTTACTCAAAATCCTGTAGGGAGATAGCCCTTTTCTCTGATTGTTGACTTTTTTTTTTTTTTGTGGATGAAGTTATCTTTGAGACTGTCTACTAAACGTTAGTAGGAAACTATTAATTTTTATTATGCAGTGTAGTTCATAATTCTTCAAGAACCTCAATTTACCTCATTTGAAATTTGAAAACTACTGCAATATACCTCATGAAAGATGATAATTCAGTAACTATTGTGGAATAGTGCCCAGACTGTGAGTTCAACAATTCCAGTTTTGTCAGCTGAGTCTCTCTATGATTTCAAACAATTAGTTGCTAAGGTACTTCTTGTTAAACAATTCAGCAATTCAACAAGGAAAAAATAGTCTTGTTTTTGCCAAATCATTTCAGTCAAAACAGGTGAACTGCAATAAAAATATGAAAATTACATATCAATGAACTTTTAACCCCTAAGAAAGTGGGGAAAATTTTCTGGAGAGGATTTTTTCTTCTTATTAATATATTTCTGTTGCCTTGCACAGTGCTTGGCACATCGTTAAGTCTGAATAAATGTTAATGAATGAATTATGAATGAAATAAAAATTCTAAAAATAGTCTCCTCATTATTAAAAAATGTTTAGGAATAACCAACGTTTCATCTTTTCTTTGAATTTTGTTTCTTCTTCCTGACCTTCCTTAGAAGGTAGGAGATGGAAGTTCTGAATTTATCTCATGTTTCTTGACTTTTCTTTCATACTCTCCAATTTTTCATTCCTTTATAAATATGTTATGGAAAATTCATTGGCTCGGTCTTTAAGTTCACTAGTTCAACTTCAGCAGTGTCTTTTTTTTTTACTATTTTATTTAAATGTTTTAATTTTAATTTCAATACCATTTTCTCTTGATATTTAATTTATTATTTGTATTATTGCTTGAATTTACTTTTTTGACTTGATAGACTCTTTTTGCTTATCTCTTTTCTAGAGTTTCCTCATGCCTCTGGTCCACTGAGTTTCCTTTGCTTCATTTTGAATGTAGTTATTCAATTAAAAAATGATTTTTTATAATTTTTAGAAATCCAGGATGGTCAGAACTGAGAGAGATGAAGCATGTGTGTCCACCATGTTTAAGTAGAAGTTCTTACATTTTTTTCTTAAGCATCCTTTGAAACCAAAGATCACTCACTTAAAAAATAATATTTTTTATATTGCCAAAATTATATTGCACTGTTAGGTCAAAAATAAAGAAAAATTCAATGAATAAAAACAAAATTGCCAACAATCCTACTATTAAAAAATTATTATCATTATTGTTTTGTGTAAGTACTTTCTCATTTAGCAAGACTTTTCTATGTCTTGTTCATTCAACACTGGAGATAGAGGGAAAGAAGTGTGGAGATTATGCAGGAACTAGGAAAGTACTCTTAAGGCTAAATTAATAGGGGAAGACATTGTAGTGTGAACAAAAGGAGAAAGTATTCTCTTTAGCAAAATAAGACTTAACACTTAATGCTTTCAGAGTTGGGGATGGGGCATGAACTATCAGAAGGAAATTAATTTTATCAGTGTAAATTATATTTGATTATTTTTGTTGGTGGTGCTGTTATTTTTATTTATTTTCCAGGCTACCAAAGAAAAGAATATCAGAAAGCTTTGGCACAAGATGGTTCCTTATTGCCTTTTCTTCTTTTATCTACTCTCAGGATAGGAAACTTTCCCTCCCTCTATCCCATACCAGAATGAGAGGAAGAATAGCTTATGTGAAGTTACATGTAACTAGCAGAGGAAGCTAGGAAAATGTCTAAGAAATAGGAAAACCTAGAACTTGATAACCACTACATAAAATAACAGAGCTCTGTTTGAAGAGGGGAGGTAGTGAAACTTTGGGCTAGGAGGAGATGATGAAAGGAAAGAGGCATCAGGGGAAGGAGATAGCAGGATGAAAGATGGGTATGCATGGACTGTTGTCCACTAAACTAGGGCATAGCCCTAGAAGGCTAAGCAGTGGGTCTCTCTGCTTGTGTATAGTGCTTTGGGAGAAATTAGGTAGACAAGAGGTGGAAAGTCCTTGATTTTACCCCTTTCCTAAATTCAGCACAGTTGAAGTCTGCTACTCTGCACCTGAAATACAGAGTTGGTTGAAACTATTTAGGGTGTGTGTTCATATGGCAGAGGGAGGGAGAGAGGCCATATCTTCCTCCTCCACATGATCAATGATAGGCATCTAAGACACTTGCATTGAGTTCAGTGATGAGAATGGGGACAGCAGGAAGCTGTTTTTAATTATTATGAGGCTAGAGAAACAAAGACATTTCTATGCCAGTTGCACTTTTATCCTCAATTATTTGCCTAGCTAACTTCAATCCTTACTTCATATCTCAGCTAAGGTGCCTCTCCCTTTATGAAGGTAATATTTTCCTCACTCTTCTACTTTTTCTTGCTCACATTTAGCATGGCATCTTGTCCTGCCCCTCTTCCAGCATTTATGACTTTGCATTGCACTTGTCTATTCATTATCTGTATTCCCAGACTGGAACAAATGAAGGCAAGAACTGTTTCTAGTATGTGAACAGTTGTACTGGGACATCCAGTTGTGGCCTGAAATATAACAGATATTCAATTTGCTTTGCTGGTTGTGTCTACCATTAAATACTAAATAACAACAACAAATAACCCTTGTATAGTGACTATGCCATGCTGGGTTCTAGAAACTTGACACATATTAACTCATTTAATCCCCATGACAGATAGGTACTATTTATTATATATAATAGAAAATTTGGTATAATTTCGTCCATACCATAGGTAAGTACTATTAGAAAAAAGTTTAAGTTTTATGGATAAATGCACTTAAGGTGCAGAAAAGTTAAATAACTTGTTGGAATTTATATCAGCTAGGAAATGTTAAAGCTAAGATTTTAATTCAGTTGCTCTGTATTCTTTAGATGTAATATCATACTGCTTCTAAACTGAGGCATTCTGTACCTCAAATAATTAAAGATTTTACATATGTATATATATATTTATTTATTTTAGTAAACACACACACACACACACACACACAAAGAAGTAATGAACCCCCCAAATTGTCCAGGTAGCAGAACTGAAAATAGATTCAGCTAAGTGATTTTTGGAGGTTGGATTATTTCAAAATTGAGAAGAGGACACTATAATCTCAGGATGTTTTGTTATGATACCAGAAAACTAACTTAACCTTGCTTATACTGTATAAGCACTTTAAAAAAGTTTCCCATGACTTTCATGGGTAATGTAGGTCTTAGGCTTGGTATTCAAGATCTCTACCTTCTCTGAAATTCTGTTGACTCCGTCTTTTCACCCTGTGTTAGCTTCATCTTCTGGTTGGTTAAAAGATGGTAGCAGTAGATCAGGCATCTCATTTAAATGTAAACATGCATGGAGGAGGAAGAGTCCATTTCTCCTGTCTTTTCTCTAGTTAGGAGTGAGGAACAGTATCCCAGAAATGCCCCGGCTCACTCTCCTCGTGTCTTATTTTCTGGAGTTGTATTACATGTATATTACATTACATGTCAGCCAATGACTGACAGAGTGGATTGCCATATTAGGCTTAGATGCATACAGTTTTTGCCAGGTTATTAGTTGCTACTCTGCCATTTTTGGTGATATTCCCTTAGCTTTCTGATTAGCTTAGATAGATTAAGATTTACCCTTGAAGTTGGGGGAGGCTTAAGAGTTATGTTTAGAAAGGAGAGATACCCAGATAAATCAGGCTTAGCAAAGAAGACTAGATAACCATGTTCGCTAGAGTCACTATGGAAAATGATTACAGTAAAAGAGAGGCATCATGGAGGAAGCAGTGTGATCATGGAGAGTCCTGGGCCAGAGCAGCTTGAGGACCAAGCCACAAGTAGAGAGGACAGTAGAGTCTCTGGAGGAGAACAGACTTAGGTCCCAGATCTGCTATATGATTCTCTAGGTATACAAATGTGAGGAAATCAGTTCACTTTGCTATACTTTAGTCTCATAATCACAATAAGATGGGGATAATATATATTCATTTTCATATTGCCGTTGAAACAATACAGGAAATACAAAATGTCAAAGGGAGCTTGGTGCATCATAGATAATTGTCATTATTATGATGATTATGTTATTGATTCTTCTGGAGTCAAGTGATTAGCAGAAGAGATTGAGTAGGGAGTTGCACGACTGTGGTTAGTTAGATCATATGTCTTAGCTTTTACTGAATGCTTCCCATATGCTGGTGATCATTTATTGATTCTATCGGCAGATACTGAGTGCCTATACTGTGTCTGGCACTGTTCTCAGCAGTGGAGATGAACACCTCTGTCCTCAAGGAGTTTACAACCTAGTTGAGGTAGACAGATACACATAAATGCGTAAAACACATAGAATGCGAGATGGTGCTGAGTGCTGAGGGGAGGAATGAAATGAGGAAGGAGGATGGGGAAGGCCAGAGTGGGGATGCAGGATAAAACAGGGTGGTCAGCATAGATCTTCTTGAGGAGGATGACATGTGAGTAAAGAAGCGAGGAAGGTGAAGGAGTAGGCTGTGTGGCATTCTGGAGATTTCCAGGCACAGGGAACAGCAAATGTAAAATTCTGATGCTGGGGCATGCCTGGAAAGTTCAAAGAACAATAGAGTATGACTGGAAAACAGAGGATAAAGTGAAGATCTGAAGGAGATGAGGTCAGAAAGGCAGGTGAGAATAGGTGAAGTAGTTAATAGAGCTTCAAATGTGAGTTTAAGGCTTTTGGATTTTACTCTGAGTGAAATGGAAAATTATGAAGGGTTTTCAGCACAGAATTTATTACTTTTCCTACACTGTTGATTTCTATTTTCCATTTCCATTCCTTTTAGACATACAGTGGGGTTTCTTATTCTATCTTCTGTATGTCCTAGGTGCTCTTTCAGAATTTTCATTCTTTTCCCTCTGTGCTTTATATGTGAAATTATTCAGCACTATATTTCTATTCATTGATTTCTTCTTTGTCAAATCCAGAGTTCGTTTAGGTTTTTTTTTCATTATTTTAAAAATTCTAATTATTTGTATACACCTATTTTCCCACTTTTCTATGATAATTTAGAATTCTTTTTAAGCAAATGTTCTTCCTTTCTTTATAGCCATGAATGTTCCAAATCCTTTTCATAATTTTAAAGTGGAGCTTTCTTTGAATGTTAATAAACCAAAGGAAATGCTTTCTCGTTGAGGATTCTGTTGGTTGATTTCTTAGCAATAGATTTCCTCCTATGGTGAGCAGGATTGTTTATTGAGTGGCATGATTTTAACTTCTCTCTTTTCTCTGGTGTGCTTACATCCTTCTTGTCTAGTGTTTTTTTTTTTTTCCCCCTGTTGTTTCTATCCAGCCCTCCGGGCCTCCAGACTAGAACCAAGTATTTTGATGGGTTGGGGCTCCTGCTTTGCCATGATGTTTGATATAGTACAGATCCAGTCTGGGAGCTAGTTCATTGGCATACAGTTTATAAACGCTAAGGCCCTGCATGAAAGCAGTTTTATCAGCCTCCTGCTATGAGCAGTGGGGAGGGAAGGTTAGGCGGAGGGGAGGACTTCCATGCCAGCACCTGGTTTCAAGTAGTGAGCCTGCATCCTATCCCTTGTCTGCTGTAGAATTTTAAGTCCTTACTTGCAGTCACTGGAATCTCACTGCTCCCGCCTGTTTCCAGGCTACAAACCTTGCAGATTATGGACTTCAGCTATATTCCCTACTTTATATTTCTTTCCAAATCTGGTTCATAACAATGTTTATTTTTTTTTTGAAGCCTAGATATATGTTTTAGGTTTTTTTCTTTTTAGATTTTTCAATTACTATTTTGGAGGACAAGGTTGTATCAAAGTATGAGGATAGTTCATCATCTTTGCTAACATTTTCAAGTAGACTTTTAGGCACAAATTTAGAATACCGTTTGTGTCAATAAGTTTTTTAACTAGTTGAACCATAATTTTCTTCCCGATGTCTAAGCTTGGAGCTACTGTAACAAAACTGAATAGCTTAACCAACAAGTATCTATTTCTCAATTCTAGAGGCTAGGAAGTTCAAAAGCAAGGTGCTGGCAGATTTAGTTATTGGTGAGAATCCTTTTCCTGGCCACCATCTTGCTGTGTGCTCACTTGACCTTTATGCTACTGCAGAGAGAGCAAGCTCTAGTGTCTCTTCCTCTTTGTTTAAAGGCACTTATCCCATCATGAGGATACCACCTGCATCAAGACCTAATTACCTTTCAAAGAGGTTAGGGTCTTTGAATTTTAAGGGGGACACAAATGTTTCATTTGTAACACTAAATAAGTGCTAGATTATTATTTCTCAGTTTGCTTTAGAACCATGATTTATGTAATTTCCATAGGTATAGTGATAACAGAGTGCTCCACTCAAATAAATATGGAAAACTCTGGATTAAACCAAATTAATAGTTTCCTATTGAAATTCTTCTTAGAACTTGAGTCATGTGTGTGAATTACATATAAGAAAGTTAAATGTGCATGCTCTTCCATACTCTTTTTAGCATGGCATTTTATTCATGCCATGCTTACTAATATGTTTCAGAAGAGTATTCCATGAGCACTTTGTAGAAAATACTAAAATATTGACTTGACAAAATGTGTGTATGTATTTCTATGTGAACATGAATTTAAATATGAATATATATAATCCATATATATCATTAACATCAACAAAGAGCATAATATTATGAATAAGAAAGTCATGGTAGCACTGTTTTGTTTTCTAATCAGTGGGAGGTAAGAAGTAGAAATTATGGAGCAATAGAATGTCAGAATAGAAGAATATTTTGATATAGAATTGAATACTTTTCAAAAATTTTAAGCTTTCCTCAAAATTTATATGGAAACTACTCTGTTATACATATGCATACACATGTGCATACTTATGTATGTATGGAGTGTATATATATATATATATATATATATATATATATATATATATATATATATATATAAAGCAGAGTTGCGTTGTTTGAAGTGGAGCTGGGAAATAGAATCCTTACCCTTTCTTCGCAAAGAAAGCCCCAAGGACGTCTGAGGAACCCTCTAGGCTTTACAGGGCCTGTCTGGAATTCCACCACATGATGCCTCATTTTAAGGGCAAAAAGGTCAGGCTGTAAAAATTTGAAGTGATTTCTCAATGTCCGCTGGCTAATTAGGGGCAGATGCAGGACTTGAATCAAGATACCGTAACCCCTAGTTTAGTGTTTATTCTCCCACAACACTGGTTTTCATTTTTTAAAGCCTTTGAATCATTTTTTTTTTCAAATAAAGTGTCATGTAGAAATTCATATCATAAAACAGAGGTAAAGCCCAGCTCTTCTAGTTGAAGGAAGAGGGGTGTGTCAGGTGTCAGGAGGTTGAGGGAGTTGTGGTTTGTTCTACCACTGGACAGTCCTCCCATGTTGGTCTTTAGTGGCTCATGGGTGTATTGTTTAGAAATTATACACAAAACTAGGCAGAACTAATTCACTCAGTCCTTAAAACCAGAGAGGACAGACACCATTGATATACATGAGAAGGAATATCCTGAAATGCAGTGGGTCTTAACCCTTACAAGATGTTGTGGCTCATAGCTAATAGAGAAATTAAAATTTCTTCATTTAGCAAGGGGATTGTTCTTTGTTAAAGAACAAAATGGCAACGTTTGCTTAAACGTTTGCTAAAAACTCCCTTTAAACCTTACCAAATGAGCTGGCATCATAGTCATTCACATCAGAAGCTGAACTTTGGCCATTGTGTGAATGATTCAAAAGATGGTCCTCACTAGACTCTAATCTCAATCCCTCCCACTGTTCATAAATTATACAAAAATAGATATGGTGTTCATTGATTGATTTATTGACTGATTACTTATTCTGAAAATATATTGAACACAGACTACATGTCAGACGTCATCCAAGTGTCTAGGGCAGAGAAATGAACAGGAGAGACAGTCCTTGCTTTCAATGAGCTGTAAGTCTAGTCATAATTAATTATATGTATTCTGTTACTCCACATTTATTAAATACAGTCAGCTTTAACCCTAATGGTAGTATTTTGAGCAAGTATTTTGGAACAAGTATTTTGTTCCAAAAGTACTTGAAAACTTCCAGATGCAACATGTGCAGATGAAAATAGTTGCAACGGATGCACTAGGAGTAATAATGCCCACAGAGGTGGTCAGTTACAATAGGAGACTACAACATTCAGAGGGAGAGTGTTGAAGATAAAGAGCGATACTCAGGAATCAGAAATTTGCTTGCATTTGTCTCTGGAATGCATATGACAAGTTTTAAAAAAGGCAGCAGCTTGTTCTTATTGGAAACATATGCCTTGATTCATTAATAATTTTGATTAGACTACATGTGTCCATTCTGGAAGTCCCCATTGAGTACCAGGGAAATCTGTCATAAGACTCATAAAATGAATTTTTTTTTTGGAAGAATCAAGGTGGTAGAATTCTCACTTTCTCAGCACATAAGTGAATTGCAGGGCTGTGTATTTAATTCACCAGTCTTGGTGACATGCACCTGAAAAACCTCTTTGCTCATAGTTCAGGGGCAGGTCTAGGAGTACCATGTAACCACATGGTCTTCCCTACCCAAATCCAGAGACTGGCCAATGACCTATTATGTGGCCTGATATGAAAGGATGTATTGTATAGGCCATTTGGACTTTTGTTTGGACCAAATTAGGAAATACAGAGAGAAGCGAGAGGCATATCAAGCTTACATATAAAGAGAATTAAGCTATGTGGTTGAGATCATAAGTCAGGATTAAGATAGAGTTAGTAAAAAGCAGAAAGTATTAAAGGAGAAACAGATAAGAAAATGCATGAAGGTGAAAAGAAAGAAGCAAGAAATTGATGATGGGAAAAAAGAGCAAGCAGAGATATTAGTGACATATCATGACAGGTTAGTAATAAAGTCAGGAAGAAGATAAAATTGTTTTCTTATGTGTAGTAATGTAATAACAGTAAACCATTTATTATGTGTTTGGCTATATTTACAGACTTGATGTCCAGGCTGCAGGGGGAGAATCTGTAGTCTGGCTCTACTGTGGATTCCATCCTAGTGTGTGACTTCCCGGATTCTTGTGTGTTTCTATTTATACAGTACACCTCCTTGCTGTCTCTAACAGTACTTTAATACTTGAGTTAACCAAAGTGAATGTCTTATTTGCAACCAGAAGAGGCTAACTGAACCAGACTCTTTGAGAGTGGAGCACATTTCCTAACATGGGTTTATATACTTTCTTTGAGATTTAATTGTTCTAATTTTTCTTGTAATCTGTGAAATATGTTGGCTTCTGGAATTTGTGCAACCTACATTTGCTTAATGCTGTGCATCGATGGGTGCTTTTTTCCATATAAATATTTCTATCACATTATAAACTGCAGGGTTTGATTTAAACCATCGATTTGTGTTTGCAGTACAGAAAACAAACCATTCAGTTTACTTCTGTCCATCTAATAATAACTCTATCATGCTTGCCAAAATCTCCATTAGACATATGCCTTGACTCATTTCAATAATAAGAAAAAGCACCATTTCCCAGTAACTGGAGATTTGATTTTGTTTTTGAAGAGAAAAAAAGGATCCCACCAAATATTTATACAGCTTGAGAACTCTACTACGCCCTCAGTAGCTGGCAGAAAGGGGTATAAGTTGGCTCATAGTGAGAACATAGTACAAATGAATGAGACCAGTAACAGAATAAAAGCCATACTTTTAAGTAATAAGGTTGCAGATCAAGGGTATGAAGAAGGGAAGCAAAAAAAAAAAAAAACAACCAAAAAACAAATCTCAGACTAAGCTCAGTACTAATAATTAAACCTGAACTTTATGATCAGATTCTCAGTAGCCTAGGTAAGAAGGAAACCAACTGTTAGTGTAGTTCTCATGGTCTGACAACAGCATAACCATATAATAGTTCATTAAAAAAATTTTTTTTCTTTCTTTTTTCTTTTTTTGTCTGAGGTGAATGTATCATGAGGTCCTTATATAGACAGCATTGAATAGAATTATGCATCTCAATCTGCAGGCTGGACACCAAAGCTGTAAATACAGGAAAACAGAAAATTATGCACTAGTTTTTTTTTTTTAATTGAAAACTCATATCCATTGATATTACATTGGCCCTTGGCAAAGGTCAAACTCTTTAAATGGTAATCCCATAAAGACAGATTTACAGAGGTTTGAGTAGAGATGCTCAGTTGAAATATAGAGGGTTAAAAAGCATTCTATGCCCTGATTGAGAGAAGGGCAATAGGATTTGGAAGGTAGACATAGTCAATGAGAGTGTGAAATTCAGGACTTAAGGATCCCATGAAATGCATCGCCCTTTTCTGGCCTCCTTTCAATCTATCTAAGCTAGTTTTAATCAGGTGCTGGTCATATTAAAAAAATAATAACGGGAGGAAAAAAGTGGCATAGATGATAGAGGCTCTGTTTATCCCCCTGGCGACCAAATCAAAGTCGTGATGGAAACAAGGAGCAGCAGCAAGGAAAAGTCACCTGAGATCTATAGGAACAAGCAATACAACTAGGGAGAAGTCCAAGAAAACACCCTGCAATAGCGGAAGAGAGGTGGCAGGTAGGACAGGGCGAGGATGCAGAACTGCCTGCTCCTGAGCGGCTGAACCACATGAAGGCTGCAGCAGTGGCAGACGCCTCTTAAAGGGGCCGCGTCCACAAGCGGATTTTTGTGGTGATGGACCTGCTTGCTCGAGCACCAGTGCTAATTTGCTGTGTGCAAGGGGCACCAGGGACTTACAGGGAGACATTGTTGGAGTGAGGGCTGAGGCGAGACTCGCTGGGTACAGAAGTGCCAGTGGTATCCATTGTTCACCGTTGAGACCTCCCCCTGCTACCAGTGTCCCTGACACAGCACTGCCAATAGCCTAGAGGTCATCAAACTGGATAACAGAAGTCGCTCTGCCTAGAGGATTTCCTGAAACCCCCTCTCCCCCAACTCATGGTCCCACCCAAGACACATCTAGGTATATCCTCAACGAGTCAAGTGCTCTTTGCTGAGACTCACACTGGTAGAGGGAGCTGGCTTTGGTTTCTGGTGTGGCCTTTGAGGCACTATAAGCACAGCATCTGTGCATTGCTTGTAGAATCTTAGCAGGTGGCCCTGGAGGGATAAAGGCTTGGGCTAAGTTTGCCCTGTAGCTGAACCCCTCTCAGGACTGTGCCGCTGGTCACCTACTTCACAAATCCACACTAATAAGACCAGGAGACTTAGGAGCTTTGCTTAGTAAATAGAAACAGACATGAAAAGGCAGCCAAAATGGGAAGACGAAGAAGCAGAAACCACATAAGAGAACAGAACAGATCCAGATATAATGAGGTCAAGTCTTGTAATGGATGCAGAGTTCAAAACACTGATTATAAAGATGCTCAATGAACTTTTGGAAAGTGTAGATGAATTCAGTGAGAACTTCAACGAAGATAAAAAACATAAAAATGGAAATGGAAATTATAAAAGAAAACCAGTCTGAAATGAAGAACACATTATCTGAGATGAGAAGTATATTAAATGGAATAAACAAAGGAAAAAACAAAGTGAATAAAGGAGAGGATCAAATGCTCTGTCTAGAGGAAAGGAAGGCCAATCAGGACACTAAATCAGAATGGCAAGAAGAAAGATGAATGGCAAGAAGAAAGATGCTAAGACTATAAAAATAATTTAAGAAGGATACGGGACACTATTAAGGTTTCAAATATTCCTCTGATTGGCATAACTAAAGAAAATTAAGATGTTGGACAGCTGTTTGAAGAAATGATGATAGAAAACTTCTCTAATCTGGTGAAGGAAATGGACATAAAACCCCCTGAAGCTCAGAGAATTCCAAAGATCAGGGATCCAAAGAGGCCCACACCAAGGCACATTATAATTAAAATGCCAAAGGTTAAATACAAAGAATATTAAAAGCAGCAAGAGATAAATAATTTCATATAAGTGAAAACCCATAAGACTAGTAGCTGATTTCTCAAAAGAAACTATGCAGGACAGAAGGAGTTGGCACAAAATATTCTACAAGATGAAGACCCAGGATCTACAACCAAGAATAATTTATCCAGCAAAACTATCATTTAGAGTTGAAGAGCAGATAAAAAGCTTCCCAGACAAAAATAAGCTAAAGGAATTTATCACCACCAAGGCAGTATTTCAGGAAATGTTGGAGGGACTTCTTTAAGAAGAAACAACATATATCAAAACAGGAATAGAGAATGGTAACAACTGCGTTCCTGTCAATAAGTACCTTAAATGGAAAAGAATTAAGTGCTCCAACTGAGGGATGGAGTGGCTAAAAGAATAAGAAAACAAGACCCCTACATGTGAAAAGGAAGAGAATGGAAAAAGCTATTGCTGTGATGAACCTAGAGGGTACTTAAGTCAGACAGAGAAAAATAAACACTATATGATTTTACTTATATGCAGAATTTAAAGAATACAAAGAACAAACTAATCAAAAACAGACTCACAAATATAGTGGACAATTTGGACAGACGGGAGGGAGGTTTGGGAGGCTGGGAGAATGGTGCGAAGGGTTCAGAAGTACAAATTAGTACCTGATGGATGGGGATGGGGATGGGAAGCACAGCATAAGGAATGCAATTAGCATTAATACATTGGCTAGGAGGAAAGTCAGGAGGGGGGGTGCAATTGGGAGGATCATTTTATGAACTATATATATATGTCTAACTAATGTACTCTATACTTGAAACTAAATTAAAAAAAGTAATCAAAAAAATAAAATTGAACGTTCAAAGCAAAAAAATCATCATCATTCGAAAAGGTAATTGAAGAATAAACTGCTAAAAATGAAGTAGAAACTATTGTAGAGACAGATCGGATAGGTGAATAATACAGATGTTATCATGATATACATGCTATTTATCAGAATTTTTGTTTATAATTTGTTATGAGTTCTGAATAAATATGAAATTGTCTACTTAAAAAAATTAACAAATTGGGAATAATCATCATCTCTAAGACCTTCTCATCATCTTGTATTCCCTCCCTCAACCCAGAAATGTCTATCTTTTATCTCTTTCTAATCCCATACAACTCATTTGATACCAAAACTTTCATTCTGCCACATTAAAAATTTCAAATCTGTCTTCTCATTCCATCTTTTTGCCACTGTACTAGTTTATGACTTTATTCCTCAACTGGGTTATAATAATTAGTCTGCTAAATTGCCTCCAGTTAGGTTTTCATACGTTTCTAAAGCGATCTTTCAAATCTAAGCTTAGTTGATATTTTACATTCCCCACATTTGGGAATTTTTGCCACTTGGGGCTTTGGGAGAAATACACTGTGTGCCTGGTGTAGACCGTTCTAGTAGAGTGAAGAGAATGAGATGCCATTGAGTCTAGAGAACCCTCCTAAGCCTTCTTCAATTTCTGCATGTCATGGACACTAAGTTGAGAGTTAGGTACCATAATTGGGTTTCTTGTGTTGAAAAAAGCTGCTTCTCAAATCTATACACATCATAGATGAAAACCGGGGGGTATTAATGATCTCCTCAAAGACTACACTTCTAGGCATTAGCTGATGATCATTCAGCAATTCAACTGGACCAACCAAGCTTGACAAGGTCATGCAGTGTATGAAGCAGGGGACCCCTTGTGGCTATGTGGTGCTCCTAGACACCAAGTGACCTCTAGTGGTTCCAGCACGAAGGGATGTTTGTGGCGGATCCAGGCCTACCTCTGGAACTTTTTTGAAACAAGTTGGTTTCCTGTTTGAAATGAAAGCAGGTTGAAGGGGTTCTCAGCCTACCAGTGGATGGGTCCAAAGGAAGAAGAAGCAAAGGCATGCTCTTTGCATTCCTGCCCTGTGACTTTTCACAGCAGTACCTCCAATTAGCATTAAGGACATGGAGCAAGCTGGAAGAACGTATGGTGATACAGTATGAGACGCTGCCTAGCCCAAACATGCCTTTTCTGACTCCATGTTTTTCTTTTTTTTTTAAAAGCAGTTATTTTAAAATCTCACCCTCTCTATATTATACACCTTAGTTTTAATTCTCTGCGGGGCTATTTTAGTTCATTTGACGGGGTACTGGAGGCCTTGTCCACTACCAAACTAAGTTTTTAGTTTTATAATCTTAAGAAGAGACTCCACTTATGTTGATTTCTAGTGTGCAAAATATTGAGGTTTATTTTTAAGTTAAAAAATTTTTTTTACTAACTGTATGAAAAGTTGTTATTAAAACCCTTGACAAAGGATAGACTTTAAAAAATACCCACAGAGGCGTGACAGTGCGATGAGGTGATCCCACAGCCAAAGCTGTAGTTGACATGATGGTCTCAGAGCCTTGAAGAAAGAGGAGGAGATTCACACGTGTTTGACAAGCTTAGAATTTACTCAGAAAGAGATGAAATGCAGATGATCCTTGGAAGCAACTTCTCTAAGCAAAAGGTAGATCATGAATAGACAACTGTTACCTTTAGCACTGCCTGTTGACAGAAGAACAAAGGGAATCGTGCTGAGTACCAATGGGAGCCACCTCCCTGGGGATCAACACTATAAGGAAGTGTAAGTCACACACTTTGAGAACCAATATCCATTATTTTTGGGAAAGATGTGTAAATTACTAGATTTAATTAGGTTTTAAATCAGACATTTTCTCTCCTTTTTTTCCTGCTAACAATGTTGGGGGTTCAGAAGAAAGATATTTAAAGAAAAATTAAGAAACTAAATTTTCTATGGATATCCGAGTGGTAACATGAGTTAAATGTTGTGACCTTTCTGCATGCCCAGTAAGAAAAAAAATATTTAAAAAAACACTCTTTAGTCATAGTTTAGTTATATTTACCAGAGTGTGTGCAGCAAAGTTTCATAAACTAATGCTATATGCATACTTTCAACAAGTACTTTTTCTTTTTAGGGCCTTGTACCCACTGTTCTTCCCCTCATTGTTATATGCTGTTGTCTTTGTGATGCTTATTATTAAATTTGTGTCATCAGTGAAGCTCTCAGAAAGCCTTAGTTATTCCTGGAACCATTATTTACCGTTGTCTTCTTGCTTTCCATCGTATTGGTCCTTACCAGAAGTTCTTGGTTGCCTGATGTAAGAAAACATCATAATTATCTCATTAATATTTGGTCCTGGCCTCCCTGTTAATCAGTTTAGTATTGCTGAGAATTCAAAGGAAGAGAACAGAAGTCTACTAAGAAGGAATAAATTGGTCCGTAGACAGTAGTTCCAGGAAGCTGCCCAGGCACAAAGGTTTGCCTGCTGTTGAAATAAGAGGTCACGTAAAATGTAGATTATGTGGAGAGCACAGCTTCGTGAATTTAACTAGTTTAGACTCTAGGCTTCTGGAAGGCAGAGACCATGCTCTGAGCCCTGCCTCCCACCCTTTGTCTATAATAGGCCCTCACATTTGATTGTGTCAAAAATAAGAAAATCCTGAAATAAATTTTATTTTTCCTCCACTCTTTGTCCTCTCTGAATTCACTGACTACCTCCCAGTATGTGTTTCCTGAGTGGAAAGACATCTGCAACGGATATGTCCAAATGAGCTGTTGTAAATCTGGAGATAAATTCCTAATTTACTATCTATCACTTAGAGGGTTTTGTTATTGTTGTTGCTATTTTTAAAGCCATTGGTAATAGTAAAATAGGCATGCTTGCTGAGTGCTAAAGTATGGTATGTGATATTCGTAAATTATATAATCCATAAGTTACTTTATGGATTATATAGGTAACTACTAGGGAAAACCAATTCAGGCAATAAAGCTACCTGTTACAGAGGTAAATGAGAACCCCCCAAAATAATAGTTGCAATTTTCAAATCAAAACCAGTATTTCTGGTCACTCTGACTTCGAAATACATTCTAAAACAACTGTGACTCTTATAGTAACTCCATAAAATACAAGCCAGCTCAGAAAGGACATGTTTTACCACATGTTTTACTAGACAGATGGCCTTAGGTAGATATTCATATCAATGATTAATTCTCTAAATTAGTACAGCAAATATTGACAGCATGATCTTTATGTCCTATTCCACACAAACAATGTTTGCTCATGTGGTCCCTCTAGATGAAACTGGAAGTTCTTGTGGATGGATGTAAATCTATCTTACTGCTTACATTTTTTTTTGAAATTTGCATACACAAAGATACAAATTCCAGAAATGGCTAACAAGAAAACAGTCCATTGAAGTCTTGTTTGACAACTCCAAATTTTGAACTAGGCTTGAATCAATAATATATAGCTGACTAGTTCTCTGAATTCTTCATGGGAGATACATGTTTGGGCACAGTTCAGAACTCTGATTCAGTACTTTCAACCTGGTAGGGTAATTGGAACCACTGTGGTTTTGCTGTTGTCATACCTGCTATTTGTAAGATTATAAGAGCTGTCATTTATTTGTAGAAAATGCCATAACATAACCCAACTGTCATTTTAAAATCTAATTAAAAAATGTATTCTGTCTGAAACATTTTATTTACCATCTGGAAGCAAGCAATGTGAAGAATCATGTTTTATTTTTGTTTTTATTTTATTTGTTTGTTTTTGATTGCCAGATTATTCATAGTATGCTGTGGCTATAGAGGGCATGGTGACTTAGTAGAGTAGCAGCCCTTGGAGATGCATTTCTCAGTAAATCTCTTTGAACAGTCATTTATTTTCCTGAAGAAAAGTTGTCAGTACCATAAGCAAAATGTGCAATTTCTGCTTTTTCATTGAATCTGGAAATGTTGGAATTAATGGAGAGTAGTTAAGAATGAAAATACTGAATTGGGTATGAAATATGCAGCAGGCTGCTGCTTTTTGCTGTTATTCCAATCATAAGAAAATGGTATGCATTCGGTGATTTAGTTTTCTATAGGAAATTCTTTGATAACACAAAGGACCCTGGAATTGATGTAGGGCTACATATTGCTTGTTGGAAAATTCTTTAAGCTGTTTCTCTTTTCTATCAGTGTGTCGTTTCATCATGGTCTTTTTGAGGTCAACCAAGGAAGCTATTTTCTGATGTAATAATGAGGAGGGAACACTGACTTTCTTTTTTCCAACTGGTAAGAATGTTACTAAGACAAAGTAGATAATTTCTAGAAACTCATTAAGTGCTTTATGACTTTAATGGTGACATTGCCTCCTATACATTTTAGGGTTTAGCATCTAAAAAATAGGTTTATTTTAAAGTAATCAACAAATAGGAAAGAATCAGATCTCTTATCTTCTTTAATGCCAGACTTTCAAGCCTTGTCTAATTTTCTCATCAATTCTTTGCACATTTTTTCTTCCCTCTGAATCTTTCAGTGTTTACTCAAGCTCTCTCTTTTGGCCGTTTTTCTTCCTCCACTCTGTATTTGCTATTAAAGCAATCTCAACCACTCTTGTCACTTTAACCATACTGAATGATTTGAAAACTATAACTAGTCTCAGCATTTCCTTGTGGTCCAGACCTCCAAAATGATAACAATAATAGTCCTATATCTTTACTATGTGCAAGGTACTGGGTTAACAAATATACTTGCGTGATTTCACATAACTTTTACAGCTGCCACCAGTAAGATACATGATATTATCATTTCCATCTTTCAAGGAAGAAACCTAAAGTTCAGGGATATCACAAAATTTGCCTAAGATTATACAGGTAGTAAGTGATTAAGCTGGGCATTAAACCGTGATAATTGGATTCTCAAGTGAGTTCAACCACAGAGACCTGCCTATTGACCCATGCTAAATATCTTCCCTTGAATCTCCTACAGACCTCTTAAAGCCAGTTTACAGATGTGCTTCCTCTTTGACAATCAACCATGCATTAAACCAACAAGGAATACATCAATATACACCCACTTGTAGGCTGCACAGGAGGAGGGATCAACACAGGGATAATGGTGACTGTCCCTTCAGTTGCCGTGAGGCCACATAATTCAGTCTTTTCTTGTATGTCTCTGGCACCTCCCCAGCTGCTGTCTCTCTGCTGGAGCCCAGGATGAGGAAATGAAACTGAGTTGAATTCCAGGGTCAGACACTGCTTACCACAAATTAGATACTCAATCAAAATTTTCTAATGAGATAAGAAACTGAGACAGAAAGCTGCGACGTTGTGAATACAAACCTTAGTCTAACCTATACTAAACAACTCATCAAGGGGAAACCAAGAAAAATAACAAATAAAAACAAAACAGTTTAGGCTAATGTTCAAATATAAGAAGACTGGAATTAAATCAATCATGAATTATGATTATGTTACCAAGATCAATTTTCTGATTCTTTTACTTTTTAGTAGAACATTAACTTTAATTAGACATTTTAGGACATCAAAATTGATAAAATTTGACTAAGTCATGAAAGGCCCAAATATGAACTCCTTTAAGATTTTGATATCCCTCCTCAGGCAAGAGAAATGAAATAAATTAAAAAATGGGACTCTGTCAAACTAAAATGTTTTTGCACAGTAAAGCAAATTGACAATAAAATAAAAAGACAACCTACTGAATGGGAGAAGATATTTGCCAATGATACATCTGCTAAGGGGTTAATATCCAAAATTTATAAAACTCATACAACACCAAAACCCAAATAATCAAATTAAAAAATGGGCAGAGGACCTGAATAGGCATTTCTCCAAAGAAGACACATGGATGGTCAATTGACCTATGAAAAGATGCTTAATGTCATTAATCCTCAGAGAAATGTAAATTAAAACCACAATGAGATACCACCTCACACCTGTAAGAATGTGGAGGAAAGGGAACCCTCCTGGACTGTTGGTGGGATTTCAAACTGGTAGAGCCATTATAGAAAACAGTTTGGAGGTTACTTCATAAACTAAAAATAGAACTACTTTCTGACCCAACCATTCTAGACATCTATTCAGAGAAATCCAAAGCATTAATTTGAAAAGATGTGTGCACTCCTGTGTTCACGGTAGCACTTTACAATAGCCAAGATGTGGAAGCAATCTAAGTGCCAAGCAATAGAGGTTTGGATAAAGAAGAGGTGGTACATATATACAACAGAATATTACTTGGCCATAAAGGATGAAATCTTATTATTTGTGACAACATGGATGGACCTAGAGGATATTATGTGAAATAAGTCAGATAGAGAAACACATACCACATGGTCTCATATATGAAATCTAAGAAACAAAATAAATGAACAAACAAGACAGAAACAGACTCATACATGCAGAGACTGATGATTGCCAGTCGGGAGGGGAACTGGGGCACTGGGTGAAAAAGGGGAAGGAATTAAGAAGTATAAATTCTTAATTACAAAATAGTTTTGGGGATGTAAAGTATAGCACAGGGAATATAGTTAATACTATTGTAATACTATGTATAATGCCAGGTGGGTATTAAATTATTTGAGGGAATCACTTTGTAGATTATATAAATGTCTAACCACTCTACTGTACACCTGAAACTAATATAAAATAACATTGAATGTCAACTCTAATTGAAAAATAAAAATTAAAAACAAAAAAATTAAAAAAAAAATCACCTATAGCCAGACTGCAGCTTGCACTAAGGATAAAACATCGAACAAAACATTAGTGGTCCATGTACTTATAGATTTTATTATTTAGAGAGGGGAGACTCTCATTAATCACATTATTATGTAAATATAGAATTGATTCTAAGCTAAGCTAAGTGCCAAGAGGGGCAAGTGCATTATGCTGGGAGAGCATTGAACAGAACTGCCTTCTTTGATGGGAAGAGGAGGGCTTCTCTGACAGATTGCTATTGAAACAGATCTATAGGGTGAGCAGTCTTTAATTTGTCCAAGGAAGATACACAGGCAGAAATGAACATTTTCGAAGGCCCTGAAGTGGGAGAGAGCCAGACGTATTAGAGACTAACATGTTAGAGGGACTGGAAAGGAGATTGGTGTTTTTGGGACAGTGGTTAAAGTTGTAGGTGTAGACTAGTCAAGCAAGGACAAGATCATGTAAGGCCTTGTAAGATTTATTAAATGTTTTTCTATTTTCCTATGACCAATGAAAAGTCTTTAGAGGGGCTTAATCACTGTAGTGAAAGAATACAATTGATCCTTGAAAATATCACTCTGACTGTTTTTGGGAGACTGAATTGGAGGAAATAGATTCAGGGAAACCAATGAGGAGGGTATTTCAGTGGTCTAGGTGAGAGGTGATAGTGTTATCTTTCATACTGTTGTTTAGAAAAGGGTGATAGTCTGGGACATAGAGGTGGAAAAGTACCAAAATCTACCTTACTATTCAAATAAAAAATCTTAGAATCATTTCAACTTCATTCTTTTGTCTATTTCTCTTTTTCCAGTTATTCTCCTGTTGCTATTGCTTGAACATATCTCCATTTGTTTTGACAGCTGTCAAAGACATTTGTCTTTGAGGCTGTCCATCCTTCCTCCTGCACTTCTCTCCTCCTTGTTAATGCCATTGTAGCCATTTCTACCTGCCCGATCTGGTTCCTGCTACCAGCACATTTATAAGATCTCCAAGCTTTTTGTGGCGTACCTTCATGCCAACAGTCTCTTGAGGAGTGCCCTGGCTTTGGTCTATTTTCTATCTATTTTGCTCTAATAGAGACCATAAGGGGAAGGATGGAGCTCTCAGTTCAATGCTTACTTTTGAAAGAGGGGTGGAAGAAGAGAACCATGGAAGGATATTTGAGGAAAAGTTGATAGAGAGGTAAGGAAACACCTGAGGAAGGTAGCCTGGAAGAAGCCACAGAAGGGGAGAGTTTCAAGAAAAATAGACTAGTCACCATGTAGATATTATCAGATGTGTTGTCTGCTCAGCAAAGCTCTCTTTAATTGGGAGCTGCCCCTTTACTATCTCATGTTCTGCCTGCATGCTGATATAAGGGTAGACATAAAACTCAGGTCAGATGAATCGTAGCACGGGATTTCCCTCTTCACAAGGATCAATCCAAATTAGTACGAATGTGATGGAAGCAGAGCCTGAATTCTTTCATGTGAGAGTGGTTTCTCAAATTGTGTTGATACTTTTTTTTTTTAAGCCACAAAAGGCGACTATGGGCATCTAAGCCAGCTGTAGGTGTATAAGTAGGATACAGAAGCCAGATCCTACAGTTTGTCATTTGAAAATTAATGATACTTTCCCAGTTTGATCTTAGTATGAAACTGATGAGTTAGTAAAAAAAAATCACTTTAAGATATTCTTAAATATGAAGTACATGAGTAATACTGACTGGTGATTCTTTTGTCTGAGACACCATTTGTAAGAGAGATATGTTATTGAAATATTAACACTTTGGAATGAGACTATTGTAATTGGAAAAAGAAAAGATAGTCCATTAAAAAAACATATTTTTCAGCTCTAATGAAAATCCTGTGTTCTTCATCATGCAAAATTATGATATTTAATTCACAGGATTGTCTCTCAGTTTCAGACTTCTCATTAACCATCATCAGTAATGAAAGAAAATGACTATTCTCGATGGATGATCAGAGGGATGATATCAGTCCATATCCTGAATATTTTACACATGCAACTTGTATAACACATCTTTCTAAGCAAAAACCTTGCAATCATTCTTCTTGAATTTTTTTAATTGAAGTATAATTGACATCAAACATATTAGTTTCAGGTGTACAACCTAATGGCTTGATATTTGCATATTATCATGAAATGATTGCTACAATAAATCTAGTTAACACCAGCCACCATATATAGACAGATATTTTTATTCTTGTGTTATGGAATCTTATTCAGCTTCTGCTCACCTACTTATTTAAATGTGAAGAGGATCATAGACTTTGAGATTTAGAAGGACCCTTGGAGACTGTGTAGTGTTTGAATTGCATCCTTTTATAGAAGAAGCAAATGAGGCTTAATTGCCCAAGGTCACTTGGTTGGAGGCGCATCAGGAACTTTTCCAATTTTCAGCCCAGAAACATTTTCACCTTGCCATGGTAGGCTGGAATTGTTCTTTCTTAAACATCAAAGGGAGCACAAACCGCCTCTGACTTAAAATGACTAGAATGGCTTCATTATAAAATGTTTCAAGCTATAAGGTTAAGTAGGGGTTCACATAAATAATGTGATTAATACTTTTTGTGACCATGTGCTTTGTATCTTCAAAACTGGAATGTGAACATAGTTCAACAGCCTAGCAGACCCTGCTCTTTATAAACGCTATGCAACAGCTGCACAGTTTCACCCTGGCTCTTGAAAGTTTATGAAATAAAAGCAAACTACCAAAATAGCATTAACTGTATTTGGTTTATGAGAATTATTTTTGACTAATTATATATTTGACCAAGATTACTAACATTTCATAATTTAGATTTCTGAGCCGAGTCTGCTATTTTTACAACCACTTATGAATGGTGGTGCTCTGTCTTATCTGTGGCCCATTCATAATGGGGTTATGGAGAACAGTCTGATAAGTCTAGCTTAGTTCCATGTACTGCTGCGGTCTTCCCTAAGGATGTACCCTTGAGGATGTATTAAAACATACTTTCAAATTGCCTGATAATCGTTTCTAGCTCAATAGATTTCATGGAATAGTCCATGAGATAGGTACTTCAAGAGCTTTTAGCATTTTCAATTCTGTCATGGAGATATCATAGCCAAAGCTGACAGTGATCCCATATCATAACCTGATGCAATTGAAAAGCATTATCATGTACCAAACTGTCAGATTGTAGTGGATGCTGTGATGCATAGCCCTGCTCGCCCTTTAATGAAGAACGTGTTGGGAGAGCTGTCAGCAGATGTCCTTCAGTTGTCAACCCCATTAGAGATTACTTAAGTCAGAGACTACAATTTTACTGAAGGTCATTCCCTTTCTTAGATGACCGATGTCCAATGATGGATGGAATATAAAAGTCTGATTATTTTGGTTCAACTTAGGACAACTGTAGGTCCATCCTAGCTTCAGAGTTTCCACTGGCATTGGTCAAAGCTCTTTTTGGGCAGTCACTGTAGTCTGACTTTTTGTTTTGCTCATTTCTGCTTCTACTCCATTCTTTTCCCAAATATTGACTCCGAGGACACCCTAAATAAACATCTTGCATGCAAAACTTTATTTCAGAGTCAGCTTCCCAGGAAACTCACCTTGGGAATAAATATTTGCCTTTTGCCTATTAGCTGAAATGTATGGTCCAATATCATCATCTATTTGCATGTTGGGCAATGCTCTTCATAGAAACATACATTTAAAAAAAGTCAACCTATTTTTCAGGAGGATAGAAAGTAGTGTAGAAGCAGAAAGGATGGAGAAAAAAGGCACTGTACTTCTATATTTTATTAAAGCTGGTGTTCTTCCTATAATAGGTGGGGCAGGGAATGGCTTGGTCAGGCAGCAGCTTGGTTATAGGCTTACTATAGGGCAAGGAACTCAAAATAGGTATGAATGGAAATAATTTCTTCAGCCCGTTTTGGGGGAAAATCAGGTGGCTACAGGTGGTATAAATGGGAAAGGGACCTACTGGTTGCGTTATACCAGGCATTGCCACTTGAATGATTTAATTAGTGGTTCTAGATGGAGGGTTAAAATGTGTACGTTCTAATTTTCCAGTTCTCTTGCCTACTTATTGTTCCTAGAAATGGGAACATTTATCATGGATACTTTTAATGGCATATAGTCCTAGGTGTTTAGGAGAGGCTAGAGGTGAGGAGGAGGCAGAAGTTTCCCAGGTATACAAGATGCTTGGAATTGGCCCTCATAAGTTCCTTGCTCACAGTGAGTGGCAAATAAAACTTTGATTAATTAAAATCCTTCTTTGAACTGCTTTGGATCTGAGAAGAGCCTTGAATCCAACCCCAAACCTCAACTAATCAACGTTGTTTTTTTTTGGTCTATCGTTTTTAGAAAGAAGTAGAAAAAAGTAGCAAAATAAACTATGGAGAAATTTGTTCAATTTCTAACTTTATTTTGGAGCCAGTATATATTCACTGCAATGTCTTTGAAATGTTTTGAGTTTACAGCCATTCCCTGACTCCTGGGGCATAAAGTCTCTGTGTTTAAAATGATAGCCCACACTCAGATAAGAGCTTCAGGTAGTAAAGACTGATTCAATTATGTTTACAAGAGAGAGATCAACTTCTAAACATGAATTGATGAAATAGTTTCTGATTTATTCTCTTGTTTACTAGAAAATTTGATTAACAAAAGTCTGTACACTGAAGGGTCTTATTAAATTTTCATTAATCAGATCTATAAGAGGAAATTTAACATAATCTTGCTATGGATTGGAAAGAGATCTCTGTTAATAGTGAAAAGGGGTCTTTGAAAGAACTCTTTACTAGGGAACAACTTCGGGTCTAACAAACTGTTAAAGAAATACCCTTGTTTAGGGAAAATGTCTTTCTTCCTTGCATGTATGACCTAAGGGCAGGTTGGAAATAAAAATGGTCAAATATAACCTAGGAGCAGGGAAGGCAGGAGAAGAAAACAGACATGTCCTTTATTTATGAAATGAACTTTTGAAAACTATTGAGGTGAGCGGCAGCAAAGTCATTCATCTTTGGAACTAAATGGCTTAGTATTTAGTACTGGGAAATATATAATATATTTAATAATTTACATATAAATATACTTATAAATTTGTGTATATAAATTTATACATATCCTCTCTAAACAGAAATCTTAAGTATATTGTCATTAAAATTACTTCTGTAGAATAGATAATGTAAATAGCATCAATCAGTATAATAATTTATTCAGCACATATTTTTATTTTTATGATTCTGTTTTGCTTTAAATTTTTTTTTCCTGGAGATTCATTATATACCAGACTATTATAGTTTATTTAACAGTTCCTCTTATTTTTTATGATTTTAAAAAATATAGGTAAATATTATTTAATTCTACAGTTTTCCATAATTTTAGAATTGTTATTTTCATTTTACAAATGAGAAAAATCGAGGATCAAAAAGCTAACATTTAGCTAAGATCACATTTTTTTAATTGGTAAAGGAGTTGTGGGATTTAAATCATCTGCTGACCTCAAAGCCCTTTCTAGCTACCTTGCTTACAGATATTAATTGTTCTGGTAATTTTTAGCAAACCTGCAGAGTGACAGCCTGCTGTTGCTGTTCTTTCCCTACTGCAAATGTGGGATGGAGGAAGGTGAGTTCCTGGAATTGCTTCAGCTCACAAAACATGTGGAATTGGAGCAAACTGTCCTTGCCTTCTCACTTTCTCCATTTGGAAGGGAAGTAGATTTCTTACACATTTTTAGAACTTGATCAGATTATGCATGCCAGAGGGTGTTAACTCTCAGGGCTTTCCCTGGGTGTAAGATATACTGACAGCTGCTAATTGTTAATATTCTGTCTGAGAATTTCTTTTATGCTCTGTAATTTCAGCTCTTATCACTTTATATCTTGGTTTACTTACTTGAGTTTGTCTTAGCACAGTTACACCAATTAAACTCTTGAGTAACAGAAAACTCAAGGGAATGCAATACAGATTAAAGTATTTTCCACGATCTCATGTACCAGTAGGCAAGAGGCATGAAGTCCTTTGGTAACAGTGTCTAGGAAAAGAATAGCCCACAGAAACAATTTCCCAGCTTCCACATTTATGAGAACCACTTACTGTGACTTGTTTGGCAGCATCTTTACTTACCATCATTCTTATTCTACACAACATAGGTCACTCTGTATTCCAGTCATTGTGCTGGAACACTCTGCTGGCAGTGCATTTTGATTAGTAGCAGAGTTCTGTGAATAGCTTATCAGAATTTCTGATGCCTCCTTCGAAGTATTGTGTGCAGCTATGTAAATTTATTACAGGAACATCTTCAAATTCGGTACACTGACACCTGATGCCTAATTGCAAATCCAAACTTGAGTGATAATTTCCAGCCAAACCTACTTTCTCACAAACCTGGTAGTTAGAGCACTATTTTTGTAATTAGGGGCTTACAAACTGATCTTTTAATTATTCTTAACTCTTTTTCCTTAGGTGGTCAAATACTGTGTTTTGTTGCTTCTGCCTTCTCAGTATTTCTCTAATATTGAATTTTTTCAAATTGAGTGCATGGGTTACTAGAATACTGTTAGTTGTTTAAAGACTTTCCAGGGAATCAAATGAGTTTGAAAAATGGTGTATTAAAAAAAGTTAAATGTTTTTTTTTGGCAAGACTTTCCAAGTCTTTTATTTGAGTACATTTCAAATGTTCAAAAGAGAGGAATGTAATATATGACATTGCTAAAGTTTATTTGCTCAAAAACAATCCCCCCAATTCATCAATTATATAGATATTACTAATACTGGTATTAATGAATATTCAAAGATGTTCATTAATAAATACTAATGTTCTAGTTCGAGCAATACTGCTTGAATCCATTCTCTTGTTTTCCACATACTTTCTATTCAGATTAAGTCATCTTGCTCAATTCCTGTCATGGATGTTTAACAGCTATACTCTCCAATCTCAACTCTAAATTTAGCCTTTTACTGTTAACACTAGTCTCTTTTTAATCCATAATAATATTATGTTAATTTCCTCCTGACAACCATTTAATTTTCCTTAATGTCTCCAGAATACATTACCTGTAAATAAACTCATGAGGTGTTCAAAGTCATCGATAATCAAGCCACAATACACTGTTCATTTAATATCATCACAAATTTGTATTATTTGTTTATGATAATCCGTTGACCTGGCACAATCTTCTATTTCTTTCTAAAAGCCATCTTTAGCATTTGTAACCCAAGTATTAGCTGGGGTAACTTCAACCAATGTGAATTGTCTTTGCCACCTCAAAGTATAGAAGATGGCATTAGTTTTGAGAATTCTATGTCACTAGGTACATGTTAAAAAAGAATATAAAAATCAAGTATGAGAAGAAATAAATCACATGCTCCTACTACCTCAACATGACTGTAGTTGAAAGTTGTCACCTATCTTTATAGTAATATATATGAATGCTTGTGTCTATCTGTATCTATTTATATCTGCCTATGCACGCACACACAACACACCACACATAAATCACCACACACAATAGACACCATACATGCAAGTGCACACACACACACACACACACACAGATCATAATCTACTGTCTTGTCAGTCATTGAACATTTTCTATGACAAAAATAGAATTCTGAAGTAAGATTCGAGCATTGTGCTAAATTTAACAAAATGCATTTAAATTGATAAATATAAACATCTCAAGTGAGTTAAAAATACACAAAAGAGAGAGTGGCTTTATAACAACATGTGCAGGAAAGATTTAAGGGTTTTGGCTTACGGGAAGCAGTATATATTCAGAAGTATAAAAGACTTAAGTAATCATAAAAAAGTTAATGAGACTTTAGCCTTACTAGAAACATAATACCAAATTAAGGAGAAATGTTTGTCTCACTGTAATCTGCTTTGTCAAAACACACATTCAATGATGTTTTTAATTCTGATTCCCAACATTTCAAGAGATATGAACCAAATTGGAATTTATTCTAATTTCTGAGGCATTGACATGCAAAAGAGACATTAGGCTTGCTCTGAGTGTTCTCAAAAAATAAAGATTGAACAAATATGTGAAAAATGAAGGATCTCAGCTGTTTAGTTTAAAATGTAACCCCATAATTTGTATAACATTATTCTCGTATTTAGCTTTATATTAAATACCCAAACCAGTAATACATTTCTTTTCATAACTTCTTAAAGATTATATTTCAAAATATTATTTTGTGTATTTATTGTTTTATTTTTTTGGTTAGACATCTATATAGTTCATAAAACAATTCCCCTAACTGCTTTCTCCCTCCTCTGGCCTTCTACTTAGCCATCGTATTAATGCTAACTGCATTCCCTCTGCTGTGCTCCCAATTTCTGTGCCCAACTATCGATTACTAATTTCTACTTCTTTAATTCTTCACCCCATTCTCCCAGCCCCCCAATCTCTCTCCCCTCTGTCCATCATCAAATTGCCCATTATATTGTGAGTCTGTTTTTGATTAGTGTGTTCTTTTTGTTCCTTAGATACTGCATGTAAGTGAGATCATATGGTATTTCTTTTTCTCTGTCTGACTTATTTCGCTCAGTATAATAACCTCTAAGTCCTTCCATGTTGTTGCAGATGGTAGGATTTCACTTTTTTTAATGGCTGAGTAATATTACATTCTCTATATAAACCATAATTTTTTATCCAATTGTCTGTTGTTGGGCATTTAGGTCGTTTCTATATCTTGATTATTGTAAATTGTGCTGCCATGAATATTGGAGTGCACAGATATTTATGATTTATTGTTTTGGTTTTCTTTGGATAAATACCCAGAAATGCAATTGCTGGGTCAAAAGGTATATCCATTTAAAATTTTTTTTAGAAACCTTCACTCTGTTTTCCATAGTGGCTATACCAATATGCAATCCCACCAACAATTTATGAGGGTTCCCTTTTCTCAGCATCTTCGCCAACATTTGCTGTTATTTATTGTTTTTTAAATCATATTTTAAACTTGCACAGAGTTTTTCAAAATGATTGTACCAATTTACACTCCTACCTACTATGAAAGCACATTTCTGTTGCTACATTACTGCCAGAATTTGATATTTGATAGTGTTTTTGTTTTTAGCTGTTCAGAAAAGTGTGTGTTAGTATCCAAAAGTGATTATAATTAGCATTTCTTTGAGTATATTTTCATATGTTTATTTCCTATTTGGATTTTCTCTTTTGAAGTGCCCATTGAAATCTCTTTCCTATTTTTCTTAATGACAGTGTTTTTTGAAATAATTCTTTATATATTTTGGATTCAAAAGCTTTACCCATTATTGAATTGAAATATTACTTCCCACTCTATAGCTTGTCTTTTGGGTCTCTTTTCCAGGAACAGAAGCTCTAAAATTTATTGTAATCACACTGCCAGTCATCTTCTTTAAGACCAGTGCTATGTCCTATTTCAGTATTAGTCAATCCCCAAATCACAAAGATGTTTTCTTCTACTAGTTTTTAGAAACTTTACTGTTTTTTCTTTTATATTAAAAAAGACAATGAAGCTGACTTGTGATCAGTTTGTTTTCCTCTGATTACCAACCTAGTCTATTCTGCTTATAAACATAGTTACTAGACCTCCAAACAAATAGAATAATAATGGTTGCTAGAAGAGTCTTTATCAGTGGAATGATTTGAGCAGGATGTCCCTGGTTTAAGATTGCTTCTTTTAAACAAACCTATAATTTATTAGGCATGGCTCCTTGGCTATATGGAATGTTACCTAGGCTATAAAACTTTTTTGGTCATAAAATGACATGTTTTATAACTTAAAATTTCTCCTTCATATGAAGTAACCTGCATATCCATTAGAAAACTCTTTCATTATTCAGGACCAGAAAACTCCTGTCTGATGTAGGAAGAACTTAGGGAGCCACAAAAGATGTTTCAGACCTTTTCCTGCTTTACTGGTGCCTGTTGATTACTTGTATGCTTGACATGATCAGTAAAGCTTAATAAAGAGTGAGTTCTGATTTATATGAGCTTGAACTGACAATTGCATACTTTATATTAGGTTAAAGTCTTGCATGTATTTTGCTAGATTTGTTCTTAGATATTTGGTAAGAATATCTAAGAAGTAGAAGAAGTAGAGGTAGCAGAAAAGGGCCTTCTTATGTTCCGCCAGTTCTGTCTACAGTATTAGTGGTCTCTGGTTGACTATAAAGAACATTTCTTGTTTTTAATCTGAAACTTCTAAGGTACAAGTGGCCCTGTAGTCATGGTAACAACCTCAGTTAATCTTTCATAAAATGAGATAAGCAAGTTTTAAGATAAATATGACATTGCTAAAGTTTATTTGCTCAAAAACAATCCCCCCAATTCATCAATTATATAGATATTACTAATACTGGTGTTAATGAATATTCAAATATGTCCCTAAGTGTCAGAGACTTTTAGTGAGAAACTAAACATTATAAGAGAGTGGGTGGCAATGGGAACTACTAACTCTGAACTTGACTGTGGAAGATTTTCACTGTTTGTATTAAAGGCATGGCATCTCCAGGACCTACATTATTAACTGCCCACAATTATGAGTGTGGAAATGAAAGCTCAGAAAGGTTAGATGATGGGTGGCAGCCACATATCTCCTCAGTGGGATGGGGTCATCGTTGGAGCTCGTGACTCTGATCCACTGTTTACTGTGCCAGAGTGCAACCGAAAATAGGAAGCCTTAAAATGTACAAGAGAGGGGATTTCCTACTAAATGTCTTCCCATAAAGTCATTTAGGTAAGCATAATGAAAACAAATATTCTATAAGAACTGTAGAAGAAGAAAAGGATGTTTTTAAGGGTCTGATATTTCTTTTACCTTATCTATGGCATCAGTCAAGTGCTCAGTAGCAATGTGAGATGGTTTTTTTATTTGTTTTCCAATATATTTAAACAGTTACATTATCATGGTCCTGACAATTTACTGCAATTTACCCTTGAATTGAGATTATATTTCTCTCATTTCAGCTCCTTCTCTAATTTGGCTCCTTCTCTGAAGACAGAGATTCTCATATACCAATAAACCACTTGACCCTTCCTCAGAGGACGTTTTGTGTTAGATAAAAAAAATCTTAGGCAATTTCTGAGGTTGGTTGTCTGTCTTTTGTCTCAGTGGTCACCCATGGTCATTCCTGGTAGTTGTGACTATATTGATTCAGTAATGTGTCCTATTGGGAGAGTTAGACTTCATGCCTTCATTGCTCATATACAGAGGGGAACACTAATTTTGCTGCCCTCGAGCCTGATTTCATTTTTCCATCACACCTGGAATCTCGACTAGGAGAACAGATTCTCAGAGATGAGACATTGCTCTCTGTTATGAGCCAAATTGTGTCCCCCTAAATTCACATGTTAAAGCTCTAAACTCAGGTGCCTCAGAATGTGACTGTATTTGGAGATAAGACCTTCAAAGATGTGATTAAAAGGAGGCTGTTATATGGGCTCTAATCCAGTCTAACTGGTGCCCTTATTAGAATAGAAAATTTGGACACAGAGAGACACCAGTGTTATGCAAGCACAGAGGAAAGACCATGTGAGAGCATAGCAGGAAGACAAGCCAAGAGGGGAGGAGAAATTTGTAAGCCAAGGAAAGAGGCCTGAGAAGAAACCAAACCTGCCAACATCTTGCTCATGGACTTATAGCCTCCAGATTGTGAGACAATATATTTCTGTTGTTTAAGCCACCCAGACAGTGGTATTTTGTTAAGGCAAACCTAGCGAACTAATATACCCTCTGACCTCATTCCCTGTATTTCACTCATATTTCATAAATTTCTTCCTCCTTCCCACCCTCCTTTTCTTTCTAATTCCATCTTTCCCTCCCTTTCTTTCAGAGAAGAACCAAGCTACTTTGTACATGACCTGTCCTAGAAATTAGAGTAGTGCCTGCTTATTCTTGATGCCTGCTTCTCTGCCAGAAGCGACACTGCTGCTCTGTCCCACTGTGTGCTGTGGCCAGACACAGTCTGGGAAGTATTGCTGTTGGCTTTTGCTTTTTCCTTAGGTGAAATCTCTGGTCCTGTCTTTCACCTGCTGAGGTTGGGTACTTTCATTTCTTCCCACTTATTGTAGAGAGTAAAATTCATCCAAGTATACTAGTGGAAGAGGAGTATTTAGAATGAAGACTTTGATGTCAGAATTTCTTTCCCATTGTTGGGGTTCTGGTCCCGTCTTCTTCATCAAAGGTTAACCTGAAAAAAGCCAGCCCCACATCTATCTTGGTCCAAAGAAACCAATTGTGAGCCATCTATTTTTTAGCTCCTTAGAGATCCGGGTGAGGTTGGGAGGTGGAGGGAAAACGATCATCACCCTACCATCACTTCTCGGTGGACAATTTTCACCATCTGACTTAAGCAGAAGATTCTGTAACTATTTCTGTCCTTTTACTTTTGTCATGTGATCCACAGAGCTAACCTTGATTGAAACACGTGAAACTGCCACATTTGAGTTTGATATTGTGGTATTATCACATATGTTTCAAATCATTAATAACAAATACTATAAATATTTCTTTTGGTATATGTTATTTTTAAAAAGTTCCTGTCAATCACATAAAGATCCTTTGATAAATTTTAGTTTTATCAAAAAAAAAAAAATAAGTATTTTCTTACCAATGTCCTTTGATATGACTGCAAGCCTGTTACCAAGATGAAAAGTGTCTGAAAGAGTCATTCTGGGAGAGGCTGACTCATTTTTTTTTTATAAGGATTTTTAGGGTATTTTCCAATTTTCAAGTTTCTGTTTGGTTTTTCTATCATTCTCTGCTTATAAAACAACTGACTCTAATTAGATTTTATAGGGATTTTTTTTAAAAGAATGTGTATTTGTTAATTTCTTGTTTTATCATGTGCATCATCAGTTACAGACTCCAAATTATTTTTAAACCAAACCAAACACTGACTGCACAACCCTGTAAATTATTTTATTTTCCCATAATGGTTCTGAGCACATGCAGCTTGTTTAAATAAAACCAGCAGGAGTAACTTAGGTATAGCAAGGGGGCATTGTGGAAATTTCAGATAGTTATTAGGACTTTGGATAGCTTTCATTAAAAAAGATTATTTAAACTCTTTAATGATATACCAGGGTATACCAGGTTATTTAACCAAATTTTGGATCAGGACCTTTGGCGTGATTTGTGAATCTATGGTAGTTTTTTTTGAATCCAAGAATACATGATTACATTAATATGGTTATAATATATTATGCCATGAATGGAAAAGATTGAAATATCATTTCAACCTCAGGCATTCCTCAGATTCAGTCTTTTTAAAGAAATATAAGTTTGCTCTCCTCTACTACATAAAGGAGGAAGGAATTGTGTTGGAGAAGGCAAATAGAATAAGAAATTTAGTGGGGTTGGATTTTCAGTGGGTTTTCTTAGTAAATCCTTCCTTGTTCTTTCCCAATCTGCAAGTATCCATTATTTTAGTATTGAGCAAGCTCTTAGGGGAAGTAACTCAGAGGGAATTATAAAAAGGATGGCCCTTCTTCTTCCCTGCTCCAGAACTAATCTCTTCAGGGAATGTTAAAATGAGCGACCCCAGAGAGTACTTTTAAACCATCAGCTGCCCTCTGTTGAGTCCTGTAAGATGGGAAAAAATGTTATTTGAATGGAGCTCTTCTTGATCTAACTGTGATTATAAATGTGAGTGGATAAGGAAGAGAGGAAGGGAAAAGGACTTTGGAGAAAACACACTGCTAGGCACTCTTAGTCTTACCCCAAACAGCAGAGCCTTCAGTTTCAAAGATAACACCCAGTCCTTCAGCTTGGCCAACCACAGCGCCTTCTTTAAGAACTTTATTAGGCCTCCTTATCTTTCAATTAAATAGCAGAATCTAGGTATGTTCACACCATCTCTGGTTTTCCCTGCTGCCTGCCTAGCCCGCATCTCTGCCTCCTTCTACAGTTCTCCTTTCCAGCCCTTAATTCTGACTTCAAATTCTTATCAATTTCCCCTCGTCATTGTGCAAGGTTCTCTCTCTCTCTCTCTCTCTCTCTCTCTCTCTCTCTCTCTCTCTCTCTCTCAGCATTCATTGCTTACTAGGAAAATCTTTTGAAAGACTTTTGGGGTACATTTGAGAGTTGGGCAGCAAGAATTGTAACAGAGGGAGGTTATGTCTCTCAGCTCCATGATGACAGATGAAAATCATCCCAACTGTGTGGTATTAATACAGACTTGATAGAACAGTGTCATACTCCTGTGTGGGCCTCATGAACAGAGCCTGAACTGGGCCAGTTTAATTGGCTTTTAAAAAGACTTAGTCTATATTCAGGAAATCTATCTTAATCAAATAAAACACAGAGATTACAAGTTTTTTATCTTGTGCTTATATAGATTTTATTTTTTAATGTTGAAATAGGACTCCTTAAAAGTTCTCATGGAAAGACTGTTATCTAAATGCCTCTTTAATGCTTAGTATTATGAAAAAATTAGAAGGCATCAATTTTAAATAAGATATTTGAATATTTATCAAAGGTGTCAGATCTAAGGTGGAAATAAACACCTGCTGACTTGACATAACATAGGAGTAACTGGCAAAATTCTCCATGTTCATCAAAAGTCACTGAACAAAAGACCTAGATTGCATTCTGGCTGGTTTGGAGTAAATTTCCTCATGCTTTAATTTCCTAACCATGAAATGAGGGCTATAGGAAGAGGAAAAAGCATTGGCTTCTAAGGTTTGAGCTCTAAAATTTCATGATTCTGAAACAATTTTTTCCAAATTACCCCCTTTGTCACCCGACCCCAATAACTGAAATTCTACACTTAGAGATTGTTCTGTAAAACTTAAGCTGAAGGTATTTTTCTCTGGGGATAGAAAATGAATTATGGCAATATGAATATTAACCACTTAGCAGAAGAATAATTTACCAGACAGCAAGCATCAAGACATCAATAAGGTTTATAAAAGAATTAGAGTTTATAAAGGACATTAGTAGGGGATAATTTCTTCAAAATAACTTGGTCTTCAAGATTCTGGGTGCTAAGGAAGATGTAAAAGGCTGAGAGATGTGATGGCCCAAAGGCCAAATTTACTTTATAGTTTTTCAAATAGCTGACTGGAAGAAAATGATTCTTGCTCTGAAAGTTCTGAGATGATGGTATGGCTTAGGTGACTCACTGCATAGGTACAATGATGTTTCCATAGGGTTTATCTTACTTCCTGGAATGGTGATATTTTTGTACAAGAACATAGATGAGGATTTAGAGATGCGTGCTATAAGCCCAATTAAGGAAGGAAGCAAAGATGCTTACATTTTTTCAATTCAGTGCGTAGGTTCTACAGATCTGAAATTTGAATCCACATCAAAGTAGCTGAAAAGGAAAAAATTAATCAAGACAGATAAGCATATCATGCAGTACCAGAAAATGAGGAACAAGTCAAAGTGATATTTTGGCAGGGGAAGAAATCACTTTAGTGGGAGTCAAACGAGAAGAGTCTGGGCCTCAGGTTAGATAAGCTGGAAGTGAAACCTGGCTCTCTCCCTCCTAATTGTGTGCATTTGGGCAAGTTGCTTAACTTTTGTGATTCTGTTTCATTCTCGGTAATACTGGGATTACCATCTACCTCTTAGAGTGGAGGATGAAATGAAACAACTTGTAAAAAATGAGACATCACTTATTCTTAATAAAAAGTTGTTATTAGTGTCATTGACAGTAAGTCTGTCTTCAGGTGAACATGGCAAATTTAAAAAATAATGAAAAGGTTTTGCCAATTATACTTGGTTAGTAAGAGACTAACTCATCAAGATAGGCTTTGCAAGTTCTGGTTTGCTCTCCGTGCCCTCTTGCCTCTGCATGAAGTGACCTATGAGCAGGATCTGCCAGTGTCTAGTGTTCAGACACAGAGCTCACAGTGAGGGCTGGAGCCTGGAAGTTTCTGGAAGGGTCCTGAAGACATTTCACCATCTCATCAGGATCCCTTGAACACAGGATTCTTCCTTCCGTTATATGCACTAATGAAGTCTAAAATATGATCTAATGTCCACTACCTAGGATATTCTGTCTTATGACAAAATTTGAAGCAGCAAATTCTGTATTATGTTTTGTGCTGTGCACTGTTCAGTATGAGTGAGTCACGTGAAATGCAGTGACAGTACATGACTCATTAGTATTTTATGGTGACTTCCTGTGCATTGGAAGAAGTTTTGGAACCAGAATATTTAAGTAGCACTTTCAAAAGTTCCTTGTATTTTAGACATAAATTAGATTGTGGCTCCCTATACTTCCGAAGCAGTTTACCCTACTCAAAAATAGTTTATACCAAGTGCTACTGACTAATTGCAAATAGGGCATATGATTCATACAATGAGGTTTTACTGCCTGGCTCATGTGACTGTAGCATGCTTTAGTGCCAAGTAAGTTTTCTAAGACTAGAGAATTTGACTAGTAGAAAGTTTAAGTTTTCATGTTAGGTATCCCCTCTTCCAAGGATCTTCAAGGATGAGGGAAATAGTTGGCACACTGACAGATGTTTTGTTACTGTGTGAGCATCACATTTCTAGAACTCTTCTCACTCGAGCTAATAATACTGCATCTGATTTGTTGTATTTACCTCAGCTTGTAATTTTCCTTCAACCAAATTATTACTGATCTTGGGAGGATTTTCACTTCTTCAGTTTCATGTGGAATGCAGAAACATGCCAATGAAGAGGCAGGACGTGGAAATATATTTTCTACTAATTTAAATTTTAGTCTGTGTTGGCACCAGGGTCCCATCTACAATTTGAGACACCCCTGCCTTCCTGAATAAACGTGCAGGACAAGGAAGCTGCTGTGTTCTTTCCTTACTCCTTTCTTGCTTCCTTTCCTTCTTTGTTTCTATAGCAGGCTGAAATGGTTGACCCCACGTGGTTGATTCACATCCAGAACTTATGAATGTGACCTTACTTGGAAGAAGGGTCTTTACAAAAGGGATTAAGTTAAGAATTTTGAGAGGAGGAGCTTATCCTGGATTATTCAGCTAGACCCAAAATGCAATTGCTTGTACTCTTAAAAGAAAGGCACACACAGAAGGAGGAAACGTGACTGTGAGGCAGAGACGAGTGATGCGGCCTATAAACTGGTGATTGCCAAGAGCCTCAGAAGCCTGAGACACAGGAAGGAAGAGCCTTTGGAAGGAATGAGCCCTACTGACACCTCGATTTTAGTCTTCTGGCTTCCAGGACTGTGAGAGAATAGATTTCTGTCATCGTAAGCCTCCCAGTTTGTGGTGGTCACAGTGGCTGCTGGAAACCACTGCGGCTTCCTTTGCACTTTCTCTTCATGCTTTTTTAATTCTTCTGGTTTAATTCTTTTAATTCTTCACCTGACTATTTATGCCCTTCATCAAAATAGTATCAATATCACTCTTTCTCTGTGTTTCCCTCTGTGTCTCTCCTCTTTCTTTCTGTCTTTCTCATATCATTGCCAAGACAATTCACTTACCAATAATTAATGTATATGGTTATCATTGAACTTTTGCAAAGTCGATTTCACTGTTAAGCCAACTAACCATATTTCAAACTTTAATGGACATACGAAGCACTCCTCAGACATATGGTTTGTTCCTCGATGGCACCCTGTCTTGACCTGTTCATTAATCATTTTACACGTACTGTTGAAAGTGTTCCTTTAGGCCGGGCTTTATGCCTTTCACACCCACAAAGTAAATACACAGCAAACTCTTTACAGATTGACTTAAAATCTTCTTAAAGGTTGAACTTTAAAAAAGCACAGTGCTTTCTACCTGTCATTAAACCCTTAGCTAAAAGGTATTTTACAACAGAAATTGCTGGGCCCTACCCCAGTACTTCTGCTTCTGATTCTGTTAGAATTTTTAATAAGTTTCAGCTAATACTACTGACCCAGGACCGCTCTTGGAGAACCACTGTTTTAGAGAATGTTGTTTATTTCCTATTGTGTGATACAAAAGTCTGCCTCTTCTATATTTTTGGGGGGAGATTAAATGATGTCTTTGTTTTCAGTCCAAGCACTAGATTTAAAATTGGTTATTAAGCCAAGCAAATGTGATCAGCACCTCTGTAAGTGTTGTAACAGTCAACCAGCTCAGTTGCAAATTGTGGTTCCTTTGAAACATGGTAGGCTGCCTTATGTGTCAAGCTCAGCTTTTTAACTCATGCTTTTTGACTTACAACCATTTCCCCACAGGCGGCCTCTTAATCCCTTGTTATTCGTTCTGACCATGTGTCTCTTTGTTTCATTTCCATCTTAAGTAAGGTGTCTTAGCATCCCATGACCAAGAAATCTCAGCTTTGGGAAAAATGACTTCCCTCCCACTGACTACCTGTTTTAAAGTACATTAGTGTAATAATGAAGGTTACAATAAGTATTGCACACTTTTGTTTTAGTTCTTTGGCCTTTGAGGTTCTTAGGTTAACATTTCCTGCTAATTTCTGTCCTCATAAGTGTAATGATCTGGGTTGCAGAATTTCTGATAGTGAAAGCCCTTGCTCTTTGAAAAAGTATTCTCAACCCAAAGAATATACCTTCATTTAGCTAAGTGGAACAGAATTGAATGAAATCAAAAGTTTTGATTAATCTGTTCTATTATGGGAGCTTCACACAGCTCTCAAAACTTTAGGACTAATATTTTGAAATCCTAGTTTTTTTATTCAGCTTTATAGAGCAAGTTTGATTAGAGGAGTATGTCCTCTGTACTTTAATAATATTTACATAACAGATTAGATATTGGGAGGTCTCTTCTTTTCCCTGAACTCCTATCTAACCTAAAGCCCTTGTCATTTATTGTTCAGTGTCTGACTGTACTTTGTTTGTGGGAGACTCTGGCCCATCTCTCTGTATACAGTAGGCTTCAGGAGGATAAGATTATGAGACTAAAACAATCAAATCATGAGACTAAAACAGCTCAAAAAAAATAGGCAAAACAGCAGAGAAAGACTAGCATTAAAATTAGCAAGCAGAAAATAAGCAAGACTTAAACAAAGACAACTCATTTGGAATAGGTCGTGAAAGCAGTTACTCTAGAAACTACCACCCATGTACTCAGAACTAAATAAAACTATTCCTTGGCTGTTTTTTATTGAAAAGATGAAAGGAAAAGTTTGCAAAAGAATAAAGAAAAAATAACTGTGTACAAGTAACTACTACAGAACAAAGTTCCTGGCATTCTAAGTTCTTCAAAGAAATACACCATAGAAGTATTATAAACAACCAGCCTCCTCTCCTTGTGCTCTCTCAAATCCTTTGCACTTTGGGATATGGTAATACAAATTTCAAAGTCGTAGTGCAGTTTTTAAAAAATGATTTGTAATTGTGGAGATTTCTTTGTTTAGTACAATCTGTCCTGTCAGTAACTTACATGGGCCAAGAGTAGCCTGACGTCCTTGGACCTTGTAAGAAGGAGTAGTAATTAGAACTGGATGAATCCCATCAGACATAGCAGTCTGATGCAGGACCACACCCTTGTTCCTGAAATTCAGAGAAAAGTTAAATTGGTACAAGAATAAATTCTCTTAAAACATTTGCTTCCTGGACTTGACATTTTGACATTTGGGTTCTTTTGATGTTTAGCATCGAACACTGAGTAGTAAATAACAACGGGAGCCTTTCTGAGAACACCACATGGACATGGTAATTCATAAAGCAGGAGCTGTCGAAAGTCCAGGAGTCTGAATTTTAGGCTCTTGGACTGCAATTCCAACACCCGCAACCCTGATTTGTTAACTGGGGGTCTCTACTGTGCCAAAGAAACAGTGTTCTTTTATCTTATCCTCATGCTTGTCCCATTACCCTAGATGCCTAAAGCTTTTTTTTTTCCTTCATGAGGATCAGAAATGGTTCTTCCTATTTAAGTTAATTTTTTTTTGAGATTCGCAACTGCATGTCTGAGACTAGATAACAAAAATATTTTCATAAGAGTCTAAATGTAAAAAAGTAAACCTAGCTCATGACACAAGGAGAGATTCTGACTGCTTTTTTAATGACAGTGAACCAAGAGTGAAGTGGAGAGAGGAGTCATGAAAACCAAGGGCATGTACGAATAAAATAAAGTCCATCAGAAAAGCAGTCTGATCCCAGAGCTTTATTCAGCACTTTTCTGTCTTTGGGCCTTTGACAATCACTTTTTCAAATGTGAGAGAATAAAGATAGTCTTCCAAAACAGAGAACAAAATATCTTTTCCGAAACATTAGGTTACACAGGCTGACTGAGGATCAAAGCAGTTCTTAATGGGGAACTGGATTAATGATAAACCTCCCCAGAGATAGTTGGGATTACAGAGTGAGGGGAAGAACTTTGTTTTGGCTCCAAAAAATCTAACTGAATTTCTACTTGAACTCTAGGTCAAGATAACCCAACATTATTCTGGAATAAGATAGCTTGCTTCCTCGATCAGTTTCTCTATGAAAAGCTTTGAATGAATTAATAGTAGATAGCTTATAATTAGTAAATAGATATTTTAGGAATCCCAAAAGATTTTGGGGACATGAAGTTTCTTGAAAGAGAAAATTTAGGAAATTAATGGAATCAATAACTTCACTTGTAAGTATTATACTATTCAGTTGTACAAGATGAGAACTCTGTAGAAGAGACACTCTTAAATTTGAAAAATTTTAGTATGATGGCAAAAGATAAATTAAATTAATCTTAATAAAGAAAATGGGAGAAACTGCAATAAAAGAGAACACATAATGTTTCTGGGATTACAGTGCACAGAATACAACAAGCATCTGGGAATATCTTCCAGTAAGAGTTCATGGAAAGTTTGTATGCAAAACAATTGAAGTTATAATGGAAACTCTCACTTACTTGGCACTCTCTATGGACCAAGCTCTGGCTAAGCATTTTACAAACAACATCTAATTTAATCCTTAACACAATCCAGTGTCTTAGGTGTTTTTACTCCTGTTTTACAGATAAAGAAAATGTAGGTTTAGAAAAGTTAAAACACATGTCTGGAGTCTCAAAGCTAATATGCTGGGAACTAGAATTTTAGCCCATGTGTGTCTCACTGCAGGCCTTTTTCTTTAACCTCTGGACTACTGTTTCTGCATCCATTGTTTCCTTTAACTATGCCTTAGGGGAGTTCAGTCCAAATACCTGTCAGAAATCTCTGTAAATTTTGGAAATTAATTTTTAATTCGTACAAGTTTAATGGTTATAAAAACACTGTAATCCTTAGGTGAGACAGATTTAAAATCAATTTAAATTATTGGACTATCACATGTTATATGTGAAAATATGCATAGCTTGCCATTAAAAAAATGCTGCCCATATTAATTTCAGCAGTTTCTAGTATAAGCATATTTTTATGAGATTAGTATTTAAAAAAATTATATTGTGCTTTTTATCTAGATTTAGTGTTTGCTGGCATAAGCATATTTATATTATATTAGCATTCCATTGGATTCAAATATTTGCTTTTTGCTTCAGTGAACTCCTGTTAGTCACATTAGAAATCTGTTTTTGACTTTTGCTATTTAACGATCCCATTATTTGGCAGTCAGCTTCTTAAAAGTGACCAGTTTAAGAACTGACTGTGACTTGTATAGTTCTCCTGAACAAATGAGGCTATTATATCTCCTGAAATTGGCTCAAAACAAAGCATATATTTTATTTACAAGGTGGCAATTGACACCAGGTGTCTGATAAATGTCAGTCTAAGGAGAAAGTGCTACCACCTAAAAAATGTAGGCTAGAAATCAAAAAGAGACACTACCTTTTATATGTCCCATAAAAGCATAGCCTGAATCACAGGGCTCTCACTTGGCTCATGGTTCACTTCTAAAACTGAGACAATCCTAACAAACTGCCCATTTTTTACAAGATCATTTGCAAGTTTGCAAACTTGTTGCCTACTCAAGCACATTGGTGAGCCAACAGCCATCCAAGTATGTCATAGTGGAGTAAATGTTCAAAAGATGCGTGATGACTTTAGGGGTCCAGAGAAGAGGGTGGCTGAGTCTTCAGCAGTTAATGGGGAAGACATCACAGAGGAGGTGTTTTTTGCTTTGTGGCTGAAGGCTTTGGAAAACATCAGGAAAACAAGGCCTCCATGCAGAAGAATTTGCTTTTGAGAAACTTGAATAGATAGCTATATATATATATATATATATATATATATATATATATATATATATATATGTATATATATATTTTAGTTTTCTAGTAAAAATTAATTTTTGTCTTTTCTACACAGAACATTTTCATCCATGCTTTTCCCACTTATCTCTACTGAATGTATGTTAGGCGTACCCAAGACTTGGCTCTCAGGCCTCTGTCATTTTATAGGCATCCCAAATACCAGGAAATCAACTGAGAACCAGGTAGTGGGAGTAGTCAGTGTCAGGAGGCAACATCTCTTTGCATGTGCTCATTTCAGAACAAAATGGATGTGCTGGGGGCCTGAACTTAAAAGTCAGCATCATTCGAGGTAAAATGATATTAAATAAATCGATAGCAAGATAGTTCTCTGCTAACTTGCTGATCATCTCTTAAGTGATTTCTTATTCCAAACCAGGCCACCTGCCTAAATAATATCAAGTCATGCCAAACTCTGTCATTCACCCCCTAATCTTCTGAGTCTCTATTGACTTTCAGAGATCATAGCAAAGAAGCTAGAATGTGGGCACTAAATCACAACATTTGTTTGACTTAACATCAAAGCCAAGTTATAACTGAATGCCTCTATCCCACTGTCATTGGCTAGGAATATATCTTGTGTGCACACACTTATCTTGATTAGCAGGGCGCACTGAATTCTGAGCTATGATTTGAAAAGGAAGTTACTGTCATTTCATCAGCCATGAACTTCATTTCTTTTAAGGAGTAGAAAAGAGAATTATATTACTTAGAGGGACATAATACAGTTATTGGTACCTATGTAATAAACTTATACTTTGACATTTTCAAAGATAGAGGAAGAAGCGTTTTCTTACTGGTCTGACTTTTCCTGGTGGGACCTCATTAAGAGATTTTGGAAGCAATTGAGATTTACCTTGTAACTGTGACTCATTGCCTTTTTTTCTGTTACATGTGGTTATATACAAAATACTATCATGGCTAAATGTAGACTTGGATGGTTGAATCAATGGTCAAATAAAATAGATTTTGGATTATGTACAAATCATGTGTTCTAGTCTCTACTCTTTTTTTCAAAAACTCATTTGCTACATACTTTTGTATCAATATCCAAGTTGAGAAGAAAGAAATGTAAAACAGAATTTGTTCTTTGCACCTTAGCTTACACAGGCAAATTTAAAGATCTATGACAAATGTTTAGTGGTATGTATAACTAGTGGGGATGGAATGAGGAGTGAGTAGGAGGACACACATTTTCTGCTTACTATAAAAGTTCTCGAGAGACTAAAATGTGAAATGGGTGGTATGTTGTGAGGTGTGCCCATGGAAATATTATTGCATATATTATTTCCATATGAGGCATAGCAGAATAAGAATAGGTAGAAAACAACTATGAAACGGGTTATCTTTAAAAAGATTATGAGCTCAGTGAAGACTATAATGATGCATTAAAGTGAACCCTATCTTGCTGGATTTGTGACAGTCTAGACTGACTTGTGTTTGGTAAACTGTTAATGGATCAGACCTGGTTTTCTGCTAGCATGTGGAGAACAACTTAATTTCAGGACTTTGTGAAAAATGGAAGAGTTGTTGAAATTATCCAAAAAATTACTTTAGAATTTCAATGTTCTCTTTACTTTTAGCAAATAGAAACCATTTCTCAAGATATATGGTCTTTTGAGAAGTTCTGCTGTGTCATTTATAATTTTTGAGATGTTTTTAAAAGATAAAATTGGCAAAGTATTTTATAGTTCTTTTTGTTTTCACTTAAAGGATAAGCTAATTATTATTTTTCAATGTAGATGCATGTTATAAAAGACCTTGACTAGTATCACATAAATACTAAGAGATTTAGAGTTTGAGAGTCGTGAAAACAGGACCACTGTAACTATTACTTCACTATTATCACAAAATAGATGTTTAACAGGACACACAGTGGGACTTTTCTAATTGTTTTGGAATTTTTGCCAAAACCTCAAAGCTAAGAAAAATAGGTAAAGGGTACTTCTTAATTCTAATGTATTGTCAATTACCCCTGTAATTTATTAGACTCCATGAAACCACCCAGTTTACAAGAGAACTCTGGAGTTTATTAAGAAAACTCCAAGGGGAAGAGAGTGTTTCTGGGACTCAGGTACCCTCAGCATGAGGACAGTTTGCAGAGGACATAAATTCTCCGTTTATTCAGTGACATTACAGATTATTAAACAATATCCTGGCTATTTTAGAGATCATTTAATTTGCTTCCATCTCATCTCAGACTCTTGCCCTTTTTTTCCTCCAGTTATAGGTTTTATAGGCCTCTTGCAGTGAAGGTTTTACTTATTTTTTCAGCTTCTGAATTGCTAGATATTTTTTTACAGTGATTAGCATACCTTTAGGCAAATTTTTGCAGCCCTTCTTTACCTTATAGTTCCTACACCTTCCAAAAATTATGCCAAGTATTTACCTTTTAACCATAATATGTATGTGAGCACATGAAAGCAGCCAATGAGGAAAAGTTTCTCATAAGATTTTAATTCCTTTATACATGATCTGTCTTTGGCACTTAGAACATAGCAAGTGCCAACACAGTTTATTTTCTAGTAAACTATAATTTTCCAGAATTATCTAACAATTATACAGTTTTAAAATTCATGTAGTGATGCATCTGTTCTTTGCTTAATTACACTGTTGTTGTGGTTACTGATTGTTCAACATCAGCACATTCTTCTGTCATCCATCTTCCCAACATGGCCTTTATAGTGAAGTCACATTCTCAATGCCACAAAAATGACCTAGATATAAGGGAAAAATGAGATACACTGAGCAAGGACAAGAAGGTAGGAGTTTAATGCTGATTCATTCAGATGAATGATCTCCTCTAGGCCAAATGGCATTTGGTATCTGAATTTTTCAAAAAGTGTAAGTATTAAAGACATCTATAAATATGGAAGGTTGTAAAATGACTATATGTAACTTTTTCCAACTGTAGATAGTTCATAAATTGTAATAAAATGAATCATGTAATATATTTTTCAGAAATATATCACATTTGTGAGGGTTTGTTTAATGAATTGGACCATGTAGAGTGCATTGCAAGAGACAACGAATAGTATGTAACAAGTATTATTGTGGTTACATAAAGTTTTATTGGAAGCACAGAAATTAAAGCTCTTGTTAACAACAACAACAACAACAAAATATTTAGGCTGTAATAAATAATAAAAAGCGTTTATTTGAGCAAAGGAACAATTGCAGGCTGGGGCACACACCTAAATTGTGCTCTAGGGAGATCAAAGAAAGGCAGGGCCTATAAAGGCTACAAGTGCTGTCCTCAGTCAATCTTGATATAAATGAAGGATTTTGGCTAAATTCATCGGGATTGGTTGAGCCTAATGTACAAACAAAGGATGCTGGTTGGCAAGTCGAGTTGTCTCCTTTCACAGTAAGAAACACAGATGGTCCGGTTTTTATGGTGAGGAGATGATACAGTTCAGGCACAGAGGAAAAGTTCAAAGATTCATGGAAAATATGCTGGTGGGATGTGTGTAAGACAAACTTCTTTATGGCCTCCCAGCTCCATTTTAGTTCCCTCAACTTAAATGACTCTACCTTGACAGTCTCTGTCTACACTCTTAAATAACTTTTTTGTTTCCCACAAAACTCATTATATAATGGCTCTAAGTCTCAGAACTGGGTAGGGAGGTAAACAAGAGAAGGTACTGGCATATTTCATGGTAACAAGTGTAGCCTGAATAAGATGCATCAAATTACAACTTAAGTGTCTCAGAGAGTCAGTAGGAAATGTAGCATGTTTATAATTTCAAGAAATGATTTATTTTGCGGTCTCTATCTTTTAAAAGTGCCAATTGAAATCAGAATACTAGATTTTTAGGACAAAGAAAATCATTCTATTAGTTAAGATTTGTTCCCTATTGAAGAAGGAACTGTATAGATTAATATTAATATTTTAAAATAGCATTGATCGTCTTGTGTTTTTTTTTGTAACTCCAAAGAGATTATACTTCAGAAACAATCTCTATTAACTATATAGATCATATGAGGTGCACAGTTCATTATTAATTAGAGATTTCTGGCAGTGTCATCAATCAGAATAATAATTTATGCCTAGAAGGGAAGGGGAAATTTTTTTTTTAATTAATCAAATTTTGGGTGGGGCAAAATGTTTTTTAACCTGAATTTTCTGGATAATTGAAGATTTAAAAATTGATTTGTAGGACTTCAGTGAAAATGGCAGATTAAAGACTTTTGAACATTCTTCCATAAAAGTAATGAGAAAACAGGCAAAATTGTAAGAATCAAATTTTTAGAGCTTTAGAATTTTTTAAAAGACTTGTAGCAGCAATCCACGGTGCATTTATTCAAGAAAAGGGGCTGAATCTCAGTAAGAATAGAGAGCTTTGTGATGTTTTATTATAGTTCCATCCTCTAGTTTCCAGCTCTCTCGTAGCTTTGAAAACCAACTGTCTGCCAACACAGTGAAAAACAGCAGTCTGGCAGCAACTGGAAAGTGTAGAAGAGGGTTGGAGCTCTATTAGAGACCTATTGCTAGAGCACTCTCATTATTTATTCTGTTTGGTGGTTCACCAGGAGAGCCTACTTGCATGATTGTCCTTTTCTGAACTCAAGAGATCAATAATGTAAAAGGCCTCTTCTCTGAGTTTGTCAAAAGCAGTGATAGGGACTTGCTTAACTTCCTGTACAGATATCCAAGTCAGTAGATATTGGGGCACACAATAGACTAATCATTAAACTGAAAAAGAAATTAGAGGAATAAGATTTTCATAGGGGCTTTGACAAGTGCCACCATATTCCTGGGAGTCCACCTGCATGCTTAGGGATGTGAGCATGCTCAGAAAAGATTCAGGAAAGCTCCAAGTTTTTACCTCTGGTTGATTTTTGATACTCTGGGCAAGCTGAAGTAAAGGCTAAGGCAGTTATTAACTGTATGGCTAAGCATGGAAAAATGTTACTGGAGTCTAGTGAGAACTAGAACCATAAAGAAGGAGTCACATAGGGGGATTTTGGGCCTCCTGTTGTCCAAACTTAGCCGGAAACCAGTTGGTGAGGGAATCCAGGATTGGTCCAAATCTAAGGCAAGAGAACCCATGGAGGTAAGTTAAGCTTCTGCCTAAGAGGATTTGTCAGTTAAGTGTAAATGGTAGCAAAATTTCTTGTGGAAGATTATCAGAGCCCAGGGAATAACCAAAGCCCACAGAGAAACACAATGATCAAAAGTTGTCAGAAACTGGAGGAGTGGAGTATATTGCCTGCAAATGGACACAAGGAACATTTTGAGATAAGGGAAATATTTTATATCTTGATTGTAATATTTGTTAAATAATTGCATATTTGTCAAAAGTCATTCAGTTGCACACTTTTTTGTGCAGTTGAATGAGGATTTTATTTTTTTTGTGTGTGTGTAAATATATACCTCAACAACCTAGAATTGATAAACAGATGCCTCCCAAAAAATAAAATAAAGACAAACAACCCAACTGAAAACGAGCCAAGAAAATTAAAATACAGATTATGAAAAAAGAACTTTTATGGTTCTCCCTCATCTATCAAATATAGGAAGGTTCTCAGACCCTAAAATAATTAGTAAAATGCAACTTTATGCAACACCGATATAAAATTTCTCATCCTATTGAAAAAAATGTTAAACATATATTATGTAAAATGTAGGGAAAGTAAGAACCCATAGTAGGAATGTAATTTGGAAAAATCACTTAGAAAACAATATAAGAGGATCTTGAAAATTATACATGTGCTGTCCACTTGAACCTACAATTCCATTTCTAGGCTTATATTATGAAAAATTCTGCATCTCTCTGGTAGGAAGCTTCAATAAGAAGCTTATACCAATCAGCCTTGCAGTCTTTGCATTTCTACTTTACTGATCTGCCAAAGACCTTTATATGGATGATTCTCATTGTCATCAGTATTAATGCAACATTTCTTCTCCTGTGAGGCCTTCCCTAACAATCCAGTCTAAATAAGTACTTCTTTCCACCCATAGTCATTATCACATTAATGTTTCAATGTGCTCAGCTATATCACGATCTGAAATTATAGTGTTCATTTATTTACAGGTACTTGTATTTTCTCTCTCTCCTAAATAGAATGTAGATAGCAGATAAGCAATGACTTGGCCCACTTCCTTGTATAAAGGCACATTAACACTCAAATACTTAATGAGTCACAATATTGCTTATTAAAATAAAATACTAGAAACAACCAAAATGTACATCAATATTGAGTATTATATTAGATATAGAAATTACTAGAAATTAAAGTGAATGCACTAGGTAAAAAGCATAGTGCTAAGTGAAAAAATCAAGTGTAAATTATGTAGTATTAAACCATTAGTGAAATTAAAAATCGATATTCTCTAGGATCAGTGTGGTTTTTCAAACTATTTATTAAGGTCCATTATGAGAAACTGGGAATGTATTTAGAAATTTTATAGCAATTTGATATTGCTGTGACATCCAAGTATTCAACTAGTGGATTTGTCTTAATAAAGAATGAAAATATTGAGTACTTTAGGTGTGGGTGAACTCACTGATGAGTTGCACATGGTTCCATCTATGTATCACATATGATAGCATCATGTATGGTCTGCAATGGATTGTGGAAAACAAATAAAAACTAAAACACCTAGCCCCTTACTACATTTAGATTGAGAAACATGGCTTCAGATAATATTTTATGTTGTTAATGCTTACGTATATGTAGGAGAAGCATAAACATTGGGAAAACTTATACTAAATTCATGGCAGTAGTTGTGTGGGCATATGCAGGATGGGTAGAAGGATGGGACTAGGAATTGGGAATAAATGCGGTTTTATGTTTATTTGAAATGCTTCAATCTATTTATTGAAAGAAAATAAGACAAACATGATGAGTAGGTATTAATTTTGGATGTAGGTGATATGGGTTTTTTATATTATTATTAATACTTTCATTAATTTTTCTCAGAACCTAATAAAAAAGAGGAATTTTTCAAATTAGAACAGGAAGTTGGCTCCAAGAAGACTGTCTTCAACAAGAGGAATAGAATGAATCCTACTAACAGAAAAATCAGCTGAAAAGCTGGAAGGCACTAATGACATGATGAAATAGTCTATTATTTTACAAAGGGGGAAAAAGCCAGTTAGTTTTCAGTGGGGATGGAGGGAGAGGGGAAGCTCCATGAGAAATATATGTCTCAGATTTCAGGAAAACATTGAAATGATTTTAAACATCTAATGCAGTGTAGGAAAAGAGCACCAGTTTTACCAGTATGTTAGAAATATCTTTACATGGCACAGAGAGAAGAAAAGGTTATTCCAGTGTATTAGTGGGTTCCACAATAAATATTTACTTAGTCACAATAATGGAAAAGCCCCTTATTGGTTTTTGGTGTTTAGAGTCACCTATAAAACAAAATATAGAAGGATTAAATATGGTGACAAAATAGAATGTAAATGTTATTAATGTAGGCAATACGAGAATAGAGATATATAACTTGTTCTTTGTATAACTTAGTGTTATAAGTGGATAGTTTAATAATTCTGCAAAAGATTTGGAGAATCAAATTGGATGTTATTTGAATATTTAAAAAATTTGGCCCTACCACATAGAAATAATCGGAAAATAATTCAGTATAGAATTAGACCAAAAGTAGATTAGCTAAATCCACTGAGTTTTGAAGCAACCTGAAAGGAGGGTCATAGACTGAAATGAGACCGGAATTAGTTAAGTTGTAAACTTAGTCCATGGTAAATGGGCTTTAAGATCAACCCTACTTGAGGTAGGGTTGATCTTAAGGCCTGGTAGGCCTGGTATGAGGATCCTTATTGATATTGTGACCATACAGTAAGACTTGGTTATTCTTCATTATCATAAGAAAAACCAACCCCCATGTCTGAACTCTGTATCTGATGCCCTGTCAAAATCGTTTTTTTTTTGATGAACAGCTTGTAGCCAAGTAAGAAAATTTCTCTTATTCATGTGGGAAGACAAAATGAAATTGCTCAAGATCATATTTGTTTGTTGGTTTGTTTGTTTGTTTATTTATTTAAGTGGCTAGCGAATTTATCCCTGGCAAGATTTAACATTAAAGATGAGGATAATAAAATAAAACATTTTATTAATATTTTTTGGGCAAATTTGAAAATATTCTGATTAGTTATTTCAATTTCCATTTATGTTTTAAGAGAATTAAGACCTTGGGATGGTATAGTTTGATGACTCATTGATAGTCCCCCAGAATTAAATTGAATATGTTAATTTAAAATCATTTAGGCAAATTTAACCAAATAGAAGTAGCCATCCATTAAAAATCATTAGAATTGCTAGAATTATAAATGTAATAATAAAATCCATGTATTAGGCTAATAATCCATTAAGAGCTAGGAATTTTAATTTGTATTTTTGATAAATAAAATATCATTTTCTTAAAAACTTCAGTAGTAGGGTAGAAATAGCAATCATAAAGGATATAAAACAATGCCTTTTGCCAAAGCTCATGTCGAATGGGAAGTAGAAGAGGAATAGGAGATGTGAGAAGAAAGGTAAAAGCGTTAATTCTCATATAATATATTGAAACATTAAAAATACTGAATAAAAAGTTTAGAGATAAATATTGCATAAAAATGAGAGAATTATAAATAAACATTTAAGTATATTTTGAAAGGAAAACGATAAACATTTCTGATTCTGGTAGTGGCAGATTGTCTCCTACTGAAGACAATGGGAAAATATGGTCAAAACACATTTTAAAGTCTGCTGAAGTGCTAATCACATAGGAGAATTACCAGGCCAGTATTCGTGGGAGGATAGAGGCTGTGGTCACGGGGATATGTTTTTCTTGGGGCTGGTTGCTGATTTTGTGGTGGGTAAACATGAAACTCAGAAGCATTTTTGACAGTGAGGTTAGTAAGAGACACACTAGGGTTCCAGTTCAACAAATGGGAATAAACCCTGGTGAGTTCACTCATACTGGGTTGAGATCTCAAATATTGCTGCACCGAAAGAGTCAGGGAAAAGCAGATAGTCTTGCAAACACAGACCAGTAGACCAGTGGAATAGAATAGAGGGCTTAGAAACAGAGCAGTGTACGTAAGAACACTTGATTTATGGCAAAGGCACAAGGGATCAGTTTTCTGAACAAGAGTTACTAGGAAAATTGGATATCACTATAAAAAAAAAAACAACCCAGATCAATCTGATCTTTACATCACACCTTACACAAAATTTCCAGATGTATTTTGAATCGAAATACAAAAGGCAAATCAATAAAATTCTAGAATATATTATTTTCATGAACTTATAGGAAAATACTTAAGTAAAAACAATATAATTCTTAATGGACAAAATGAACAAAAATCAATAAACTTGTCCTCATTAAAAACAAGAACTGTCAATCAAGAGACATCAATAAGTGAAAAATCAAGGTACAGAATTGGAGGAGATATTGCAACAAATATAACTGACAGACCATCATATTCAGTACATATACAATTTGGGTTTACCTTAAAGGGGACCCTGAGAAGAGGACTGAGTATAAATAGTTTATTGTGGGGTAGTCTCTAGAAGAAGGTCTGAGACAGGGAAGGAAGAAAGACAGTACAGGGCACACGGATGAGCAGATTATTGCTATTTTATTACTTTATTACTTTCCTCATTTGTTTTAAGTCCTTAGAACTTACAAAATAGGAAGATGGACTAGGGTTGCAGTGTCAGCAACTCTTATGGTTCAGAATCCTACTGGTCTATCAAAGCAAGCGCAAATAAAACATGCAAGATAAAGATCAAGAAAGAAGAAAAGAAAAAGGGAAAGAGAAAAAGCGAATATTCTGTTTTGAAAACCAGTAGTAGTGGGAGAAAATATTCTGGTTGCTTGGCAGAGGCAAGGCCTCTGAAAAGTGATGTGTAATCTATTTCCTTAAATTTATGTTTAATTAACCACAAACATAAGCTTAGAACTACTAGAAATAACGTTACTGTAAGGCATTGAACAATTTAGTAACTGTCTCCAGATCTGGGAAAAAAAAGTTTCTTCTAGATACTACCATCATCATAAACTATTTCACCATGAATGTTATAGCTTGCTACGATATTGAATGGATGTACTCATGAGTCCAAGACCTTCAGTTGGAAAAACAGGTTTATCATTACCCTAGCCCCATACTTCCTGAATTTCTAACGAGGGTTTTCGTTGCATGTAGCCAAATACCATAAAAAATGTAGGTATTAAATATTAGGTAGGTAAAACATGGTGCATTAGAGAGCCATAAATCCTCAGATAAGAACAAATAGTAGACATAAGTAGGGAGGTTTTCTTCCTGGTGCACTGTTATAAACATTCAGTCAAACAGCATGGGAGGTACTGAGTGTATTCATTTCCTCTTGAAGCAATTACAGTCTTCCATTTTTGTGTGAAGCCACAGGGACATGGGACTGATGCAGAGGATGCTGCTGTGTCTGACGCTTTGCTCTGTGACTCAAGCTCAGAGTTTAATGTAAGTTAGCTAATAGGCAGAAACAGACTTCCATTAAGATTTGTAAAGGGGACTCATGAATTATGCAGTGGTTTTCAACCTTTTGAAAGAACTTTATAAAGGGAATTCTTGGAAAAGTATTAGTTTGATATGACATTGTTTAAATGCCTTGCTAAAGAACTGAACACAGATATCAATGCTGAAAAAAAAGTGTTGTGAATGACTTTTAAGTGAGTCATGTGTGCATTATTTGTCAATTAGCAAAAACTATTTCTTATGTGTCTGGGCACAGTGAATCTTAGTTAAAAGACAATGAGCTTACTTGAAAGATTAACTGTTCCAAAATAAATTTCCCAAAAGGCCTGTGAACCCCAGCTGGAGCGACATGACAATCTCACTATTGTGAAATAATGCTCTATTAACCAACCATCTCCAAGCTAACCATATTGAATAAATCAGTAGCCTAGCTTGCCTAAAACACAACACCTGTTATTAAAATATTTTACTTTTAAAAAGTTGTCAAGAAGTTAAGGCACGATTCATGGGCAGACAGCAATGGAACAAACGTCAGAAGGTCTGGTTCTCTGAGCTCTGTCTGACCACAAGACAGTGACTGGGTTATCCCTGATAAATCAGCTTTTGATTTAAATAGGAGTTTGGTTGTACATATAAAATTTAAGATCCTATCTAGCACTCAAATTATATTCAATTTTAAGATATGAAACTGGAATATTTGACTGATTTTGCCTTCAGGATGGCTGTATCATGTGGTTCAACTTAAATTATTCTAATATTGAGAGGATTTATGGGTGCCTATAAAAATCTCCTTTGAGATTTTTTGACATGGAAGAGCAAATATCCTAATTTATGACTAAGTAATTTCAAAGTATTCCATTGAGGTTTTGCTATACTTAGTAAAGTTATTTTTAAGGGGGAAGAGCACAATCAATGAAACAATTGTTTAATTGACTTCATTAAGCAGTTGGATCAAAAGTAACTCTTCATAGATTATGCAGTACAAAATATCTGACCCACATAAGATGCTAAAAGATACAAATAGGTTAAATATCCACTTATTACTTTGCTTTAGAAGTTTTGTGTTTTCTTGTTATACTTGTAAAATGCAAAGAAACATTTTTAAGTGAATATATTATTTTCTTCCTGAATGGACTAAAGATTAATATGCATTCATGGAATCCTTTTTTTTTTTTTAAATCAATTTATTGCAATTGGCTATCTTCAAAGGCATTTCAGGAGCAGCAGAGTGATTTGAATGAAGTCTGTATTTCCTGCCCATTTAATGTAGTCATACTTCAAATTATACATAACAAGTTTTTTCCTGGAGCCCTGTTTTGAAAATGTATATTTTTGAGGGTTGAAGAAAAGTAATTACTTAGCTCTTGAACACTTGGTTTGGTTTAGATGTGGAAAAATGGGGTCTATAGGGTGTTACTGTGATCCAAACTTCATGCCGAGAATCAAAATGGTCTATTCCCACACTGCTTGGGCAATAATGACTGAAATATTTACCCCCTTAAAAAACTTTTACCATCTATATTACTAGAAAATTCCTTGAGTTCCTTGGGTTAAAATTCTCAGATTCTTACTCAGCCATAATCAAGTTTTACTACTCCTCCATTGAAAGAACCGCCTTACACAAAACTCCCAATTCTTCATAAATTTCAGTCTTGCCTTGTCTCCTTAAAATATTGCCAAAGGTCTGTGGTGATGGCATGCTCCATTACGGCAGTAAGCAATAAATTAGGCTTTGATATATCAACAGGTTGTGCTGGTGATCTTTGGAGAGCTGGAATTCAATAGCCTACTTCCAAAATTTACCAGCATGATTAGGATTATGTGCTGAACTCCCCTGATCTCGATTTGAAAGAGCAACCTGAGGTTTGAAATTTTATAAACTATGATTGCACTCATTTATCTTTATTTCGTAGGATGATTAAGAATAATATGTGACTTAGGTAGACATTGTATTAATTTGTTCAACAAACTGTATCTGATTTGAGGAAAATTTTCTAGATTTTGGGGATTTCATGGTAAATGAGTGGATATGTTTCTAGTCTTCAGCATGCTTACATGCCAAGAAATTGAGGTAGAGAATGATCATGTGAACAAATAAATAAGCAAGATAATTACAGCCTGTATAAGCATAGGAAGGAAACGAAAAGTGAGGACCTAGCAAAATCTACTTAGAATAGAATGGTAGACACGAGAGGCCTTGTTAAAGAGGAAACATTTTAGCTGGGGTTTAGAGAGGGTGATCAGTCATCCATTGAGGAGCTAAAGGACAATCTTTTCAAGTGAAGAAAATAATGGCAAGGGGAGATATTGGAACATTCAAGGAATAAAGGAATTCAGTGTTGCTGGAGTACCAAGAGTAAGGAGTAGAAAGAAATGTGCATACATTGAGATATGTTTTCAAGGAAGGTCTGACCGGTCTAGGTGAGAGGGATGAGTGAGTAATTGAGATTCATTCCTGATGGGCTATCACCAGGTAGAAGTCTGGAGGGAATGAACAATCATCAGACTCTGAATCCAGTTCTTTGTCACCTGATTCTCCACCCTTCTCTGTCTGAACTCAGCCTCACTTTCTCCATGTTGGTTGCAATACATTTTCCCTCAGGTCAAGTTGGAAAAGAAAGAATTTTATTTTTCTCTGTGGATTTTCTCTAAGGAAAAAAAACACAAACTTTTAAAATAGGAACTGTGGGCACCACTCGAAAATGGATAGCTGGTGTATACAGTGTGGATAAGCTGGACAAAGGGATGATTCACATCCAGAAGGAAGGGGCAGAGTGATACGGCACAAGATTTCATCATGCTACTGAGAATGGCATATAATTTAACACTTACAAATTGTTTATTTCTGGAACTTTCCATTTCATATTTTCAAATCATGGTTGATGGAAAGTAACTGAAACTGCAGAGAGTCTGCAGATAAGCGGGGACTACTGTATATGTAGTTTATACAACAGAGATTGTATCGATAGATATGTAGTAATTCTGTAAATGGAAATGAGGGTGTATATCCCTATGTCTGTCTGTCTGTCTGTTAATATCAAGCGAGAGATTTTCTTAATTGGTGGAAGCTAAGCACATATTCTCACAAAATCAAAAGCCACTGAGAGACTCAAACACTGGGGTAGAGGTGGTATAAGTCTTAGCCCATTTTCATGTGTGTGTTGTTAGATACTTATGTGCTTGGCTTTCTGCTTTATTCCTCTCATTAGTTTCTTCCCATACCTGATCTTCTATCCAAATGCTGTTGCCTCACTTCTGATAGGGTTTTTGGCTTCTGTGTTTGGCTCATGTTGTACCCTCTACCTGAAATACCTTTCTTCTTTTATATGCACAAACATGAACTATTCTTTTTCTGAAGCATCTTCTAAGGCTCACTTCCTCACCTCCAAACAGCTATTATCCTTCACTTCTGTAAATACTTACTACAGTCTGTTTTCTGTGGCACTCATGTATTTTCCATTTAATTTTGATGATTTGGGTTCTTGTGTCACTCATTTTGTATTTGCCACCTTGGCTAACCCAATGCCTTAAACATGTTTAATATGCTTATAGAATAAAAATATTTAGTCCAGTTGGTCTCAAAAATTTTAAGTCAAAGCATATTTAAAAATATGATTAAAGTATCTTCTTAGTGAGAAACAAAGCAACTTAAAAATTCTACATTTACAGGTGTTTGTAGCTATCTCCTCTATCACTACCACCTCTCTAAGCCCATGACTCTTTGCTAAAAACAACTGATTTACTCCAAATTCTTCAGGTGACAATGAAAAATTGAAGCCCAAAGAATAAGGTAACTTGTCCCAGGGTAATGGAAAAAGTAGGACTGGAGCTGAAGTTTTGTGATTTTGAGCCTAGAGGTCTTTCCATATAATTTTCTTACCCTGGACTATGGAATGTATTCCTGTTGTCTCCATCTGGGGAGACAGGCCATTCATTAAAGTTTAATCGCTCTTAGCACAGACTAATGTGCTGGTAGATACTGCTGATGTCAACAGGGAAGTAAGTACCCACAGAGTCTAAACAGAAAGCAATAGAGAAGTAGGCAATTGGTTAGAACCCCAAACCTGCATATACCATTTCTGGGTCTCAAGCTCAGCCAAATGTTCTGGGAAATCAAGAGGCTGTTTGCCCCTGATGATCAGGAGCACTACTAGTCTAGCCGGTTTATCCTATAGTAGGAAGTCAGGTAAAGCCATGAGTCTTAACATCTTGGAGTACAGAGTCTTCAATGCAGTTTTAAATCCCAAGTGCTGACTCATTTTTACTTCCTTTGGAGGAGCCTCCTAAATCCTGTACACCTGGTTCTTCTGTAGAAATATGATAAAGATCAGTTCTCTGGAAACATGCATGTGGCAAGATACCCTGAGACTTTCAAGTGAACCAATTTTTGTATAATCTATTTAAAGATAAATGTTCCTAATCCTTGTCTCAAGGATTATAGAAAACGGCTGTGCTTTGCTGACCATCCAGCAGTAAGACTCAATTCATTGTTCTTCCTTAACCCCACTTATCAGACAACTCTTGATTCCTGCCATCACTGGTTTTAATAGACAAATCACACATGCTTCCCTTTTCAGGCTTTATTCTGAAGATGGAACATCTTTTTATAATATGTCTTCCAAGTCACATTCCAATATGACACCAACCTCAGATTTTATGGAAATACAATGTATTCTGTAAAAGCTTTCATCTTGACTCTAACAGTATATATTTTATGTATTGTTATAAAATATTTGTAAAAATATTGACTTAAATTCATGTATTCATTTATTTTAGTACTAGATGAGGATTCGTTTAATCAGATTAGGTAAAATTTCTCTAATTGCTTAGAAATAATGGAATTTAAGGAATTCTTCAACTTCTATATTCCTTTCTTTTTTATTGGAAGAATTATTTTTTTTGTCAAAACATTTAGGTTCTAGAGTTCTCTATTATAGAAATTCAAATGTTTGAGTGTTCTGAGTGACCCAACTTCACTTGTAATAAAATAAACATTGGGTATATTTTATTGCCTTTTTTTCTTATCTATTGACTTTTATTTTAAGGAAGAGACTAAAATTTGATGCTTAATAATAAAAAAATTGAGAAGTAGTAGGAATCAGCTTTTTAATAGCAAAGGAAATCTCTAATATCAACATTTACATACTATATAAGATCCATCATCAGATAAACTTTTGTACTTGGCAAATATAATGCTGTAAGTATAGATAATTATTTGTTCTTTAAGGAGTCAAAATTAAAATATTTAGAATTCATGTTTATTTGTTTGCTTATATATTTATTTATTCCAATCTCAAGTTTCCAAAAGGAACTGAAGTATATATTCTTCAAAAAGGATGACAAATAAAGCTAGGAAGCAGTGTGGGATAGTATAATGAATCTAAGTGTAGCTTAAACTGTGCTTAGAAATGAATTTTATAAGATTGTCTCTATGTCATAGAAGGAAGCTGCAAATTCAGGCCTGAATTTTCCGGCTGCCGAAGCAGAGTCATAAAAATCAATAAAATATATGGTGGCTCAGGAATGGTGCTAATGACTGAGACAGAACTCCCCAAGTGTCCTCATAAGGAATACTTGGTGTCTGGCAGCAAATGATCTTCAACTGCTTTCTTCTAAATCATTGCACAAGTGGTATTTGTTTGTATATGTGAAGATGGCACAGATTCAAAGATAGCTCTCAATGATCTGTGCCTCCTGATATGCCCTTACCCTCCTCTTTAGTGTGGGCAGGATTTATGACTTGCTGCTAACTGATAGAATATGGTAGTGGTGGTGGGATGCTACTTCCATGAATAGATTACATAAGATTCTGACTTGTTTCCTCGTTCTTTCAGGCTTTCTCCCTTGCTGATTTTGATGAAACAAGCTGCCAAGTTGTGAGCTGTCATGTAGAGACATCTACAGGGCAAGGCACTGAGAATGGCCTCAGCCAACGTGAGCAAGAAACTAAACCATTCCTTCGAGCATATGATCTTGGAAGTATGCCCTTCCCTGCCAGAGTCTTCAAATGAGACCTTAGATGGTGTCCTAGTGAAGATCCTGAAAGAGAGGTGCCAGCTAAGCCACGCCTAGATTCCTGAGAACAGAAGCTGTGAGCTAATAAATATGTGTTCTTCTATGCTGCTAAGTTTTATGGTAATTGGTTAGTCAGCAATATATAACTAACATAGTGTGTTTGCATATTTTATAATATTCTTTAGTAAATGCAACACCAAAGCCCAGCTTAATGATATTCTAATATGTATAGTGCTTTAATAAATTGTGTTTTTATTCAAGGCTAAAAAGGGGGAAATTACAGGTCTTTCAGAAAATCTTTCACAAATATGACTTAAACAATTAGGTTTTTGTGATAGTTCTGTACCAAAGAGTGTGAGGTATATTTTAATAAAGTGGAATGCAGATATTCTAAACTACCAATAATTGTATAACCATAATTTGATGATACAACTAGCTATGAATTTAGAAATTAAAACACTAAAATTAAGAATAAATAAGATTAGCTTTTTGGCTTTTCACTTTCTTCCTTTAAATGTAAACAATATACAAACAGTTAGTTATATTGTAAAGATTAAACTACATAAAATAATAAATGAAAACAGTAACATTTTCTTCTATCTTTCGAATACCAGTCAGCTTTCCAGTTTCCATTATTGAGATTAACATGTTTAAGACTAAAATTAAATAAAGCTTAAAGTAAAATGGAGACTATATTTTCTAATAGAAAAAAGAAGTTACTTAGAATAAAAGGAAATAAATGAAAGGAAATGATGCTGAAACCAGTAAAAAAATATCGAGTGTGAAAATAAAGGATGAAAGTTTGTAAAAAAGCAATTAATGACAGAAGTGAAACACATTAGGACTTAGGAGTCCTGAGAATTTATATAAAAACATGTACATTTCATAACTAAATGCTTATATAGTTGCAATTATAATAATATATTTCTGTGTACCACAAAACATAGTGACTTAAGCAACAAGTTTTATTATATTTCATAATTCTGAGGGTTATAAATTTGGGCAGAAATGAGCAGGCAATTCCTCTTTCTTAGCACTGACAGGAGTCACTTAGTGTTCATCTGAGACCAGGCTGGTCAGGAGGGACTGTAACAGATTCAGTCATACTCAGCATTTTTGTAGGAATGGCTGGAATGCCGGGCTCACCTGAGTGCCATCCTCTCTCCATATAGGTTCAGGACCTTTGTATGGTTTCTCCAGAAGTGTGGCTGGACCTCTTGCATGGCTGCTCAGGGTTGAAGAGACTAAGATGGAAGCTGCAAGGTTTTAAAATATCTGGGTCCAGACTGGCATAGTGTCATTTATACCATATTTTATGTGTCAAAGCAGTTCTATGAGCCCAGATTCAAGAGCAGGGGAAATAGATACCATATCTAGATGGGACAAGTTTCAAAGAGTTTGTGGCCATTTTTAATTTGCCACATGTGGTAAAACAGATGTGTAAAATATGATAAGAATGCAGAAAAAGTGAAAAACCAATGAGCAAACTGTTATCAAATTCTTTCATCAGTGCAGAATACTGAGTAATTTAAAAATAGAATGTCTACATCTCAGTACTGAGTAATTGAAAAGTAAAATGGCCACATCTCCAATAGTGATAAAGAGCTAAAACTAATAAACAAAATCATGACTAAAATAGGCAAGTGGTATGAATCCTTAGCAGAGTTCACTGAGGTGAAACAGCTTGGCAAAGCCCACAACTCAGAATTTTTAAAGTACATGTGTGGGGTTATATTATTATATCACTTATGTATTTTTAACATATGAATTGCCCCCAACAAAAGCTTATTATCTTGCAGTGTTTGTGAGTCAAGAATTTGAGAGCAGCTTATCTGGGTTGTACTGGCCCAAACTTTCTGAAGAAGTTACAGTTAGATTGTCAGCAGGACTGTAGTTTCATACGAAGGCATGAAAAGAGTGGATTCCACTTCCAAGATTGCTTATGTAGTCATTGGCAGGATGCTTCAGTTTTTTATTTTTTATTTTTTGCTACACAGTACTTTTCAAGACAGCTTCCCCCAGAGTGAGTGATCCAAGAGCAAGAGAGTGCACCCCCAAATAAGAGGCCACAGTTTTTTATAACCTGGTCATGAAGGTGACATGCATCACTTCTTCCAAATACTATTGGTCATAGAGTCTGACCCTGGTCCAATATGGGAGGAGACTAAGCAAGGGAGCAGATTTCAGGAGACAAGGTCATTGGGGCCATCTTAGGAGGCTGGTTACCATAGGCCTGTAGATCAAGATCTAAATAGTAAGGGACAGCCTTTGCTTTTACTTTCACGTCACATCTAAAAGCCTGTGCTCTCTGCATGAGAAGGCTTTACCAATTTTATCTTAAATTACCAGAGACAGTCATTCTTGAGAAACCACATAAGCTCTTATGACAAACAGACTGCTTACTGGCTGTGCGAGTTCTGAGTCACATGACATATCCATGGCTATGAGTTAACTGAAATCTACATGTGCCCAAAGCAAACACTATCATAAACAAACCACAGATGGGCAAATGTCCAAAGACCTGCTGTTTAGGAAGAGAAAATATAACAAAACATGTAGTAATGTTCCAAAGGCATTGCAGAAGGCATTTCATTATGAACATAAAAAGAAAACAAGGTAGGTTGAAATGATACTTTTCACTCATTGCAAATATATCAGTTTACAAAACAGAGAAGTTAAGAAAATGTGTGTATTTAGGTTTGGAAGGGACATTAAAGATCATCTAGCCTAATATAACTTTAAATATTCATTTAATTTAACATATTTTAATTGTTAAATTATGTTCAACGAAATTCTCTTTGTTGTATACAGTTCTATGGATTTTAACAATTTGGTTGTCATGTATCTACTACCACAGTTTGTGACACAGAGCAGTTCCATCGCTACCCAAATTGCTTTGTGCTGTCCCTTTATAGGTGACCCTTCCCCTACCCTCTAATCCATGGCGATCATTGATCTATTCTCCGTTCCTGTAGTTTTGAATTTCTCAGAATGTCATGTAAGTGAAATCACAAAATATGCAGTATACTATGACTAGTTCCTTCTACTTTGCAAAACAAATCTAAGATTCTTTCATTTGTTGAGTAAATCAATAGTTTGTTTCTTTTTATTACTGAATAGTGTATCATTTTAAGGTGGTACCATAAAGGACATCTGGTTGAAGGACATCTAGTTTTTAACGATTTAACAAAAACAGATATAAACATTTGTGTATAGGTGTTTGTGTGAACAAAATTTTTTATGGAACAGGCTGTTTGAGTCATATGCTAAATGTATATTCAACTTTATAATAAGCTGGTAAACTGTTTTCTCAAGTGGTTGCGCCAATTTATATTCCTTACAGCGATGCATGAGAATTCTAGTTTTTCATTATCCTCATACACACTTATTGTCATTTGCTTATTATTTTTTTTTATTTTAGCTGTTCTAATATGTATAGTGTCTCACTGTGGTTTTTAACTTGCATTTGTCTAATGGCTAATGAAACTCAGCATCTTTTTAAGTGCTTATTGGCTGTCTCTATATCTGTTTAGATCTTTTGTCTACTTTTATATTGGATTGTTTGTTTTCTTATTGAGTTTATGAGTTCTTTATATATTCTGGATTTAAGAACTTTGTCAGAAATGTGATTTGAAAATATTATATCTCTGTCTGTTCCTTGTCTTTTCATTCTCTTAACATAATCATAGTAGAGCAAAAGTTTTTTTTAATTTTAGTAAATTTAAATTATTTTCTATAAATTGTACTTTCAATATTATGTTTAAAAAATATTTGCCTAACTAAAGGTCACAGGGATTTTCTTCTATGTTTTCTTTTAGAAGTTATATGATTTTATGTTTTTAGATTTGGGTCTATGGTCCATTTAGAGTTTGTTTTTATAAGAAGGTATGAAGTAGGGGACAAGGCCTAACCTCACTTTATACATGAGTAGGCTAAGGACTGGGCTTCAGCAAAATGTACTGATTTGCTCAGATTATCAGATTTATGGTGGTTGTTCTGGGCTGGGACTGGTATTGGGTAGTACTGAGGTGGGTGGGTAGTCCTGGTCTCTTGACTCTCATTGCATCTAATTGTCACTTAAGTAATTGTCAGTTTGAATTATCCCCTTAATTTTGTTCCTGGTCTCTTTTTGGGTTAAAACATCTTGGTTCTGTGCAGGGCTTTGGGAACCTTACATTCTTAACAGTTATACTAGCGGCAAAGATGGATAATTCCTTGCCTGATGATTAGAAGCATATATATTGTTGAAACCACACTTTGTTGATCAGGTATTGACTCAATAATTCTGCATAACAAATTGAAAACCAGTGTCTTATGCTCAAGAATCTTGGGTCAGCTTGAATTTGGCTTGTCTGGACTTTATTTTGCTAGGCAGTTCTGCTTCAGGCTGCAGGTTTGCTGAGTTTATTTCAGGCTATGGATTGGATTCAGTCATGTTTTTCATATGTTTTCTTTGGGACGTTAGGTTTTAGTAATGGCTGTCTAGGACATGCTCTCTACTCATGGCTGATCACTGTTGAGTCATGCAAACATGTGAGGGCTCTGCTTACATCATGTCTCCCATCCTTCCACTGGCCAGAGAATGTCATATGCGTAACCCTAACAACACCGAGGGCAGAGAAGTATGCTCTAGAAGAATAAAAAGAGGTAAAATGAATTTTTTTTATTATACAGTAATTCAAACTACTATATATCCTCAATCAAATTGACACAAGACCGAAATTAGAACTCTCTATTCCTCCTGGTCTCTTTCCTCCTGGTCTCTTTCCACATGTAACATTGATCTAATCTGATAGGTCACAAGACAAGTTCCTAACTGAAGACTGAAACATTGCACAGTTATTTCAACAGTTTTTGTTTGATTCTTTGACAACCACATAACTTCAGAACAGTGGCTCTGAGATGATAGGATGTAGTGTAAATGAAAGTTTAATCCTGAAACTGGTGGTCTCTGAGAACTATCATTATGTATGTACTGGACTTCCCTAGGCTGTCTGACAACAGTTCAGGTACTATAACATTTATATAATTTCTGTTGGAAGTTATTATTTTTTGGGGGGAATTCACACTATTCTTAGAGCAGATGAAGATGACATTTAATCACATAGATTAAATACAAGTAAAAAATAATAGAATGTAGAGCTAGAAGGAATTTAAACCAGTACCTTTACTTCAAAGATCAGAAATCTGCGGTCTAGAAAGATTAAATAATTTTCTTAAGAACAGAAGAAGTTGGTAAAAGATTTAAGTGTAGAATCTAGAATTTTTTTGTATGCATGATCAGAAGTAGAAAAGAGTACTCACAGGTATTGATTTATTGAAAGAATGGGAGTTCCACACTCTTAATTATTTTTCCAAGTGGAATAATAAGCTTTAGGGCAGCCAAGATAAGGTGTGTGTATTGATAGAATGTTTCAGGTAGTGTGAAATTGGAAAGAATATGTCTGAATGTGAGATGCATTAGAATTCACAGAGCCATTCACTGAATGGGGATATTACTTGTCTGTAGCTGTTCTCTTAAATGAAGGCTAAAGTTGGTCCCTGGGATACAGCTGGAAGAGAGATCACCTTTATGTCACAACAGTGATAGAAATTGAGAATTGCAGTATTTGGTTATAGGAAGCAGACATTCTCCTGATCATGTGTTATTTTTGATTTACAGGGTGTTTGTGATTAGGCTGGGGTACTATTGTTCTCATTATGATGCGTCCATACCTACATCTCTCTTGCTTCTCTGCTGCCATTGTGGGGCCTATAAGGTAGAAGGGGAAAAATCCAGAGTAACTTTGCTATATAAGAAATACCATATGGAGACACTGCTGAGCTGCCCTCCTTTATGGGGTTCTACTTTATTTCGGATAACTCTAGTTCAATCAGAAGAGTACAAATAAAATAGGACCTCAAAGAGTACATTGAGGTCCACAGCGTAGAAAATAAAAAAGAATAAATATGCTCCACACACTTTTTATGGCTCTGTAGTATTGGCAATACACCATGATTAGTAATTTATTAAATCTTGTAGTTGATCATTCACAGTCCGCTTTTTAAAAAGCAGCAAACCTGCAGATCATATTTTCATTGCTCCATTTTTCTAAAGAGAAAACAAGAAATTCATAAATGTGCATGTAAATTAGTCTTTATTTTTTCTTACCATTTTCACTGATGATCTTTAGAAATTAAAACTCACAAATTTAGCTTTCTCCTTTATTCATTTATCTGAAGTAAGAATTCTTACATTTAAGCATTGTAATGAAAGAGAGGTTGTGCATTAGATCTTAAGAAGCATTTATTTTCTTTACATGTCTTGTTGCTTTTGCTGTTCATATCCTGTACTGCTTATAATTGGAATTGTTAGCTTTTCTATAGATGATCTTTGAAATTTTATGTGATCATTATCCGGTTTTGCCTTTATAAGTCTTTTGGTAGATGCATTTATATGGAATACAGAAACTGATGCATATATCAAACTCAGTGAATGGCCACTCATTTGCTCAGAGAAATTGTTTCAACAAAACTGTTGGAGGTTTAATCAAGATTTGACATGGGAAATTGAAAAGACTTTCAAAAGGATGTGAATTTTAAATGGTTTCCCAGAAGACCAGAGGAGCATGGAATTGTGAGAATGGAAAGAATCAAGATGAGAGCCCCTATTAAAACACACACACACACACACACACACACACACACACACACACACACACACCGGAACCAAAACAAAATGCAAGGAAATAAAGTGATTATAACTTTAAACAAAATGATTATTTCACTGACAACAACAATGAAATTTCCATTCTCTAATTATATGCTATCTTTAACTGCCTTGATAATAGCATCTAGACATATTGCTGGTTCAAGTGAAATAAACACAAAATTGTTTGGGAACACGTGAGTTCAAATCATAAGATGACTTATTCGTATTTACATATGGGACTTAACTCACCATAGCAGGGCTCCAGGATTTACCAGAAATGTTCTGAGTATTTTATAGTTTTTGGCTACTTTAATACAAAAAAATTTTTGTTTTCACCAAGGGATAGGCTCTGTCTGCATGCCATTTTGAAATAGTACTAACCCAATCATTATTGCTCATTTACCCAACTGGAGGAAACATGTCTTGGCCTCTAATAGATAAGCACCATGTGGTTTTTCAGAATTAGAACACTAAGAAGGAAATGGTGTACAACAGCCTGGCATTTCCTGTCTTGAAACTGTTGATTTAGGACTCTAAAGGTTAAGTTGGAGTCACTTGAGTTTAGCTACCTAAACACAAAACTCAACCTGAAAGGCAGCATGTACCCAAAGAAATCTAGGAAAGTTATTGCAATGTTCTCTTTAAGATCTAAGGTTAGTAAATGAAATTCCAAAGGTCACATAGTTTGGACAACAGCATAATAGTTACCACTGGAATGAACACCACCACAGAACCTCCAAGTCACTGAGAAAAATGCATCAGATTCTGGTCAGAGCTAAAAACATTACATGTAAGTTCTCTGCAGCTAATATCTGTTGATCAGGTGAGATACTTTCTGCTCTTAATAAGCTTACAGTCTAGTGGGATGAAAGAGACAAATAAGGAGATGTGTAAAATATGATAAGTGCTAGGATGGAGGAATGAACTGAAGTAAAGGCACCATCAGTGACTTTCATGAGATAGGCTGTTCAAATCCTTTTTTTTTGCTTAATTGCTAACATTTTGGATATAAAGTATTACAATGCAGGGTTTTAGGTATTATGAAGGTTACAAAGTTGAATGAGAAAATCCTTCTTTAAGATTTTTTCACTCTGAACAGAACTAAATAACCCATTTGTCCTCTCTAAAAGATAAGTATGTTTTGAAAATGGCAGTGCAAGTTTCTTTGATTTCATAAGTCCAGCCGAAACTAGTGTTACTCCTTGGGTCCTTAGTAATTGAACATTTTTAGAGAATAGTTTTAAAGAATAGTTTATTATTGCCCCAGCTCAAAGTCTTCCTTGGCTTGTCCCTATTGAGCGGGCCTTGTTTTAGGTCTTGCGTACTATTCCCTCATTTGAAGCAAAGTTCCCACTAAGGGGACTGGGTTGAAGATATGCAGCATAGAATTAACATTGCAGCTGATGCTTTCGTGGGGTGACATATCTCCTTGCTCACCTGTGCAGTAATGGGCCACCCGTGCATGGTGGCACTCTAAGCTCAGGAGACTGCATTGCTTTCCTGTTCCAGGGCCTTTTCTGAAGTTGTGGAGCATGCACTCAGCACATGTGAATTTGCTAATGTCCCTAAAAAACACCAGACTGGTGACAATGTCTAAATGCCCTAGTGCCAATCCTCTGAGTGGACATTTCTGAGAAATATTTTGTTCACTTCTCCAAGGTTTTGGAAAGTTTTCTAAACCAAAACCAAGACAAACAAACAAACAAAAACAAAAACAAAAACAAAACACATTCCACTAAAGCCTAACCAAACAAAAAATAGCAGAGAGGGCTCCCACTGCTTATAGCAGTAAGTAGCCTTGACAATACAACCTTACCTTGATTTTCTTCCTGTTGTGTCTCACTCTTTCTGATTCCTCAGTCCTACCTTTTACTTATTGAGATCACCTCATAAATAAGCTACCTGTACTCATCTTTTTCTGTGAGTTTAAGTAGGTTGGTAGTTTAAGCCCTGATTAACAGTTAAATTATATGTGTATCTATGCCCAGAATGACTTGTTAAGAATATATCACTTGTGAACCTCAGAATATATTTTGAATTCCTTTATTTCTCAGTGTTCTAATATGTTCATTGATTCTCCCCACCCCCACCCCAGCAAAGCCTATCATATTTTTTAAAATAACAAAATTTCCTTCATTGGGTATGCCCTCTATCTGGGTTGATGGTACACTAAGCTTTATCAGGCTATTGTCTTGAAAATCAAAGAAAAAATCAGTTAAATATAAATTTATCATGACCTCTTTCATTCACAAGAGAAGACCTGACTGGAAAAAAAGAAACAAAAACTCACATTTGTAGCTCCTTGTTCCTTAATAAAACATTTTCAAGCTTTCATTTTGAAAGATAAGACATCTCTCTCTCTTGCTCTCTCCTTTTTCCTCTTTCCTTTATTTTTTAGATACCCATTCTAGCCTTTTGATATTATTGCTGTTGGTGGTGTGCTTTTCAGCAATCATAATAATGTTTTAAAATATTTATAGAGACTCCCATACTGATAAACGACTATGTTTCTATTTAGTGATAGCAACCTGCAGGTCATGTTTCAGAAACCTCGTTCCAAGCTCACTTTTTTTTGGTCTCCATTAAGGTTCTATTTGCTTTTTAACAAGTAAGAGTATTAACCAAGTTTGATGAAGTGATTATAGCTTCCTGGGGATGATGATGGAATCATCTATTTCCATCTGCCTTTTATGTTTAAGAATTTATTTTCTTCTATTGAACTCAAGATTTGAAAATCAAAATAAGAAATTTTTCTTGGTCAAGGTCAAGAGTTATCTGAGATAAAAATGATGAGGATAACAGTAACATTTCTGGACCAGCTTTACTCCAATAGTCCACAAATACCTAAAATTCACATACATTTCTAACAGCAAATAACCTATGCACATTTTTTTCCTCTTCAAAAGCTATAATTCACTGAAATGCTTTATAAAAGTTAATTCACAAATTACCTTTGAGTCAATTCTTTTAATCTTGCCCAGTGGTTTTTCTTATGAAAATTAAAGGATCCATTTTATAACTTATTTTCACTGTAAAATTATGGATTCTAATTTGCAGAAATCCTATAGCTTTTCAAAAATAAGCATAGTGAAAAATTTCATCTAAGGAAGTGACGCACCAGTCTTATAACTATGCAGATATAATCTAATAGTTAAGTCCTGATGTTGACATTAATTTCAGAGAATTAAACTGGTGTGTAAGATTAACTAAATTACAAGAGATTTCCTTTGAGATGGAATCAGAAGAGAGAGAGAAGAAATTATCTACATTCATTTTTTGGAAGCATTGTTTTTCAGATTATACATATATGCTAAAATACAAAAATTAAATTTCTGAAATCACATCAGTAAAGATAAGCTTTCAAGCCTTTCATTCATACAAAATTAGGACCATCTTTAATATTTTTATATGTTATCATTTCTTACATTAAATGGAAAAAACGTTTTCATATTATTACTTATATCATGTAATTTAAACCATTATATAATCTTTAAAAGGATACTTTTAATAATATAATTTCTATTATATAGTTTTAAAAAACTCATTTTTAATGTCTGCATAATGCTTTATGATATGATTTGGTCATGTTTTATTGTGTCATTCCCTGAATGGACATTCAGATGGCTCCTTCCTCCCTTCCTTCCTTCCTTCCTTTCTTTTTTTCTTCCTTCATTCCTTCCCTTTTTTTTTATTACTAATTATATTCCCATAATATTTTTTTACATAAATGTTTGACAACATTTCAAATTACAGCATTAGGAAAAATTTCTAGAAGTGGCTTTAGGGATCAAAGTGTTGAACTTTTTAGAGTAATTGGCTTATGTTGTCAAATAGCTCTCCAGAAATTGTAACAGGGAACCTGTTAATGTGGTTACATCACTACAGCTTCACTGAAATTTCATTTTATTCTTTCTTTATCATCGACATCTTGATAAAGTACCCCCTTAGACATTTCTTATAGATTAATTTTAATTCCTTTGATTATGAATGAGGTTTTAATATTTTTTATATTTCTTATATATTTAAATTTCTTTATCTGCAAATTTTTATGCTTTCGGTCTATTTATCTGTGAGACTCTTTGAATATATCTCTAATTCAAAAGTCTATTACAGCTCTAAGGAAACTATATCAAAAACATTTTAATCATGTATCATGATTTCTCATTCTGACTTTAGTTTTTTTTATTCCTCATTAGTATGAGTGACATTTGATGATATAGTGCTTTAATACCTAGCATGTTTTTATACCACCAATTGAGAAGAAGTCAGCAATTTTAGTGTCAATACAAGGATTACAACTGACATACTTACTTACTATAGAAACATTAAAAGATACAGGCAAAGGTACACAGTTTAGGGTGGAGTTAAGGCTAATGCCCAAGTTTCTAAATCTTCCTTCTTCATGTGTTTGTAGGAGATTCTAAGAAACATCTTAAGCAGATTCTGTAGTTCATGAAAAAAACCAGTGATGCCAAGTATGAGCAGGTCCAGCAAATTCATCTCCTTGGATAGAGATGAACTCACCTATTCCAGATGTGTGTCTTGTCTTTTCATGATAAGAAAAGATAATCATTAGTTTTCTTTCTTGTTCTCAAACTTTTCTAAATAGAGTGCTTTGCATATAAAGACTATTAGGAACTCTTCATAAAGCATAAAGTGCTTGTTTGGAGGATTGAACTGAGCTGTGAGTATACATCTGTTATATTAGTTATCAATTATTGTGTAAAAAATTACCCCAGAACTTGGCAACTTGAAATAAAAAAAATTATTATTTCATAGTTTCTGAATAAGGTATAACTTGTTGCTTCAGGGTCTCTTGTGGGGGTGTAGTCAGCAGTAGGACAAGCCTAGAGTCATTTCACTGTTCAGTTGAGTGAGGATCTTCCTCTAAAGTCACCCATGTAGATCTCTTCACAGACACGCTTTATGAAATGGCAGCTGGCCTCCTCCAGGATGTGCTATCCAAGAGAGATAAAGAAAAAAAGGTAAAAGGTAGAAGCCACCATCTTTTTGTAACCTAATTATAAAAATTCCCATCTAGTTTGTTGTATTGTATTCATTGGTTGCTAGTCGTTCAATCCAGCCAAACTCCAGGGCATGAAAAGGAGAAGGGAGGTCACCTGAGTTGTTGCTTATACCTCCACCTGCAGATGGATTCTCTCTCTCTCTCTCTCTCTCTCTCTCTCTCTCTCTCGCTCTCTCGCTCTCTCACTCTCTCGCTCTCTTACACACACACATGAGATGCACATAAATAATTATCTAAAAATCATTTTATTTTTATTTAATAAGCATGTCACAAAATTTGATAAGCTATTTTGGTGTTAAATAGTTTGCATAGTTTTGGGTCATTCAGATCTCAGCACTCTTTATTGAATTGCATCTGCCCTTGCTAAATGGAGCACATTTCTTGAGTTGGATGGTAACTTTTCTGGAGACACAGTCTAGAAAAAATTCCAGATATCTTAGAGTACAGATTGATTGCCTCTTTTCCTGTTACTGGAGAGTGTTAGAGAAATATAGTTTAGTATTTGTAATAAAACATTTTGTAGAAAATCATGAGCTATAATATGATGTTTATTTTTGTGAAAATAATAGCTACTTAGGAAAATTTGTGACATATGTTTTTTTTTCTAGGCTCTTCATTTAAGGCAAGTACCCAGAGAACTGGCTTGGTGGTTGTGGCAGGAGTTGGGTGGCAGTGACACTGATGTACTCCTGGGTCATCGTGGGATCACTCATAGGAACACAGAGAAACAAGGTGAATTGTGACCCCTTTGGAAAATGGCTAATGGTTTTAGTACCTACTCCTTTTGGGAATTTATAGGCAGAATGCCAGAACTTCACAGAAGTCCCTTGGGAGTCTAGGCAGTATGAAAGATTCAAAATGGCAATTATATGGAGCCTTCAAATTGAGCATTGGCATAGTGTGTGATAGGCTGAATAATGGTCCATCAAAGATGTCCACACCCTAATCCTTGGAACATATGAAATATGTTACTTTCCATGGCACAAGGGATTTTGCAGATCTAATGAAAGTTATGGAACTTAAAATAGGAAGATTATCTTGGTTGATTCAAGTGAGTCCAATCTATTCACATAAATCCCTAAAAGCATAGAACTTTCTCCTGTGGAGGTGGGAAAGAGATGTGACAGAAAGGAAAATCAGAGAGATTAGAGCATGAGAAGGATTCAGTGTGTTTTGCTGGTTCTGAGATGTAAAGGCCCATGTGCAAGGACCATAAAGATATCAAGAAGGTGGCCCCTGGCTGACAGGTAGCAAGGAAATAGTCCTACAACTAAAAAGACTGCCAACAACCTCAGTGAGCTTGGATGTAATTTTTCCCGTAAGGGACACAGCTCAGGTGATATGTAGATTTTCATCTAGTGAGGCCCATGCTGGACTTCTACCTGCAGAACCGATAGATATTAATGGATGTTGTTTTAAGCTGCTAGAGTTGTAGCAATTTGTTATTGCAATAGTCAAAGATTAATAGAATGTGAGATGCAAAATCTTTTGAGTTTTTTAAAAGAGTAGATGCAGGAGCAAAGAAAGGTAGCTGGTTGAAGGTGGTAGGTGGAATTCCTTTTAGTGTGCCAATATTTGAGGGGTATACAGAGTCCAAGGTGTCTACGAGGTTCTGTCTATCTGAGAGTTTCAGCGCATACAGAAAAGAGCTTTAAGGAAATCCATAAGGAACTAACTCATCCAGTATGCAGTGCAAGGCCAATTTTCAAAATGAGCAGGCTGCTCACTCAAGCCCAGTTCACACTGGTCTCCTGCCTTCTTATTGATTTGGGAAAGTTTAAGCCTACTCTAACCCTCAGGCTCCTACAAGGATATTGAGAGGAGCTGAAAAGGGGATGGGACTAAGAAAGAGCTGACACTTAGGAAATAAGAGGGTAAGGATAGAAGACAAGTGGAACAAGAATAAGCTTCATCAATTAACACTCACAAAGTAAGGTTACAGCTAAAAACAGATACGTCACAGGTATAAATCATGAGACAAGCAGACAGAAACATTCATTGAAATAAAATAAAAACAAAAAAGCTCCACCCTCTATTAAAGCAGCAAGTGCTTCAAATTAGAGCTAGACATATTCCTTAGCAAGATGAGAATTATTCTCTGTTCATGCACCTTGTGTTCAGTGGTACAGCAGCAAAGATGTGCTGTCCATAGATTCAGATTATAATGGAATTTGTCTCTATATGGCATGGGAACCTGGAGGTTTCTATGACAATGGTCCTACTGTGTGTAGAGCGAAGACAAATGAGTCAACAGTGCTTCAATTTAAAATGTTTCTCTTGAAAATGTGGTTGGTTTTTATCTCATGGACATTATGAAACTTGAAACAACCATATTTCCTAAATGGGGCACTAAGATGCTCAGAGCCATCGTATCAACCTACCAATGCAGTCTGCATTCCTCTTCCTGCTGTTATCTTGTCTTCCTACCACCATTTTGATCTTGTGCTGATTACTTCATATATATATATTTCTGTTCTATTGAATTTTGAGCATTTTGCCATCAATTCATGCCTTTTTAGAATGAAACTAAGAAGGAGTGAAAGAAAAATAGAAAAGAATTTAAAAAATAAAAGCATTTACTTGCCTGAACAGATGGCTGGGCACAGCCTTAAATCTGTATACATGTCTACGTCTTTAGATATAACAAAAAATGTTTGAGTGAATTAATTTCGAGATGCACAGCCTTTTGTAAATGTTAAGCGTCATTGACTGGTTTGGAAATTTTAGCTATGGCTTTTCTGCTCCTTTGGAGGACTGGATTTTTGTTTGTTTATCTGGTGGAAAGCCTTGCTTGACGAAACAACTGCCCACATTGGCTTCTTTCCCACGTTCTGTGTTATGAAAGTGCTCTAAAGCTCTGTTAGCAAATCAGTCATATCAGGCACTCCACAGATAATCATGGTTTGAAATGGAGGAGTCCTTCTTTATTTAATTTAATTTGTTGAATACATTTGACATATAACGCTGTGTAAATTTAGGATATAAAACATGTTAATTTGATACATTTATATATGGCCATATAATTGTCATTATAGTGATAACTAGCACCTCTATCCTGTTACGTAATTATCCTTTCTTTTTAGGTGTCAAAATAAAGTTCTAGTTTCTTGGCAGGTTTGATGATCGCCATACAATATTGTTGACTATACCCATTTTACTGTGCATCAGATCACTAGGGCTTATTTGCTTTTTATTGCAAGTTTGTACCTTCCTTCTTTTTGAAATAACAAAATTAACATGAAAATAGCAGTAACTTTCCTTTTATGATATTTTGTAGCCTATGACATACTTTTGAATACATTGTTTTGTTTGATTCAAACATACTTAGGATGAAATATATTTAACAATTTATAAATCTTGATCAAAGGCAATGAACTGTCCAGTCAAATGAATTATGTCTTAAAAACCCCAAATTCCAGTTTTTTCTCATCTTCCTTTCATTTTATATTTTTCCTTCTTTTTATAGTTTTTACATTAACTCATTAATAAATTACTTAATTTACTTTTTCTTTCAGTTTTCTGGTGAACAAGGTTATTGTGCATTAAAAATGCAAGAGACCATGCTCCTCTTTTTCACTCTTGGCTTTATGAATTTAGTAAGAGGCTTGGTGCAGAAATCTGTACTCCGTTTTCTTCTCTTTATTATGAAATTATGGCCTAGGCTTCTGTCCTGTCACAGGCCAAAGAATTGAATCTGAGAAGGACTTAGGTGGATACAAAGGGCCTCAGGAGCAAAGGAATTCATTTTGGCTATTTTTCGCAGGCATCTCCCTCTTATCCCGCTGATTTGCATTAGAGCAGCCTTTGCCCAAAAAGCATGAATGAAATAGAGCTCTTAGTTAATCTGGGAGGGAAAAGCAGAGATAAAACAAAACATTTCAGTTCTCCCGTTAAACTCTGCTAACACTTACTAGAAAACTCTCCTATTAGAAGAGCATATTCCTAGACACTTTTAGGGCACTTGTCTAGTGATTTATGAGGTAGAATACTTTGAGATATTAAGTGACATCCCCTTCTCATAGTTCCTTGTACCTGTGAGTCTTTTTCACAACCAGGAAACTCTGGCATTCCACAACTATGCCTCAGGTAACAAATTACACAGCAGAATGCAAAGAACATAAAAGGGTTTAAATACGTCTTAAAAAACAAACCTGAGTTCATGATGTAAGACAAAAGACAGACAAGACTATATGATTGGTACCCAGAGCAGAGGAAGTTTTCCTGGCTAAGAGAAAGATGGAGATAAAAAATTGAGAGTTAGCTAGACAATGTTGGTTCACCTAAAGGAGACCTTCTGGACTTTTCTGCCTTTCAATGAATCCAGGGTTGGACAAAACAGATAGGATGCACACAAAAGAAAAATCTCACTGGATTTAGGATGATCTGCAAGAAATCTGTTTGTATACTGTTTCCAAAATGAAATCAGAGTGATGGTTAGTTAGACTTGCAGAGGTTTTCACACACAAAATGACATAGAAGCACTTGAGTAAACATGGTTTTACTGAGTGTCTAGGCATGCGAACCTGGAGAAACTTTATAGAGTTTACTCATGCTGTGTTTTCAGTATGCCTGAGAGAGTTCTAATGTCACTGACCTAGAACCAGACCTGGAAACAACTTGGGGTAGAATGAGGAGCTTGAAACTGACCTGTATAGACCAATTACCAGATTAATCAGTGCCAGTGTGGGTAGCTCGTGATGACTGAGGATCAGATTTCCATTCCTGTTTCTATCTTCTAATTACAGAATCAGCCTTTTTCCTCTCAATTTCCTCCAGGGAAGGAACAGGATTCCCAGACTTGAGTGAGATGACCCAGAATTGACTAAAGTTTCTACCAAAGAATAGAATGTGACTTTTAAAGAAAAAAAGATGTTACATTTCTTATATCCTGAGTTTGTGGGTTCGATGTCAAAACCATCTTATGTTCTAAGAAAAAGCCATTTAAAGTTGTGGTACCAGACTTTCCAATAAGGTGTCTGAACATGGGTTTATCTGTCTACTCTACCAAAAGGAAAAAAAAATATACTTATTACATGTAGTCTCAACAGTCATCTGATTGTCATAGTCTTGTCCTTCATGGACATCAGAGTTTAGTAGGTTGTTCAGAGCCTAGACTGAAAAGCTGCACTGTTATCAACCTGATACATTGGTATCTTGGTAGTTGGTACAACAGATTTTGAGGTGTAAGGGAAAGTGACATCTAGGAAGTTTTTGCAAAGACTGTAGGATTAGGAGTGTGTGTGTAATTCAGTCTGACTGGAGATCAGATTGCGAGGCAGTAGGAGGTGGTCAAGAGATAAAGCTAGGAAAGTAACCAGGAGCAAAATAAGAAAGTCCTTGTATTCCATACTAAGAAAACCAACTTTATATTGAGGGCAATGAGGAGCCATTTAAGAATTTTAAGCAGGGGGATGTCTCAGTCTATAAAATATGGGCAGTGGGTAAAAGGGATCAAACCCGGGAGTAAGGGAAACCATTTAGGGGACATTGCAGTACTGTGGGAAAGCCATGTTGACAGCTGAATTAGGAAACTAACAGTTGGAATGAAGAGAAGTTGACATATCTATAAGATAGTCAAATCCCTTCATATAATAAATTATCTCGGTGAAATTAATAATTAAGATCTCTTCTACATCATCTTGATCTTATAGGTAGGTCTCTTCCTTTTGTTATTGCTCACAGAGCTTTATTCTCTCCATGGGATTTTTGGGGATTTGCGTTCACAACCTATTCCTGCTGTCTCTAGTCCCAGAGCCCAGGCGATGCAGTCGCAGAGGGTCTTTGTGGTTCTCAAACCCAGATCTCCTATCTTGAGTACTAAGTTCTTTCTATCAGGATAAAGTACTAAAAGAAAACACACACACACACACACACACACACACACACACACACACGTATATGGTATATACATGAGCAGCTGAAGATTATTCCATATTTTTACTAGATTATATGTATTAGAGTGGGTCCTAGAATCAATGTATTGTCATAAATGTTTCCAGAAACAGATAACACTATAAATCCACATACTTGGAAATACAGTAAGTGCAGTTGACTCATCCTATCCTGGTGTCCTTAGAAAGAAGAGAAACTGGAGAGGAGTGAACCCCTTGGGAAAGAAGGGGTTTTTAGTTGCTCAGCAGCATGACTCAGAAGTAGAGTTAAGCTTTCCAAAATACACCTGTGACTTAACTGTGAGTCTGACACAGCGACCCAGGGGAGAGAAGAGGAAGCAGAAAATTAAATCGCTAGTCAAATATTTAATACAATATAGTTTTCAAAAGAAAGGTTTAAAATGTATGTAGGATCTCAAAGTATAAAAACTGTAATTAGAATTACCTCAATCACGTGGTTTGGATATAAATGAAAAATTACCTAAACCACATGGTAGGGGTGATTGATATCCCCCCTAATTACTGAATAGGATATGTAGTGAATGAAGTGTATATTTATGCCTGATTGAGGGACACTCCTAAAGATTTCAGGGAAATGACCAGGCTGTGGATTACTGGGCATGCTGTGGCACTGGGTTTTCTCAACTGCTTAATATGACTGAGTTGGTGAGATGTGAATCACTCCAATACAGAGGTCCTCAATCTTTGTGGCACCACGGACTGGTGCTCCTATGAGAATCTAATGCCTGATGATCTGAGGTGGAGCAGAGGTGGTGATGCTAGTGGCTGGGAGCGGCTGCAAATACAGATGAAGCTTCGCTTGCTGGTCTGCTGCTCACCCCTGGCTGTGCGGCCCGGTTCCTAACAGGTCACAGATCAGTACCAGTCTGTGGCCTGGGGTTTGGGGACACCTGACCTAATATATAGTTGATAATCAGAACATCTTATGCAACAGAAGCAATGTCAGTGATCTATAAATGGGCTGGGATGCTCCAACTACAATACTGTGAAATGCTCCATTAGCCGAGTACATTACAGCCTCCACCAGGATGGCTAGCAAGTGAGGCAAGTGGTTAATTTGTATTTTGTGGTCAGCTATGCCTATGTGGAAAGCACCTTTTTGCTTCAGAACTGTTATGAAGTTCCTCGTGAAATTCATTAAATCACTCTCTTGCCTTTGAAGTGGATTTAACACAGAACACTGTAATGCAGAAGCCTGAGGGACTGGACTGAATGTGTTTCCATCCCCCGATTTATGCCAGAAACTGCTTTGTTTACAAATATTTTCATAGGGCCTTGTTTTTTTACTTTCTCATTCCCCTACCCCAGCCTTATAAGAAGTAGAATACTAAAAATACTGCTAATAGTTAAAGGACCCAGCTATTTAGGTTATTGAGGTTTTACTTTCTCAAAGTATATTTTGTGATGCTTGCAATTTAAAGCTCTGGCTCATAGAGCTGATTTTTAAATTTTATTATTTTATTTTATCATTTTAAAACTCTTGGCTTGTGGTTATTGTAAAACCTTCACTAGGTTTAAGCTAATAACTTGGCTAAATCCTCCTGGAATCACCAACCTGATTTCCCAAAGGTGATTAAATGAGAGTTGAAAATGGCATGTTTGTCCATACCATTACATTTGAAAAATAATCTTATGACACTTTATTAAAATATTTATGCATACATATCAAAGGAAGGTACATTCAACAAAGGTAAATTGAAAGCAAGATTTAGAGAAGTATTACATTCAGTGACTTACTAAAAGTCAACTTTTAAAAATGTTACTTGCTCTAATCCCCCTTTTCTCTTCAGGCATAAGAATAAATGATTATTTTAATGTATTTCCTGGTAGTGAAGATATGGAGAGGAGATATTTAAGTCAAATATGAAACATGTTTATGTGTCTTTTTGGCTTCAAAACCCCTAAGAATTCAACTATTATATATTTATGATTTTAACTTGTTTCCCCAGTACATTGCATATTTAATATTTAGCAGATAGTATAACTGAAATGTCTGTTCAAAAATGTCCTGCTCAGATGGTGCTTTATTTGTTTTAATCCTTTTAAACACTTCCTAAACAATCTCTCCTGAGTTCTATTTTCATTAGTAGTTTTTAGCTAATTAAAAAACAAAACCCCAAACAAAACTAGAAGACATCTAAGCTAGAATGTTAATAGAGGATGATGTACTAAGGTTTTGTTAGGGTCTGTATGATTTATTTTAACAAGCTTTTTGGGCAACTCAAAAGTAGTAATGCTGAGTAAAGGAATCAAAAGCTAGGCTGAGGCAGAGAAGTTTGAAGGCAGTGGATTCTTGCTGTGTCCAGCATTATCTTCTTTGTGTCATTGACTCATTTCCATGAGGAAACTATTAGAAAAAAATGTATTAACTCCAAAGCAAATCTCTCCCCATATGATTATAAAATCAATCTTTACATTCAATGAGGATAAAGTAAAAACTGGGTTTTCGTTTTAAGTCTGAAGTAAAAGCAGACTTTGGTGGGTAGAGGTGGCTTATATTAGACCAAAATAAAGGGTTTAGAACAATTTATTGAAGCTGGGGAACTTGGCCCCAGGAATGCCTCCGCCAAGGGAGAAAATGCAGAGAAGAGTTCTATAAAAAGAAAAAGTAAGGAGGCTTTTGAGTTTTTTTTTTTTCAAGCAAGAACCATAGCCACTTTATGTCATCCTTTTGCAATTTCAACACCACCATCAAAGAGAAGTGATTCACCATGACATAACAGCATTTCTGGCATCCATGCTTCTATGTGATACCTGAGGAATTAGGCACAGGAGTATGAATCCCTGGGGGAAAGAATTTCTAAGAGAAGTGGTTAAACAGAGCAGCTGGGTAAGTGCTGAGAAGGGACTTGTGGAACACCTTGGTTGACTTTGCTCGTTCTTTGCTCTTGATTAACACCCATTTATCGTTCAGGGCTCTGGGCCCTCCAAGATGCCTTTTCTGACCCTCAGCACTATTACAGATGCTTGGTCCAGATGTTCCTATGGCATCTTGGGCTTACATCTACTCTAATACCTTTTACTGTGTGTCATTTGTTTTTGTCTCTTCCAATGAATTTTGTGCTCCTTGATGATATAAGGTATGCTCTTCCTTACCATTTATTTCCAGCAAAGATCACAGTGTCTGCCACATAGTGATATTTAATAAATCTTGTTAACTTAACAAACAAATTAAGCAAAATGAGCTCGTTCTAACCATGTGGTGTCACACAGACTTCATATCACATGCTTAAACTGATTGGTAGTGACTGTCCAAAGGGTTGGCTTGAGAAGGACTTTGAAGTTTCAATAGAGCTCAATGGTACATAAGACCTATGATGGTTGAGATGTTGTCCCTGCTCTAAAACCTGTCTTTGACTTTGTTTTTATTGACCAGAATGATGTCTTGAAGAAACATTAGCCTTAGATCCCATGATGAAATTGTTTACAGTGAATATAAAGCCTAAATTGGAGGTGACATTCAGAAAACTGAGAAACAAAACAACAACAAACAAAAACAATTACGACAACCAAAAAAAAAAAAAAAAAACACCAAAACCAACAAATCTAAAATTCAGCGAGAACAGGCAGGTCTTTAGTTAGTATTGTGACAGCCCAGTTATACAAAATAATTCAACTTTCAACTAAAGATGGATGAAGTCACACAAACACACACTCATATGCATGTGCATACACAGACACCTGCTCCCAACACACACGCACATGCACACACACACACTGCAAAGCTGACAGCAATATTAAAAAATACAGAAAAAAACCACAGGTCTAACTCATAGGGATTTGGAGACTGCCCCGACCCGCGGGACCTAGTTATTTGTGGTGCCGAGGAGGATCCAGCCTGAAAGAAAAACGGGCGAGAAAAAGGAGCGGAGGCAAGACAGTGTTCTGATCAAGCCTCAAAATTTTATTTTTCACAACCGCTTATATACAGAAAGAACAAAGGGGGGCAGGACTGCTGACGTAGGGAGGTACGTGGCACGATGTCATTTGTCGCACCAATGGCGTGATGCAAGTGGGGGTGGGTAGGGGTGGTGCCCTGAGTTGGCGCGCGCGGGCTTTTCGCGGCGCGCCCCATTCATCAGGAAGTGGGGCGCCCGGCGGGCGCTGGCGCGTACTTCGCCTTGGCTCCCAACAGGAGACTACAGTTTGGATGGGTTTGACAGAATAACCAAATCAGGAAAAAAGCATAGCTTAAAGATAGCATGAAGTGGTTTTGGCTCAAGTCCAGTCTTTGATCCCTGACAGGAATTTAGGCAGCTCACTTCTGACCTGGCCAGAATCCTGCCCTGTTCTCCTTTCAGATCCTGACCACGTGAGCTCTTCTTTTTTTTATGCCTATCTGGAGACTTTATATCTGAGTAGGTAGCATGGTGGAGAAGAAATGATGTAATAATCACCATCGGTCCTGGGATTTACAGTCAGGGAGCCAGGACGTGCCTGGAAAGCAGGGTAAGTGGGGAGGTAGTATTTTCTACATGTACACACAAAAAATTACTCTATTCTGCCTGTGGCTTGCTTGTAAAATGGTAAATTTGAAAATTAGATCAGGAGAAGATATCATTCCGTACTAATATGGACATATGTGGAGAGATGGTTCATAAACCCTAGTTCCTTGTCATCCTAAACAGAGAGCTAGATTGCTTTCTTTGGCCTCCTACAGTTCGGTGTAGCATGTGACTACATTCTGGTCAATGTAAAGTGGGCAAAGTAATGTAAGCCACTTGAAAGCCTAACCACAGAACCTTCTTACTATCTCCTGTGCTTTCTCTATTTCCTTATATGCTGACCAAATACAGATGATCCAGTGAAGGATTGGAAGACTCTAGGAAACTGAACAGCTAGGTGGAAGAAGCCTGAGTGCCTTTAGACAGTGTGCAGCAGAGCCCATTTTCAGAACTTCACTGGACTGTGTATGAGGGGGAAATAAACGTTTATTGTGTTAGGTCAGTTTGATTTGAGGGTTCATAATAGCAGCTAGCCTACTGTTAGCCAGCAGCAATTAAGCAGAAATTAAGGCAGTGTTAAGGATCTCTTTATGGATCTTCTGTGTTGAGAAGTGTTAAACCTGGGGTCTGGTTATCTGTTATTTCACCTAGTTTATCTATTGTGTATTACCTCAAATATTAGTGGTTTAAACAACAATCATGTTTATTACATTATGATATTTTGTGCCAGTCATTCAGGCAGTTATTAGTTGATTTTTCATGTAGCACAAATAAGAATCACTCAAGGCTATTTAGCTGGTAATCTGGTTTAGAGTCAGCCATTCTTATCTCTAGTATCTAGGAAGAATGTTTGGAAGACTGGGCTCCGGTGACATAGTTTGAATGGCTGGGGCTCGGAGCATCCTATAGTCGACAGGGTATTTCTTTCACTGTGGCCTCTCCATGTAGCTAGCTTGGGCTTCTTCATAGCATGTCAGCCTCAGCAGAGCCTGATTTCTTAATGGTGGCTCAGGACCCCAAAAGACAAAGAAAAATGCTACCAGCCCTCCTAAAGCCTAGGTCCAGAACTGGTATAGCATCACTTAACCAGTGCAGACACAGTGCAGCCCGGGTTCAAAGTGAAAGAAAACAAACCCAACCGCTTGATGGGAAAAATTTCAAAGGATTTGTGGCCATTTTCAATCTGCTACATCTGAATAGATAGTTCTATATTGAAAGATGAGTAAACAAACATTATGTGTATGTGTATATGTAACATTATATATTATATATAACGTATATAACATTATTATATGTATATTTTATATATTCACACCATGTATATAGGAGAAAGAAAAAAAGTCCAATGAATATATAATAGAGAAAGGATACAATAGAGAAAAATATGAAAATTTAAGAAAAGTTTGTTTTTTAAAAGAAATTCAAAGCCTCCTGAAGTTTAAGCAGAGAGTACTAAAAGGTGGCTGACTGAGATAAAGAAGCCCTCCTCAAATAAGAAAGACTAGAAAAGGACACCCTGAAGTGCAATAGCATTTTAATATCCACATTATTCACACTGAATATTAAAAGTGTTAACAAGGAATATGTAATTACTTCAGACTATATAGATCAACAGGTTCTATCATCTGCTTTCAAGCCAAACTTAACATAATTCATTTCTGAGACCTTCAAGGCAAATTATTCCTTGTTTCTAAGAATTAAACTTGTGTGAGATTAGTTGAGTTTTCCTTCCTCCCTGTGAAACTCCCCCCTCCCAGTTTCTCTGTCTGTCTGTCTCTGTCTGTCTTTATCACATGAGTGGGTGCGTGTGCATGTGCGCGCACACACACAGATACACACACACACACTCCAAAATACCATAGCCTGGCTTAATACACCACCTGTCCCTTTGTTATTCACTTGTAGACTACAAAACTCATATGTTGCTAATAACATGAATATTTGGTATTTTCATTTGGTGACACAATATTCTTGGTTCCCATGAAAGATCATTTTCTGGTGATTGATGAAATGATTCTATTATTCTGCTATGGAAAAAGTGTATCTAAAAATAATAGGGTTTGGCAGCAGTCTAAACAATGAAGGCGTGGTTGAATCACTCTCATACCCACGCATGGGAAAAATGACTGACCAAGTTGTTTAGACTAAGGCATTTCTATCATGTAACCATTATAAAGTTAATTTGACTATGAAATAACTTTCATTGTCATGAAAGTCAAGAGTGAATAAATAGAGTGAAAGGATATTCATTCTATAGATCACCCATGTACCTGGCTTAGTCTCCTATTTTATTTTCTTTTGGAGAATATTTGTGCTCCAGCTATTTGTGTCTTGAGCTCTACTAAAAAAATAATTGCAGGAATGTATCATTCCATCTAGCTTTTGAGTACATATACTTTTGTGGTGTTTTCTAATGATTTCCAAATGTTTTCATTTTGTTTTTCATATGGAGTTTCTGAAAGGCTGGGATTTTGAGAATTTTTAATATTTGTCCCAGTTTTGAGCATTTGATAATACTACTAAACAATTGAGAATCAAAACAGCGTGAAATGCCTGGGGATATCCATGTATTTCAATTTTCTACTCAATTTTTATTCTCAAAGATGTAGTATGTTTCGAAGGTTAAAGATGGGGTCCTTGAGCCTAGGCAGGTTTGTATCTCAGCTCCACCATTTCCTAGAAATGCAACCTCTGTACCTTAATTTTTTATTTTTAGAATAGGAGTTACAATATAACCATTTTACTACCTAATCCATTGTAAAGATTAGCTGAATTAATACATGTAAAGAGTTTAGAAGAGTGCCTAGCATTTAAAGTACTTGTAATAAGCAGAATAGTGCCCCGCTCCACAAAGATGCCCATGTCCCAATGCCTGGAACCTGTAAATGTATTAACTCACATGGCAAAAGGGACTTTACAAATGTGATTAAGCTAAGTATCTTTGGATGGGGATATTACCCTGAATTATCCATATGGACCCAATGTAACCACAACGGTCCTTATAAATGAAAGAAGGAAGTGTGAGAATCAGAAACGGAGAAAGAGATGTGACTGGGAAGCAGAGGTCAGTGATCCAGGGACTGGAGGAACCCAGGCAGCATCTAGATGCTGGAGGAGAAAGGGAAATGGATTCTCCACTAGAACTTTTAGGAGGAGTACAGCCCTACTGACACCTGAATTTTAGCCCACTGAGACCCACTGCAGACTTCTGACCTCTAGAACTGTTAGTAAATGTATGTTGTTTTAAGCCACTAAGTTTGTGGTAATTGGCAACAGCAGCATGGGGAAACTAATACAGTACTCAATAAATGTTGCTGTTACCATTGTTCACAACTACAAATTATGAAAGGTCTACCTGAGTAAGACAAATATGCAAAACTAGAAAGGAACAGATTACAATGTACCTTGTTTTAAATACACTTTCCTCTGAACATGGCAGCCTCTTGAATCCAGGCAAAAAAGATGACAATAATTATAATAAATATTCCATTTGCTGTGCTTTACTTTTGGAAAGTAAATGTTTGAAAAAAATAAACAAAACATATAAAATTCCCTCAATTTCCTCTTTTAAGTAGAGAATAGCCATTAGTGATCTTGTGGTTATGTTGTTTGAAAATTTTTTTTTTCCTTTCGCTAAGAACCTTCTTGTTCCCACGAGAACCCAGAGGTACCCAAGTCACATGGTGTTCTTCCTGTAATATTTTGTCCTCTACAAACAATAGGATGCCAATTATCCAGCCTTAACATGACAAACAATAAGATACTCTGACAATATTATTTTTGGTGAACTGATCCTATGAAATTAGAAGTTTGGAAAGAACCACATGCCTAAAAATCATCCTATTTATCCTCTTTTTGTAGATGATTTATTTCTGTACCATTGTAGGCACCCAAGAAGTAATTTTTTTAAGGCAATAATATCCTTCAGAAAATTGTTTTCTCTCTACTTTCCCTACCTTCATATACTCAGAGAAATTATTTTTTTTACATAGACCAATATAGCCTGTGTGATGCAGGGCTTAAATGTAATTATTTCACTACATCTTAAGACAGTTTCTTCTTTCTCTGTATACAAAGAAGAAATGACATTGGCATCTTTTCTCCTTGTTCTCTTGTAGATAAACATACTGTGCTATAAAAAAATGGTAGAGGAAATAGCTGGCAGTTAATGAAAGTTTTTACTTCACTGACTGATGCATAACTACTGGGGTTTAATCTATCTTCTAACTTTTTAGGTTTTTCATTTGTTTTTCATTGGTAACTGTGAGTCTCCTGGATGATGTTTCCATTTTATATATACACATATGTATGTATATGCACAGACATGTTTATGTATATGAACATATGCATATGTTCTAATAATGCTTCTATTTTCTTGAAAATGAGTCAGGCTAAAAATTTGTAGTCTGGAAAGCTATCAGAGACACCAAAGATGATATTAAAAGGGCTCAGGAGCAAGAAGCATGAGCTTCCATTAATGGAAACATCAAAATAGGTTATAAAATAAAATTGCTTAGACACATAAAAATTTTTAAAATCCATTAATTCATAATGATACTTAAAATATGAATGGTCACTGTTGAAGGATGATAGTGAACCAACTTAGTATTTTGAAACTTGTAAATAAAGGAGAAAAGAATCATTCATTTCTCCTGTCTTTTCCATATGAATTATGCCTTAGGGTAGCCAAATAGTGATGAGAGGAATTTTCTCTTCCTAAAAGTATTCCAGTTAATAAATGAAGAAATGACATAATTTGAATACTACCATTTTGCAACCCCTAATGAAATAAAGAATCTAGGCAATAGCTGCTGATGGTTGCTAACATAAAGGGGAGGATAATTCATCCTTATGCACTTCCTGATGGAAGTACCTCTCTCCATCTATGAAGTAGATTTGCCAAAGAGATTGAACTTGAATCTCATGAAACATCAAGACTTAACTACCAATACACAACAATACTGAGGACAGAGGAACATACTAAATACACCATGAGAAAACAAGTAGCAAAATCCAAACTGGAGAAACTACAGGACAAAGAACCTGGCTTTATAAAGAAAATCTGTAAAGAAAAGAAAAAGAGATGAAAAGAAAACCTCTGGTTTACACCCCCTGGGGTAGCAGCCGTCTGAGGTTCTGACTGAGAGCCACAGGGTCTGGCATTCCCTGCTCCACCCTCCCCCAATTATTTATTTTTTTACTTAAAAAGTTTTTGTCTTCTAAGCATGATAAGAATGCTGAAAGCTCTATTCAGCTTTTCAGCTGCAATTTACATAGGTTCTTGGCTTCTTGCCCTGCACATCTAACTAAAGGTGTGCTAACTGCCTGAAGGGGAAAACCAGCAGAGTGCTTGGCTGATTTTCTGGACCCCCTTATTCGAGGATCTAAGCTTCTCAAGATCTGATTGTCTTAGAGGCCTGTGCTGTAACTTTTCTCTCTTCAGTCCTTTGAGGTGCCTGCCAGTAATTTCTGGCTTCTCTGCCTCTTAGCAGGGGCCCTTTCCCCAATCTCTCAGGCTCTCACTTTTGAATCTGAAGAACTGCCAGTTGCTACAAAAGAATGTTGAGCTTCCTTCAGTGAGCACCCTTCCTGTGGAGGTCTTGACTTTTCAAATCCTACTTTCCTCAAAAGCTCTCTTATGACTGCAAGCACCAGAGATGTATCTCATTCACATTTTCTATTTCTTGTAGAGCTGCACAGTTGTTAAGAGCTACCGTGTTGTAGCCACAAGTAGAGGCTCTCACTGACTAGATATTTGATGGTATTACGGAAATAGACTTGATTGTTTTAAGTTTACAATGGTATTGACTGTAGGTTTTAAGAAATATTCCTATATTTTAGAGAATTAATGAGATATTTGAAGTTCTTACATCATAATAGTTGCTCAAAATAATGTTGGGGGAGGGTGAATAGGCAAGGGATGTGGATGAAACAGATTTGCCTTGAGTTTATAACTGTTGAGGCTGGGGATGGACACTTAAAATTTCCTAAAATGCAAAGTACAATAAATAAATAACACATGGTTTCTGTATTCATGGTTTCTTTTCAACAGGCATGAGAGTACGTTTTGAGAAATGGACTAGGTAAAGCAACTCCTGTAAAAAAAAATTATATATTGAAAATAAATACACTTTCTTAACATAGAGGCACAGCTACTAATGGCTGACTCTATTATTTGTTAGTTTATCTCAAGGAAAATTTATGACCAGAAAGAAAACTTGTTGAAGATATGGAGGACAGTGTGCACTAGGACCGAGCAGAGAGCACGCACTGATGCATTCAGGAGGCTGCCAGGCAGAGCAGAAAAAGCACTGGGATGAGTTTTAGTTCTAGTTTACTGAGGGCTTTTGTAGGCAAAACAGTAGGTTAGGAAAGATAGCAGGGAGTATATTTCTGCTCTAGATTAGCTATAAATTTAGTCACAGTTTAAAATTATACTTAATTAATGAAATTACAATTAGAACACTTATGGCATTGCTTTCATTTCTTGTCAATTAACTTTTTACTTTTTGGAACTTTCTGTGGGATTTCAATAATTTAAATAATGCCAAAGGAAGATAAGAAACTCAGTGAAAGTCATCTTTGTTTCTCCTCTTCCAAGCCTCCACTAAGTGGTATCCAAATAAGATTGGATTAGAACAAACAGCAGGAACTTCTTTGAGGCCAGAATGAGCTCAGCGCTATATTGCTGTCCTCATTCGTTGCTTCTTTTAGTGTCTGCTCATCCACTTAACAGCAGTAGCTGGCATGAAGGCCCCAGAGGATTGTGCTGGGGCAACTGTCCAGGTTCACTGTATTCTGGAGATAGACATACTTGCCATTTTCCTATCTCACAGGGAAACTTGTGATCTGGGATGAAATGTTCTTAAGTTGGATTTAAGTCAGTCAGTATGGATCCTTTTGGCCAGACAGAAATTATTCAAGTCTATAAAGCTATTGGGTTATTCACAGGTTACTGTTTTTCGATTGCCTCTCTTTTGTTTTTATTCTATTTAAATTGATTATTTTTGTATGAGAGTGGCTCTAGAAAGACAACTTTGAAGTAAAGAGTAGATTGTGGGGTAAGTGCAAAGCTGACTATTTTCGTAGTCACATTTCAGATGGGGATTATCATAATTCACAACTGAAATGAGTGTAAGTAGATTTAGCTAGTACTCCAAGCTTCAAAATGAAAGAAGTTACATTGGCTAATTAAAAATACATCATGAGTTATTGAATTTCTCAAAGCATCTCTATTTCCAGTAAGTGGCAGCAGATAACTATGATACAATGTAAGTGTCCATCTTCCTTCATGTGCCTATATAATACATATACATATGTACATATAATACATAGTATTCTTTTACATTCTAATAAAAAAGTGCACAAAAAGGTTCATTTACTGCTGTGTCAGGATGTATACTGGTAATTTTTGTGACTTAGAAGATCATTTATATTTAGCACATCTTTGGAGATAACTGAAGATGTCCTGGAGGCAGCAATCTGTGGTACATGGAAGCCAGAGGCCCTGGATTTTGCTGTAAACTCTGCCATCAACAAGTGGTAAGATCTTAATCAAGTGGATGCACTCACTGTGTCTCTTATCTTTCTTCTTATCTGTAGAATAAGGTAGTTAGATTAACTTTCATCTAAAGTTTTATTTAGCTTAAAATTCCATGATTTTTATAATGGGTTATCAGTGATTTTAATGGAATAACTGTGTTTCTTTACTACTATAAAATGGTCCCACAGAATAATGTAGATTTTGACAGAAGAGTTAAAGTGAATTGAACTTTAATAATACCAGTTATCATTAGTGTTTAGCAATAGTAATTGTAATGAAGAATATCTCATCTTAACTGTATAATTACCATATGCTAGACACTGAGTTACCTGCTTTACACTTATTTTACTGCATTGATTATCTTCAAGGACATTGAGATGTATTCAGTATATTATGATAATGCAGTGGTACTTATTTGTGTTTTATTTTTTCATTATATACTTATGTAAAGTATATATGCTTATATATACTTCATTTTATATATACTTTCATTATATACTTATGTGTGTATACATATACACACACATATAAAAAATAAAAGGTTCATTGACCAAGAAGAATATTAAATAATCTTCTAGTTGTCAGTTCATACAAGTATGTCATAGGCAGTAGCTATGATATTCACATATCATGTCCATTAAACAAGTGGAGATGCTGGTTGTTGGACTGAGCTGATCAATGAGGCAGTGTCCTAGATAAGAGAGCCCCTGTGAAGCAGCCCTGTCACGACACACTGGTGATAAAAGCTCTCTCTGTGGTCAGTCAACTGGAATATTCCAGACTAAGTAGCACAGCCACCCAGCCTCTTCTCCATTTGCTTTCTTCTTGCAGTAGGGTCATCATTTATTTAGCAATTTACTGAAGGCTCACAATATGCAAGTGTCTTCAAAGGCATAAAAAATTACAGTCTTTGACTTAGAGGATTGCTTAGTGATTGTAGAAGGCAATCAGCCAGGATAGAAGAAATCATAGAGTTCAGGAGAGGTTCCTTCAAATTTATAGAACTGGTAGAATAACAACTGTGCTTGAATGTGTGGAGAGGGTATTTAACACTTTGAGGAGACTTTGAGTCTGAATTATAAAAACATACAAAGCATTTTCAATAAGTGAAAAATTAATTCTGCTCCATTTTGCTGGGAACTTAAAACTGCTCTAAAACAAAGTCTATTAAAATTAAAAAAAAATTAAGACAGTTATAATCTCCAGAGAAAAAGAACATGCAAGAAAGGAACAGTAATCACCATGGACTGTCTGGCACAGCTGTGAATAGCATTCCATGTCTGTAATAATGTAGAAAGTGAATAATTATCTCTCTGAAATTGCAAAATAAAATAGATAAATCGGAAAGATGGAGAGGAAATGTATGTCTGTAAAAGAGAGAAAATTCTAATCCTATTAAATACGTATTGAACCTTATATAATGAGATTTAGAAAGCGTATTTCGCATGCACTCCCCTTCTGGATGTGTTTTACTGCTTATGTTATTTGTGTCTTTGTTGACATACTGCTATTACATAGAATTGTAACTTGTTTTGAATGTGAACAGTATATTGGGGAATGTTCGTAAAACATTGAGCTACCATCAACCACACATCTTAAGGTTTTTGACTAGGTCAATATTGTGGGAAAATACGAAAAGAAATAACAACATTGAGATAAAACTATCCAAAAGTATAAACAAGGTATTAATATTTCTACTATTTTGTTTCATGTTTATGAATTAAAAGAGGTAACTTCCCTTACCAAAAATAAGTTGGGCCTATGTTCAGATAATGATAATACTAAATATTATAGGATATATACTATATAAGAATATGCACAGAACTCTCTGAAAAATCAGAAGAGAGAGAAAACCTTCTCAGGGTTCTGTGATGAGGGAAGATTAAATGGAATTAGTGGAATTTGAATGGAGGTTGCACCCATTCAGTGACTATAGAAAGCTCCATGTTATCTGTCATACCTTTGTGACAGTACCTCCTTTTAGTAATCTCTCTCTAGTTGCCTTACGTATGTTTTTGATGTTCTATTATTTCACTTTTAATTTATCTATATATGCATTCTCTTTATTCTGCAATGTGGGATTTATAGTCCTTCCTGAATGTACAATCATAGTTCATCAGTTCTAAAAAATGTCATCATCACTTCAAATATAATTTTTCTATTGCTACCATGTAGAATTCCAAGAGATGTATTTAAAACTTTTCATTCTTATCTTCCATATTTTTAGTTTTGTAACTTTATTTTGTCTCTCTTGATTTCATTGTAGAAATTTTCTTTCAGTTTACTAATTGTACTGTTTGTTACTGAAGCATATCAAACAACCCTAAAACTCAGTGGTTTAAACAGTAAACATGTATTATTTCTCATGAATCAGGTCAGCGGAATTGATCCTTTTGGTCTTGATTGAGCTCACTTATATGTTTATAGGCAGCTGTGGGTTGTCTATATAACTTTGCTGTTTTGGCAGATTTTAGCCAAAATGTCTGGGGCCTCAGCTGGAATAATTCAGCTCTGCTCTGCTCCAGGCCATCTCTCATCCTCCAGCAAGCTAATCTTTGAATGTCCTCATGGTGGTGACAGTATTACAGTAGAACAAGGAGAAACACACAAAGCTTATTGAAACCCAGGCTAAAATTGGCATATTAGCAAGTTTCATGACTACTTTTAAGAGCCCTATGCTTTTGCTGTTGTGGACCTTGCTTCGTAAAAACATATTAAAAATTATATTTTACAACTGCCTTGGCATAAATATGAATATAATCCAGGCTCTATTCACTACTATTCATTCATTGTTATATTCATTTTTATTCTCCTTTTAAAAGAAATTAAGATTAAAACATTTTTGTGGGTCCCTAAAAGTATTGAGGGCCCTCAGCATCATGACCCCCTTGCCTAGTGCACAAGTTGGTCTTGCAAGCTATTGCTTCTGCCCGTTCTGTAGCTAAAACCAATCAAATAACAAGCCTAGACTGTGAGTCTCAGAGAATAAACTATACTGCTTGATGGGGAGATCTGCAAAGCCACATTGCAAAAGGCGAGGGTGTGATTATGGAGGGGGGGATGAAGAACTGAGTTCACTTTGTAATCAATTTACCACATCAGCTCTCACTTCCTGTAAATTTAATCTATTTAGATCATCTGCTGTTTTTTTCCTTTCTTGATTTTTGTGCTCCAGTTTTTATTTTCCTCCTTTGTTTCTCCAAACATTTAAAACATACTTATTTTGAATTTTGCATCTAATCATTATAATACCAAAAGTGCTCGTAAATCTAATTGTCCTGTTCTTGTTTGTGCTAGCCTTGCTCTTGGGGACTTCTTTTGGTACAGTTTGGAAACTTTGGTTTGTTGGTACGTCTGTTTGCCTTGGCTTTTGCCAGATGTTCAGGATATTACACTAAAAAACATGTGAAGTTTATTTTTTGGTTTAGAATTTCTTTTGGTTACCCATTGACCAAATAGGTAATGCAAATTCAACTACCAATCAACAAGGATGTAGCTAATCCTCAGGAGAGATGTTTTCCTGATCTGGAGCTGAGACAGAGTTATCTTTCTTTGCCACCTCTCTTTTTTTCTGAAGTAAGTATTTTTCCCTTTGGCTTACTCAGAGGGCCTAAGGCCTTTTTCTTTTCACTTGAATTGTCCTTATAAAACAAAGCACTAAGTTTTTTTGTTATTGACAAATGGCCGTAGGTAATCTCATCTTTCCTGAGTTTGCCTATCACATTGACTGGAGTTGGATGTTGTACATAAAGGGGTATAAACTATGTCCCCGGACTCTGCCTTATAGATAGAAATGTGGTCCATGGACCAGAGCATAGGCATCACCTGGGTCCTTGCTGGAGGTACAAATCTTAGACCCCACTTCAGTTCTACTGAATCAGAATCTGTATTTTATTAGATTTCTCAGGTTTTACACATACATTAATTTTTTTTTTTTTAAACAAGGTTTTAGAATAGTGGTTCTTTAACTTCGCTGGGTAACAGAATCAATGGAGAATGAGAGTCCCAGGCTATTGGGGTAGGATAGGGCCTGGCTCTTTGTATTTTACCAAGTTCGTCAGGAGATTTTGATACCAGAGCTAGAGAACCATTGTTTCAGAACATGCTTTGTCTGTTTGAAATCCATAAAAAAAAATTCGTACACATTAAAGAGGTATATTCTATTTAAAACTCTGGTTGTATTACAGAACCACGTGTGCTGTTTTAATTGGAATTCATCCTTTACAATTAGAGAGTAATAGGGTTTGTGACACCTAGAATTGTGGTCACCTGAAAACACATCATATATATGTAAGATCGTTTTTTTTCCATAAGACAATATAAGGAAAAAATATTGCATTCATGAGAACATTCCAATGAAAATAACCTACTAAGAAACAAAGAATTCCCAAATCTCTGTAAGTGGTGGTAATAGTCAGCTATGATAACTGTTTACTGGATCAGGGAGAGAACAAAAGTTCAGCTTATATTTAGGAAATTTCTCCATGTATTATATATCAGGTCATTGTATTTATTTGTGTTAAAAAATTAGAAACTTCCTCTTTCAGTTAATAAAAACTGGCTTTTATTCTCATGATTTCTTTTAAAAAAAGGTAAATTTTACTGAGTCATATTTAAAATCCTAACCAGAAAGTGACAAACTTTCTTCCTACCACTCCTCTGTAGGGCACTCTGATGTTGGCATCAGAAAGAATGAGGTCATGTACTTTTAATAAACCCAAATGCCATCAAATATAGGAAATTATTTGGTTATTTCCTTTACTGGATACAAAACCTTATATTTATTAGTCATTTAATTATGAGTTCAGAAATGAATTTGTGATGTGGAAGAATAATATTCATTAATAATTAGGGATATGAGCAATGCACAAAATTTTCTAATAGGTCCAACCCTTTTATTTCCTGCATGGTAAACATTTGTGAAGGAAATATGCTTTAATAAGATAAGAGGTTTCAGTAGAGGCATATTTGTAACTTCTCCCTGAATAGATTCAACACGAGACTGGCAGCCATTTCAAGAAATATATTTAATTCTATTTCATTATTATAATATACTTGGCTTGGCTTTTGAAGCATTATAAAATTTTCAACTTGCATTTCAAAGCATTACATTTTGAGACCCTGTATAACTAAGACCCTCATTTTTCACATGAGGAAACACAATGCCTGAAATCCAGGCTTTTTATGTTAGTCATTTACAGATCTGAGAGTCAAAATATTTTTTCTATGCCTGAAACTAATTTAATGTTATATGTCAATTACATCTCAATAAATAATATTTATTTTAACTTTTAATGCAAAGATCTTCTAATATTTTATCATTTGATTTTTATCTGAATAATACATTCATAAAAAGAAACTGAATATTGTGAAGAAGAATAAAATCTTCAAACATGTGCATGTTTTGGATTCAGATATTTCAGATCAAGTCCTTCATCCTGTGGAAATACTGAACAATATGTATAAATCTGTACAGATAAGAATATTTATTGCAATGCTGTGAAACAAGAAAAAATCTGTAACTGGTTCAGTTTAAGAAAAGTGGATCATGTTAAAACTGGTGAAATATTTAGAAGGAAATTGAGCCAATTGTTGAAGTTCACATCCAAAATTTCAATAAAGTCTAAATTAGTCATTAATAATTTAGGATCAGAATACTCATTTTGGAAAACTTGAATAGCCTGTAGATAGCATAAGAAAGAGCGGCTACCTTAAAATTCTCTGTCCTGTTGTTTCATGCTATCTTGGCTCCTTCAGGCTATAGAAATAGTGTCTTCAAGAAAACCAGTGTAAATCTAAGAGGATATGAGGTCCCATTAAGTATCTGGTTTCTGTGACTAGTAGAAAAATATTCAGAGCAAGTTAAATATTTAAATGTAGGGCATTAAACTGTGGTATTAATTCAGCGGAATAGTATTTTCCATTAAAATCTTCTAGAAAAATATTTTAAAAACATGAAAAGATAGCCACAATGAAATGTTACATTTGGAAGAAAGGATGTTAAAAGTAATGTGTTCAACATAATCCAAAATATATACCAATATATCTATATACATATAAAGAAGGATAAAAAGATATACAGCAAAATGATTGCAGTGATTATTTCTGGGTGGTGGGAGTAGAAATTTCTTATTTGTTTATTGGGAGGTAGAATAGTATATTTATTATCTATTGCTGCTATAACAAAAAAATACATATTTAGTCGCTTAAAACAATACAAATTTATCATCTCACAGTCCTGTAGATCCGAACCAGTAGGCCTAACTGTATTTTCTGCTCTGGTTCCCATAAGGCCAAAATCAAAGTGTCAGTCAGCCACCTTACGTAGTCATGGTTTTTACTCAAAGTTTCTGGAGAAAAATACACTTTCAGGCTCTTTTAGGTTATTAAAAGAATTCAGTCCCATGGGGTTATAAAACCGAAGACCTCATGTTCTTGCTGGCTGTCACTGGAGGTTGTTCTCAGCTTTCAGAGGCTGTTGGCATTTTCTGGCCCACGGCCCCTCATCTTCAAAGTCAGTAACAAAGTCATCCTTTATATCTCTCCTGCCTTTTTATTACATGACATCCTTCTGAATCCAGCTGGAGAAATTCCTCTGCTTTTAAGGCTTCAAGGGGTCAGACTGAACCCACTAGGATAATCCAGGGTTTTCTAAAATTCTACTGATCAGCAACCTTAATTTCATCTTCAAAGTTTCTTCTTCCATTTAACATGACATACAGGAACCATGGATTAGGACAGACATCTTTGGGGGACAATTCTCTGAACTGCAACAAATAGTGTAATGATAAATGGCATGGGATTTGGAGACATCAACAGAGATACATTATTTGTATTCCAAAAGCTGCCACTCAGTATATGCAAACTTTGAGAAAGCTAATCCATTCATATTCTAATTTCTCAAAATGGGGATAATAACTATACCTGTTTCATGGACATTTATGAAGGTTAAATGAGATAGTGCATAAAAAGCATATGGTAACAATTCTTAATAAAGATTAACTGTGATATCATCATTTTTATTCTTGATATATTTCTGTCTTTTCTAAAATCAACATATATTAGTAATATAAGAAAAACAATACAAATTACTTGAGAAGCATGAAAGCTTAATCCCATTTATATGGTTGTGTGTTGGCAAATATGTATTTTGCCGATTTTAAACCATTTTTTTCTGTAGCACTTACTAAATATTTAATTTCAAATATGCCTATTGAAATAAATATATATTTCCTGTATTCTCCAGTGCCATAGTGTTCTCTAATTTGTTCCTTGTTGTTTCCTTGGAGTGCAAAAAAAAGTTTCCAGCACTTAGTAGGTACTTTATAAATATATATTAAATAAATGAATGTTTGATACCCACATACAAGAGCCTAATTGAAAGAACTTTGGATCACTTAGCAATTTTTTATATAAATTCTTTAAAAGGAAACAAGCAAAAATAAAAAATTTTTTATTTTTAAGATGAAGTTACTGAAAATTTAGATTTTCACTTGTTTAAAATGTTCTCCGGTATTAATCTATTTAAAATGTAATTGTTCTTATAAAACTTCTCAATTAAAGGCAAGAAAGGTAAATGTACGCAATAATAATGTATTCACATTGGTATCTACTAACCCAGAGAGCCTGGCTCTGATTTCAATTGTGAAAAACTATTATATATCCAAGCCATTGAGATTTATTTACTTTCATTGATAAGTAACTTTGGTTCTCAATATGTGTGATAGGAGCAAAGAGTTAAGTTTTTAATGTGTAACACAAATCTGTCTAAAAAGTCTTCATGAGCTCACTTTCTGCCTAAAACTTTCTACTTTCTTATACCTGAAATGCTAGATTTATAATTTAAGAGTGGATAAATTTGTGTTAAGAAGTCTTATGAAGACATGCTAAAGGGAGAAAAAAAGAGAAATGGTAAAGAAGGATGCCGTATGAAAGAGGTGGGAGGGCTCCCATTAAGTATAGGAGAAAAAGATAAAAATAGGATCCAAAAATTGTGGATGCTGAAAGCGTCAATTCCCCTCATGTCTCTGGAGTAACCCTTAAGATATCCATGAGTTAAAACTTGGAAATTTGAGTATATATTATTCTACTTTGACAAATGAGCCCAGAGCACAGTGAGGGGCACAGGTAGTAAGACTTTAACTTTTGGTGAGATTAAGGTGTCATGGGGAATTCAAACACCATCTGTAAAGGCTACGTCTATGTGTTCTCTCAGGTTGCCTAACAGTAGGGAACAACCCTGAAGAGTCTATTTCATGTGGTAGGTGATTATGGGAAATGTGTGACTAATGCACATTGAGTGAGCCAGATCCCATTGAGGCAGCTAACAGCTTGGCTAATGTGTCTACCCTGCATGTGTCTGATAACATTAGTTTCCTTTGGTATGTTGTTTGCTTTATTTTAATTTAAAAATAATATTTTAAGAAGGTAATCATAGGTTCACCAGACTACCCAAGAACTGAGATCATCAAAAAAGAAAAAAAGAAAAAGACTCCCTAAAACAGGCTATGAAATGCTGAAGGCGGTAGCTGTAACTTGTTCTTTGTCTCTCCAGAATTCAGTCTAGTGCCCAGAACATAATTTGCTCTAAAAAATTCTTGGTTGACTTGACTTCTATGAGAGCAATAATTCTGAAGCAATAAATTATGACTTAGTGGAAAGATTCACCATGAGGTAATGTTTGAATGAACTCTTGTAAAATGAGTAGGAAGAGAACATAGCAAAGAGCATGTACACATGATCAGTAGGGACATAACTGTTGTAAAAAAATGTTTGTTCTATGTAGATGGAAGATAAGTGTGAAAGGCAGAGCATAATGTGTATATGGGATAGCATAGGATAATATTATTTGCATGGATTTGGTTAGTGTAAAATTTCTTAAACAGACACTAACGTACTGCTAATAAAGGAAAGTTAGGAAACTTTGATTATGTTAAATTGAATAACTTATTTCCATCAAAAATATCATAAAAAGAGAAAAAAAATACAAGCCATAATGTGAGGGACATTATTTTCAACCCAGATAACTAAAGGGTTAGTAACCAGAATATATAAAGAATTCTTATAAATCGTTTAGAAAATCAACCAATATAAATAAATAGGTAACCCATTTTCCCAAAGGTAATATGAGAATGAGCACTGAATAAAAACTTCACATAGGACCCAGATGACCAATAAACAAATGGAAAGTGGTAAACCTCATTAGTAATCAGGGGAATGGAAATTAAGGTCAAAATGAGATACCAATTTAGGCAACAAGTTAACAAAAATTAAGAAGCCCAACAATACCAAGCATTGGTAAAGGTGAGCATTGGGAACCTGTTCATGGCTGGTGAAAGTGTAAACCAGTACAATCACTTTGGAAAATACTTTGGTATTTTTGTTAAAGTTACAGGGTGATAGGAGACATACAATGTTCCATTATTTGATCTGGACAAAGGCAGGTGAAATAGGGAATATTGGTAAAAATTACTAAGGTATAATTCGCTTATGATGTAGAAAGCTGCAAAGAGCATAACTCCCCATTTTATGACATGAACAAATGCCAGATAACCTACAAAAATAACAATTTTTCTTGAACCCAAATAGGAGGTAAGGCCATAGGGCAACCAGCCAGCCTGAAATCTAAAGAAAGACAGACATCTCCAAGGAAAAAGGAAATGTGAACAGTTACGTGCCTAAAACATGGTATAGGAGTAAGAACAGACACCATACGAGCACATTAGAATAATTTGGCTACAATTTTTATGAATTGTTAAAAGCTGAATGTGAGCTAATGTAAATGAATAGAATCCCTGGGGCTATAGATTCAAGGAAATTCTTCATGATGCTCAGGGAATGTTCACAAGAAAGATTTGAGATGAGGGTGTGGGGTGCAGGAAAAATCTCCTTTATATTGCAGGCCTGAGGGTGTGGAGCAGCAGCCACATGGGGTAAGCATGAGGCCCTACATATGGCCTTCTCTCCTAGCTTCTCTATAAAACAAAGCCTTAAATTGCTAAGGGGGGATCAGCAAACCCCATCTTTCTCAGGTCATAATTAAAGATCTTTGCTGGTGTAGGGAAGAAACTGGAAAAAAGCAAAATCAAACCAGATACTCCTTCTGGAGGTGGGGCAGGAGTACATCATAGTCTTCAATGATTAGAATTCAGCTACTGCTGGATGAAGGGCAGAATCACTAAGAAGACCCACATCCAAGACTCAGACAAGGCATCTGTCTAAGACTAAGCTGAACCAGGACAATGGAGAAGAATGCTCCCCTCTCCCTCACTCCTGACTACCAGCGTGGCAAACAGTGAGTGGCAGGTAACAGCAGTATGCCACTAGGGGACAGTGGGGAGCGTGAAGAAAAGAACTCTGAGGTGCTTTCTCCTAAGAAAAAGCCCAAAGCTGACAGTAGACGAGTAGCATTGACAAAATCTCTTTGGAAAGCACTTACCAGCACTTACCTACACATAATGCTAAAAGAATTTGAAACTGGTAGTACACTGAGGGTAACTACAGAAAAAAACACAACAAAAGCAAGATCTAGCTCATCTTCCGACTAAATTGACTCTACTTTTAAAACTAAAGGACAAGCAAAGGGAAGTATATCCATTTCTAGACATAAACACAATCTACCTCGAACTCTGCTGTTTTACACAAAATATCTAGCTTTCAGCCAATAACTGCAAAATACAAAGAAGCAAACAACAACAACAACAACAACAACAACAAAATAAACTACACTATAAAGAGGCAAAACAATCAATCTAACCGAACTTTGATATGACCTAGATGTTGGTACTATAGATGAGGAATTTAAAATATTCGTAATTAATCTGGATAAAGCTCTCTGTGTAAAAGGTGGACAACATATAAGAATGAATGGGCAATTTCAGCAAAGAGATAGAAACTCTTAAGAAAGAATCAAATAAAAATGCTAGAAATGAAAGAAATGATAACCAGGATAAGGAGTGTCTTCGTTGAGCACTGCCGAAGAAAGAATCAGTAAACTTGAAGATAAGTCATTGGAAATTATGCAAACTGACACATAAGAAAAAAAGTTAAGAAAACAGAACATAGTATCCGAGAGCTGTGGGACAATATCAAATGGTCTTACACACATTTAATAGACTACCTAAGAGGAAAAGAAGGTAAAACTTGGACAGAAGAAATATTTGAAAGCATAATGTAAAGGAATTTTCCAAAAATAATTGAAGCATCAAACAATAGATCCAAGAAAATAAGACAACACTAAACAGGCTAAATAATTAATTAACTAATAAAACACAACTAGATACTATGAGTAAAGAGAGGCGTCCTTCTATATGTACATCTCATAAAATAGTAAAACTAAATAAAATACGTGAAGTGATTTGACAAATCTCAATGATAGGTACCCGGATTTTTGTAGTATTATTCTCTAATTTTCTGTGTTGTTTACAATATTTCATGAACTTTTCTTCAAAGAAAAAGAGCTTGGAGTGTCATGGGAACCGAATTTATTTCTTATTTACCAAAGCATTGATTGGGTACAAGAGGAGACATGAGAGGGGTACTGTCTGGTAGTGACAAAATCTTTTACATGAAAGTGATGAGACCAGGTCTGTCTTTCAGAAAGTTAACCGTGGTCACAGTGAGACCAATGAGATCAATGCCATGTCAAACCTTTCCTGAACATGTGGCAGGTATTCAATACCTGTTTAAAAATTGATATTTGTTTCTCCTAGTGGGGTTGCATTTATGGCACACTTTAATAGGCTTTGGAGTCAGGCAGAACTGCATTAGAATTTCAATTATGCCACTTTCTAAGTATGTAGCTTTGGAGCAGTCACTTAGAGCAGTAATTTTCTCATCTTTAAAATAGTAATACTGAATCCTAGCTCATGGGTTGCTAAGATTAAATGAGAAACGGATGTAAAACCATGAGCATAACTAATACAGAGAAGGTCTGCATCAAATGTTAGTTCCCTTCATTCTTTGGTAAAGAATCAGAGAACTGTGCAAAGTCTAGTAAGCTGGGGCGATTTCTCCATTCCATCAGCTCTGCCGGAGTAATGAACAAGAGCAGACTCTTTTTTCCTCTGTCTCTTTCTTATTATGAATTTGACTTTATCTCCTTGTGTCAGTTAGTTTTTGTTGCTTAACAAACCGCTCCAAAACTTAATGGCTTAAAACAACAAACATTTATTTAGGTCACAATTCAGTGCAGCAGCAATTGGGGCTCGGTTTAGCTAGGCAGTTCTTTTTCTGTGATCACTCATGCTTCTGCAGTCAGATGGCAGATGATAACCTTACACTCCAGTAGCTGTCTGTCTCTGTCAGCATGTATGACTAGGGTGACGGCCATGTGTCATTCATCATTTATCAGGCAATTCCAGGCTTGTCCACATGGTGGCATTTTCGGTGGTTTTACGGGATCAGCAAGAGAGAGTGAGCCCTGTGTGGAACATTTTTGAAGCCTCTATTTCTGATAGGCTCGCTGATGTTTCATTGGCCAGAGGGTGTCATTTGGCCAACTCAGACTTCATAGATGAGAAAAAGATTCCATATTTTTATGGGAGGTGTTGCAGGTTCACACCGCAAGAGGGTATGTTGGAAAGGAAGGATTTATAGTCATTTTTTTACAATCTACCACACTGTTGAAAATATAAACTGAAGAAAGCAATAATTCTTTTCTTTCTTTACAGGTAGACCCCTTTTAATTTTCTGGTCATGTATAGCAACAGTCTTTTAATAGTTTTCTCCTCTAGATGATTAAAAAAGATACTTCATAAGGAGAGACTTAATTATTAATTATTTCGGGGGAATGTCATTCAGTGTTAGTTGAGTATTAGGAAATCTTTCTACTTTTATGCTTCATGCTTGAAAGTTGAGGAAAGTTGAGAATAGAATTATTTCATTTTGACTTAAATTCTTTTCTTTGAGCTCTGCTTGCCCAAACCCTTAAGCAATTAATTTATTCATAAACCAACCATGTTCTTGATTTCATGCTACATATTGAATGAAATTAGTACTTTTCAAAATCTAACACATATTTCTCTAAGAAGAAAAGCAATAAAAATGCTCTAATGACCTGGGAGATCTGTCTGTCTATCTATAATCTATCTATCTATATATCATCTATCTATCTATCTATCTATCTATCTATCTATCTATCTATCATCTATCTATCATCTATCTATCTGTCTATCATCATCATCATCATCATCATCATCATCATCATCTATGTATCTATCATCTACCTATCTACCTATCTACCTACCCACCCATCATCTATCTGTATATCTTTATTAACCTATTAGATAATGGGAAGAATACTAGGATATTTTTACAAATAATGTTTTAAATGAGTAAAACCAATGTATATTTCATATTCTGAGACATGAGTGCTTTGTATTCTACCCTTTCTTTAGTAATGTCTGAAGCCTAATTGGGTTGTTCCAGTATCAGGGAAGAGGAATTGAGTCACCTAAAACTAGAAATTATTTGCCTGAATAACTTTTATATTGTCAAGAGGACCAGAAAGAAAAATGGGGCATTTTGAGCCAATTTGTCTCCAAAGCCCCATGCCTTAAGTGACATTATGTAACTCAGTTTATTTTATGACAGTCACTGTGTCTCAGATAGTGGACTTGATATTATTTTCTATGAAGTAAAGAATTTAACTTTTCCCCAGTGTATTTTTGAATGACTTTATTCACAGACTGTATCCTTTCTCATGTTGTCTGAAAGTTTTCTTCTCTTTAACATCAAAGGCTATACATGATTTTCTATGAATCTTGATATTTTTCTTTTTAGCTATTTTTTATGTCAGTGTAAAAGAACACAGGTAAGTTTGAGTAGCTGCAGAAATTCAGTTGTTTAGATAATAACAATGGAAAATGTTCTCAGCCTCAGCTGTGTTACTCACTTCACCTTCCTTATTATACTGTGAGTTTTAGGTCTTAAGTAAAGTTTGGATAAAATTTGGTAGAGTGCAGTTTCTGTGCATTGAATGCTGCATTAAGTAAGTGCCAAGTGCCACACATTGTGCTATGTGATGGATCTGTACAGTTGAAAAATTAATCCCTGACAGCTACTTAATATGAATAGATGTATAAGACCTAAAATTAGTGAATCAAACTTGTAGCTGTATGTACACCATCAAATCCGGTGCCCAAAGATGCTACCCAAACCTGATGTGGTATCAGAATAACCTGAGAAACTTTAACACTACTTAGATTCCTGAGTTCCATATTCAGAAGTTATGATTCAATAATTTAGCAGCAAGGCTAAGGATTTAGTCATTTTTATTCAAAATTCCTAAGATGATTTTGATGCAACTGGACTAGTTCTGGTTCCAGGAAAGGCAGTTGGGGACCACTTGTCTTGTTGAAATATCTTAGAATAAATATGATAGAAGTAGCCTTGATGTGTATATTATCATTGTAAATATCCCTTTTTACTCAAAAAATTTATTATTTATACTTTGGTTTCTAAAGCCCAAATTGGTTTTGATTAACCTCTGTGCTGGTTTGTAGGCCAGTGACATGCAATGGTTGCACAATTCTGGGGAAGAAAAAAAATGTAAATCACTAATTGTTGGATATTATTACTTCACAACTTAAAGGAATCCACCTCCCCCTTTGCTCTATAATTGTTTGTGACAAAGTCTGGAAAAGAAATTCCAAGAAAACTAATATATCATGGAAGATTCAAAGATAAGAATTATGTTATAGTAACTCAATGGATGAGCTATGAAAACTGAAAGAGCTGGGATCAGATTTTGAAATCTCTGAGAACAGCTGGTTGAGAATACCAAGGAACAAAGAGGATTCATTGCCTAATTTTCTCTGGTAGCCACTCATGCACCAGCTGTAGCATATCACTTGTATAAGGTAAACAAAGGCAAAAGGCCAGAGAGAGTAGGAAAGCAGCCAAGTAATCAGTATTCATGTAGATGGGGTTCTGCTTTGAAAAAATAAAATCCTAGGATGAGAACAAGAGTAATTCTTCCTATATTTGCTTGATATTTACAGTTGACAAATCCTTTACAAATATGTTAACTTAGCTAATACCCACAGAAATTTATGAAGAAGAAACCAATCTCCTCTGTCAAAATTTTGAGCTGAAGATTGATAAAAGTTATATGATTTTTTTTTGGAGCTCACACAATTTATATGAGTTGGGATTTGAGTAAGAAAAATGGTGTGTAAAGAAGTATATTTTTGGCCATCCCCCCTCCCCCAAAATACATCTGCCATATAATACCTAAAATTTTCACTTTATATAGTTTCTATCCAGATTGACCAATACACCAGCTTGAGCCCTGGACAAGTCCATAAACCCCACCTTACAAAATGTCTTTGTTGTGGTGCTCCATCAGCTACCAGTGTCCAAAACCACTGGCTCAGCCTCTGCTTTCTATACTTGAGTCCAAAACCCTATTTGTATGAACTGCCATTTCACATGGACTGTTTCTTTAGTTCTAAACTACTGACTTCCTCCCCAACACCTTTCACAGCTCCCTTGTTTTCATACTTATTAGTCTGAAGACCTGGCTGATTCCTACCTTAGCATCTGGTTTCAGCCAAAGGTTCCAAGCTCTCCTGTACAAATAAATGCAGGGGACACTTTCAAATTACATACCAGGTGCACCATTCCCCAAAGCTCATTGCAAATATTCTCAAGTGTCACATCAGGGATTCTTTTCTTTTCTAATGGTCCTGTTTTATGTGAATGTTCTTGAGTGACATCTTTACAAGTAGAGAAAGGGGAAGACTCTGATCCATTTACACTGGTCTACAGCTCAGCCAGATCAGTAGAGTTAGAATGTTTGCATTGCTTATTTTGGTGTTTATTATGGCTGAGATGATTAGGTGGGTTTAGATTCATAGATTCAGGAGAAACCTGGAAACTGGATAACTGATATCTGAATAATTGAATCAGGAAACTTAGAGACTTATTACTAAATATTATTACTGAAGGAGATCTCAAGGGTATTTTAGGTAAATCTCTTCATTATATGGGTAAAGAAGTTGATTTCCCATGTCATAAAGTCACAAACCCACATATTAAACAGGTCAGTGATTTTGTAATGTAGATATTCTTTAATTTCCTAAATATTCATGGTTTCCCCCAAGTACTGTATCATAACTGATATCAACTCTTCATAGCTCTTTACACTGATGCCTACGATAAAAAATGTCTTTGTTTCCAAGCTAAAGCCATAGGTAGGCTTAAATCAGGACTGGAGTGGGGAAAGCAGGACTGAGATGAGAACAAAGAATCCGGATACAGTCAAGAATGATTTGTCCACCCAAACTTGGTATCAAGGAGAATCTTCTTACCAACAATGGGCTGGTAGTTAAGGGTTTAAGCATGCCTAGAACAAACCAAAAATAAATTTTAAAGTTTTGGACCTACACCAAAAGCAAAGATACTTGGAGACAAGATAGCATAGTGGTTAAGAGTTTTGGTTTTGGAGCCAGAAAGCCCGAGTTCGAATTCCAACCCTGTCATAGCTTGTGAGAAAGTTGTTTTTTTTTTTCTGTTACTCCTTTCTCTCTGATTCCATAGAGAAGATAGTCATAGTACTGAATTCAAACAATTGTTATGAGGATTAACTAAATGAAGCACTTGTAACAGTGCCAGAAATAAAATAAACACTACATAAACGATTGCTAATAAACACTATGCTGACATGTCTGTACCAAGATGTTCACTGCAGCATATTTATAACACTGAAGAATTGAAAACAATTAAAACTTTACTTTATGAGGGGTTGGTTAAGTAGAGTACCTTACAGCCATAGGAAGGAACATTAGGCTGCTGTTCAAGAATGTGAGGGCCTCTGCAAGTACCACCAATATGTGGTTAATTCAATATTTGAAGACAAGATGATATAATTTTTTATTGAAATACTTAAAAAAATATGGTATGTTTGTGTATACCCCAAAAGTCTTAGTGTTCATACATCAATCTGTTGAGTGGTTTCCCCTGAGGACCTGTGGCAGGGGTGGGCAGTGATAGGGAGGAGCCTTGAGAAGAACTTAACTATTTTCCTTTATTTACTTCTGCAATATTTCAGTTATTTTTCAACCTGCAAAAATATTTTAAAAAATTAGTATAAATCTAGTAAAATCTGGGGTGAAAAATGCTGTAGTAGATAAGGTCAAGCTATGGACAGGTTATGAGGAGTTGGAGCTAAGAAGCTAGTGACAATTCCTCTTAGGTAATGAAGAGGGACTTTAGTATTAACTGTTACCTGTAATATCTCCAAAGGCCATCCGGACTCATTTTTAAGGAACAAATGCACCTGTGTTTCTTTCAGGTCATGAGAATATTTAAGTGATATAAATAGCCTGTAAGGAAGAGTTTTGCTTCTCTTTACATACCAGGAAATCCATAATGGAAAGGGGAAGAAATCTGCCTCTTACTGACGTAATGTGCATATGTGAAATGTCTTTTTCCACACATTCAAAAATAATGATGGGCTGGATGCATTACTAAGCCCTGGGTGTATTTCTCCAGGGCACTAGCACACAATTGTCATCAGGCATTAAGGTGATTTATTGATAAGTTCATTACTGCTGTGCTCTCTTTCAAATTAGTGGAACGTAACATATGAAGAACGGAAAAGCTTTAGCTGTGAGATATGAGTGGGAAACGGTAAGAACCTGTGATTTGCTTAGGGAAAAGAATATGGTGGCTAATTGGTTGGGTTGGTTGCAAAGCTTTGAAAATTGGTGTATAATTGACTGCCCGAACATGACAGACTGAGGAAACAATTCATTTGTTTATAATTATTTATGAACAGTCTAACCTCAGCTGTCCTCTTTGGTAATGCTTTCTGCGTCAGTTTGAAGCACATCTTGTGACAGATTAAAGAAGTATGTCCAATAGTATAAACCAGAATCATGGTTTTGTGGAATCATCCTTATCCTGAATTTACCTTGTCTCTTAAATATTAGTGATATGAAAAATATTAAGAAGAAAATGTGAAGAGGAAGAGAAAGTAAAGCTTTAGCCCTTTTTCATATTAATTCATTTATTGATTTATATTTACTTAATTTTATCTAACAAGCACATATCATGCTTATTCGATTTTGCATTTATAAATGTTGAGAAGCTATGGTTTTCAAAATATAGATTCTTACATGAATCATGAGCAAATGGCCCATCCATTCTCAAGATTAAGTTAGCTGATTTGCTGATTATAAATGATTCCATAATATTAGCTCTAGGGATGTGGATGACAGTTTAAAATCACTCACACCTTGCCTATCAGTAACCTTGATCATCTCTTCTCTGCCCAGCCTATATGTGCCTGTATCCTTCTTTCGCCTTTTCATATTACTCTTCCGCTATTAATGTTATGAAAAAATGATATACAGAGTTTATAAAAAAGTATAAAGCTATAAAAAACCTATAAAAAATTTGAATGTGAAAGAGAGGCACATAAACAGTAATTTGTTTAAAAATAGTGTTGTGATATATATATATATATATGTATATATATATATTAAAATGATTTTCATCAGTCTAGAGTTACTTTACATGACTTAAGAAGTCTCAGTAATAGCTCAACTTATCCAAATATGGCAGATTCAAATTCATATTTATTACCTGCAGTTCATTTAAAAAGTAAGCATATTTTTTATTTCCAAATATTTTCTTATTGTTATAGTATAAATGTCTTCTTCCTGATGTACATCCCATATTCATTGTATTTTGTTTTTGACATTCCTGATTTCATTTTGTAGCGCTGAGATAAGAAATTAATTTGGAATGAACTTGGCTGCAATCTTCCTCAATAATCCCACGTATTTAGATTTTGAACTTTGTCATTGATGAATATTTTGAGGAAGAATTATTTAGATACAGAAGTGTTAGTGTCTTCCTCCTTCTCTCTTTCTCCTTAAATACTTTCTACTATATCAAATTGGCACAAGGGAGATTTATAGAGAAGCTTAGGAACTATTAACATGCTGTATTGGCTTTGTTTAAAAAGATAAAAATCAAGTGGAGAGAATACCTGTGGTCAGGCAGAATGTGGGAACTGGGAATGTTTGTGCTATGGAATGCTTCTTGATATCATACTCAGTACTGTCTATGGCACTGTTCTATATTCTCTGAAAATGCAATTGATTGTAAATACCAATACACAAAACAATATTTTGCTTTATAAGTACAGTCTAAAGTTGAACAAACTAAAATAATTCTATTGTTTAAGAAGTAGTCTTTCCAGTCTTCTGTAAAACTTCATGGTCTAAAATTGAATAAGTTTATTTCTGAAATCATGAATCCAATGTTATGATCTAAAAACTGGTATTTGATAGAAGAAATTATAGTACATACTTATAATGGATTACTATGGGATTTAAAATAATATCATTATGATAGAAACAACATGAAAAAGGTACACCATATATCAGGGTTGGCAAACTTTTTCCATAAAGGGCCAGATAGTAAATATTTTAGGCTCTACAAGCCATACAGTCTCTTTTATAATTATTCAAATATGCCATTGTATCAGAAATGTGGCCAGAGACAATGAATAAGTGAGCAGGTGTGGCTGTGTTCCAGCTAGACTTTATTCATGAACACAGGCAGCAGGCCAGATTTTCCTGTGGGCCACAGGCTGTTGATATTAAAATATGTTACTATATGAAAAAACCCATACTTTGTGTAATATAATTTTATTACATAAAACTATATAGCTGAAGAGAGAGAAAAGATGTAATCGAGGGTTATTATTGGTGAAATCATCTTTTGTAATACTGGGCATGTATATCGAAGTATAAAAATAGAATGATTTTAAAATTAAAATGCTATTAGGAAGCAATTTAAAAATTAAAAATTATAATAAGTGCATTTAAATGAATAAGGCAATGTTGAAATAGTCTGTTTTTCTACATATTAGTTATATAAGATATGTGTAATTTCTTTTATGTAGTTATAACTGTCCTCATGTCAACTTGGTTTTTGTTTGTTTAAATGATGGCTATGTTCTTTATGTTATCAATCACTGGGAATCTGTTGAGTTAGGCTTTTCTCAATTATTTTGGGCTCTAGTTTCTGACTGGTTGTTTTAAAATATAGGTTTTATTATTATTTAGCTATGGCAAGGTTAAAGGTCAGAGGCACCAGCCAATAAAAGATTGTTATATGCACAGGTCTAAAGGGAAGTGGGTGTGCCTTGCCATAGCAGGGGTTGGGGGAGAAAGTATTGGCAAGAGCTTTTATTGTGGTTTCCAAAGAAAGGAACAGGTGAAGCAGGATGAGGAGGTTTTGTTGGATTGTTTGAACAATCTCACTGGGCTCTGGTTAGGCCGTCCCTACATGTCTGGTGCCTGGCCCTGGGTGACTGGGAAGGTCGGTGGTGGTCCAGAGCATAAGAGTTTGATTCAGGAAGTGGTTGGACATGTGGGCTCTGGATTGATTGGTTTGCATAGGAAAGGCATACTCCTAGCAAGTAGTTTGCTGTCTCTAAAAAAGTTAGCTAACTCTGGGAGGGACAATCCCTCCAGAGTCAACAAGGGGTTTGGATAAACACATCAATTTTGAATGGGTTAAGTTTAGATCATTTAAAAAGAAAATGGTCAACATTTTACTTTTTGTTTAAATAACCTATACGAAATGTACTGAGAACCAACTTTTGCTTTTCTCTTTAGAGTGGTCTGGATGCCTTTCACATTAGCTCAGTTATATCTCAATGGATAGTACATTCAGGCTGTGACATGGTACATCCTGGCATGAATGTACCGCATGTACCAGGAATCTTTAGGTTGCCAGTTCTGTCACGAACAGTGTAAGATTTTTCATCATGATGCCTCAGTTTTGAAGTTCATAGATTGAAAGCAAATATGGTTTTCCTGGTTGCCTGTTGGGGTTATTGTGAGAATGAAACCAAGTAAGTACTTGAAAGACTACGATGTATTACAAAAAAGAAGCACCGCAGTTATTGGCTTTGACCATTTCATTTCTTTTATGTGGATGTCTACTGGATATTCCCATAAGCATATCTGGCCAGTGCCTGGAAGTTAACAAGCCCAATAGTTTTTTTACCCTCAAAAATATGTATTTTCTGTTGTTGTTGTTGTTGTTGTTGTTGTTATTGTTGTTTTGTTGTTGTTGTTTAAAAAAACTGTCCTTATTAATTCTTGCAGCCTCTCAGGCCAGGCACCTGGGCAGAATCTTTATATTTTCATCTTCCTCTGATCCTCCACATGCCTATTGGTTGTCCAGTCATTCGACTGCATATATCTGGTATCTTTGAATCTTATACCTTCCCCTCCATCTTTACCCCCTCTGCCCATGGTCACATCATCACTGCTCTTACCTAGCCAGGGAGATCTTACCTTTCATTTCTTACTTTCTATTTCTAACCTAAATGCTTCTCAACCAGGGAGACTTTCCTCACCTAGGGAATCAAGATTTGCCTTTCTTTGCCTCTGGGCCCTATAATGCTTAGCTTTTATTTTTTTCATTTTGTTTGTTCTTCCCACCCCCCACACAGTATGATGTTATAGGGAATGCTTGGGAAAACTCAGGAAAAACCCTGAATAGATGTATTAATTTGTGGTCGTCTTTCTATGTAAAGCCACAGAGAGAGATGATGAATAATGTATGCAAATACTCTCCTTGAATTCATGCTTTTTAAATCTATTTAGAGAGAAATTCTTCCCTTTCTTTAAAGTCTGTTGGGATTTCTGTGGGCAAGGACGGGGAATTTCCCCAGGCAATTTCTTATGAGATTGGCTTTTGAGGAGACTGTGCTCAGATTTCCTTTTTAGCCACTCATGGCCTAGACAAGCCTCTATAACTTGGTCAGAACCCTCTTCTCTTTTGCTGGGATGGAAGATGGGTCAAGTCCTTGTTCTCTTCTATACTGCCAGGCACCAGTATCACATGACCCCACTCTCCATTATTATCCTTGATCCATAGTCACAGAAGTGGACAGTGTCACACAGGAGCCCTGGAGCCTTCTGAGAAGTGACATTATCACTTTCAGGCTGAGGATGGAAAACTGTGTGAGTAATAAGGTAGTTTTAGGGAGTAAATGGAATATGAAACCCTTTGACTAGTTTCTGTCTCTTGATGTCTTGTGTTTATAATATAATGTTGTAATCGAGAGGAAAACATTCCTAAATTCGGAAGGCCCTTAATTTTAGATAGAAATGAAATATATGAAATATATATATATATGCTATATATGATGTATATTTATATAATTCATATAATATGTACATATATAATGATAAGAAGCTCAAGTTCTGAAGATCTGTTGCTTCAGTTCAAACCCTATTCTGCTGGGCTGTTAATCTTTGGCAAATTCTTTGACTAATCTCTCTGTGATTCAGTTTATCCATCTGTAAAATGGTGACTAGGGAAGATTAAATGAGTTTATGAACATAAAATGCATAAACAGTGCAGTTGAATCATAGGCAGTCAATAAATCTTTAATATAAAGCACAAGAAGAAGACAAAGAAGGAGGAGGAAGAGGAAGAGGAAAGGGAGAAGAGAAAGAGAAATTATTTTCCTTATGGGAGAGAGCATGGAGAGTACGTCTTATACACATTTATTCCCTTTGCAGGATTTAGCTGATAATAGATCCTCAAGTTACTGTTTAAGCATATGAATGCATAATAAGTGAATGTAGAGAATATGTGTAGCACTGTGCGTAACGTCCTGGAAGTGAAATTACTAGATCCTCATTTTTTTTTTCTAGTTTAACAAATCTTTGCTGACTCAAAGGCTATGAAAATGCTCTTTTCCCCTTTCACGGTTTTTTGTTTTACTGTTCACTTTTGAATCTGCATCCACGTGAAACTGATTTTTTTTGTGTATGGTGTGAGTTAGTAGCCACAGTTTGTTTTTTTCCATGTGCTCATCCAATTGATACAGCACTTTTTATAAGACTGTTAGAAATGGTCTTACTACAATCCTCTGCTACCGTTTTCAGAAATGAGTTTTAATTAGTTTTTGCTACATATGCATTTGCATTTGTTTTTTTGACTCTGCTGTTCTATTGGTCACTTTGTCCAAATTGGGCCAAAATAATAGTGTCTTATTTACTACATTGCTTCTTTATCAAGCGTATTAATATTTGTTTGATAAGACTTTCAGCTTTTTCTTCCAAAATATCTTGGCAATTCTTGACACTTTGCTCTTTCATATAAATTTTTGAATCAGCTAATTGATTAAAAAAAAGCTGATACTTCTTTTTTAAAATAATTTTTTAATATTTCATTACAGTTGACATATAATATTCTACTCTACCATATTGACCAGAACTCCTAAACTGATATTTCTTAGAATTGCATATAAAGTGTTGATTAATTTGAGGAAAATTGTCACCTTTACAATATCAAGTCTTTTAATTCTTGAAATGACATATCCTCCTTTTTTATTCCTTTTTCATTTCTTTCTATAATATCTTATTGTTTTATAGATTCCCATGTAGAGATTTTATACATTTTAACTTAATATATTTCTGTGTATTTGCTAGTTTAATGCTGTTGCTAATGGCATCATGTCTTAAATTTAGTTTTATATGTAGTTGATGCATACATGGAAATGCAGTGGATTTGGGTATTTTGATTAATCATGTTGCTAGTAACTTTTCTAAATTTACTATATTTTTTAATTTTTATTTTGTAAAGAAACTTAGAGAGCTTGCAGGAATAATACAAAGTACTTATAAACATCCACCAATTGTTAATTTTTGCCACATTTGTTTTAACATTTTTTCTGTATATAAAATATCTATTGTTATTTAATATTTATTACTACTTTTATTGTTTTTGGATTATTTAAGAATAAACTTCAGACATAAGGAGCATTTGCTCATAAATAGTCCTGTTTATCTCTTTAAAATGAAGACATTTTCTTACATAAGAAGAGTAATAATTAGAAAGTTCACTATGTTTAATTTCCATACAATACTATTATCTACAGTGTATTATCAAATCTCACTAACTGTCATCCCTATAACGTACTTTTTAACATTTTTATTTTTTTTTTGATCCTGGATCCAATAAAGGATCACACACTGGGTCTAGCTGTAATGTCTCATTACTCTCTTCTGACCTGGAACAGTCCCAAGCCTTTCTTTGTCTTTCATGAGGAGTACAGACTGGTTGCTCTATGAAATAGCCCCCAATTTTTGTTTGAATAGCTCCTATGATTACATTAGGAGTATTCATTTTCAGTAGAAAATCACAGAAATGATGAAATCTTCTCAGTGCATTACAGTCGGAAGAATGTGATGCCACTTTTTTCTATTATTGATTATATGATTAAAAATATTTGCTAACATTAATTTTATGTATATTTTTTAAAAAATGGTAATATGGTTTCTAGATAATTTAAGTTAAACCTGTGACTTAGATTATATGTCTGTTGGACATGGCTACTCTAGAGAGTCCACTTAAAATATAAGACAGAGATATACATAAAACACAACTATAAAACACAAAAGAAAACAAAACAAAAATCTTCAAGAAGGCAGGAAAAGAGGAAAAAGGAACAACGAAAGTATGAGAAAATAGAAAACGAAGAGCAAGATGATAGATTCAAATTCAACTGTACTAATAATTACATCAAATGTAAATACTCCAAGTACTGCAGTGAATAGTCAGACAATATCAGATGGTGAAAAAAGCATGACCTACCTATACGTAATCTAAGGAAGTCAACTTTCAATATAAAGACACATATGTAGAAAGGTAAAATGATGAAAAAGAAAATACTTTGCAAATGTTAATCATAGGAAACCTGAGGTGGCAATGTTAATATCAAACAATTGAAGACATTAGGATAAGGAATATAATCAAGCATAAAGAGCTATAATCCATAATGATAAAGATCCAATTATTCAGGAAGATATAATGATTTTAACGGTGTATGTATCTAAAAACAAACCTCAAAACGAATGAAACAAAAACTGATAGAACTGAAAGGAGTAAAAGACAGATTTACAGTTGTAGATGTGACAATTTCAAGACTGCTTTCCCAGTAATTGGTAGATCAATTATTTGGAAACTCAGAAAGCATATAAAACACTTGAACAAAATTATCCAACAATTTGTCCTAATTGACACTTTTCAAGTACATGTGCAACAGTCATCTTGTGAGAACCACATTCTGAGCTAGGGAACAAATAAAAAGTAATTTTAAATGATTAAAATTATATAAAATGATTAAAATACTCTAATCTATAGAGTTTATTCTTTGATTGAAATAGAATTAGAAAATAATAATTTAATGATAGCTTGAAAATCCTCAAATATTTGGGAATTAAATAAAATACTTCTAAATGAGTCAAACAAGAAATCACATCAGTAGATGTATTGATCTTAAACAAAATAAAAATATGCAAATTAAAATGTATAGTTTTACTATAGCAGTGATTGGAGATAAACAAATAGCTTTAAATGCTTATAATAGAAAAAAAAAGATCTAAAACAAATTACCAGAGCCAATCTTAAGGAACTAAAAAAGAATGACAAATGAAACCCAAAGCACATTAAAAGAAGGAAAGAATAAACATGAAGGAAAATTCAATAATAAAAACTTGTTAAAATTGATGCAACCAAGACATTAAACAATTAATAAATTTTTAACTAGAATAACCAAGAAAAAAAAGAAACACAAATTACCAATATCAGAAATGAAAGAAGGGAAATAATTACAGATCTCATAGAAATTATGAGGATAATAAGAAAGTTTAGGAACAGCTTTAGATATGGGAGGTAGAATTCTAAGATGACCTTTAATTCAATTTTGATCAAAGAATAAACTCTCTAGATTATTTTAACCATTTTATATAATTTTAATCATTTAAAATTACTTTTAATTTGTTTACTAGCCCAGAATGTAGTCTTGCATAATGACTATTGCACAGGTACTTGGAATTCTACCTACCATATAATCATCTCCCCTCAAATGTGGGTGAGACTATGAATATGATGGGATCACCACTGCTATGATTACTTTACATGATATAAGACTGTCTTAACAGACTGGAGTGAGAGATTCTCCTACTGGCCTTGAAGAAGTAAACTGTCATGTTTCAAGAGGGCTCGTGAGAAAGCCATTTGGCAAGGAATACTGGGTGGCCTGCCAAGACCCCCAGCTGACAGGAAGCAGGAATATGAGGAACTCAGGAACTGAATTCTGCCAATAATCTGATGACCTCAAACTCCAGAAAATAATGCAGCTCTTCAAATACCAAATTATCAAACCTGACATAAAAAAGAAAAAATATGAATAGTCCTATGTGTTTTTTAAAAATTGAATTCATAAATGTAAAATTCCACAGGAGAAACTAGTTTTTTAGTATATTCTACCAAAAAATTTAGGAAAAAATATCAATCTTACATGAACTCTTTCAAAAGATATAATAGGATGGAATACTTCCCTGCTTATTTTATAAGACTAGATTACTTTGATACCAAAATCAGACTAAGTCATAAGAAAACTAGAGACCAATATCCCTTATGAACAGATACAAAAATTATTTAAAAAATAATACATCAAGTTTAACAATATACGTAAACCATAATATGTTAATGACTAAGTGAGGATTATTTTAGGAACACAAGATTTAACCTTTGACCAAATAGTTTATCTTAGAAATATGTTTTATTTAATATTGAAAACTCAATATCACATCAATAGACTGAAAAAAAAATTGTGGTTATACAGATACAGAAAATTTTTCACATGATACTCAACATTAATTTATAATAAAAACTATATTAGACATAAAAAAAATTTCTTTAACATAACAAGCAATATCTATAATATACCTGTAGCTAATATCATACTTAATTTTGAAATATTTATGGCTTCCTCTAAGATGGCAAACAAGGCAAAGATGTTCTCTCATTACTTTTATTTGACATTGTACTGGAAGGCCTAGCCAGTGCAATTACAGAAGGAAAAAAAAAGACATGGATTGGAAAAGAAGTAGTAAAATTGTCTTCACGTTACATAATTGTATATGTAGAAAAATCTCAAATAATCTACAAAAAATTAACAGATTTAATAAGTAAATTTAGCAAAATTTCAGAATACGAGTTCAGTGTACAAAAATCAATTATGTTTTTATATTATAGCAATAAACAATTGGATAATGAAATTACTTATCCATATGTGAAGAGAGACTTTCTAGATTTGGAGATTATCAACAGAGAGAGTATATGGATGATTTCATATCCATTTATTGAATAGTTTGCTGGCTTAATTACTTTCTTGCATACAGTTGACCCTGAACAACATGATTTTGAACTGCATGGGTCCACTTTCTTCAATAAAAATCTCCATATAAATGGACCCATGCAGTACAAATTCATATTTTTTCAAAGGTCAGCTGTACACAATTGACCATGACTGCATCCCCCCCCCCCCGCTTTCTTATTATAAGTATTTAATGGGAAGTTAGGAGAAGCTGCAGCACGGGATATTAGCTAAATGTCATATTAAATCTTAATTATGACCTTTTTCTAAAGTAAAGTAGTTATTCTTAAATTAATCTTGTTGAATATAGTTTTCTCAATAGATATAATTTTAAGATAAAATTTGCCCACAGTCATTTACTTGACTAATTGACTTAAAGCTATCTTTTGTCATTAGGAGACTAGTAGAGCTGGCTGAGGATTAGAGGTATTGCTCTCTAGTGCTGAGACAATAAAAGAACATTAAAATATCTTCTTAAAGGAACAGCTTCTTTGCATTGGATACAACTTGTAATTATTTACAATTAATAATTTCTGCTGTCTACTGTTAATGTTGGGAGTAAGTGACTATTTTAAGCAGATGGAGCAATTGCCAAATTGCTCTAGAGGAAAAAGAAAATGACAATTTATTTCTTAAACATAAATTCCTCAGAGTAATTAGTGTCAAATTAAGCCTCCTGTGCCTTCATCACAGTTGCCACCAGATGATAATCATGGTTAAGTTTGCCTTCCTGAAGGGAAAAGAGAGACTTGTACAACACAAGCACATGTGTATGAACTAAACAAGCTTTAGATGTAGAAATTAATTCCATGTATGAAAGTGCACCATGACATCAGCCGCATTGATGGCACAATCTGCTTCAAAAACAAACAGCTCATCTGCTTGAACTCAGACATTAATGTCTTTTGTCTCTGACTTAATAGAGATATAAAATTATCTTCCAGGAATATTAGGATAATAAAATATTGTGTCTGAGTAGAAAATTTTCTTTTATAGATTAAAGTTATTGAGATAAGTATTATTTATTGTGCAGCTTCTAAATGTTAGAAAAATAGTGAATTACATATATGGAAGTGATTTAACAATAGTTAAAGAGCTTGACGCAAACTAAAATTAATTATATAGTTGACATACAACAGAAGTCAAGGATCTTAAAGATGGTGATAAAAAAACTGAAGCAATCCAAACAAAACAAAACAAAAATCTCTAATCTCTGTAAATCATCACCATGACCAATGCTTGAGGTTATTCTCCACTTATGAGGTGAGAATTTACACTAGCTGATTTTCGTAGTATGTGTACACATAAAAATTGTTGGATTGTGTAAGGCATGTCAGTTCCTGAGGAATAATATGAAGCTGTGAGTAGGAAGTCAGCTTTATTCTCAGAATGAAGGAACGACTAAATCACCAGGGTTAGCCAGAAAGTATAAATAGAAAAACTCAGTGATAACTGAGCTGAGGGAGACTTTGAATAAAATCATAAAAGGGCAGCTGAATGAAAATCAGAAAGAAAACAAACCTGGTTTTGAGACAGTAAGGAATGGAAGCAGTAATGAGGAGGTAAAAGTGAAAAGGAGTCAGGTACAAAGCCTAAGGAGCCGAAAGTGTATAGGTATTTATTAAAAGATGATCAGTTATCAGGCAAGGGTTAGGTCTCTGTCTTTAACGTTATTGGAGTTGGCTGTAGGGCATTCCCTGGAGATAAGTTCTTTGTTCTGTGTGTGGTAACTATTTTGAGTCTGATTTTTCTCTTTCACACCATGGTTAGACATAGTGGGATGTGAGTTTCTTTCTATGACTAAAACTTTAATGTCTTGGGTGAGGATTTTAATATCAATGAGTAAGGATCCCAGACTGTGCTAGCAAATGAGAAGCCTCAAGTCTAGGATGCTAGAAAGGGCAGTGATTGAATATCAAGGCTGGCCTTACACACACACACATCATATTTTAGGTTATGTACAGTCCTGGGAAGATGAATGGTGGTGGAGGAGATGAGTTGGAGGGAAGAGGACAGATATATAGTTTTGGTGTCAACAATAGGCAAGAGGTGGGTGAACAAAAACTGACAGAATGAAATAATGTCATATTAAAGTTCTACTGGGAAGGAAAAAATCAGGGTAGGACATAATTATACATCATAGTATTTAAAAATATAATTGTTTATCTAGAATATTAAATTAAATAGATGAGAAATAAAGAGGGAAATCCTATATTGTCAAAGTTATGTTTTTGTCTGAAGTTATGTTTTATCTTTACCCATTGTCTATGTAGTTGGACTAGTAAGTAAATTGATAACTCATGAATTCTACTTTCTAAGGAGAAATAAACATAAATAAGGATTAGGACATGGAATATTTTTTAAAAGATTCTAGATATGTGTGTAATTTATGCGTTACTGATTTACAAAATTAAAATTTTATACAAGAACATACTCAGAACACTACCAATCTACTGAATATGAGCTAATCAATTTTAATTATTGATGATACTTTAGTTTCTTATTGTTCTTGGTATTGCCAAGGATGTTATTTGTCTTACTCTAAATATGGGAACCACCCATTGCAGTAGATGTTCAGATGAAAAAATTTCAGATAAACTTTGTACTTATATATACATACACATACATACACACCTTATATACATACATATATTTATATAAGCTGACCAGAAAAAGCAAATAAAGTTATATCTGGTCTCATTTCTAAAGACATCTTACTAATAGTCATTAAAAATTTTATCTCATAATAGATCCATCAACCAATAAGCCTAATTACCTTAAACAAATGGTCATTGTTTTAATAGGTCCATCATCCATCCATAAATTTAAGATTTCTTAAGCCATTGAATCCCTAAAACATTAATGTCCATATTTTCTAATCATCTAGTGACATTTACTCCAGGCTTTTGCTTTAGTAGTTTTTCATATTAGCACTCTTGGTCATGAGATTTCTTTTAACAAGGGGAAAAGAGATTTGATTCATATTTTAAAGAGCCTACTATAGCCTCTTTTCCCTAAAAGATAAATATATAAGTAATTTGATGGACAAAGCAAACAAATCAAATAAGGTTTTCCTGCGAAAAGGCAGCTGCAGTTTGCTTCTTCCATAGAAATAATGATCTCTTTAGTACTCTGTTACAGAGAAAAATCCTTCCTTCACCCTCCTATGGTCATCAAATACATGCTGCCACTAGCAGCAATCTTGGTTGTTAATCATTTTTTTTGCACATGAACTGATTTATATTTAAAAAATGCTTTAGTTTTCAGTGTTTGGTATCAATTCACTTTTTTCTAAAATTCAAAATAAATTGTCTTTTTTTTTTTTTTAAACCAGCCAGGTTTGTCTTTCACATTTAAAGGGCCTATAATGGGGTCTGCCAAAAAGCAAATTAAAATCCATTATAGTGTATCTGCAGTATATCTACAACTCTACATGGTTCCAAGAGGTCCAAAGTGAGGAGTGATCATTGGAAACCAAGGTTGGCGGTGATGGACATGCATTTGATTTATACTGGCAATATTTCAGAACAAAAAGACAACACCAACACTCTAAGGCTGTCAGGCTACAGAGTTGCAAAGCTGGCTTACTCTCTGCAGCCTTGGTTAAATACCTCATCAAATTAACAAGCAAGCCAGGAAGGAAGTCCTGTTGAACCGCATTTATTTCGATCAGTCATGACTATAGAGACCTGGAGGACATAATTTGAATGTCATGTATGTGAGCACACAGCTCCTAAGATGAATGTGCAGGTGCCCAATGCAAAAAGAGACCTGAGATCTGGTTAGCGGCTGGTTTCAGAGACACTAAGTGTGTTTATCAGTAGAATCCACATGTCTTGGCAGAGTAAGGTTAGCAGTATCTCAAGCCCCAGTCTCATGCCTTAAATAATGTATATGGGAGCTTTCAAACCCTTTAAAGGATGGGTACCTGGGAACTTAATTAAACCAAGCCATCTGGGGAGAGCCAGTGTTATTGTAGTTTCAAATGTTTCCAATACTGGGATTACTGGCAAAGTTTAAAATGATTAAGGTATCAGGATTCCCTAGGAATTGTAAATTTACATGGTTTTAGGCTTCTCTGCACCATTTTATTCTCTATCTTGGCAGAGTTCTGCATTTATTCAGTGATACTGGCACTAGTTCTGGCCAGAGCTGTAAACTGAACTGTGTAATAAGTGATGTCTCATTAACACACCTTAAAAACATTCTGCTCTGAAGATTGAAATGAGTTTTTCTGGAAATAAATGCATATGCTTATAGTAAATTCATTAGAGAGATAGGTAATTCGACCTATATACTTTTTTTGGTTATTACATGAAAAAAAAGATAAAATATTAAGATGAGAAAATCACACAATTACTGGGGAATTTGGTCAAAAATGATCGTTTTGGGACTTTTTCAATCTGGGAAATAGGGAAAAGGCAGAAATGATATCTGTGTTAGAGAAGAGTTTAGTCTGGTTACATTTAATGGCCAAAAGGCAAGTAAACCACGTTACTGTCATTTGAATTAATTATAATCAAAGAATTTTATGCCTGGAAGAGTTCCTTGTGATGATTTTATCCAACTCCTTGTCTTCTATCCAACTCGGTTTTGCAGGCCTAAACACTGAGGGCCTAATTCAGTGTCCTGGTGGTCAGATTAGAACCAGTCTCCCGTATTCAGACCGATGTTCTTTCTATTATACTAGAGACTTCTCCTGATTTTCTTATTTTTTTTTGTTTTTGAGAGACTAATTATTCAAATAATAAACATACAGTTACTATGTACAGAAAGCTTAGAGCATTTCAGGCACTGAAAGTGTTAAGAATATTATCTCCATGGTGCTGACAAGTAAATGAGCACAGAGATGTTCAATAACCTGCCCAAGGTCACACAGAGAAGAAGGCGCATGCTGCAAGGGTTTCAATGTCTTGGTGTCAACCTGCCTAGAGAGTGCAAATATCCAACATCATATAAATGTGCAAAGTGTAATCAATCCAGCAAGAAGAGGGGCATGAAATGATGCTTAGCTTTAAGTGAATGATTTTTCTTTTAAGTGAATAATCTGCATTTTAGTATTTCACGGGAGAAATAATACCATGCGATAAAGAAAAACAAAGAAAAAAGAAAAAAAGAAAATAATAGACTTAGAGCCCTGGAGTGCCTGATATTTTATTAGCAATGTGTTACCATATTGTCTAAAGTCCCTCACATTGGTGGTGGTAAGTAAAAGCATCCCCTGCATTTTTTTGTGGGGAAGTACTGATGAGTTCTTTTAAAGGAGCTGTCACTTTAGTACTTCCTGACTAAGTGAAGAGTAGCCAAGCAATTCTTTAAAGTATAGTTCGAAATAATATATATGAAGAATAGCAGGAAGAACGAGCAGGAAGAAAATATCACAAAGGAAAAAAATGTGCATTATTTTTAGTCTAATACAATGTGGTATATAATAAAGTATACTTCATTTCTGATCTCCTTTATGTCATACCAATTTCATGTTAATAGTTATTTTCTTCATCCCCAAATCCTTCTTAGGAAAAAGATACGTGGAATGATTTTGTAGGTAGAGAACATGAGAATTGATTTTCTAAAGTTCAAACTTATGCATGTCATTAGAGACAGAAAATGTTCTCAGAATATTCAAGTAATGCAGGAAACATAGAGGGCTGAATCCTCTAGGTCCCTTAATTCTTTATGATGACTTAAAAGCTGAAAGACAGGAGTGTTATGTTGAGCATGCAGGCCATTAACCATACAGCAGAGATCTTTTCCAGATACTATTAAATTGGAATTACTAGCTGCCTAGATTTGAGATTACCATCACAACCATTACAATATTGCTTTCTGATTGCTTGCTTGCTTTGTTATCATTATTTGTTCATTTGTTTATTTTGAAATTCTTATTTATACATTTCCATAATGTTCTCTTCTAAATTTAAAATCAGGTAAGATTCCAGTATAGCTAAAAGGAGAAACAAAAGAGTGTACTTTTACAATTTCACAAATTGTCTCTCTTACTGACTCCGAGTGCCTATTTTCTCTCTATTTAATATATCAGCTTGAAGCCCGAGTAGCAATTTGTCAACATTTATGATAAAAATGCAAGAACAGCAATAAGGATTCTGAGAGCCTAAGTTAGGTGATGGATGTGTGTGTATGTGTGTGTGGGGGGATGGTGATGGATAAGTATGTCCTCATCAAAAGAGAGGAAGCAAAGAGGGCACCCAGGGCACAATATCAGTGAGGGCATAGTTAAGAAAACAGGGAAGTGTTTCAAAATGGTGGGGATGGGGGCTTTGTATAGAAACTTGGTAACAAAGTTCTGGAAGAGCTAGAGAGATGAAAAGGAAGAAAGAAAGGAAAACTGGAAGAAGAAGGGGGTAATAGTCTGAGATGAAGTAACAAATAATACCCGTAGACTGGGGTATTGGGCTGGAAATGCTGGAGCCCCAGGAGATGCTGCAACCACTGGGGCTTCAGGAGTCCACAGTTGCCTTGTGCCACTGCTGCTACAGCAACTTCTAAAAAATGCCATTGTTGTCAGTGTCAGAGGCTGGCAGCTTCTGGCTTCCTCTGGCCTTATCTTCTGCTTCTGCCTCCCATTAGCAGGACACAAACAGGAAACCAGATGGAAATGGAGTCTGGGAAATGTAATTTCAGCCTTTCATCTCCAGAGTTCAGAGCAGAGCATAAGAGGATAGACGAGTGGCTGTACGTATACTTAAAATAAACTGCAGAATCGCCACCAACTTGAATGCGAATTCTTCAGCATGCTGAGGGTTCTGAGGAAAACTAGCATAGGAATTCTAAATTTGATTTACATGTTTGGTTAAAGGCATAACAATCTATAGTCTATTGCAGGGCTTGGCAAACATTTAGTTAAAGCTCAAGACAGTACATATTTCAGGCTTATGGGCCCCACAGTCTCAATAGAAACTAATATCTCTGTTGTTATAGCATGAAAGTAGCCATAGACAATAGAAAATGAATAAGCATACTTGTGCTCCAATAAAACTTTACTTACAAAGATAGGTGGCTGGCCTGCAGATCATAGTTTGTAGATGCCTGACTTATTGAATTACAGAGACCTAGTGCCTAAAGAAACTATATAATGATTTGAAAAATATGAACTGATGGTGGCCAGAATTTAAATGCTGTATTAATTTTGACTTAGTTTGTAAATCTTTCTTTGAAGAACGCATGTATTATAAATATAAAAAGTAAAATCTTTTTAAGTCCTGTTAATGTTGTTGATTTCAAAATACTTGAAGGCATGATTCTTTTATTTTACTGGAAAATAGACAACTGAGTGAAAGAATTTAGAGTATCTGGGACCAGAAACAGTTTGTCTCAGAATCCCTTTATAAAGTTAGCAAAGAACCTGTTATAGAAAAAGGGGACCAATGAACAAAATCCAGAATATATTTTTTTGATGACCTTCACATTGTGCTAGGCCAGTGAGGACATCAATGACTGTGTGAGAAACCCACAAGTATTAAGAAGGTAATTATTATTTTAATTGTAAATTAGGATTATAGCAATCTGGTTCAAAACTGTCTGAAACTATGAAAAAGATGTAGGGCCTGCTGAGAATACTCTTGGTGATTTTGAGGAGCTATCTGCAGTCTCATGTTCATTGCAACATTATTCAGTAGTCAAGATATAGAAACAAATGTCCATTGATGGTTGAATAGGTAAGAAAATGTGGTTTACACATACAGTGAAATGTTATTCAGTCTTGTAAAAGAAGAAAATTCTGCCATATACAACATGGATGAACCTTGAAGTTATCATGCTAAGTAAATAGGCCAGTCACAGAAGGACAAATAACCTTATGATCCTACTCATATGAGGTATCAAAAATAGTCAAATTCATAAAAGCAGAGAGTGGACTGGTAGTTGCCAAGGGCAGAGGGAGGAGAAAATGAAGAATTGCTATTCAAGGGGTATAAAGTTTTCTCTATATAAGACAAATAAGTTCTAGGGAGCTACTGTGCAACACTATGCCTAAAGTGAACAATTCTGTATTGTGTGTGCTCCCCTCAGAGAAGCTGTCCCATGCAGCTCTCACCATTCATTTCAACAAAGATACCATGTTAAAACACACTATCTGTCTGTCTACGGCCATGCTACCCTGAACATGCCCGATCCCATCTGATCTCAGAAGCTAAGCAGGATTGGGCCTGGTTAGTACTTGGTTGGGAGACCACCTAGGAAGACCAGATGCTGTAGGTGTAAAAATAAAAAAATAAGGGATTATAAATTTACAAGATCTTTTCAATCTGTGAGGTCAACCAAGGGTTGCCTTGCCTAAAACAAAAACAAAAACAAAAACTATCAATGGTATGTTCATTTCCAAGTTCTGAGTCTTTGTAACCTATCAATATACTATCATCTAGCCATACCTTTTTTCATGGGTTTCACAGTTTTCCTCCCAAAGAGGAAAGAGTGTATATTTGCATGTCTTTTGTGCTATACCCTACATTTCAACTCATCTCATTTAAACAAATATTAAGAAAAACCCCCACAATTCCACAAGGGCAGGTATTCTAAATTTATACAAAGCCTAGGAATATATCTGACTTCATCTTTCCAACTTCCACAGCTTTCTTTTACCCAAATAACAAAGTTAGCTAAAATATCTAAAGTTAAAGAATTTTGGTATAACTATCTACAATAATTTATATTAGTAAACAAAACACTTCAAATAATAAAAACTTTACATTCAAGTTAGTGGTGATTTTGCAAATTATGAAAGTACAAGAGAAGAGGTAGTTCTTCCATCTTGTGTAGTTGAAGGGTCCACGTCTAAGAGGTTATCCAGGACAAGGGACTAAGACCATCTACAAGGACTATTAAAATGTTACAATTTTGGATGTATAAAACTGCCTACAATATTTAAATGACAAAGTTTATAGTTTAAATGTCAAGTTAGTTAAAATCTCAGGCCAAAATCTCTAACAGATCACTTTAATACACAGATATACCTTGAAACACAGACTCTTCCTATTTTAATTATTCTTTCTGAAAGTAAAACTTTGTTGAAAGTAGTAAAATTGGTTAGCCAAGTTCATGCTTCCAATGACTATTAAATTTGATTATGCTTTTTTTGGAAGAACTATGTTGGACCAAGTTTTGAAAGCCAAGGTATAACACCTATGAACACCATTAATACAACCAGAGAGAGGAATAATTTTATGATGTACTGGAATTGATTTAGTTTCTCTATGTTAATTTTTCAAAAGCATTTCATTTGTACATGTTTTCATACAATAAAAAGAGTACTCCTTTTGCAAAATACACACAAAGTGTTAGAAAACACTAAGCACACAATTTCATCTTAGAAAAACTATGCCAGGAAATTAAAATACTAAAATACTAAATATAATACTAAACAGAAAACTCTCTTCCTCATGTACAGAAAATTGATTAGCCAAGGCCAGACAATGTTTGTAACTTGAGTTCTTATAAGTTGACATCTATCAACTGCATAGGCACAAACATATGTATATATGCATAAAATATAGAAATATATGTATACATATACATACATTTATTTTTAATATGTGACTTTTCTTGTGCAAAGTAAATATAACATTACCTTTTTTTAGGTCCATAGATTCAAGTGATCTCAAACTAGGAAAGGAAACTAAGTAGAATATATTGTCATAACATTGAGTATTTGTCACTTCCTATTCCTCAAAAATGGTTAATTGAAGGAGATACTTTAAAAGGGAAAACTGCTTGGGGCTGCAGCCCAGTAACAGAGAAAAGACTGAATGTGTTATAATGATTTGAATTTTACTATAAGATTCAATGAGCCCAGAATAGTAGTTCATGTTTAATTCACATGGTAAAAGGTGATCACAGGTAGATGAAAAACTTTCTACTTTTTAGGCATAAGCTTACCTAGATAAAAATAATACATTTTATATAATAACATGATGTAATTTAATAATAATATAGTAATACAATAGTTCTACTTGGTTCTAATCTATTGAATAGAGAGATTTCTTTAAAACCATGTATCATTGGAAGATAGAAAAAATCAGATTCTCAAAAGGGAGGGGAAAATATGCTTCTTGGATGGATGGCAGAGCTGTGATGCAGAGAAGATCTGTGATCTGGTCAGTCTGGCTTTCTCCAATATAAACCATGTGTCGCTGTGGGAAAATAGAGAGCAATTCTATGTTTACTATGGTCAGTGTCACACTGAGGTGGCCAATGCAGCGACCTCACCTTTGCCTTGTGAACATTAAGCAATTAAACCTGAGAGTGCTGAAAATATTTTACTTGAGTTATTGAGAGGTCTGTTCCATGTCCATATTAAGGGGTTGAGTTTAGCATAAAGCCTGTTAAAATTCTATCGATTTTGTATTGCTGAATTCTGGCCCCCAAATCAAATGGTTATAAACAGATTATCAAGATATTCATTTCTATTACCTCTTGCTTCCTAACGATGTGAACTATTTTCTTCCGATATTATCGAAAGGAACTCTTTTTAATGTCTTGGTAAGGGTGAAGGTTTTTGTAATTATTTCTATGAAAAATTATTGTGTGTGGATCTTGCTTGACCATTTCTATATTGGCTCTACTCTTTAAACTCATTCTAAAGATAACTTTGAAGCATTTTTTCTAATTGCCAGCTTTTCGGTAATATCAATAAAAATAAGGGAGTATGAAAATTTTTACATTGATTGCATAAAGGAATATTTATGACACCATCACTGGCAGTTGATTAACTTAAATATCTCTGAACCTTCATCTATCCAGAAAATATAGCTAATAACACCTGCCTTGTACAAACATCATGAAGAAACAAAATAATGAACATAATATGCCTAGTTCACAGTAGATATTCAGTGAATGATAGCCCTTATTGAAGGTTCATATTTGCCCATTATAAATTTTGTACCACTTCAGATACCAAACATGATTCATCAAATTAATTTGCTTAGTAATGTCTGTGACAGAAAGCTTTAATTTAGCTTTCATGCAAATCCAGCTAACTTTTTAGGTCACCTGAATGTCCAACAGGTCAGTTGTTCATAGACCAGGATAGATATTGCATCTGCTAAAGAAAAAAACTATTTTACTTTACAAAGAGGACATTTTAAGTATCTTAGTGTTAAAAACATGGATAGAGGTGGGAACAAGTCAATAAAAAATGAGACTTAAAGTCTTGGTGGAAAATGTGCCCCTTTTTTGTTAATTCCATTACCTGTATTTTAGGTCCCATCTTCTGCCTACCAGAGAATATGGTCAAATTACTCTTATCCTCTCCTGTCTAATTTTTTTCTTCCCCCACATTACTGTTTTCAGTTAGCTTGAATTTTTTTTTTATCTTAAAAATAGACCACAAATAAGCCTTGGTATCTACTCATATCTCTTCTATCTTAAAATAAAATTAAATAATATTCCTTGACATCTGCGGTCTCTTTAACACACACACACACACACACACACACACACACACACACACACACACACACACACACACACACAGCTAGACTGAGGTTATTCCCTAGAGGCAGAAGTTCTCAAAACGTAGCAGGTATTGGAATCTCCATGAGGGCTTTAATGTTGAGCCCCAGAGTTTCTGATTTGCAAATTCTCGGGTAATGGTGATGCTGCTATTCAAAGCATCGCTGTACATAATTCATGCACTGTATGTATGTTAGATAGGACTTCTTTTGAATTTCTTTTTCACTGATATAAATTTATAATTGGCAATGCGCTGGCAATTTGGCTGTCCAAAAATAAAGTGACCTGATTTGAAGCATTTGCTGATTTTCACTGTGCCAGTGCTCCCACCATTGCTTATTTTAAACTACAAATGTGACATCAGTGAACTAGAACTTAGGTAGAGACGTAAACATTCTTGTCTCTTAAAGGCAGGTTGGAGCCAGATCTAGCACACCACCAATTAATGTGAATGTAGACATCTCTTATTAACAGAGAAGCTGTGATTGCAGGTGAAACTCAGGTAGTTTCACTTTGTGGAATTTCCCTTTCTTATCTATCATCTATCTTTATTCTCCATCTTCATGCATTAATCTTTGTTCTGGGAAACCCTAATGTGACGTTCTGTTCAATGAAGAAATTATGTCTAGATTGTTAATTGGCAAGGGAAGGGGAGTTTAACATACCGTAATTTATGAAGATTTCCCAGCTTAGGGTCTAAAAAAAAGAATGGTTTAGTAGAAAATGCTGGATGTGGGAATAGAGGTAGACACCACTACACTGTGTCTTTCACAACCTTTTATTTCAATTTCATATCTGAATAAATTCAGAAATCATATAGTTAATGACACTCATTAGTAATACTTTCAATTCATAAACTTTCTAGATGTATTTGTGTATTTTTTTTCACTGAAAGTTCTATCTAAGTCCCAAAAGAGACAGGAAAATAAGGAAAACTATAGTCAATGAGAATTGGCAGTGGTGATCACTTTCTTTCTCACCTGTGTCCAGGGGTTAGGCCGTTCTCTTTAGTTAAGTTGATCAGAGAAACAGAAGGCAGATCTGTCTGGAAGGATGGTGGAGAGCTTGATGAATGCTTTCAGGTCTGCTTGCTGTCCTATCATTCAAACAGCAGGGGTGCTTTTTTCTTATTTTTGTAAGATCATAACACTAAGCTCAAAGACCACTCCCAAATTCCAAGTACCCAGTACTAGGAAAAGTGTCCTAATTTTCTCAAGTGAAAAACAGACCAAATAAACTTACATTTTAAAAAAATGTAGTTTATCAGAGCAGGGTGTAGGGAAGGCATGAGAACAATTTTGTATAGAAAACATGCAATCATTTTAATTTAAAGAATGTATATTTTTATTTCTCATTTATTTTAGGCAAAATAGAAAAGATGGTGGTATGTGACTGTACATGAATTTCTGTTTGGAAAGGCAGAGGCCTGATTCCAGTTTGGAATTTCTCCTTGATTTTACACTTGACAATGGGTTATCTTTGTGAAAAGAGTTGAAAGTGTTGGGCTGATGGTAAGAAGTTGAGAAACAGGTGCTTGGGGCTTCACCAAGATCTGATGGAGACTGACTCATTCTTTAAAACACAAAGTGTCCCAGCCCCAGTTATGTTCTGATAAGGCTACCTGTAACTAATATATCTCTTCAGCTCTGTAACCCCTTAAAGTATATTGTGTGAGTCTATCTGTTCTCAAGCAGTTATTTGAGGCAAAAATCTTAGCAAATGTAAACAGGATGTATGGTTTCATCATAAAACATGAGGAACTGGAGGAAAATTACGCTTTAGTACCTCATTTCTCAAGAAGATGGAGTCCCAAGGGGAAAAGTTTTGTTGTGGAAAAGAAGAAGAATAGGTAAGTAAATTCGAGAAGACTCCAGAAAAAAGATAACCAGTGGAAATTGACTTTAAAGAAATGATAACAAGATCTTGTGTCCTAGTCATAGTCCTCTGGATCTTCCCATCTTGTTGCAGTCATAACTCTTCCCTTACTCCGTGTATACCATCTTCGAATAATTCAACGTTCACTAAGCCAAAGTTTTTTGTGTAGCTGTTCTTTGAGGATCTTTTTAGAGATTCTGTGAATGATTACATCTACAATCATGGAATTTTGGATCAGTGGCAAGCAGTTAGGTGACTTCGTTTTGAGCAAGGTTTTTATAAAGCTCCTCAATTTGTGCCACATATTTCTAAGGCTGGCCTTGATTTGGACTTAAAGATATCAATATAAATACTCTAATTAAATTCAATTTCATGGAAAGAAAAGAAAACCTCAAAAACATCCAACTGAAAATTCACCTTTATCTTTTTTTGTAAATTTTAATTTAGTATTTAACCTATTGAGTAATTTTTTTACTACGTGGACTTAAACTTATTTCCTTTGAACAATATAAGTATACTTTAAATATGTCTCAGATCTCAAATAAGCTCTTCTTTTTTTCTCCTTATGAAGTGCAAATGATTAAATGATTATATCATTTTAACTTCTTTCCCAGGCACCACCCTATGGGTCTTTTTCTCTTTTTAGTCTATCCTTACCTATCCTTGTCTATTACCTTGAAATTTCATTGCTAGCAGCATTTTCCTGTTTTCTAGAAAGAGAAATAACTAAAGCTAAGCATCTCTATTTAAAAAAAAAAACAAAATAAATTTATCGTGCTGGCACCAAGTTATAGAGAATAACTGAGTCACAGAGTCATTGGGAGAAGTTTTCTTGAGACTTTTCACCAACATTGCTCTGCTGGTTTTCCTTACTGGCCACCCTGACTGTGCTCTTGCTTCCAGATGACATTTTATGTGAATTTAGTTCTCCTTCTACTGATTTTCAGGTGTCTTGGCCTCGTCTTTGGAGATGCTACCTAGATCACTTGGCTTTGGTCTTTTCCCATTTTAAAATGGGACTATAACTCTTTTCTGTCCATTTCAGTTAAGAATACAATAAAAACCACAGCTATGAACATGTGTTGAAAAGCTGAAACGTAAAAGAAAACATTAAGGCATTTTTCTTTAGACACATGCATTTTAGTGTTCATATTTTACACATCCTCCCTTCAGTTACAAAATTATTTTTATCAGTAAACATTTCCCTCTTTCTCTTCTGAGTGGCAGAAAAATGTACATCTTTACTCAAAGTCTTCTATATTTATTTTCATGTTGAATGTAAATAAAAAGAAAAGGATACATTGTCTATAGAAAATTTTTTAAAGAACCCCAACAACTCTATAATAACTCCATTGAGTGACCAGAGGGCCAGAATGAAATTTTGCTACACACACACCCTTCCTCCCAGTCCAACCCTAGTAGTAGGAGAACCAAAAAAACCTGGACTGGGGGCTTTAATGAGAGTCACATTTGGGTACTGGTAACATACAATAGGATATTTCTTCAGCTTCTTTTCACCTTGATGTGATGAACATTTTATATCAGGTAATTCTTTGTTATTGGGGGATCTATGCTGTGCATTGCGGGATAGATATTTGTCAGCATTCTTGGGCTCTATGCACTATTGTTTTTGCCAGTGGCATTTCCTGTTACCCCCTGGAAACAATTAAAGATGATCTGGACATTTACAGATGCCCCCTGAAAGGCAAAATCTCCCAGGCTGAGAATCTCTGCTTTAAGATAACCTCACTGCAATGAAAACTTACACATACCTTTTGTTTCCCAGCTGTGTTTGTGATTGAGAAACAGAATACAAAACAGTTCAAGTTGATTACTAATTACTAATCATTAGAAATAATTGATGATATGCTTTTGGGAAGACCATGGTCTCCCAGTATAGCATTTTTTACTGATGTCTACTGTATATAGGTGAGCCTTGTGAAGACAAATTTACATTAAGACAGAAATTTGCATTCCTCTTCTGACATTTTATGAGTGGCTGTGAACTCAAACATGAAGAAAGGTAAAGGATTTTGATAGTCAGATATTTAGGAAGGATTTTCTTCTTTAATGTTCTAGTTAAAATATTGTTTGCCTCCTTTTTTGAAGCATGTCCTTGAATCTTCTGGATTTTACTGTACTTTTTCTTACTATCATTACCATCTGGGCCTTGGGAATCAGTTACATATTGCCTTATATTACTTTCCAACAGTACAATAAATGTTAGAGTTGACCTCCTAGCGAGATTACAATCTCTGTGAGGAAACACACTTCTCTTTTATTTCTCATGCGATCAAATACAGTGTCACACTCATTAAAACAGAGCACAGCCTTTGGAGACAAACATGTGGACTCTCCTCAAGATTCTATCACCAAAAAGTTAAGAAAACTCTCACAACTACTCCATCTATGTAGAGTAACCACTACCTGCCACACATCTGGATTATACAACTAACATTTGTGCATTCAAAGCAAACATCTGATTAGAATTTAGCTTCCTATCTAATTTTCCATTTTACCCAGAAAAACCAAATACACTGGTCCATCTAACCTGTTTGGATCCATGATTGTTATAATACTTAAGTGAATGAATACTTAAACACTGTAATTTTGTACATTCATCTTTTGTGAACCTGGTTCATTTGAGACAGTGTTTAAGAGATGAACCTCTCTTAATATACTGGCAAAAATCAGATTTCTGAACCATAGAACTTAAATACTTTGGAATGTGGGAAATGACAGAGTAAATATTACATTCTGAGGCTACTTAGAGGCCATTCCAGGAAACCACCAACCTCCCTTTAGAGACAATTCAAGTTTCAAATTTGTTGGTGGACTTTATCTTGAAAGATTACAAAAGTGAATAGAATAGGGGATCTGCCCTGTAGGAATCTACCTGCAGATAGATTTTAGGTTATGTCACTGATAGTTTTAGTATTCTTTTTAACACTCAAAAGTGATTTAAAGAGGTGCACTAAGTGCTTGTAGATTTAAACAACTTGACTTAAATAACTTAAAAGAATTAAAGTAGCCTCGTGTATACAGAATGATTTTCTATAGTTTGATTTTAATGTTTTAGACTTTAGTGAACAAGTCGAAAACTTTGTGTAACACTCAGCTTTATAGTCTTTTTTATCTAGAGAGTATATTGGGAGGATTTTGTAAACTATAGTTATGAAAATCTATTGCTTTGTATTTCAAAAGATATTTAATAAAATTTGAAAGTAACCTGAATCTATATATTAATAAATATATTTATAAGAATGGACATTAGCAGAATTACATATTGAAAAAGGAAGAAAATTTTTTTTTGACTTTTGGCCTTTTTTGCTGTTTTAATAAAAGCATTACATTAGTTTGGAGCCACAATTTAGCCAAATTTTGAATTGTCTGTAACTTTTTCTGGCCTCTTCAATGCCGTGTAGAGTAAAGGCTGTTGGGATATTTCCAACAGTAGCACAGCATATTTTTATAATATGTAAAAAAAATTTCTTGAATACTTATTGTTTGTCAGATACTATTCTAAACTCTCATAAATCATCTCATCAAAATTTCAAAACCACTGTTTAAGCTATTGTCTAATTGCGCAAATGAAGAAACTAAAGCAAAGAAATGTCAAGAAACTTGCACAATGACATGTAGTAAGTGGTAGTGCCCTAAAAAAAAAATTTAGTATCTAAGTTCATCTAGCTATCTTTTCCGAACAGTAGCTCCTTAGACTTCTAGGTCACAAGAAAATGTACTGATACAGAACTGCTAGTTACAGCTTGGAGGAGGTAGTGCAGCTTTGACAAAAGACTTGTTGGATATTTCTGACCTTTGCCTAAGCTCACATTTATAATAAATTCCTATTTTCTTTCCCTATCCAATTAATACTGTTATTACTTTAGAAGAAGACATCTGAAATGATGTGACCTCCAAGATGGGGTTTTCAAGAACCCCATGTTCTCCCTGTGTTCTCCAGGGACTCCACGAAGTGGCTCGGTGGTGGGTTGGATGAAGGGAGGTGGGGATGGTGGGGAAGTCAGGGAATCAGGTCACTGCTGCCCACAGTTCCTTTAAACAGCTTCACTTCTCTTTATTTTCAATAGTGGAGTACCTTCTATATATTTCATTTCAGGGTGGAAAAATCAGTTACCTATGTTTTAATACAAAGTTTTAATTACTTATTTGGTTGACTTCTGTTTTTAACAAAGGAAACTCAGGTCTGGGGAGCTTGAGCGACTGGCCCCAAACCTCACATCTTGTCAGAGGAAAAACCCAGGTATCCTAACTCCCAGTCCAACCTACTTTCCATCACCCCATATTGCTGGTGTGCAGGAATATGTACAGGTGTGTTATATTTAGACCACTAGATCTGACCTGCCACTCTGCATGCCTATGCTGGAGCTGCTGCTAATTCACCTGACCTGTCGGAACTGCAGAGGCTCCTGGAATTTGTTCTTAGATACAACCTCTACTTGCAAGGACCTGATATATGATCTGACCTGCATTCTTTGAAAGCCTCTTTGAATTTCAAGATTGTTTCTACATGTTGTTTAAGGTCAAGACTGGATCAAATATTTTATGATAACACCTGAACTTAGAACTACAACTTGGGAACCTGTTTCATTCAATAGATATTTTTCAATGCCTACCATTTGCCAAAGTTGTTCTGAGTGCTGAGAATATAGCAGTAAACAAAACAGATAAAGATCCTGTTGGCACTAAACTTATAGACAATAAGAGTCAAAGGGATAAATCAAGCAGAGAAGAGGAAATGGGAAATATTAAGAGGATGTACTGCTAGTTTATATAGGGTGATTAGGACATTAGAATATTTAGGCCAAGACCTGACAAAGGAAGAAAGAACAGCAAATATAGTAGCATTGAAGTAGTAGAGTGTTTCTGAGGAACAAACAAGGTATTTGAGGAACAATCAAGAAGCCAATGTGCATGGAGTGAGATGAGCAGAATGAGTGAGGAGAACAATAGGAGATGAGAGGTGAAGAGGTAAGTATGAGAATCATGGTGTCAGATCCCAACTTTGTAAAGACTGATTTTTATCAGCTTATGTATTAAGCAATGTATTTATGTTTACTCATAATAGATTTATTTGTCTCTGATGGGAGTGATGGAATAGCATAGCTTATCTTTTATTTTGAGACATCTGCAAGTGAATTACTGATATGATAAAAGTCTAGGAGATGCTATAATTTCTTAATTTCTATGTACATATAGCTAATTGTGCTTTTTAAAGTCTAAAGATGTTTTAAGGTATGAAATTAATAATAAAAAAAAACCTTACCAGGTAGTTTTATCAAATAATTCTTATTATGTTACTTATAATAATGCAAACATAATTAAAACCTACATATTTCATATTATAAAATGCCTTGTCTTGTTATGATTCTTGTTTGTCTCTAAAACACTGGGCTCTTTTTCAGACTTCTGCGTACTTGTTCACTTTCCTTCTGGGCCTTCTTCATTGATCTTTGTGATTTTTAACAAATTACAAAAAATTACACCCAGGGAACTCAATTATCAGTGGCACTGATATTATGTAATCCAGCATCAACACACTTTCTCTTTTACAATTTACTTGATAATCAAGAGAAAATGTATCAGGCAGGGCTCCTATGGCAAGGTTTCAAATCATCTCCTTCTCAGAATGAGTTGAATGCTCCAATATAAAAAAGAGCTATGCATCTTAGTTGCAGTTGATTGAGGTCATCTTCATACAGGGTGCATGAACCACAGTGGCCTTCATCCTGGGCACAAGTGAAAAATAATGATATTAAAGGTGCTTAGCAAAAGGGGTAGTGGAAGGTAGTTGGAAGAAGAGGGGAGGAAGTGATAAAAAACAGCTAGCTAAATCCTTTGCCCTAATAGTAGCACACAGTACATTCTGCTATATCCTCACAAGAGGTGTTTGTCCTTTACAGGACTTTATAGTTTAGAAAGGGGCTTGCCTACCATGTGCCTCTGGAACTCGAACTGTGTATTTTCTAACATCACTGCATTAGCTAACACAAGTTTAGATTTCAGCTTAAGAGAGCCCAGCCTGAGGAAACAAAGACTACAGTGATAGGGAAGCTGTTCAGGGAGTTTTCCAATGACACATTTACATTTCTACCTGATAGGTAACAACGTGTTCTTCTCTAAGAAGTTATGAATAATGGTTTTCAAGATTGCTATTATTAAGAGAGAACACTTCTGTGTGTGTATGAGAGAACTTTTTGACTTTTAATTCTTTCTTTGTTTCGCTGTTGTTACAAAAGACTTTATGATTCATGTTTACTGATTAAAAGATCAACTAGTCCCAAAGGATGATTCATTCTACAAACAAGAGATCAGTTTGTATATCTCAAGTAGCCAGTTATGGTCAAAAGCCACTTCTCATTTTGAGACGGTCTTTCTGGGTCTCCAAGAGGACAGCAGAACTGGATACTAATTCTATGTCCTATGGCATCTGATTCCCAACCCAGCTTGTATCCTGGGTAATTTTGTGGCCTCCGCTTTTCCAACAGGCTGGTCTTGGACACTAATACATCCAAGCTTCTTTCAGAGCAGATCTAATAGCCTTCCAGTGACTACCGGATTTTACTACTTGACTCTTGAGTGGATGACTAGATTTCTGTTTATTTAGCTCAGAAAAAGAACAAGAACTTAGATTGACTGAGTGTTTACTGTATACTGGATGCTTTATGTGCACAATTCAATTTAACAGAGGAGATTTGATAATCTCATTTTATGGAGAATAAGGTTAAGATATCACAACAACCTCTCAAAAGTCATATGACTGTCAAATAGATGGGTCAGGATATGAACCCAGTTTTCTGATTTTGAAGCCTAAACTAAAAGTTATTGTACAATATTACAATGTACAGGGCACACTGTGTGTGTGTGTGTGCACTAGTTTATTTATTCTAGTGTTGGGATAACAAATTATCACAATCTAGATGGCTTAAAATAACAGAGTCTGCTCTCTCATAGTTCTGGGGGCTGGAAGTCTGAAATCAAGACACTGTCAGGGTCACAGTCCCTCTAGAGTCTCTGGGAGAAGAACCTGTTCCTACCTCTTTTGGCTTCTGGTGGATGCTGAGCACTTCTCCACTGGTGTTCATATCAGTCCAATCTTGCTTCCATCTTTACATTGCTTTCTTCTTTGTGTGCATTTAGAACCTACTTGGATAATCTAAGATAAATCCTTTATTTCAAAATCTTTAATTTAATTACATCTTTTGCTGTATAAAGTAATGTTCACTCTTTGTCACATGATATTTATAGGTTCCAGAGATTAGGAAGTGAATATATCTTTGAGAAGCCATTTTTTCAATCTATTATAGATATGGATCAGATTGAAGGACTATATTTCTTTTCAGATTTATATGTAAGTAAAATTAACCATATTTTATAAAAGATAAAAACTTAGATTGATCTTAGAATGTTAATTACATGGAAAAATAAATAAGTTGGTTTTCTTTACATTTGCACTGCATTGATTGTGTTTTGTCACTTATATTTCATATAATTTTGTAAATATGTCATTCATTCATTTCTAAACATCTATAGAGCACTGTCCCTACTCTATAAATATAATTCATGGTCCTGGGGCATAAAAGTAAATGGGGTATGGTTCCTTCTATTGAGCAGCCAGTAAACTAGACAAGAAGATAGCTGTATCATTTATTCAACTTCCAAGTATTGTTATACTTCTGCAGCTAGGCCGTGGGTTTTCTCTTTTAATCCATACTGCCAGTCTTTTTATTTGGTATTTTTTCTCATTTCAGAGAGAAGAGAACCAAAAAAAAAAAAAAAAGATATTAGTTTAAGATTATACAAATAGGAGGATATAGAGCTTCGGTTTAAACACTAGCAGTCTGATTTCAGAGCCCAAGCTATCAAACACTTCATGTACTACAAGGATTATTTGATAGAATTATCTATAAAAAGAGATTTTAAAGGTGAGATTCTCCTTTAGTGAGTGCTGTCCAATTATTCTGAGTCTACTCAAACTTTTCTGGGTGGCTTTGTCTTTTCTGGTGTTTGCCTCTTGGGTATTAGGATCTGTCAAATTTCCGTTGTGATTTGGTTTGTATGGGTTTGCCCTCCTGTAGGAACTAAGATAATCAAGAATTTGGAGGCATTGCATTCTATTGGAACATAGATGTGAAAATTAATAGAAGAGATGGCCAAGTCCTTTTATAGTGGCCTATAGATTCACCAATGTAAGGAAATTCATGAGTGTCTGATAATAACACATGGATTTCCACATGGCTTATTCTATAGGTTTTGCAGGAAATATGAGTGCCTTAATTGGCATTTGAGAAACTGACTCACTAATTTTCATTTCCACAATTTTGAGCCATCCGCCTAAATAATTTTTCTTTAGATAAGTGATACCATAAGAGGTCTTTTCTTCTACAGATGCTTATTAAGAACAATAATATTCCTTATATCTCTATTTACCAAAAGACCTGGCACAGTAATAGATATTCAGTGACATTCAATAAATTCATGTCAAATTGTATTGATTGTTCATCTAATAGTTTTAGCAAGTATCAGATGACATAAAGACAGATGGTCAATTTGGCAAAAGGAATTTCCCAATATACCTCCAAATGTACCCATAATGTCACTAAGAAGTGGATTGTAAGTAGCAGCCAAGAAAGTGGTTCAGTTGTGTTAGCAGCAACTTTTAACTGTTCCCTGTGGTTTTACTCAGCCATGGACCAAGTTTGCATTTTAAGAGGCACACTCTTGGTGGTGGCCCCCCGTCCCTTACTCATTCCAGCCTCTAGTGACAGCTTGCGCATTGGATGCATCAGCGTGGATGATGCTATGGTAGTAACTTTTGTTTCCTCAGCTGGTTCTGCCCAAAGTTGTCATATCCAGAGCAACAATATTTTACAGGACTCCTAATAAAAATGTCAAAGAACTAACAGCTGTGCAATGTTTCTAGTCATCAGGGAACACAGGCTGTTGCTTTTACCTCACTAAATATTTTAATTGCACTTAGAAATAGTAAATAATTCAGTTACTATTCCTTTTTCAAATTATGTTTTCAGATTTTTAGTCTCTGCTTCTCTCACAGTTTTCAACACCCTATTTTATCTGGACTGAAAAGGAAGACTGCAATTCTAATTTTCTGTGTTTATGAAAACAATTCTCTTTGGATCTAGATAAAGAAATGGAAGTGTGATCTGATGACATTAATATATAGTCCTATAATGTAATTAACTCTTCCACAAGTGATACTACTATTTCTCTCTGAATATTTTTCTAGAACAATATCTTCTCTCTTTTAAGAATAAAGTAGTTCTGAATATTGGAACTTTGGAAAATCCTATTTCCTGTGTCTATAAAGAAACTTTCTCTCCAATCCCATGAGGATTTGTACTGGGTAAAAATTTTGTTTTCTTCTCTATCCTCATCACTCATTCAGGAATAGAAAACTTTCTTCTCTTTTTATCATCTCCAGGTTCCTTTCTAATTTTACTATTCTTTCTTCCTCTCACAACTTATTATCTCTCTCTCTCTCTCTCTCTCTCTCTCTCTCTTTCTCTCTCTCACACTCCCTCCCTCCCTCCCTCTCTCTCAAGCAAAGCGCACTGGGCGAGAGCCTAACCTGTCTAAACTCTTCTAGAAGTTTAGAAAATCTGTGGCATCTCAGACATCTATGATTGTCACTGGGGAGTAAGCTGTGTTTGGTGTGGGAGGTAGAGCTTCTCTGTATTTTCCACTACAGCTTTATAAGTAAATGTGATTGATGTTACAGCTTGGTTCCTCATTTAGACCCTTTAATAGTTGGAACCTATGAGAGGCAGAGAAGAGAAAGAGCAATTAGGGGGATCATTTTATAAACTGTATAAATGTCTAACCAATGTACTGTATACTTTAAATTAATAAAATTTTAAAAAATTAGACTTCCTGAACCTCCAGTCTGCAGAAGGTGAGACAGACTGCCTGTAGAATGATTTGGGAGCTGTACATTAATCTGCTTTCAAGGTAAAGGGTTTAGATATGGTTTAAGTACTTATTTTTTTTTTCAGTATAAACCTTCAGAGACGAAGAGAACCTTCCCCCTGGTTATTTTAATATAAAAATGTGAAGTCTCCTGTCCATTAAAACTTATGCTGCCTTCTATTGTCAGCTACAGGATTAAAAACCAAGTTGTTCATATACTTCTAAAACCCCTTTGTCTCCCTTATTATTCTTGCTTTCTTTGTGCATCTCTGTGCTTGTCTTTGAAAAGTAAATAGAAACAGCTTCCCCCCCCCCCAAGGTGGATTAACTTTTAACTTTAGGTTATTTAATTATCTTTTACTGACCAGATATTTCTTCATTCATTTAGGTATGGCTATCAATTGTCAATGATTTCAGCAATGTCACCTAGTTTACTTTGACATCATCTCCGTATCTTCTCAAGAGGGAAAAAGTGGCTTGAAACTACAAATCCAAACATATGAATAGATTGTTGGTTTGGTTTACTTGATGTAGAACCTCTCATTTCATGGTTAAATACTATTGCACACAATCAAATATTTTCTGAACAACTGTATTCAGAAAGCCAGTGATGATTTATGGGGAGAAACGATGGCTTGTGGTCATCCAATGGTTGGGATTGAAAATATGTGGTGGTCATGTTTTGGTAGTATTTGTTTGCCAAGTGGAAATGGACATGACTATCCTGTGTTACTTATAACTACAGGGTCTCTTATTTATGTTATTTCTCCATAATGTGGTTTTAAATTATCTACTAAGAATTGATTGGGACATTCAATACTCTTTCTATTTCAGAATCTCTTTTATGTCTAAGGCAACACTAACCTTGTCCCTTTTTACAATAACAATAGTGGTCATAGCAGTATGCATTGTTATGGGCAGCTCTATTAGAAGTGTTGACTACTACTTGCTTTTCTTCCCTGGAAGGTTTATATTTTAGGGCTCTTTTCTGCAGGAGGATTTTGCTTTTCTGTCCTCTTGAATCCATGCTGGCTGTGGACAGTGAATTGTGAATGAAATTGATATGAAATATTTCTCACCAGAAGTTTTCTGAATCAGCTCATACTTGTCAATCTCTTTTTCCCTATAGAGTCTCAGAGAAAGGCTGTCCTCAGTCTGTATGAGCAAGAGATAAACTGTTTTAAGCCACGGACTTACTTTGAGTTATTTATTACTATAGAAAAATGTAGATTAAACTGACTAATAAAACTCTTTTAACTTAGCAATAACACTTTTGGAAATTCTCAGCAATGACTTTACAAATGAATAAATATGCAGTATTAGACATGTTCATGACATTGTTTTAAAGTATTGAAAAGTTAGAACCAAAACATAAACTTATCAACAGTGATTTTATTAAAGGGAGACATGCTATACAGTGACAAATTATATAGCCATTAAAACTTGTGATGACATATATTTACATATACATACTTTTATGTGATTATATACATTTATTATTATATACCTGTCTGTATCTGTATCTGTATAATATTATTATGGAAGGATATCCAGAATACATTGTTAAGTAGAAATGAGGTTGTAAAATGACATAGCAAAAATGGCCCTATTTTAGCAAAATAATATATTTTCATCAAAAGAATGTATATTGAGTACCAAAATATATTTATAGGAGTAGAATCATTATAATAAACATCAAAAATGGGCCAAAAAGGGAAGAGAACTCATAAAATTTTGCCTGAAAGTCTAATGGGCATATGTAGCATAGGAGATATGTAGTATTGTTAGTTGTCAATGCACTTTCTGCCTCTCCTACTCACTGCTTTTGTGAACATAAACCATGCGTGCAGTTTCAATGTCGTCCATCTTTGAATATGAGCCTAAAGCTCAATAAGTTGAATATTGAGGCTCAAATCAGCTCTAGGGGAATTTATGATTTAAATCAGAGTATAACATGATAAATATTCCCCGAAGGATTCACTCTCCACGAAGCAGCAAGTTTGTCTGTCTTGTTTACGCTTTATTATTTACTATTTACTTATTTGCTATTTGTTCTTTACTTATTTATTATGTTTCCAAGTTCTAAAATTAGAATTATAAAAGTTATTCAATAAAACACTAGTTGGATGAACTGCTGACCTTTTTCTAAGGCTTGTATTTCTTGCTTTATACTTGACAAAATCTTCTCAAACACGTACTTCTGAATCCGATGATTTTTGATCACAAACCTTGATGTGGGACAATATGGTGGTTAAATGCTTGCTATCATGCTTGCAACCGTGGCTTGTACCTGTCCTGAAAGTATTTGCTCTCAGATCCTTCCTTCCTTGGCTCTCCCCTAATCACAGGCAAGCAGACCTCTACAGGCTGCAGTTCCCAGGCTCCAATGACAGCTGACTTCTTACTAGGAGTGGCCAAGGGGAGGTACCACAGAATATTTGAGGGCAAATATTTGAGGAAAAAGTCACGGTACTCCTTTCTCTTCTGTTCTGCGTATACAGTACTATGTGGTGTAGCTCTGTGACTCTAGTTTCTTTTGATCAGGTCCATTAGATTCCAGATTCCACTGAATGACTCTGGCTCTAGGATTCAAATAGCATCATCTCATGTTGAACCTTTAGCCTAAAGATGTGTGTGGCTTCCTTTTATTGTTAATATAGATAGCTTGTCTTTTGTTACCTGTGTAACTAATCCCTTGCGTTGAATATCCTCCATCATGAGTAATTAAAGCAGTTTCTGTTTTTCTGTTTAAAATCTGACATAAAAAGTTAGTGATCAAATTGTTTAGTTTGAAATATTACTTGCTGACATGAGAGAGATATGATATTTGATTTATAGTATGTTTTAAATTTCAAAGACATTGTCTGCAATAAAAACAAACTTTAAGGGAATGTTTTCTCAAGGACTCAAAAATAACTTTTCTTTTTCCCTGTGTGGTCACAGGAAGGATGGGGAAAGATTATGCTTATACAATTCTAAATAAGTAGAACCACTCTATGTAAACAAAACTGCAGTTGCTAATTCTATAGGTGCCATTGCAGCCATGGATATGATTTATTATATTTGAAATTAAAAAAATGACCACTTTCTAGTGGTATAAAGGACAACACTGTCTAAGAAAAAGCAGAGGCCAAGTTTGGCAAGACCTTCAGTTCTCTGATTCTTGCAAATCAATGAAGGGTCTCACTCTGCTGAGCCTCAGGCTTTATTGATCAGCATCCAGGCTCTTGGTTCTCTCTTTCTCCTACTGGGAAAATGGAACTCCAGTTCCAGATTGAATACTGTCAGTCACATCTCTGTTTTTAGCCACATCCATGAGAGGCTTTATTTCAATATTTTATTCCTGCAGTCCTTGAACTGTGGATTAAAATTAATATCTTCTCTGAAAAAGAGGTGAACATTAGCAGGTTTGAGATATGTCCTATCTCTGTACACAGTTGACACGTACTTTTTGTGATTATCTTTCCTTCAAAGTTGTAATAATATGTGTTATTTAGGTCAAGAGTAATGAAATAAAACATTATTTACTTATACTTGTAAATATGCTTGTTAAGTGTACTTAAACTTGTATAATGGGCATGTGGACTTGGATCCTTATTTACCATTTGACTAGTTCTGGGAACTTGAGCAATTTAATTCAAATCATTGTTTTCATTTTATCATCTATAAAATAGAGGTGAAAATATTTATAGTACTTAACAGGTATCTTTGAGGATTAAATAATGATATATAAAGAGCCTAGCATAGTACCTGGAACATTGGGACATAGTAAACATTCAAGACATGTAAGCTGTTATGGTGATGATGACAGTGATAGTGATGCCTGTGTTACAGAGTCTAATGAGAAGGATGATTAAAAATAGCTAGGTGTAACCTGGTATACTTTAAGTTCTCTGCAAAAATGGCATATATATATATACATGTATATGAATATTTCCATATATGAGTTTTTATATATTTATCTTGTTTACAGAATGAAGTCCACAGAATACTTAGAACCTTTCCAGGAAAAAGCTAGAGCCAAATAAGGTCTTATTTTCTTTAGTCAAACAGGAAACTCTTGAAGGATCTGGAAAACTAAAAGAGCCAGTTAAATTTTAAAAGGTTCAAACTAACCTGAAATGTAGCACAGACAATTCCCTGTCTAGTTGCCACATTCTTCTGGATGTAATACAGTGCAGGAGAATTAAGTTTGGTCATGAAGAGCATCTTCTCTAAGCTGCCTATAGTAAAATAGAAGAAAATGGGCAATTTCTTTTCCAACTGATGATATATTTCATTTTTCCTTAATATGCCTCAAATTCTTTCTGATTTGAAGAATAACATAACCATCAAAGATCTTATATTTTTGAGTTCAGTATGACTTAAATTGACATATTCTGATATCCAAGTCTACTAACCTCTGTTTTCTCATTTTCTTTTGCAATTTCATCCTCCTTTTCCTGACTTCCTTAACCTTAAACAGTGCAGTGTCCTGAGGTTCTACCTAGGTCCTCACTCACTGTTCCATGTTTTCTTTTCCTAGGCAATCTAGGGTAGCCACACCCATAGTCTGCTCTCCACTGGCAATTCAAACTTATGTATTTTAACCCTGACTTCTGAACTCTAGTGCATACTTTCAACTAATTACATTTACACTAGTATACTTTCTAGGTATTTCAAAATGAACATATCCAAAATAGTAGTTGTTATATTCACCTATTGTAAATGAGTTTTCTTTCATTATTTCCTATCTCAACAAATAGCAAAATCCACAATCTTAACAGTTCAGAATCCTTGGTGTTTCCTTTTCTTTTATCACCCCATATCCAAATAATATTATATCTTATTGATATTATAATAATACTCCCTTAATAGTTAATCAGTTCATCTACTGCTATCATACTGGTCATAGTTACTGTCATCCCACCCCAGTTACCTACTACTGGTCTTCCTCATCTCTTCTTGCCCTTTTTGGTCCAACTTTCACATAGAAGCCAGACTTTTTTTAAAAACTTTTTTATTTGAAGTAATTATAGTCATAGGACCTTGTAAAGAGATGTACAGGGAAGTCCCTTCCTCAGCCTCTCTCAGTGCTAACACCTTATACAACGATAGTACCATGTCAAAAACAAGTTCACATTGATGTAATCCACAGAGTTCATTCAGATTTCCCCAGTTATTGATGCATTTGTGTGTATATATGTGTGTTTAGTTCTGTGCAATTTTATCACATGTGTAGCCTTGTGTAACCACCATCACAATCAAAATACTAGACTATACCATCATGATACTCCCACATATTACCCCTTTATAACTGTACTAATCCTTTCCCTCAAGGAAACACTAATGTATCTTCCGTAGGACCTTGCCAGCACCTTGATCTTGGATTTTCAGCCTCGAGCACTGTGAGAAACAAATGCCTTGTTTCAGCAATCCAGCCTGTGGTATTTGGTCATAGCAACCCAAGCAAATCAATACAAATTTCTGCGCAATCTCTGCTGATGCCATCTATAAATATTGAAGGCACTTCCCTGGGCTATTTGGTGTCACTGGGCCACCTTCTGTAATAGGACAGGGGAGTAGAAGCCACTAGGCCAGGTCCTTCTGTGATCCTGAGTGGAGGGCAGGGAGAAACATGCTTCTGTTGCTGCTGTCAGGCCAGGGACAGGACTACTGGTGGCAGCTGGGCTGTGTGATGCTGACTGGAATGATTAGAGTTTCCTGCTGTTGCTGCTGCCAGTGGATCAAACTACTGCCAAGTCCAGATGTGGAGCAAGGTCTGGGGCTCCCTTTTTCCCAGTTCTTGGCCAGAAAAAACATGTATTTTCTTTTTGTTTGTTTGTTTTTGTTTTCCTTATGCCTGTTTATGGTTCTGTGTCCCTTCTGAGAGCATATGAAATATGAAAAGAACACTGGGGGCATTTCACCCTGTAGTTACTCCTCATGTCCTGAGGCTCCTAGCAGCATTCCTCCTGTCTTTCTTCCTAGCCAATGCCATTGTCTCTCTTCCAGCTTACTTTCAGAGGTCTTTTATCATTGTCCAATGGACAGTATCCCGAGTACTTCTGTGTATATATGGAGGCACACAGAAGTTATTCTATAACATCTTGCTTCGTAATAGGAACCAGAATAATCTTTTAAGAAAGTAAATCTGGTCAGGTTGCTTTGCCCCCTTATCAGCATCACTATAAGCCATTGATAAAATTTCCAAAGTCCAGTCACAGGGTCTTCTTTCAGATTCTTGAATACATCATATTCCATTTCTACTCAGATTCTTCTTTGCTGCCTTTCTTACTGCCCAGAAACTCTCTCTTCTCTCTCTTCATAATCCTTACCTTTCTCAGGAACCCCTCCCCACCCAACCATTAATTCCTGTTCATCTTCTAGAACTCAGCTCAGTCAGTGTCATTTCATCAAGGAAGTCTTCTCTGACTCTCGACACCAGATCAGATCCACTTGTTATATACTGTCATAGACACTCTATGTTCATCTTCACAATTATAATTTAGCAAATTATTGTATAATTGTTTAATATCTCTATTCATTGCTAGAATGCAAGATCTTAGAAGTTAGCTCTATTTTGCTCATCACTGTTTCCCCCAGTGCTCACCAACTATCTAAATACATACATATTTTTAATTATTTAAATTTTAGAAATTTAGTATCTGTAACTTTCTATTTTCCAAATATTTTGAAGTCATTAATTAAATGATTATCAAAACAGTCCTGAAAGTTCAAAGAGAGAAAACTTACACAGTTATTAAGATGCAGGTTTTCATTGTTTTTCAAAACTCAGTCTGAGGACATTTCTATCGATAAGGGGGAATTCACAGTAAATTCAACAGTTTAGTCCTAAAGAGTAGCATTTACTAATTTCTTACACAATTATTCACTCCAGTTGGTCAAGTATGGAGAAAAATTCTGAAGAGGCAGTGAACAAGATGGATCATGGTCCTTCTTTGATGAAACTTATGTGTGGAAAACAGAGATTATCTGCATAAAGAAACCATGCAGACCAACAGCTGTGTTTTTACTTAAGAATTGTTTTGTTTCCAATAATTCTAATTTTTACACAGCTAAAAGAAACAGAAATTATTTCTTGAACAATGAACAACAGAATTAAGAGAATAAGCAACATGTTAGAAGAATAATGCTGCGAAGTCCATAGTACTTCTCCCTATCTGTACAGGATTTAGTGCATTGTGTTTGGAGTAGTTAAAAATACAGGAAGGTAATCTCAAGTAACAGTGTGTTGCATAATGTTATTCAGGAAATCCCATGGAATGCCACTGCCAATGTAAAATTGCTTTTATTTTCTTAGTAGAGTTTATAAACTGATTTTTTCCCCAGTAAATACACTGCAACAATAGTTGTAAGTAGAGAGGAACTGATAGTTCCCTGGTATTTCCTAACATTAAATAAAACTCCAAACTCTCAAAGACTGTTGTCATCTTTCCTTCAGTAATAAATAAATTGACCTCAGTTCACTTGTTTGCTAGCATTCCAGTAAGAAGAGTAAATGGTAACATTTCACTTTTTTGGTCTTGACAGTCAAAAACATGATTTAAAAGGCTGATGCTCAGGATGTTCTCTTAAGTTGATCTTTCTGATTGTAGCTTTTTTCTTTGTTAGAATTGTTGTTAACTATAGTGGGTATTTTATATTGGTTGTCTTAAAAAGAAAATAATCCCATTTAAGGTCATTATAACAAACCCCCGAATCTCCTATAATCTTAAGTAATCAGTCAATCAAATGAATGCATGAATAACTTGAATTATTTTCTACCATTGAGTTGATAGATTTGTGAATTTACAGATTAAGTGAAATCAATTAGTAGTTTAAAAAACTTGTATTGGAAACAGTCTTATTAAACTTAAGGATGATATTCAATTATGTTACTAAGTTTGGAACCAGGGTTGGACAAATGGAGGTCAAAGTAGCAAGTTAGCTATGTGGCTTACATGTATGACCAGGAGCAGAATTCCTCTTGCCTTGCTCTCAAGCTAAACCTTAAGCTCAAGTGTTGTTTTAAAATGGATTCACAATTCTTTGATACTTCTTCCTTCAAAAAATGGAACCTAATTTCTCTCCTCTTGAATATGGTTAGATTCAGATTCTTGCTTCTAATAAGAAAACTATGGGAGTGGTGATGATGAATGTCTTTTCACACTCAGTCATGAGACATTGTGACTCCCTCATTGTTCTTTCTTTCAGATTACTCACTTTTGGAGAAGGTAGCTGTCATGTGATAAGGACACTCAACCCACCTATGGACAGGTCCACATGGTAAGAAACTGAAGCTTCCTACCAGCAGTTGTGTGAGGGAGCCAGAAGAAACTCTGAGAAGTCTGGCTCCTGGTTCAAAGCCTAGGTGTGACTTTTAAGGTCTGACCATAGGCAGTTACAAAGGCTTTACTGGCAGGCCTCATGGGAGAAAGCAGACCTCTGCACATCAGACCTGGTGTACAGCCAGTACATAACAGCCTCTGAAGGGAGGCGCAGTCAAGTACTCAGGCTCTTTGGCTGGTCTTTCTCTTCACATGTTTGCATTCCTAGCCATGGGGCGCTTTCTTTCTAAGATTTTTTCACCTGAGGCGTTGGCAGAGGTCTTCCTCAGGTATCTCTGCTGAGGCCTCCTTATTGGGAGGAGGAGGAGGAAACACTGAAGATACTTTATTCTGAGTTAGTACTCAGTACTTTCTTACTCCTAACTCTCTCCCCTCATTCTCCCTCTAATCTCAGGGTTCATACAGCTGCCAGAGCCTTTTTAATGGGGCTCCCTCAACAGTGAGACAGTCCCAACATTTGTATTGATCCACCTGGTTCTTGACTGGTACACCATTCTATGGGGGAAAATGGAACAAGGGGAGTCAGTGCTTTCTCTGATTTTAGCCTTTTGCATATGCCATCTTAAGTACGTGACTAAGGGCTTAATTCTTTCATTTTTGCCTTCTTGCATTAATTGGCTATTCCCAACACTTGAGAGCTCAGCAATCTCTCTCTCTTGCTCAGCTGAGCTCAGGACAACCTCCAGCCCACATCGAGCCTGTAGAAGACTGCAGGTCTGGCCAATGTCTTGATTATAACATCATAAGAGATCTTGAGCCAGAACCACCCAGTTAGGCCAGTCTCAGATTCTTGACTCTAAAAAATTATGTGAAATAGTAAATATTTGTTGTTTTAAGTCACTAAGTTTTTGGGTAATTGTTGTATATCGATATATAACTCATATCTTGAGACAGAGGTCTGGCTAGAAATTGAATTAAGAGGGTATTAGGAAGATTTCTCTAAGGAAGTAATAAATGAACTCAGATCTACAAGATATTAATAGCTAACTGGATGAAGTAGGAAAGATGTAGATAGTTAGGAGGTATCCCAGCTTAGGAAAAAGCATGTGGTTACCCAGAACTCCTGCCTCATAACTATGAATGCTCTATATGGTAAGTAGAGAATAGAAGCAAGATGAGCCAAAAACATCTCTGGAATCTTAACCTAGGTTCTGAGACTGATGTGTTTATATTTTGGAAGCTGGAAGTACACAATGCATCCTGCTTCTTTGCAGAAAGAGACCAAAGGAGAGAGAAAAAGGCTGAATTGTATATGCTCAGGGTCTTCTCTCAGTCTCTCTCTTAGGAGAATCATACTTCTTTCTCAGAGGCGGGGATAAGGTAAACTATTCCAAAAATGGACCAAAATAGGGTCTTAGTGAAGTTGTGTTTTTCTACATGTTATAATTAACATCCTAGGGGAAATTTACAGGTCATAAAATAAGCAGAAGTTACTATGTTATTTTGGGCACCAGTGATTATGATTCTTAGCAGAACAAAACATTAAAGATTCAGTGAGTAAGATTATGGACATGGTCCTTTGTCAGGAATAAAATGATGAATTTATTTCTTTGAGATGATTTGTCTTCTATGATGCCAAATTTTTGTGGTCAATTTATTAATTTCTCCATTGAAATAATAATATACTAGTAATTAACTGGAAGGAAAAGAGAAAAGTCTGAGTTCCATAAAAGCACCTTTATCAGGTCTTTACATTCTCCAGTCTCCATTTGTCATAATATCTCAGTGAAATATTTATTAATTATATCCATTTAACAAATGTATATTCAGGGACTGCTATGTGTGGGATATGTGCTAGACATGGTGGACATAATGCTGAGCAAAAATAAAAGACATTATTTATGAGATAAAAATCTTATATACTAGTAAGGAGTACAGACATCAACCATATAATTACAAAAATTAACTGTAAAATTACATTTGTAATAATTACTAAGTCTAGATGCCTGGTACTGTTATAGCCATTAAGAAAGGGAATTGAATTAGGTGAGAGGTAAGGAAGACTCCTCTAAGGAAGTAATATTTGAATTGAAATCTAAAAGACAAGTAGAAATAGCAGCAAGCAGTATGGTTAAACATAAGGGGTAGATGAGACCTAACTGTGTTCATATTTAATTAAGAATTTGAGGGTTGATCTGGCTTTTCCAAACATTGTATGTTTCTGTACAAAACAAAAAATGGAAACTAGTGATGGAAATGTATTTTCCTAGAGTATTCAGTTAGGGTTTTGCTAGCCACTGAAGAAACGAGACTTAACATTTTAATGGCTTAACACTATAGAATTTTCCTTGTCAGTCATGGAACAGCCCACTGAAGGTCATACTGCTTGGTAGTGGGCTCCCATGGTGTTTCAGAAGCTCAGGATCCTTCTGTCTTATGACTCTATCATCCATGAGGGTCCAACAGATGGAGGGAGACAGTGTGAAAAAGGCACAACTACTTCTTTAAAAAAATCCAAACTCAGAAGTAACACACATCAGTCTGCTCTTATTTTATTGGTGTAACTGGTCATGCGGCTATGCCTTTATGCAGATGGGTGCTGGAGGTGTACTCACTCTCTGGGAAGGTGGCCCTGAGCGACACCTACCATATTCTAGAAGGGAGAGCATGCATTTTCTTGTGGACAGCTAAATCTTTGCCATACTTAATGAATGAAAACTGCTGATTAGTTATTTAAATATACTCCCAACCTTGACTTTCATCACTCTGTAGGCAGTTTTGTAAACTTTTCAAAAACAACATATTGATTTTTAATTAGAAAAACATGTGCTCTTTGGCATTTTGAAATGAGGTATGCAGATCTTCATGATCACAGATATTTTCATAATATTTTTATAAGAAGAAAAAATACTACCTGGCAGAAGGAGAGAAATTAATTTGAATGGCTTATCTTGCTTTGGGACATGGTCTTTTATAATTTTTCTTGAGCATCTAGTTGTGCGGATAGATCCAGTGAGTATAAAGAACATTTTTAAATGAACCTCTACAATTTCCTTTCTGACTTTAAACCAATTCAATTGTAACAGGAAATTAAATGGAATTTGAATTTATGAAAGGTTCAGTTTGAGGTATTTTATTTTTATCATTATTAAAATCCGTTGGTTCATGTGAAACTTTTTATGGTAAAATTTATAATATGAATTGTTTGTGGTCAAAATTTATAATGGGAAATATCAAGAAGTGTGCATATGCATTGGTTTGCCTAACAGGAGCTTTAGAGATCAGATAAGAAGGTGGGGGGACTACAAAAGTAGGAGAAATTGTTGTACACGGTGCCACTCTATCACTTCAGTGAGTGGCAAACATGGATTTAACTCCAGAAACATTGAGAGCAGACTCATTTATTAAAGTGAGGAAAAGTAACTGGAATTCTTGCTTTAGCCTAAGAGCAATAAACTTCCAAGTGCTGAGATCCTGATCTCATGTACATAAATTTAAAAGTAACTTCAAGATATTGTATCTGTATAATACTTTGGTGGTTTCAAAGCTTGGTCTGGGGTTGATATTTATCACCACAGCAACACAGTAATAAAGATAGTCAGACAGTTAAAAGTTAAGCATTTCAGAGAAGTTAGGTATGCACAAATTCTTTGGTTAAATTCCCCTTCATTGGTTAAGAATGTTCTTAGAACTTACAAACTTTCACTTGACTTTGAGTGTATGTCACTTCTTGTTCTCCCATTGATTGATTGTTTGCACTTTAGGTACAACCCTAATATACTAATATTCATGACTAATGTTTTCGACTGAGTGAGCTAAGCTACTATATTACCGGATTACTTTTCTCTGCTAGAGGTTGAAGTAATCCGGGATCCTTGTGTAGTTTTGGGTTCTAGTACTTAGGAGTTTTGTGACCTTGACCAAATTTCTTATCTCTTTGAGTCTGTTTCTTTTTCTGTAAAATGGCAATAAAGATACTTGTCTTTTTCAGTGTCATAAACTGCACAAAGGGTAATTTATAAAGATTGAGACCAATTTTTATAAATCTTAACTGTTCTACAAAGTAATGATATTATTTGGCTTTCTCATCCTTGTTGGTCTTTATAATCCAACCCAATCCTGAGATAAACAGATCAAAACATATGCTGGTTGAATCTAACAGAAATTGGTTTTTCAGATAATAAGCTTGTTTTATGATTTCCTAATTTTGACTTAAGTTGGCCATCTATCCTTGTTTGTTTAAGATTTTCTGGGTTTTAGCACTGAAAGTCCTGTGTCCTGGTAAACCTCTCAGTTCTGGGAAATCCAAGATGGTTGGTGACCCTACCTTGACTTTCTGACTATAAGAATCTTACACAGAAACAGCTTTTAATCATCTCTTATTATTAATATGAGATCTTCCTTTGGCATGAATATCTTTGCATATGAGTCCATTTATTTTTCAGAACATGATTTAGAACAGACTTTCAACCAAAACAGATGACTAAACAGTATATAATACTATTCATTTACCTACATAGTGACATAGGACCTGCACATAGAACTATATGTTCAATTGCTTGCTCTGTTAATTAGTAGATGTGATAACCTCCATTCAGCACTCATTACATTTGATTGAAATTATTTAACTATCTGTCTCATCAGATCTTAGCAGGAATCCAGTCATGTTCATCTTTGATTCTGTAGCATCTGGCATGCTGACTGGAACATTGAGGACACCTGTGGCATGTCTAAACTGAAATATGGAGCTTAATCTTACATGGCTCAACTCTTACGAAAATCAGATGTTTGGGGATCTATAAAATGTATATAATAAAAGTTTCATTTAATGAGGCCTAAATTTAAAATAATATTAAAAATGTAAACTTTTGTAAACTATAAAGTATAAAATTTAAGTTTGATAAAGGATTAATATTAATATTTAATTGCTATAACATTTAAATTTATTTTTTAGTCTGCCACAACTGCTGGATTGTTAATTTGGTCTTTAGATACTAAATTTGCACCTCAGTCCAAGAGTTTATGTCATTTATCTTATACATAAATGACTGAAAGAGAATGTGAAAGAGGCTTCTTTTCATGGATACAGCCATTTATAAATTAATATCATCATATCTAAATATTATAAGAAATGTGGATGCATTTAAGTTTTGTCCAGTTTATTTCCTGGAAGACTTTGCTCAAGAGTCATGTATGTCATTATTGCACAATAGTTGGTAAGTTAACGAAACTGCAATAAATTATATATTTATTGCCAGAGGAATTAAATCTTTATTGCTACATGATTCATAGTTCTCTTCAACTATATTCCTGTTTAGAAAGCTTTTTTTAAATGCTGTCATGTCCCGGGCTTGATTTTGGTGGCAAATAGCAGATACTGTATTCCAATGTCAATTCCCATTTATTTTCTTCTTGGTTCTGAAAATACATTGAGAGCTCAGAGAAGTTTCATTGGTGTGGAAGATAGTCTTTGGGTCTGTATACAGATTAATTTATCTAAGTGATAATTTCTTAGATTATCTTGATGATGGAACATGTGGCTCTTCAGTTTCTTCTCTTTGTGGGATAGAATATGTGGGTTCCCTAATAACTGAGTCTTCTTTTACAGTGACCTAAAATGGGGCCCCCAAAAGAGGAGAGTATTCCAGAGCCAAGCCTACCATTTTCCTCTGGATCTCATGTTGCTGTATTCTTTCTGAAATACTTGGAATGAGAATGTGATATTTGAAGTCCTTATAATTAGAACTGAATTGAATAATTCTTTTTTTATTATGAGCTCCCTAAAGAAAAGAATGTCACAAGAGGCCTGGAGTAGACTGGGAGGAGTCCCAAGATAAACCTAACTGGCAGTTACAAAAGCTCTAGTGGAGGGTAATGGGAATAGTGAAGCAAAGAACAACACTGATATGACCAGTGGATGGCAAGATGTGCTGGCTTCCAAGGCCATGTTGTCAGGAGGGAATAGAATAGTCATTCTTTCATTTATTCATTTCTTTATTCAATACACACATGCACACACACACACACACACACACACACGTGTGTGTGTGTGTGTATTATTACCTGCTATGTGTCATATCAGGTGAGCACTGGGCTTATATCAGTGACTATGATAGGTCTCTGCTTTGATATAATTTACATTTTTTTTGGTTGGGACACACTGATAGATGGATAGTAAATAAATTTAAAAATAACAAACAACAGAAATATCAGGAGATTTTGCATGTATTACAAATATTTAAAATAGGCAATGTGACAATAAATTTAGGCACTTTTATGTTATTGGCAGGCTGAGGGAATCTTGCTGTAGAGGTTGTGGTTACCTGAGATCTAAATAGCAAGCAGGAGACAGCCAGGTGAAAACTGGGGAAGTGGCAGTATCATAAATGTATAGGTAGAGCAAAGACTCTTAGAGAGAAACAAACTTGGAAAAATAAGCTCAAAATATTCTTTTTCTACCTCTTCAACATCGACTTAACCATCACTTTTATTTTGGAAGTTTACCAATCCTTCAAAGTATTTGGTATTTTTATACTGGCATATACTGAAATGTAGAAAGTAGTCCAAATATCAAAAATGTTCCAATGTATATCTGTATCAATTTGCCCATAAAAATAAGCATTGACTTCCTGAGGTAAAAATAAAATCGGTTGGTACTTATTGAAATTTAAGAATGAGCTTAATGAGAGTCAGGTCTAAAATGAGTTACTTCCATCCTGTCTTTTTGAGGCCTATTTCAAGAAATTTGATTTATTGAAATTAGCTCAGATTCGGCATCTGGAGAATGAAGAGTATGGATCTGTTAGGTTCCCATCTGTTAAGTTCTCGAGCTCTCTAATTCTCACTACTTCATTTGTGAGACACACTTGCCCAGAGTTTCCATGATTTCTTGTGTACACATCTGTTATCACACTCCTCCCTGTGTTCCTCTTGGCAAAAGAAATCTTTGTCTCTCCGTGTTGATTGCCCTGGCATAGTGTTGAGATGTTGAGTAACTCAACAACACTGCCTCCTCCTGTTTTCTTTGCAGTTACTTTCATCTCTGGAATGCTTCTTATTCCCTTAAGCCTGCATCTAGATGGTGTTCTGTGAATACCCTACTGAGATGTGTGACCTTGTGGTTTCACACATGGAAGTTATTAGAATACAGGACATGTTCTATCTGTCTTTGTTTCACCATCACCTATTATAATGCCTGGTTCACAGTAAGAACCAGTGTTTGCTGAAGTAAAAGTCTCTACACTATAAAAAATGTTCTATAACTTTTTATGTTTAAAAAATATAGTTAATAATATGATGTAATGGTTGCAGAACTGATTTGAACTCAATAGGCTAGGTTGGAAGATATTTCAAGATTGAATATTTTGAACTAGACAAACTTTATTTTGTATCTCCCAGATTGCAGTTTTCTTTAAAAAGTACAGGGAAACTTCAGTTTTCTGATTACCCTTTTCTATATTGATTTATATTTTCCTTTTACAAATGAAAACAAAGAGCTAACTTACACCGCATTCCTTAGGAGTAAATGCCTATTGAGTACCTATAAATTCTTAAATATTATTTAGAATGCATGAAAAGAAATGCAAATTTGTGAATATTTTTTAAAACAATATATTTTTTCAAAATTATTTTTTACATTCAAACAGCTGTATTTGAAATTATGAAAGAGCAATAAAAAGTAATAAGGTGTTATTTAAAAACAAAGTCAAAATATCTAAGCAATATACCTTTCTCTATGTTATAAAAACCAGGAGCCACTGGAGAAAAGCTTTTGAAAGAATTTGTAAAACCATGAACTTCTGGTTCCTTTAAGTTCCAGTTTGAAAACTATTTAAAAAACATAACTAATTAATCTGTCATAAAGCATTTGAAAGTCAATATCAATGGAAAGCAATAAATAGAGGAAAAGAATTTCTGCTGAGAAAAAAACAGATCATCAGTTACCAAAATCTGGGACCATCCATGTGGGAATTAGTGAATATTATTTGCCACTCTGTAATTCAATCCACTGTTAATTATTTTAATAGTGTGGTCTAGTGTGGAATTTGACAATATATTTTGGAAAAAATAAATTTATTTTTAAATATTTAAATAATTTTACAATATCTAGTGTTTACTTTTGAAAGAAGATAATGCAATTGTTAGTTTAGTGCTAGTCATCTCTGATTAGACAAAAGCAAATAATCAATTAAGAACATATTTCAAGTACAATTTTCCAAAATGAAAACATTCAAGTGAATTTAAGTGTAGGTAGTGTTAGCTTAGAGTTATATACTATGGAGGAGTAATTGGGAATTTGATTTAAATCTTTTCTCCTCAATACGATATTTCAGCAGGGCACCTTCAGCAGATGAAGCTTACATTTCAGTGGAATTTTTAAATTTATTTTGAGAATAAAGAATCTTATTTAGATACAAAGTCATCGTTTTTTGTATTGATTAGCCAAAAAATAATATTTTAAAGTAGGAATTATTATCAGAAAATGAAATTCAGTTTCCCAAAATTAAGGGCAAATGCTCTTTTAATATTTATGTGAATTATTGAAGATGTGGTTATAAAATTCATTTTGTAAGGATGTCATTTAGTTATTTCAATGATTGGAATTACTTAGAGGTGGGAGGCATCCATTTCAAAATATATCTGCTTGATCCTAAAATCATACAGAAGTTATGGAAACGAGATTTAATGAATTTTAGTCATTACATTTGTCAGTCAGAATGCATCTGCACTGTTTCAATGATTACCAGCCTCCTCTTGCAGAGCTGATTATGTATCAATATGTTCTTGAGTTTTACAGAATTTCTAAATTTGAAGTTGCTTATAATATTTATCATTGTCAGTTCTATAAGGCTAACAAAGCTACCTCTTTTCCTTGGTCCTGCGCTATAACATCTTCAGAAATGATGGTGAGTAAAGTGTCTTGGCTCTGATGTGATGATTACTTACAGAAACATAACAGCCAGAATGACAATGTGGTACCAACAGCTTGTGTGGTAAAGTTGTAATGGTCTTGACAGCTGAAAAATAATAATTCAAGGGCACATTTGCCTACATTTTGTGGCATGTCATGGCAATTACATGGCATTACATATGCTGACAGCTCAAGATGATTACTACATTTTTATTATAAAAAGGAAAAATATCTTTGGCATTAGGGATGGGGAAAGATTAATTATCCCTCTCCTACTGAGCTTTAGTCTGGGAAATTTTATGTCTACTAAAGCAAGCACTGGAAATATTTTAATGGTTTGAAACTTAGATGTGTTTACTTGGGATATTTAAAATTAAAGCTGCGGCCTTATTATAGATTTTGCATTACTTTTAGAGATTATTGTATTCTCTTAATGATCTTATATCTGTAAGATCATTCTTGGAATGTTCCTCTTTTGAATTCAGAAGTTGTTTAAATGCTGGCGGCTCCTGGGAACTGTCTTTTGTTTACCTCAAGACAAGCCCCTTTATGAAAACTGCTTTATAGCATCTATGTTAAACCACAATTGAACATGCCCTTCATGTTCTTAGAATGATGTGAATATAGTTTAAATTCTTTTGGATCTCAAGTTGCTAGAATTGGATATCAAATATCTGTAACTCATACTAAATTTTTAGGGGTAGGTACTAAGTCTCCCTACAGAATGCACATAAAAAATCTCTCAAAAATTAGGTCCTCATAACTTTTTAAAAGACAATAATTTATACTTTTCAGTCTTACATATTCTTTCAAATTATAAGATGTCCAAATTACACTTCGAGTAGAATCTCTTAGGTTTGTCGGAAAAGTACATAATTAAGCTCACTTTCTAATGGCCACCTTAGACATAATGGAATTTAAATTTAACTAGACCTAACTCAACTGAGTTTTCTTTAAGCTAATAAATACATGTATGAATTAAATTTCATAAATTTAAAAATTTTACCTTTCATTTTGCTTTGTTCTAAAATGATATAAGGCAGTTACCAAGATACATACAAATAAAATATAAAAGGGAAGAGGGAGGGATTAAAAAAGTAGATTAACAAATCTGGGAGAATAAAGGTAAGAAAAATAAGATGAAACTAAGAGTGTGATTAGTAAACAAAGCATTTGCTGCAAGAATGTTGTATATTTTCTAGTGATAGGACATAGATACATCTTAAGCTTTCTGGCAGACCATGAAAACACAGATTAATGGTTGGTTAACTATCTCCAAGTATCCATACAATGAAAAGAAAGCAGTTACTCAGAAGAATAAAATAATTCTTCATATTGATTATACAGAATTTTTTGCAGTATGTTCTTCAAAAGAAATTATGCTGTAATGTGCTAAACTGTTTTCTACAACATTCTTTTAATAAATAAAGAAATAAGTTTCAGGAAGCTGTTTTTTTTTTTAAATAAGGTCCTTTAAAGTAGATTAGAGGCATCATATCATAGACTAAATCAGAGGAAAAAATAAAAAAAATAAAAGGATTGCACACAATGTCAAAACAACATGTAGTTTTCTCAGTCTGGTTTGATTTTGGAAAGAATAGTGCAGTTAGAGGGAGAAATTTATAGTTATCACCTGATTTCAAAGTGTCTTACAGCATGTCATGCAATGCTGTGCATATAGTAAAAATCTAATATCAAAGTAAAGAAGTAGGGACTATAGTTTTTAATTATCTGTTTACTCTGAAGTATATTCATTTTGAAAAATTAAAAACAATACAGGACTGTATAAAACAAAAAGTTAATACTTCTCCACTTCTCATTCTCATTTCTTAGCATTAACCCTCCTAAATATTTTAACTCTGTTTTTTCAGAGCATTTTCTAAAGGAATAATCTTTTTATCTGTTTAATTTTTAATAAAATGAAATAATAACATACATTTTTGTTTTATAATTTATTTTCTTAAGCAACGCACTACATTCTGGCCTTCTGTGCCTTCCTGGATTTTCCATACCTTTCCTAAAGCTGTAAAAGTTACTAGCTACATGATTTGGGCAAGTTACATAATACATATAAGACATTTATTATTGTTATATAGTCTATGCTTCTAACTGCTTTGTGGGGATATACTAAAGTTATATTTTATATAATCAGTTTTATATTGTTGGATATTGAAATAGTGGAGGCTAGTATTTTGTTAATTGTGGTAATAATGCTTAACATGAGTTATGCTCTCTTGACAAATTTGTAAGGACAAGATACAGTATTATCAGCTATAGGCACTGTGATCCACAGTGGCTCTCCACAGCTTACTCAAAACTTTATGCCATCTCCATTTCCTCCTCTTCTCAATCCTAGAAACCACCATTCTCCTGTTTTTGACTCTTAGATGCCTCCTGCAAGTGGAATGGTGCAGTGTTTGTCTTTGTCTGGTTAGTCACATAGCATAATGTCCTCCAAGTTCATCATGTTGTTCCATATGGCAGGATTTTCTTCTTTTTTAAGCCTGAATAATATTCATTGTCCCTGAAATAGTGGAAGCTAGATTTTGAAATAAAATATACGATAAGAAAATTTTGAAAGTTCAAAGAAGAGATAATGGCTGATTTGAAAGAACTGGGAAATAAATTAGGAATGGGCTTGGAAGAGAAGTGGCAGCAAGTCCAAGTAGAGACATGGAGAGTCTTGCCAAAGGGAATCTTCTGTGAGTGCAGTTTCCTAATTCTCAGTGTAATCACAGTTAGCTTCCTGGGGAAAAAAAAAGTAGTATTTTTTTTCTTAACATTCCTATACCTAAGAAATGCTAAAATTTTAATTGGAGCACTCAAAAATGTTTAACGAAAGGAAAAGAGAAGCAACCGCTGTGGGTTCCACAAAGACTGAACAAAGAAAAGTATACAATTAAAACAAATAGAAAACCCACAACTTTTTTGGAAGCATTTAAGGACCCTCACTTGGACAATCCATTATTAGTGCATAACGCAATTTGGAATAAAGTTTAATTCAAGGCAATAGAGGGCTTTGCTAATTCTCTGCTTATATTGCAAAGGTACTAATGTGGCTTTCAAGAAACTAGAGCAAACTGATCTCTGGGTTGAATTTACTTGCCTTGAGCACTAGCATAAATTGTACTCATAGTAGTGTGGATGTGTGCTGCTTACTAGTGCAAGGCCTCTGTGGCTTAAAATTTTGGCACTGGTAGAAGGGTGCATCTTCTGAGAGTGGTAATGCTAAGATGAGGTAGAAGATTCAGAAATCCAGAGAATCATTCTATGAGACAGGTGCTGGGAATTGCAGTTTCGAAGGAAATTTGTTAGCAGTGGGTCTCATCGAAGTTTCCGCAGGGTGGGGGTTGGTGTCAGCGTATGAATTAAAAATCAGGATCTTTTTAGAAAGGGAATGCCTCAGAGAGGATGGAAGGAAGTATTTTGACTCTTTTTATTCCATAAAACCTTACCAAGCTAATTCCCACTCAGAATAAACCCCTTAAATAGTTTTCCGTAGCTCTTCAAGATCTGGACGGCGTTAGCAGTGTGATGTTGTTACAGAATCAAACATGAGTTTAGCCACTTGCCAGCCATATAAAGTTTGAACTTATGACTTCTTTTCTTTGAACTTCAATTTCTTCATCTGTAAAATGAGATAATACTTACCTTGCAGGGTGGGCGAGGGGCTTGTGTTTCCAGGCTGGCACATGAAAAACATTATGTAAATTATAGTTCTCTTACTTTGATTTTATATCATCTCAAACTAGATTTATTGCTATTCCAACAAAAATGTGAGTTCTGAATACTAGAGGTGAGGGTGACCCACTCCCCGTTTTGATACTCTCCTTAGTTAAGTGTCTTAGGAACATTTCTCAAATGAATAGCAGTTTTATAAAGAACAATAACTCTGTATTTACAATCAGTTCATTTATACACTTGAACCTGGGCAAGATTACCTCAAAAGTTCAGCTGTAGTCAGGATCAAGAGCTATGATTTGAACTTGAATCTCTCACACGGTGTCAGTGGAGAAGACAGTGTGAGGGAAGGCACTGTCCTATTCTTGCCTTTCCAATTCAAACACTTAGTTACTTTAGAATTTTGCAGTTTTAGGAATGAAGTATTTATGGATAAATGCTAGGTAGAGGCTGCTGGGAAGTTGACTCATGTATTGCCAACTCTCTGGGCTTGTAACTCATCTTATTACAAGTGCTGGGGCTTTGGGGTTCCATATCTTATTAGAAAGTGACAAGGAGGGGCCCCTCCATGAACACGTGTGATAGCACACAATGACGCACACACATTTGTATATATTTATATGTATATTGGTAGTTATAGCTACTCATCTATTAAAAGGATCTGCTATTCATATTTATATTTTATTTTATATTTGAAGTATGTATTGTATTTGATCAATTCATTCAGCAATAAGTGTTTATTAAGTACTTGTGTGTCAGTCTTCATGGCAAATATAAATGTGAAAGTATAATGCTCTAAATCCATCTTACTTTTCCAATCCATATAATAAGACAATATACTCCTTGGTTGCATTTTGGATTAAAGATGATATTTGTTATTTTGTTATATGGAAAAATAAAATATCCAAAATGAAGTTTTAGAAGATGACTCTAATAGCTCCTGATTGCCCTGGGGTTCGTAAACCTATTTGTTCTTTTCATGTCCTTCTAGTTTATTATCATCTTACCCAAGCTTTCTCCCTTACTTGTAATTCGCTGAAATCTTTTGAAACTTAGCCTTCTGTCTTTGATTTGCTGCTGTCTTTGAGAAAATGATTAAAATGTTTGCTTCTGACCCTCTTTGGAACTTTGCTCCATCAATTTTCCTAATTCTTTAAAGGCATTATTCCCTGTCTGTTATTCCCTGTCTGTTTCTTTTCTGTCTACAGAATGGTTCAAGCCTTTGCTATTACAAAGAAGAAAAACTTCATCTGGATTCAGTTCTTTTTCAAATTATACCCTCCATTTTCTCTTTTTATTCAATATCAAAGTTCTTTGAAACTTGTACATACTCCTAATTCCATCTGGTTGCCTTCCACTCACTGCTTTACCTCTTGCATCCTGGCTTTCCCTCCTGGCACATTCCTGAAAATGTTCCCATGAAGGTCAGGTCTAAACTCTGGACATCACCAAACTAATCTTCAACCTTGAATTAGTGGGAGAATTTGATCCAGCTCATATATTCTTTGTGAAATCTTCTCTTGGCTTCTGTTTGGTCTGTAGTCTCCCAACTTTCTTTATTGAGATTTTTCTCTTAAATCACTATATTTCTTTATGAACTCTTCCTCTTTGTGATGTCTGTTCAATTATAATCAGTCTGATTTAATTAAATCTCTGCATCTTAATTATTTAATTAAAAGTATGTATCTTTAGACTTGACTTCTAAGCTCCAGATGATCCTTTGCTGCTTGATCCATTTGTGCTACTAACATCTCAAATTTATGAAGTCTCAAATCAAACTTATAGCTTTCTTCCTCAAATAGAACCTTTCCGACCTCTGCTTTGTTTAGAAAACTGACATTTTTTATTCAGGCAAGCTAAATCTTAGGTTATTTTTTGACATGAAAAATGCCGATGTTTTGAAGTTAATCAGTCACTGAGTGTTATTAATCATACTTCTCATAGGAGATGGCCTTTTCACATAGCATGGGGAAGTTTGTAGTGGAAGAGAAGCAAAAAGCCAGAGCAACACATTTTTGAATCATAGATCAAGGTTAATAATGACCTATTCGCTATGTTAGAATAAAATAGGGGTTCAGTTTGAATGCTTTGCTTTGGCAGTATTCATCGGGATCACTTGGGTCCATGTGTCCTGTACTGGGAATGATGTTATAGGACTATGAGGACAGATAATTCCTGGAGAATTCATCTGGTAGGAGTCATGACCTGGATTCAGGCCCCCAGTTCTTCGGGATGGTGTATAGAATCACGTTGTAGTCTTGTCTGGGAACAGGTGGGCATCAGGGACCCAGAAGGAAGAGTAACTAGGCATGTTGGCCATAGAAGTAGACAGTTGGGATGGATGTAGCTATATTTTCATGTTCAAAGTACTAAACCTATTTCAGAAATAGAGACTATTTCCTGCTCTCATTCTATTATGAGAGTGGACATACAACTCACGGCTGGCCATGCTATCATTGGCTTAGGTCCTTCCGGTTGTTGAGGCAGTAAAAGAGGCAGAAATTTAATTTCCATGGGGCAAAGGAAGCAGGAAGAATTACTTCTGCATGTCTGTTAAATCTCTCATGACCTCTTTCCAACCCCATGTTCACAGCTATTAACTTAATTCTGACCTCAATTATTACTTATGCCTTTAAACTGGATTTATTCCCCCAGGTTATCTTCACTTCAGTGGAGTCGGCTTGATGCAGTCAAATTATTATTCCCAAAGCATAGTTAATATATGTCAATTTCTTATTCAGAATTGTTCAGAGACTAACTATTCACCTCCCTTTTCCAAATATTATCACTCTAACTTTTCTTCATATCCTTATCACCAGTTACTTCTTACTTTTTACCTGGATCAAAATGTTAATTTATTCACTTTTTATTCAATAACATTTTTTATATACTAAGAATTATGCTAAATTCTAGAGGTATAAAGATAAAAAAATGAAATCTCTGTTTTTGAGCAATACCTAGACTCATAGGGACAGAGATATATAACAACCTTACCATATATCTTGATGAATGCCAGGTAATGGTAGGTACAGGACATAAAAGAAGAAATGAATGCCTTGATCCCCCTAAATGCATGTTCTTTAAAAGAGATTTTCTTCCTCTGATCTTTTGTTGATGTTCTATCCTATTGGACCACAATCTCTACCTCTAATCTGTTTTTTTTTCAAATCCTATTTCTCTATAAATAATTTTTTTAAAATTAAATACCAGCTTCTTCATGAAGTCTTCCTGAATGCTTATAACTTAATGGTGACTTTGCCATAGCATTTTGGACATTTTATGATTATTCTTCGTCTGATAGTTGTTTTTCATGTTCTTGACTAGTCTCCAACCCAAACCTTAAGATCCTCAGGATAGGCTTTCAATCTATTTGGTCATTTCTAACCATGTACTCAAAAGTATTTATCATTCAAATTCCTCGAAATAGATTATTGGTGTGGTTTCTCAAGATAAAAATGAAATTTCATTACTTTATCATCAGATAAGATGAATAAAAGTATTAGGGAAATTGAATATTATTGGAGAACATTCATGCCAAAGTTTCTAGAACAAAGAAAACCAAAATCTATTTGTAGCAGAATACCTTAGGACTGAGGTCACAATGAATTAATCTACCAGGAAAATGAAAAAAAAAAACCCTCATTGTTTGATACTTGAAATATTAAAACTTTTTTAATATGACCCATTAGATTAATTCTGAGAAATAATGTGTTAGAATTTGTTAGGTATGAGTTTCATTGTAGCATTTCTTTTGGGATATTTGGTATGACTTCAGAATGCTTCACACATTTCAGAAATTTTTCTATGTTGAGACTAGATTTTTTTAAAAAAACATACACTATAATACAAGTGAGTAAAACATTTAAATATTTTCTAATTATGTACATGTTCATGTATGCTTCTTATTATATAGTTCAGATATTAGATGCCAGTAGTGGGTATTTTTACTTCTGGATTCCTGGGGGAAATATCACAAGAATTATTATAGAGAAACAATAAAATAAAAAATGACAGGGAAGAATTATTATAGAGAGATGAAAAATAAAATATAAAATCCACACACAAAATCTTTGGTTCCCATATAACTCAAGGTTTACATTTCAGCTCTTAAAACTGTCTTCTCTATTCTTCTTCAACTAGGGGTAGTAAGGATTTTAATTTCACATCTAATCCCCAAGATCATCTCTATGTACAACCTTAACCCAAATGCTAATGATGAAATTATAGCTCTGAATGTAGTTTGTTAAATTTGCTCTGATAATCTCACTCTTATGCTACTTTTAATGTGTTCACCTATTTCATCTTTTGAATTCCCAATTCATACTGAAATGGACCTTGCTGAAAAAGTAAATAAGATCATAACAGTTCCAACCTTAACATTAATTAACAAGGTTCATTAGTACCACATGAAATATGTTACATTCTAGAAGAAGGATTAGTTTGAATATGGAATAAATTCAGCCTAGACTTTTAATCTGTAATTTCATTTTCTTGACCTACCACAAAATGCATTATAAACAGCAGCTTGCAAAAAATACAGGCACAGGTTCCAATATGGCTTCCTGGGAACAGAACATGAGTTGTGGTTTGACTCATATCAGGGGCCAAAGAAAATATGAGTCCACAAAATAATTCCAATCTGACTTTGAATTGTTGATAGTCATTTTAAAATAACTCATTGTTCACCAAGCAAGACGTAAACTGTTCAGATTGACTGGATGTATTACTTTTTGGAACTAGGAAAAGAGCTTAAAATTCAAGCTATTTCCTTGTACTTTCATTTTTCAAGATAAACATCCTTACAATTGTTAGCTATTTACGAAATGCGAAGATTGTACTTTTGGACTTCAGGGTACATAGCTGTGGTTTTGAATTCTCTTTCTGTTTTTAGGTGTATATCATTGGACAGTTTTTTAAATCCCTCCAAATCCCAATTTCCTTATCTTTCAAATCCCTAATGTCTGTCTTGTTGGGATTGCTGCAAAGATGAAATGAAATGACGTAAATGAAGCCTCCAATAGACTACATGAGAAGGAGACCCAAAAGGAAGAGCTAGAGAAAAATGGAGGAAAGCAGGAAGTTGTAACATTTCTCTTAGGTGCTCTTACTAAACCCTATATGTAAACCGGTCCTGATACCTACTCTACAGTGCCTTTTGGCTTATCTCTCTATGTCAGCATATAATAAGCATCTTAAAGTCACCATCCATTTTTTAAAAAATTATTTCAGAATCTGGCCTGATGGCTGATTCATAGTTAGTCTTGATTAACTGTTGTTAGTTAAAGAATCATAGAGTGGCTTCAGAGATGCTGTAACCTGAGAAAGATTTTGTAACTTGAATTGGCTAAGTCTTAGGATAACTGATCCATGGATAAGGCAAAGTTACTGGTATCAAGTGCTCTTTTAGCAATCCTAGATTAATGTGAGAATTCTTTTTTTTAAATTACAGATTTCAAGAACTGGGAATTTATAAATCTGTAGTTTTAACAAGCTCCCCAGGTTATTCTGATATACAGTCAGATTTTTTCTTTGGCAATTCTAAAGTCCTTGGCGGTCTTACTCATGATGCAACAAAAGGTTAGTATTAGAGTGCCCAAGATGAACAAACCAGGTCTCAACAAGTGGGTAGAGAATAATGCAGGCCATCAGGGAAGAGGATTCTGAGAAATCTAGGCAGGCATGCTGTTCAATCATCATCTTGGATGGTGCTTGAAAAACATCTGATTATTTGAATCAGGACAGAAAATCAGAATAGAAATCTGAAAACAGTTTGGTAGAGTTGTAATCCTACCTCCACTTGGCAAGTAACTTAATCTTTCTTACCTCAGTTTCTTAGTCTGTAAAATAAAGATAATCATATCTCTACCTTAAAAGGTTCTATGAATACTAAATGAAATAACTATGCAAAACACAGTTCTTAGCATAAATATGTTCTCAATTCATACTAATACCACCACCACCACCACCACCACCACCACCACCACTACCACCACCACCACCACCACCATCATCATCATCATCATCATCATCATCTTTCTAGGACTGAATAGGTACTATTCTGACTTTTCCAGATCACATATACCTCTCTTCTAAATGTCTTCACATATAAATCATAAAATAATTGTAGAACTTTGTTCTATACTCTCTTGTATACTGTTTTTTTGGGAATTATTTTCCTGTCATAGCTTTGGTCTTCTGAAGCAAAATAGATGCTTGCTGATAATTAGTAGCATGTACATCTATGTTGGACTGAATATACATTAGGTTTCAAAAGCACAAGTTAGATGAACAACACTATCCTACAAAGCAATGCCAATGAGAGCCAATTCCTGCTGGAACATTATAGAACATCAACATCAACAACAAAAATGGAGCTGATTCTTTTCACTTTGTAGCATGTGCTTCCAAAATGAATTCCAGTCACTGAAACATATCAGTAGAAAAAACTTTGGTTTCAAAAATAGGTCATGCACATGTTTTTGAGGTCAGAATTCAAAACACTGTTTTAATTTTTACATTCTCAAGAAAACTCTGTGTGGGACCTTGTATTGTGCAAGTATGAGACAAAGAAATGAATCCACTCAGCCCCATTTAACTCCAAATTTGCTGACCTCCAAACACAGATGAAAAACATTTATTATTTTCTTTCTATTTTATATAAAAAGTGAGTCAAAAATAGAGAAGCTTAATATTAGTCCTTGACTTTGAAAAAAGTTGATTTTCCTAATTTATATATACAGAACATACCCCATCAACATACATTAATATTTTAACAAAAACTGATTTAAATCCCATTAGCTAATTCTGCTTGCTTTACTTTGTTTAGTATAGAATGAAGAAATTAGGAGATTATTCAATTGTATTTTTATTTTGTGTTAGATTATAAAATTTGGAAAATAGATAAAATGGTTAAATATATTTGTTATAAAAGTATGTTTGGTATTTTTTTTAAAAAAGAGAAAGAATGAAAGGAAAAAGAAAAATTTTCTTTTATAGTCACAGTTTAAATATGTCATTCTATGCCATGGTAGATTAAGGGCAATAACACATGTTGCTAAAATTCTTTATAATATTTAAATGTGTATTCCAGAATTAAATTAGATTTTAAAAGGCATGCAGGTTATGAGTTCTCTTATTTGATATTTATATTTAAACTATATTTAATTTTACTTTATCTGGATTCTCTTCATAGATGATTTTTAGATGAAATTATTTTCAGGCTCAAAAGTTTTGGCTTAATCAAAATTTTAATTTTAAAACTTATCCATGAAGGTTAACAAAACTGAATTGGTCACATATCATGCCTCCGACTCCTTACATTTTTCAGTTATTTCTTTAATTATAATAATATAAGTATTTATTAACCATCACACTAAAATAGTCAAGTGTGGGATATAACCAAAGTAACTTTAGTTTCCAGAACTCATCTGCCTGCCTATGAACATTTTAAATATCCCTATCACTCTTAGAAGAAATTATCTATATTATTATTCTATAGAATTAATACATATATTCATATTTTGACCTCTCTGCCTTTGTCTGACCAATGTGTGTTGTTAATAATTAAAATTGACTCATTAATACGTACCTATGCTGCCCTGAAATGAGAGTATGGCTATACCGACGGCTAAAATTGAATTGTATCTTCCCATCTGGTAAAGAACAACTCTGACCAGACCTCCTCTGCAGTCCTCCCCGAGAGGCTTGGCATCTGGTAGAGTGAAGGTGCCTAGGACCTGCCCTGGGTTTATGGCTGGCACCTAGTGCTGTGCTGAATGGTTTCTTCCATATTTGTGATTCCCCCCTCTTTGAATATGCTAAGAACTGAGAAGCTTGATATTCACATAAGATTGGTCCTATCCTGAGAATTTCTGTATGTAGTTTGGCAAACTATTAGTAATTCTGTTGATTTAAAATTACATATAATGTGGTTTATAAATATACCCATAGTTGTGAGCTCATAGGACCCATATTATATATTTATTAGTGACTTAGTTATGTATATTAAACTACTTAAATATAAAGTTATAGCAATTCTAATATGCTGAAGGGTGAGACCAACAGAGGACAAAGTCAGAAAGATCTTAGGAGTAGCCAAGACCTGTGTGGGAAAAGGATGAGGAAGACATCTGGTTCTTAGAAGTCGGAATGCTGGATAGATAAAACTTGAAGAATATATAATTAGGTCCCGAACTTAGCAATGAATTTCTGTAGCCAGCTTTTTGGAAAACATAAAAAGAACCTGGGCAACAGAAGAAAAGGGTAGAGCAGAAGTGAGTTGACAACAAGAGTCACTAGTTGTGCATTAGGATTTGTAAACTTCTAATATTTTTAGAAGCTTGGAAGAGATTCAGCCAAGCTGGATGCCATCGTGAAAGAAGCTTTCCGAGTATGGTCAGAGCAAACCCAGAGATGCCCAGTGTTCTGGCAGTGCTCTGGGTACAGACCCGAAGGGCAGTGGGAGGCCTGCTGCCTTCCCACCAGAGGGATGAACCAAGTGCATTCCCCTTTTCCTGCAGTTGTTCAGATATGACATTACTGTAAGCATTTCCTGAAGTTCATATTAATTTTTTTAGTTTGAAATCCAGCTATATTCAATAGAAATTAAATTCAAATATTTGGCAGTCTGAGTTCTAAATCTCAAAGATTCCTCATAGTCAATTTTATATTTCTTTGTCTTCTGTGAAGTCTTTGTTTATTTAAACTTCCTCACAAGAGGATAGTTTCACCTCTTTAATTTACCAGGATGAAGATTTTATAAATACTTTAGTCTTTTTGAGACTAATTTTAATTCTCAAGCTGTCCTTTGCCTAAATATTTTGTTTTAATTGTACCCTTATCTTTGCTTTCCTTTATCTTGAGAAATTTGAACATTTGATTACTTATTGAACACAGTTATAAACTTTTTCCTGTGCTTTATTTTCTCTAGATTTAGTATGAACCAGACTCTTAAGATTGTCCTTAAATTCACTATCCTTTCTTGATCATTCTCAGTGTTCTTTGAACCCCCCTCAGTCTTCTCATTTTTTTTTTTTCCAAAATAGAGAAACTAAGACTGACAATAACTTTCTAATGAGGCCTTGGTTTGCTCTATATTCCAGATAACTCCATAGCTTTTAAGTTATTTTTTTGACTTATTCCTTTTTAACAATGGCACCACATTACCTAAGATAAACATGTCCATGGTGATTTTGAACCCAAAAACTGTTGATGAGTTCATTTCCTTATCCACAGAACTCAACCTAAAGAATGGAATGAAAAGAAGTGTTTTAAAAAGAGCCTCTCTATAAACCTCTCTGACTTGAGTGATTCATCCCAGAAGACAGTTTTTTTCTTTCCTGCTGTGGCAGCAATCTTCTGCTAGATTGTCCTTTGAATTTATTTAACAGCTGTTAAATGCCAACGATGTTGACAAGAAACAAAAGTAGGATTAGCTCCTGTTGGAAGGGTATCACATCTAAATAGCTTTTTAATGCTGAGGTGGGGGATGTGCCTGTAATATTTGGAGGGCATATTGACTAACAAATAAAGGGCTTTCACTTGGCAAATTTTTTCAAAACAATACACTTTTTGACTTGTTTTACTAAGTTGTTATGTACTTTGAAGATCATGAGCACAGTTCTGTAGACCATTACCTTCTTTAACGAAATGCCACACTTTAATTTCATTCAGCAAGAAATACAAGTAGATGATATTCATAGGCCAATCAAGCTCCCTGGATTTTTGTTGAAACATTACTGATACTAAAATATATGCATTTATCTGTTGTTTGTCAAGGATAACAGTAACTAAATAAATTATAGTCAGTAAATTAATAGGTAAATAACTAAATAACCTATAATAAATAAATAATTAGAATTCTTCAAATGCAGGTAGCATAATCTCTTTTTAAAATTAACCCTTTTCTAAAGAATTTAATGTGAATTACTTTGATCTAAACTATGGCTGTTTGAATATAAAATGTTTGATTTGAAGTTACCTTTCTGACAATGCTATTTGTACTTGTTCTGTTAACATTTAAGAGCTTAAAATATTGAGTTATATATAAAATAATAAACTTTTCATAGCTGGTTATGTTATACCTCTTTTACAATTATAATATCAGTAGAATTCATAAGGTCTGAAAGACCATTAATTTATTAAATGTGGTATCATTGAGTAGATATATGTGTGATTCTAATGAATGAAAAACTCCAAGTAGAGTAGCTAGTGCAAAGTAGGCTCTATGTAAGTTGTTTTTAATGAGAGGAAAACATATTGCAGGAATTTTTTTAAGATAAAATTTTAAAAAATAAGGGAAAACCATTTTGGGAGCAATAAAGTATGTTAATTGGTGGCATCCATTTTTGTTATTAGGACCTGTAAAATGAGTTTTGAAGTATTCTACATTCACAAAAACACATATGTGAACTTCTTACCTTGTATGCCATTTGGAAATGATTAAAAATATTTCATATAAGTCTTATGCTAGTCAAAAGAATACTTTTATTGATTTCTAGAATTTGACTTTAATTCAAATAAGTATCAGAGCAGCCTCTTTATCTCTTATCCAGAATCTTATCTGTCCAACATTTCCATTAATATCAAAGTCTTTATTCTTATTTTTATTCATCAGGGTTATGATAGCTATTTTCAGTAAATATTCCATTCTACTCACCTGACTTACATTGCATTAAGTGTATGAATCAGCTATGATTTCTTTAGAATATATACAATAGCATAGAAGTCTGTGGCTGGTGATTTTTAATCATAATAATGACCAAATAAAGTACGCTAGATCAAATCTAGAATTCAAACTCACCAAATGGGGGAAAATGTGTCTGAAAGGACAAGCTTATCAGTGAATATTTGTAACAAGGATAACTTTCTGACTTTAGTATGTGTGTTTCCTTATACACAAAGATATATAAATAATAGATTCCCGGAGAAAGGATATATCTTGAAATTAGCCATGCAAATAAAGCCAAAACAAATACCAGTGACTAAAAGGAGGTGGGCTGTGTGTGACTGGAAATTATTATAAAGCTGCAAAATAGCTCAGTGTTCATCAAGCAAGACATGGGTGATTTGAATTGACTGAGGATGCTATTTACTTGACCTAGACACAGAGCTCAAATTAAACGTCATGTAGTCACTGATTTGTTTATTCTGAGGCCTTGTTATGGTGTTAATGTCTTGTGTGGTGCACCTCACACAGTAAGTGCTGGGTAACAGCTTTCTGAGTAATTCATGCAGTGAATGCCTTTTGGGGACACATTGTAAAGTACCATGAAATCATTTAATCCCTTCACATTTTAAACAGCTCTTTCAAAGAGACCTGATTTGAACTTCAGTTCTGCCATTGCTTAATTATCATTGGCTGAATTATTTAACTGAATTCCTTGTCTGTAAAATAGAATCAATGATACCTATTTTATAAGAATATAGTTAAGATTAAGTGAGTGTATATATAAGAAAAAAACAAAATAAGATTTCAGGGCAACAAGACTCAGGCCAAAGTATATGAGTCTTAAAATGAGACAAATTTAAACTTGGCCAGTGAGAAATTGGGTTATAATAATTGGTTTGCTATGTGAATTGGCAGTGTTTCCTGCTATGGCTGGAACAAATTTCCTCACCCCTTGATTTTGGGTTTGGCAATAGGAAATGCTTTGACCAATAGAGTGATAGTGGTAGTGTCAAGTCCATGAGATGTAGCATGTGTTTCCAGTCTCTCTTGTGATTTTATATTTGCATAAGGAGAGAATGTCCAAGTTAGTCTGCTGTTTCAAAGAGAATGAAGAGGCTTTTAGAGTAAACTGTACCCAACCTGAAAATTGGAGCCAAGTAGATGATACTAGCTGATCCACAGCTTACCTTTAGACCAATAAGTGATAAATAACTGCTAGTTACTGTTGGCTGGGGAGGACTTTAGACTTGTTTGTCATCTAGCACTATCTTAGCACTAGCTGACTGCTCCATGGCTCCACTTCATTATCTTGAATGCAGAATTTTTTTTTCCTGCAAAATTGTCCAGATGGTTTTATATTTAATATCTAAATACATCTGAAAAGTAGTGGCTATAATATTCTCTCTCTACATTTCTAGAAATCATGGACTAAGAAGCAAAATATATCTTAACATTACATCAGGTGACAACATAATTTTGTATATTTTCTCTATAGCTTTGTATATTGTATTTATTCATAAGTATGAAGTGCTAATTGACTAATTTTGTATCTGTCTTATCTCTGTGAATTTATAAAACTTACTTAGAATAGGCATAATCTCCCTCTTAAGTCAAACCTGCTGACATAAAGCAAGAAAATATTTTGCAAAAATTCTGAGTACTCAATGTCCTTGAAGTCTCTCTTCATTGGAAGAGATTCAGTGTATTGATTTAGTTGTGTGGCTGAAATATAGGGATAGGGATGATGAGGAGGGCTCTCCATCTTTTTCAGTGCTTATATGTATAGCCCCAACTTGACAGTGTCAGCTTTCTCTCCATATAGAGGGTCAAGATAAGCTGAAGTAAATAAAAAGACCCCAAAATAGAAGGTCCAAGAACATAGATCCATTTTCATTTTCAAATAATGGGTTTTGAAGTGAGTGATCCTAGAAGGGAGAATAACTGATTTTCACGGTCAATGATACAATTATGTTCCTTCTAATACAAGACGGTCATCAAATAGGACACTGTTGTCATATATACGGTTAAAACTAACTGAGATGCTTAGGTTTCAGCTGGTGGATGAGAAAGCAGAGGTATTCCCACAATTTTAAGGCTTCAGCCAGCAAGTGACACATATCACTTTTGTTCACATATTATTGAGAACTTAGTCACTTGGTCATATCTTAACTGTAAGGGGTCCTGAAAAATGTAGTCTCCAGCTAGGCAGCCAAGTCCTCAGCTTTAACTTTTTACCATAAAACTCTATAGCACATACAATGTGTTGGAAGAAAAGGGGCCTCTCTCAACCTCTTCTCTTCCTAAGGAGAAAGCCCTTTTACTCTTAAGTTGTTGCAATTTCGGTATTGTTACTAATCTACTTCCATTCTCTATTTTCTAGTAGTGTGACATAGGACAAGTTATTCTGGACTCTCGGAATGAGAATAATTTAATTCTCATTTTAAAGATAAATTCTCATTTATCTTTAAAATGAGAATTAAATTATTCATCTTGTAGAGATATAAAATATAGTAAAATGTTTGTAAAAGTACTTGGAACAGTGACTGACATATACTAACCATCTACTAAGTGTATCCTATTATAAACTTACAGATTTTTTGTAATTGTAATGGCAAGGGACACTCTTTATGGGTAGGTATTCTTAATGCTGCTGTTGGTGGGAACCTGAGATCTAGACTCCCCCACGAAGGAGAAATTTCTCACTTTTCTGTATCTCTACCCGCTTGTTCCTCTCATCATACCCCAGAACTTCAGACATATATGTTGTGTGACATCTTGGATGGGGAGCATAAGTCTCCTTGGATGCTCACCCATCCTTGGAGCCTGAATCCTGCAGTGTTGCTCCTCCCTGATCCCTGACAGCTCCTCTCCAATGGTACAAAAGGTACTTGTGTGAGCCATGTAATTTTCTGCAAGTATTAGTTGGACCTGCTTGTTACAGTAATGAATCTCTTCTTGCAGAGTCCCACCAGCTTAGCTTGATCAGACCCTGACCACCCCATAGAGTTCTGTGGTTGGAGGCATCCCAAAGCAGGCCTTTGCAGACATCTTTGCAATGGCCCTGGGAGGCACTCACAAACACAATTTGTCTCCAGATGTGTACTCTATCATGCCTACTCTCTAAGGAGATATGGTGTTCATCTAGGTTGCTTAGGGTGGGCGAGGACCCCCAACCCATTAGCTGTAGACTGGTATCAGTACCTGGCTTGTTAAGAACTGGGCTGCACAGCAAGAGGTGAGCAGTGGGTGAGCTAGTGAACCTTCATCCGTTTTTGCAGCTGCTCCCCAGGGCTAGCTAGCATCACTGCCTCAGCTCAGATCATCAGGCATTAGATTCTCATAAGAGCACCGGTTCCTGGTGCCAAAAAGTTTGGGGACTGCTGGCTTAAGGAACTGCCATCCTCAGTGAAAGGAAACCCAAACTTAGGTTCTCTGAAAAATTCCTGGCCTATGTGATTTCACAATCTCTGGTGGGTGGAAATTGTCCTATGCTTTTGCTTACTGAGTTTAGTCTGTGAATTTAAACTTATCAGTCCCTTTACCCAACAGACTCACTGGAACTGCATCGTCTAGTACAGTATTGGACTATATGTGATTATTGAGCTCTTTAAATTTGTCAAAATTTTAAATATAATTGAGAGGTGCTAAAATTTTAAATATATACTGAGTCTCAAAGATTGCTTAGCATGAAAAAAATTTACATAGCAATAAATAATTTTTATACTGGTTATGTTGAAAGAATATTTTGGAAATAGTGATTTAAATAAAATATATTATTAAAAATAATTTTACTTGTTTTTTATTTTTACTTTAAGATTTTAGTGAATGAGAAATTTAAAATTGTAAATGTGGCTCATATTATGTTTTAATAGCAAAAGATCATGGGATATACATTTCAAATTCATTTATGTCCCAGTAAAGTTGAAGACAATTTCAAGAAGCAGGCAGGTGTTTTCTTAAAAAGGACATAGTAGAAATGTATTTTGCCAATACAAGATGAATTATGTAGAGATGCTTGGCTACTACTAGCTGACTCTAGGATCTTTATTGTTGATCAAAATCGTAAAGAAGAAACATTTCTGTTTAATAATACTTGGCACTGTGAGAATTATTATTAAATCTTATAAATTTCAAATAATGTCACTATTTACATAAGAGTGACTCAAATGAGTAGATGATTTAGGTGACTCAGTAGCCCTTAAAGGCTGCAAATTAGAAATGTTGAAATGCAGAATTTTCATATTAACTGTCAGAATTTGTATTTTTGAAATACTCTTGTCACGTACTTAATGTTTAATCAAAAGTAAATAGTGACAATGTCTAAGCAAGTCTTAGGAAGATTCTAATTAGTTGAGAATATTTTTTTTCCAATTACTGTCTCTTCATACTCTAATGGATAAAATGTGCACTTTGTCAAATTAGGGGTGCAGGAACTCACACGTGTGCAATTCTGGTTCTGAACTGAATTCCACTATATAAAAGGAGGTCTGTGCTAGCAGCCTATAGTTAGTTCTTAAAAGTGAAACAGAAACACTAGGAGTACTATTCCATCAAGTGTTGGAACCCTGGATTTTGGTGTATGGGTCTTTATCAGTCAGGATACAATCAGAAAAGTAGAACTACTAGGAGCTACATTTATTTATTTATTCATTCATTCACTCACCCATGTATATATTTATTCATTTATGTATTTATATTAAGGGACTTATTACAGTGGTTTGACCATATGCAGGAGCTGATTAGAAGGTACTATGAGGCTGTTGTCTTTGTGCCTGATCAGACTAAAGCTTGAAATCCACAGGATAAGATGCATGTAAAGTTGAGAATAGGAAGCAACTGGAACCTACAAACATCAGTTTCTATTGCTTTTCGCTTTGATGGCATGGGTATCCTGCTGAAACTGGGCTCTTTATCATGGGCCACACACACACATGCACATGCACACATGCACGCATATGTGCACACACATGCATGTGAGTTGGAAAGCAGAAGGAGAATTCAGTGGAAGGTGGAGAAGTTGTGGTCCAGTCCACTCTCACACCAACAAGGCGAGCCAGAGGATAAGTGACAGTTTGTGCGACCTACAACAATGGCTGTTGCTTTACTTCCACTCTCCAAATCTAAGTCTCTCTGGCTCACCATACAGGGGAGGAAAATCTGGAAAATGTAGTTCAACCTAGCCTCGCAGACACATTAAAAAGACAATACAGTGTCTCTTCAAGTGTGTCATTTTCTATGCTTTACAGTTTGTCCTCTGTGCATACTATCTCTGGGTATGTATGTATACCCATTCTTGTTTTTATCTTCTTTTTTGTATGCTTTCATTACATTTATCTGCTTGATAGTATCTCTCTTAGTTGCTGATTTTTTAGGTCCATTTTTTTTCTCTGACTTTGTCTTTTCCTCTATCTTTGCCTCTTGGCCTCTTGCCTATTTGCTGCAATCTCTTCCACTTTTATGACCAAGAGATTAAATTGCTTTAAAAGATTTTTTTTAGTCCATTTAGTGAATATATCTTTATGATGTGTAATCTTAATGTTCAGATAGACCTACAGGGCAACTTAGATTTCTTTCTCAGAAAAAAAAAAAAAAACTTAAAAAGTTGCATGATCTTAGATTAATTTGTTGTGTGTGTGTGTGTGTGTGTGTGTCTGTGTGTGTGTGAGTCAATAGCACTGGTAGAAATAATCTAATCAATATTAAAAGTAACTGATGCCAAACTTTAATGGATGCCTTAAAGTACCTCTTACAGCTGCCATGTGTCACCTCTTGCCACAGCAGAATTTGATCAATATTCCATCTACTTTTAAAAAAGTATTTATTATCTCATTTTGCTGTTTTGCATTTTTCAGATTAGCGATTGCCGCATTCCTGGTAGAGCAGAAAGCTACCTCTAAAACGAAGGCGTCTCTAGAAATTATTATTTTCCCAAATATTTGCTAGAGACCATTTAAAACCATTATCCATTTATATCAATTACCAAATTATTAAACATAAAATTTCCCACGTGGATGCTATTATTGTTTTGTCACATTCCCCATGTGGGCCATATTTATGGAACATTTTCCTTTTATATCCTAAGTGCATGAGAGTTTGAGTTTGGCGGCAAGGTAATCTGAAAGCATCAGATATTGCTTAGTGTGATGCTGGGGCTTTTACCAATAGCAAAGATTTGGACTTGTTGGAGAATAGCAGAGAGCAGTGAGACTCTTGGATGGAGAAAAATAAATGTCAAAGTAAGCAATATAAAAGAGTACAAACAAATTTTCTCTGCTTCTTAACTTAAAAATGACAGGCACTCAACTGCTACGCATCTTCAAAAAATCTCATATCTGATACATGTAATTAGTGAGAAGTGTCTGGGTTTTTGCCTATGTAGATTTTCACACTGGTATTTCTCTCATTGCTTATAAACTTACACTGTACATAGGTACCTATTCAAAACCAGATTGGAAGAGATTGAGTTATAATTAATATTAATATTGGACATTGTTATAGAATTTTTAGCATTTCAAAAGTGTTTTCATATACATTGCCTCAGAATGAAGAGAATAAAAATAAAAGTCAGTCACCACAATTAGGAGGAAATGTGGAGAGAATGAGTAGGAAAGAACAAGACAATAGATACCTAAGACAGTGGCCATGGGTGGAGACTAGCTCAAGGTATGAAACAGAGAATGGCAGTTAACTGGAGGAACTTGGTGCTTTATCTCTTACCTAATCAATCTGGGACTGACATTTTCTGTAAATATCCCATGGTGTCTTAAAAACAAATGCAACAAATTGTTGAGTATTGAGATTTCACAGTCTGGACTCTAAAATTCATTAAGATCATTTGGAAAAAATTAGTTTGAAGATTTCAGAGGACAGCTGTGCAAGCTGCTTTTACTAAGTTTGTGTGAACTTTGACCTAAAAACAAACTTCAAACCTTGTAGGTTTTGGAGCACTGATGAAGGTCAACATATGTTTCATACAGTTCTTTGGCCGTGGGGAAGCAGAGGTGGACAGTTACTGGGCCGTCACCTCATTCAGCATTCAGGATCTTGGTAGGGTGGAGATGGCGGGCCAGCTAGACAATGTAAGCAGTCCGCCAAGAGATCTAATGCCTGGCTGTGCAAAAAACAAAATAGTCCAAACTGACCTCACTAACATAGCAGGCATATGATTTTAGCTGGACTGGCCTGTGAAGTCAGAGCAAAGACTCTGTGGGTCTCCCCACCTCAGAAAGGTGACATCTAAGGGGAGAAATAACAACCACTTGTCCTCTCAAAGAGTTGACATCACCTAGTTCCTCAAGAGTAGCTCTTATGTAGGTTAAATGCCTTTTCTTCCACTAGTTTGTGGTGGTTATATTAAAGCTAGGATAATTTTTGATCTTATTAATCTCTCTTTTTTAGTGGTTACATATCCATTGCTGTTCTCTTCAGATTCTCTAGGCATCTTTGACAAGTAGAATTGGTATATTCAAAACAATGTGCTTTATGCAACTCTTTTCAAATTTGCTATGACCTTCTCTACAATGTGGGCTTCCCTGATTCCAGAGAGAAAATAAAACCCACATGCTTTCAGCTCTAATTCTGCCCTTTAACATATAGGCATCATAGCCGGGCTTGTGTGTGTGTCCTTATCTTTAGCAGGCGGCGATCATGCTAGGTGATCTCTGGGTCTCCTTGAATTTTGGTAGTGCGGGACAGAAACAACGTTAATGCCTTCTGTCAGACTTTTTTTTTTGTAATAAGTCATGCTTCTTTCTTCTAAAATTACTAGCAGATGGGTTCAATGTTTTAAAGGCCTCCAAAACATGAAGATGAAGCTTCGTTCAAATATGAAGAATTTTAAAGAGCTTTGGGCATGTATTTTAGAACAAGTCAGTAATTCCATTAGAGGAAAAAGTACCAGTGCACAATTTGTCAATAAGAATAAATGGATGGATGTTGAGAAGGCACAGAAAAAATAGGGTGTGTAGAAGCTGTGATGCAGAGATGAGCTGGCAAAATGATGGCTTCTCTGTCATCAGTGTTAAGTGCTGGGTCGATGGTATGTGGTAATATATCAGGATTACTATCTCTGCAGGAATGTGTAGAAGTCATGTCACATGAAGCCTGGGGATCAAAAGACCCAGTCCAGGAGACAAATTGCTTTTCATGATGGTAGGCCAGGGCCAGGAGGCTGGCTGATAGGGCCAACAGGGCTCTTAGTGGAAGCCACTGTTACACTAAATTGCTTAACACAGATGCCTAGGAGATTAATAATGAGTCTCACTATCTAAGGTGCCGTGAGTTCTTTTGGTATCAGATATTATGTAGTGTCTTTGTAAATACTTGATTAGGTCATGTCTACTGGCGAGCTACTTTACCTGAAACTTACAAAGGAGAGTAAAAAAAGCAACAACATTATTTTTCCTTCATTTCTCAAGAATAGTATGTAATTAATTTTAATCTGGTTTTACTGAGGACTAACTATCATTTCAAGGGTAGGCCTTATTTGGATTTGGTTTATGTATTCAGCCTTGTATGGTATAGTTTAGGGAGGAGACACAGCTGTAAACTGAGTAGGCATACTCTTGACTTATTTTGCCACCTTATCCACAATAATATTTCTGTTGTTTTTCTTATCACCATACTCATTGTAGAGATTTTGAGAATTACAGAATATACTTTTAAAATCATGGTACCAATACATTCACCACCCAAATCTACTGCTATTAACACTGTGGGACATTTTCTTGTAGTTGTTATCTTTGACTCTGTAAATCACAGAGCATATTATTAACGAAATTTTTTAAATTTTAAAATGGGCATGATTCTTATTTTTTATTATTAAAGAGGGCTCTAATAAGCCAGTGTCAATTCTCAGCAATCTTTTAAGCAGACCAAATTTGTCTTTGCTCACTCTGTTTCAGCTTTGCCCTCCGGACTTTCCTACTCCAAGTTCCTGACATGGTGGAACTTCTGTTCATCTTTCCCATTTCTTCACATCAGCTGCTGTGCCTCCATATGGCCTGTGGTTCTTTTGAAAATATTACTCCATGACCTGTTCCACACTCCATTCCCAACCTTTGATTTTATGCACACACACACATACATGCATGCATGCATACATACATACATACACATCATACATACATAAATATATGTACACCCATATGTGTATGTATATTAAAGTAGGGATTCTTCAAATACTCAGAACCCATAGATATCATATGATCACACATAATCCACTGATGAATGAGGTGGATTGAGAGGTCCTCAAATCCAGCATGTTGTATTTTGAGTTCTTAGCTGAACCTCCCAAAGGGATGACTAGAAAATGTTCACCACATTGATTCTTCAGGGAGGGGGTGCATCCCTCTTTTCCATTTAGAGTTCAATTTATAACTCAATTATAACTTGAATATGAAGGTAACCTGTTTCTATCTAGGAATCTATCTTTTTCTCTTATTTCTCCTCTATAAACATCATCATATTTTCTAGCTGGGTCTTTATATTTCTCAGTCAAATGAAAAAGTTTACCTGGTATCAAGTATCAGATGAGACTGTCCTACAGAAATAAGGTTTAACCAACAAATCCAAGTGTCACCCTTGATTCTTCTCTTTCCCTCATCTGCCACTTTACGTTCTTCATGTGTGCATGAGTGCATGTGTACACTAGTGCACACACACACACACACACACACATCCTTCTAATCCATCAGCAAGTCCAATTATTTAAGACTTCAAAAACATATCTGTAATTTATCACAGGTTTTAGACTATCATGTCCTTTTCTGAGTTCCTATCAGGAAATGAGCTAGACTTTGAAATGAGCAAAAAATGATTACCAGATGTCTTCTTTCTTATCTACTACAATCATTCTGGTCATCTGTGCCTTTCATAGTCTTTGAGCTACTTTACAACTCTTTTAAATTGTAGGTAACTGATAGTAATATGAATGATTCTTATTCATACAAATGCAATTGACAATTTCCCTGTGGATATTGGCCAGTTTTGCTAACATTTGTGTGTGCTTTTGCTTCACCTTTGAATTATTGTAACATCTTACTGGTTTCCTTATTAATTAATGAATTAAATACCAACTTTGACAAAGTGTTCATTTTATGTTTGATTAAGAGTCATGATTATCTTTAATATCACTTTCAATGATACCCTTGATAATATCATCTTCTTAAATAGCTTTTTTTTTTCTTCTGCCTTCCTCTAAACCTTTTTTCATAGATCAGTTGCGATGAAAATCAAACCATCTTGCCTCTCAAACAAAAAATGTCCAAAGCCTTCCAGTTGTTTCAATAATAAAATCTGAGCCTCCAAATCATGGCTTATAAAACCCTATAGGATCTGGTACCTATAATCTCTCCAACCTATCTTATGCCCTTTCCTTAATTTTTCACCATACTTCAGCTATACTAGCCTTATCTCTGTTCCTGAAATTTATCAAAACTTTTCTAACTCAGGACCTTTCCACATCTTTATCTCTGCCTAGAATAGTTTTTGAAAATCTTAGACATTTGCCTCCCCTACTCCATGGTGTTCTTTAGGTCTCAGCTTCTTTCTGAGGTCCTCAGAGATCTTAGGTCTTATTTTTCTTCTCAGCTAAGTTTTACCTGACTAATCTTTGTAAAATTGGCTCCTGTGTTAATAATCTATTTTTATTTATTGTAATCAATATTGAGTTTACTTATTCTTTTATCTCATCTCTATTTGACACTTCTACTAGAAAAAAAAACTTAGTTAAGAGATGGAATGTGTTATTATCTGCTTCATCACCATACATGTTTCATGTAATGAAGAGTATTTACTGAATAAATAAAAGATATGTTTCAGAAAATATCAAGGGAGGGCATAAGGCTTTGAATTTTAGAGGGAGAGATCTGGGGACAAATGACTGAGAAAATAGAAAATAGAAAAAATCAAGTAGTAGATTCTGAACAAATGTTAATAAGAAAGATGGTATGTCCTATGATGACCCATGAGCCAACTATAGATGTGGATATATCCAGGAATAGGAACAAGTAAGGATACACTGCCCAGAAGTGGGCATGACACTATTTGGAAGAGTAGATAATTCATCTGACCTTGTTGTCTTGGGACTTAGGTAAATATTCAATAATTACTCATTCCCAATCTCATCAATGTAATAATTTTATTATTCTGGTTTCTAGAATGTTGGTGACCAATTAATGCTGGATGCGTATAGCTTAAATGAATAAATACCTTGTATGTGAATATGGTTACTAGAAAGACAGAGGCATAGATAAAGGAGCAGCTTTGATATATTGATGATAGTGGAACTGACATGGGGAAATAAAATGTTGCTATAATAGTAGTTTGGTTAGAGAGAGCTCATTGTACACCATTCTTTCTCTTATTCCAAGTCTTTGGTCTTGCTCTCCTCCTCCTCAGTCTCCTTTCATCTTTTAATCACTTAATTCTTCTCTATGGTCTCCTGTTTTTCTAGGCTTTTTACTATTTATTGACATTTCTCTACTGTTTTTACCTTTTCCAGAGAATGAGTATGGAAGGATTTCAAAGCACCAAATACATCTTACTAGCGCTAGTGAGACTTTTGAGAAGGCCATATACACAAAGGAACATAAGTTGATGATGGTGATACTGATGTTTTTAATGATGATAGTGTTGAGATAATTAGAATTTTAAGGACTACAGGTTGTGAAAATTGAGTATTGATTATGAAATTAAGATTATAGGTCATAGAAGAAAGGTGATATATCTACTAGGATTCTCTGGAAAGTAGAGCTAAATCCAAAGCTTAAGTTCTAATGCTTTATTGGGAAGTGAGATTCAAGGAGGTAGAGAGAGGGCCAGGTAAGCAGGGAAGGAGGGACTGCAGAACAAAGACACATTATGAAGTGTCTGCATTGACAAATAGTTGCTCGAGCCCCCAGATCTGTGTGAAGAGGCATATGAAATGTACCTTGAGATTACCAGTATAGAGGATTTAAAGGGGAAGGCAAATCCAGCAGCTTACATCTCCTGTTAGTCATAGGTTCACCACATAAGATGATAATTTTTCAGCATTTTCAAGTTACGCATTTGTGATTGCTAAGAGAATTCACATGGATCTACTATTACAATATCATTTAAAAAAACAAAAACCGAAAAACACTCTAGGTCAGAAAATAAGTGACATGTGGTCCATATCTGAGATAAGGCACCATTGTGAAGCCAGTTGGTCAGAATAAGAGACAAGTGAGGCCAAGAGTACCTGAGGTGTTGTAAATAAATATTCAAAATACAGGGGAAGCAGCCTCATGAAAAAAATGGGGTGGTGGTGTCAGAGTCAGAAAATGGAACAAAACAAAAAACAATTAACCAGTGTGACCATAAAAATACAGTTTACCTCTTGCAACCTCAGACCCCTTCTAGTGTAAAGAAATTAATGTTACTTGAACATTTGAATTATCTGAGAATCTTTAAAAACACAAATGGCCAGGCTTCACCTCCAGGTATTCTAATTTAAATAATCTCCGGTACAATTTAAGCATTTTTTAAAATCCCTACATGATTCTAATAGATAGGCAAAATTGAGAATCTCCTTCTAGAAGCTCTAAGGGCTCATTCAGTTCTAAAATATTATGATGCTAGCTGCTATTTTAAAAACTTCTAAGGGAAATATTCTTTAGTCATCTTCTTTAGCCAATATGTTTTGTAAGAACTTTCAAGCTAAGTGAATTTATGCTTACATTCCTCCATTTGGGAACCATATCTCCAACAGATGATAGTGGATTCCTCAGTATTAGACAAATTATAAATTAAATTAATTATTTCAATTGAGCTTTGATTAATATGTTTTTGTTCCTCCAGAATAATTCTTTTGCAGTTTCTACTGGCTGTATTGTATAACTCATAAGAACTTCTAATGATCTTTTTTTCCAAATTCTTTTGCAGAAAATGTTAACTGGAAACTCTTATTCCTATTTTGCAATATTTGGACTAATTTTCAGTTTCTCTTCTCTAAAAATATGAAATGCTAAGCAGATATAAAACTTAAAAATTATAAAATTTTTGTATGATGGGTATCGTGAAGGAAGATACAAAAGACCTGCTCATGTACCCACTACCCAGTTTAAAAAAAAAAAGTTATTAAAATTTTCTGTGGGTATGCCCTTGCATCCTAACTTATTCCATTATACCTATCACAAGTAGCCAGCACCATGAATGTTGTATCTGTGATTTTCTCCCTTCTGTTAACTTTATATGTTAGTAACACTAAACAATGTATAGATTAGTTTGTATATTTTTGGACTTTATATAATGAAGTCATATTATGTGAGTTCTTCAACTTTTTATGCTTAGATTCATCGAAGATTTATTTATATTTCTGTAGTTGTAAATCATTTATTTTTATTGCTGTATTGTATTCTGTAGTAGGACTAAATGACAGTTCATTTATTTGCTTAAGTTAGATTGATTAACTTCAGTAGCAAATAACCTTAAAACATTGAGTGACTTGTTTCTTGCCTACATAACGTCTGATGCAGATGTATTTTGTTGGGTAGCTCTCCTTCTTGTATGTCCTCCAAGTAGTAAACTCTAGGATCTGGACTTCTTTCATTGTGTGCATCTACCATCTTGCATTGTGGATTGCAACATGGAGATGGAGGTGAGGGAGGGGGTACTGTTTCTGTGTATCTGAGTGAGCAGAGTGAGAGAGACAGGGAGATAGAGATGGAGAAGGACACAGAGACACAGAGACAGGGAGATAGAGATGGAGAAGGACACAGAGACACAGAGAGAGCACGCGGAGGTGAGAGAGTGAGGAAGAGGTTATGCATGAGACATTTATGACTATCTCTAGAACTGGTGCATACACTTTTTGCCACATTTTAGACAGAACTAATTTACATGATCTCATCTATATGGCAGGAAGATGGAAAATGTTGTCTTTCTGTTTGCCTAATATAAAATTAAAATGGTTTGGAAAACACATGACATAGTCTCTGCTATACCGTAATACCTTAACATTTAAACTGTTTTCCTTTATTGTATTTAAGCTGCTACAGACATTCTTTTATAAGTCTCTCAATGTCTAGGTGCAAGAAGTTCTCGTAAGTAGCTTTTGAGCATTTTCTTTACTGTAACTCGGTGTCAAAAATACATTTTACATCATCTTCCAATATAAACATATACTCATATAAATACTTACAAGTGGAAAAGAATTTTCACCAGAAAATACTTATCCATTATTCTTTAAATAAATTCATAATCTAGAATCTCAATTTCTGTTTCCAACCTATGTAAACTTTAATACCAATTCTCTTCAAGTAGAAAGAACTAAAAGCTAATACTGAGATGTTGCATTTTTTACTTTTTAGATTCACTATTTTTCAATGATAACTCTTCCATGATAAATTGCTCGCTTCTGAAAATTGATTTTTTTTCACATTTTTCAAGAATCAATATCATCTGAATCCTGGTGGGGCCATGGATGAACCAATCCAAATGGAGGTTTAATCTGCTTTTTTTTATAGCATTTATAAGATAAAAATGTTTATTTTCCAGATATTTGTTGACCACATGTATATATAGATGTACTTGTTTGTGTGTGTTTTTGTTTAATTATAAATTTTCCACAAAGTTCTTTGCATCTCTTCTGTTTTGTTAAATCCTTATGCATTTTTATATTTTACAAGCTTTTTATATATATTTAACCTTTAATATTTAAATTAAAAAAATAAACAGGTGTATTTTACTTTATAATTTCACTAAATATATGTTTATAAATATATAATATATACATAACTATAATGTGTAATATATTTTATAATATTTACTATATTAATATATGATAACTACAAAATATTATAAATATATAAATTTGTAGTGTATATTCATTTTATAATAACCATGGCAAGAACTATAATTAAGAATATTAATCAGACTTTACGAACATTAATAATTTAGACTATTAATGTTAGTAATTTTGAAGATCAGTTGGAAGGAAAACTAAAATTGGGTGCCGAGACAATTTAGCAAGTTTTTGCATTAATCCATAAGAAAAGGTCATAAAATGTAAAATGTAGGTGAGAAGAGAGGAGATTTTATAAGCTTCAACTGAGTATTTTCAAAAAATGTAGATTTGGCTTTTCATTATGTCCCTAAGAGGAGATATTATCAATGCTGATTATAAGTTATTGTGTCTGTTGCCTGGAAGGAGGATGTTGTCAAAAAGAAAAAATTAGAGTTGGTAAAAAGAGCAGTTTTATGGAGGAAATGATTGGCTTGGGAGATTTAAAAGAGATAAAGAAGCAGAAAAAAATTCCATAATCCTAGAGGGCAACCAATACTAAAATTTTAATATTTATATCTTTTCAGACTACTCAGAAGTATATGTTACAAAGTTGAGAGAGTATTTTAATTACAATTTTAAAATAACTTTTTATGCTTAATGTGAGTATGTCTTCATGTTATTTTTTTATAAATAGCTATTTAAATATGTGCAGGATAGTCTTACATAAATGTATTATTTCCTCACTTTAAACATTTTGATTAAGTTTAATTTGCCATTTAAAAAAAAGGCAGCATAATCTGAAATATTTTTGCATGTAACATTTAAATTTCTGGTTATTACCTGGAATAGAATCTCAGAAATTGTTAAGATTACAACAATTATGTTCATTTTAAGCCATTTCTTATGTGGCTTCTCCTTCTCAGAGGAATTATGCCAATGTATACATTCTCAGGCAGTTTACCAGAATACTTATTTACTATAGCTTCTACATTAAATACATTAAAACAGACAAAAGCAAGCAAAGAATATGTTGGTAATTTAACAAGGTGAAAAACAAAACACCAGCATCACAATCTTGACTTTTCATTCATTCATTTATTTATTTATTTATTTATTTATTTATTTATTTATTTATTTATTTATTTATTTATGTTTATTCAAATACTTTGGGCTTCTAACATTGTATGTGTGTATGTGTGCATGTGTGTACGCATGTAAAATTTTTTTGACTATTGAGACTCAGAATTTTAAGTAAATTTATATGTGTTTTATATATTTCAAGGATTTTTACTCTCACTTTAATATTATTTTTGCAAATACATCTGTTTCAATATGCTGATTTTATGAAATTTCTTATTATGGTTAAAATATTCATTAAAGAAGTAAAATAGTAGGAGGCTCAGGGGATCCTTGTATCCTCAAGGGAGCATTAAGCATTTGAAGCCCTATTATGGAAGATGGGAACATTTAGAAAGAAAATAAAAGGGTGCCAAAGGTCAGTGTTGCCTGTGGATTGCCTCACATGGTTGGCACTTAATAAATTTTTGTAGACTAATTGCTTCTAAATCCTGCCCAGATTTGTTTTACATCTTGTCTGAAGTCAAGATACACAATAAATTTCTGTGCTTCAGTATAGGAAGACAATTTTTGTAAGGTGAGAAAAAATTGGAAATTTTTCTGACTTCATGTTTTGAGCCCAAATGGTTGCTGGACCTATATAAACTTTGGTGGATCATGTCCTTAGCGACAACAAGAGCCAATGACTTTGTGTCTTTCCTTTGTGGTGTTAGATCTTCCTGGCATAGACGTACATCTTCATGTTATATAGCAGCAAGAAAGGAAGCCCCTGGCTTTTGAGACTTAATAGTAGTAGCTCCTGAGCAAGCAAAGTGGGCTTCCCTTTGTAACTAAGGCTTTTGGTAAAGCCAGTAGCTTTGTAGTCTCTCCTATATAATACTATATTTGAAAGAGATAAAAGATAATCTCAGATGATTATATATCCTTGTATATAGGCTGCTCAGCTGAACTTGATAGAAAGATTTGGTTAGCATGGTAAATCTAGTCTTTCTGCTGAGTATTTGGATTCATTCTTAGATATGAACCAGAATTTATCTCTGGCCTTCTAAGATTTTTATTGTGGTGATTTCAAAAAAACTAATGTGAGATAAAAGTGATTTTTCTGATAATTTTCCCTCTTCATAGTTGATTATGAGCAAGAAATGGCTTTAGATGTGCAGTAAGGGGTACACGTTAAGGGGTGTGTGCTTGGAGACAATCTACCTGACAGGGTCTTGATTCCACTGTCTACTAAATGTGTGACTTCAGGCAAGTTATTTTATCTCTTTAACTTAGAGTTTCCTCATTCTTAAAATAGAGAATATAACCTTAAGATGTTGTTCTTTCAATCTCAAGGCTCTTGCACCCTGCAATCTTTTTTTTTAACCCTGGGGATCTGGAAGTCCTTCATTCATTTCTCAGTTTCTGGCTCCCCAAAACAGGTCACTTGACATCTTCTAGATCTCCTGAATTACTGGTATAGGCCTTAGGGAAATAAAAGTTTCTCTGCATAATTAATCATCTGATCATTTTCCTCTTCTTATGCTGTACCATGGTTCTATACCATGTGATACAAGGCACCAAGCCATATAGAGACTACTTCATGATGTGGGCCTAATATTTTCAAGTACCACATCCCTATTGGGAACTTTCCACGACATGTTCTCAAGCTCCTACACATTCCAAAATGGGGTAGGTGAGAATGTTACTATTTGTCCTCCGTGACCTAACATTTCATAACGTTCCTGAATCTCTCAATGCCATTCTTGCTTCCCCTACAGCCTCACCTTTTTCATTTCTTCCCTAGGCTCCTTCTGTATATCTTTCCTATACTATAGTCTGAGATCTTTCTACCTGTATTTTCAAGTCAATCAGACCTGTGTACTGATACTTAATTTTAGTTGATGAAATCTAGGAAATCTGCTTTTTTTTTTTCAGTAATACCAAGAATTTTAGACTCTTCTTGTGCTTTAAATTTAACATTTCTCTTTTGAAAGCCAAATCTGAATATTTGCTCTGTCTTTGAATTTCTGCTATATAACAACACTTATTCTTAAAGCAAATGAATCCCACTGCCTAACTAAAAAAGGTTGTTATAAAAAATAAAAAGAGCATATTATTATTGTTTAGTAATTATCTCCATTACCCTTTATTGTTATTTAACTTGAACTTCTATAATTATTTACTAAGATAATAAATTTCAAATTTTAAAACTTAAATTTAAATTAAAATGATGAAGTTGTATTTGACATTAATCCATGTACACTGGCGTTTTGACCAACATACTGTTATATTTTATTCTAAATATATCTGTGTGTCTGAACATAGTTATTCTTTTTTTGGGTGAATAACCTTTCCAAAGCTTTGAAAATTATTAATAAATTAGTTTTACTAACATATAACTTATGGAATCTAAAATTCAGCAATTTTCAATGTATAATTCATTGAGTTTGACTAGATGTAGAATTGTGTAACTATCACTACAAACATCATATGAAATATTTCCATTACCCAAAACATTTCCTCATGCCCCTTTACACTCAATACTTACATTTTATTCCTAGCTCCTGGCAACCATTGATCTGCTTTCTTTCACTATAGAATGGCCTTTTTCAGAATTTCATATAAATGAAACTACATATTCTTTAGTCTTTTGCATCTCACTTATTATACAAAATGTTACATTTGAGAACTATTCACGCTGCTGCATATATCAATTGTTTATTTTTTATATTAAGCAGTGTTCCATTTCATAAATATATCAATTTGATGAACATTTAGGTTTCCAGTTTGTGGTCACTATAAATCAAATTGCTATAAATATTCAAGTATAAATCTCTCTGCGGAGAGATATTTTTCTTTGTATAACTACCTAGGACTAAAATTACTGTGTTTTATGGCAAATGGGTATATAACTTTTTAAGAAATGTCTAAACTGTTTTTCAAGGGACTCTTCTGTATTAAATTCCCACAAGTGATATGTGAGAGTTCCAGTTGTTCCATATCCATACAAAACTTGATATTTTTAGCCATTTTAATTTAAGCCATTGTAAAGGGTATGTAGTGTTATCTCATTATGACTAATGACTAATAATATTAAAGCATCTCTTATGTGCTTATTTGCTTTTTGTAATACATTCTTTATATAAGGTCTGTTCAAATCTTTTGTCTATCTTTTTTAGGGTTGTTTGACTTCTTTGAGTTATATTGCAAGTGTTTTATATATATTCTGGGTAGAAGTAATTTATCAGATAAGTATCTTGCAAAAGGCTGTGTCTTTCCTTTTTACTTTCTTGACATGTTTTTCAAAAGACAAAGCTTTCTTTTTTTTTTAATTTTGATGAAACTACATTGTAAATTTTATTTTCATTATATATTTTTTTGTGTGTCCTAAGAAATCTTTGCCAAATCCACAGTCATAGGATATTGTTCAACTGTTATTCTAGTAGTTATATAGGTTCAGCTTTTATAGTTAGATCTAAAATCTATTTTGAGGTAGATTCTCTGTATATAAACTACAGGTTAAGTTTTTTTTTTGTTTTCCCATTTTTCTCTGCTGTGCTTTTTTTTTTTTTTAACAAATAAACATCCAAATATTACTGTACTATTTGTTGAGAAGATATCTTTTCACCACAAAATTACCTTGGCATCTTTATTGAAAATCGAATGTCTATATATCTATTTATCTATTCTGGACTCCTTTGTCTGACTCATTTATCTATATATGGTTATATATTATATGTATGTGTATATGTATACAAATATTATACTTTTTTTGACTATTATATATTTATATGTTGAATCATGAAATTATTTAGTATGAGTCTTCCAGCTTTCTTCTTTTCAAAATTATTTTGGCAGTTCTGGGTATTTTGTGTGTCTGTATAAGTTTAGAATTAGCTTATAAATTTCTACAAAAAGGTCTGTGGTTATGTTGATTTGGATTGTGTTGAATCTTTAGATCAATCTAGGGAAAACTGACATCTTAGCACTATTGAATCATTCTATCTATAAACATGGCTGTATTAGCTTGTGCTGCCATAACAGAGTACAACAGAGGGGGTGGGCTCAAACAACAGAAATTAATTTTCTCCCAGTCCTGGAGGCTCAAAGACCAATATCAAGATGCTGACAGGTTTGTTTTTCAGTAATACCTCTCTTCTTGGCTTGTAGCTAGCTGGTCACTTTCTTGCTGTATCCTTACATGGTCTTTCTTTTATTCACATGTTTAGGATAAGAGTGAGAGAAAGACAGGCAGGCAGGCAGGCAGGTAGCACAAGCAAGGGAACAAGAGAGCACTCTGTTGTCTCTCTTATAAAACACTGGTCCCATTGGATTAGGGCTCCACCCTGCCAGCCTGTCCTTACTCAAAAAGCCAATCACATCTTTCCATGGGAACTAGAGTTCACTCTCTTCTTACTACAAAGTTTGCCTCCCACACAGCCCTCCTGTTCTCTTGGTTCCCATTTGCAATCCCCATGTAGTCCTGCATGAATTCCTGTGTCCTCCTCCCCTGTGCTGTGAGTATATGTGACTAATAAACAGCTGTCTATCTCATCTCTACAGTGTCAGATGTTGCATGTTTGGTCTTCCCATAACCCTAGTGCATGAATCTCTCCCTCACTATGGTGTAAAGAGGAGGTGATCAAAATAAATAGTAGGTTGTTGATTTTAATTTCTCCTTTGCTTGTGTGGAAGAATTATATATAAGTTTACACATTTATATTTGTCCTGTCTCCATTTTTCCTCTCTCTTCTCTGGTTTTTATTTCCTAGCCTTGGGAATTCTTCATGGCAGAGAACAAATGCTGTTGGAAGCCAAGCTACTTACCAATGTCTTGCAAAAGCCTGAGCCATATAGGTGAAGAGAGTGAGCTAGGCCACAGGAGAATGGAAGTAAGTGGAAGACAGCACAGGTTGAAAGAGAGATGCTGCTTTCAGAGCCTATGGCTTTAAAGTTCACCAAGGGACTCTGAAACTTAATCTAATTGCCAACCTTGGAAAATAGTCTATCCCACGCTTTCTTGGTGTAGCAGAGAAACAGCAGTCATTAGTTTAGATGGACTCTGAGGGCTTAGATCAGTATGGAGAGGTTCTTTTTCTATAATTGAGACTTTTACTGACCTTATATAATAACTGAGGGTAAGATTTAAATTGATTTAAGGAAAGTGAAGAGATGTGAATCTATTAAATATATTAGTTTATAGTCTCTATCTTCTACAATTGCTGGGAATATTTCAGGTGTCGTGACTGACTGGTGAATAAGTGGCCAGTGGTCATTTTAAGTGAACGTCTTACAGTTCTACAGAAATGATGAAACAATCAAAGAAACCTTTGGTGTTACCAGTATAAGGGATTATATATCCATTTGTTCCTTTTTAATGAGTATCAGCCTAGGAATTAATGTGTTATCACCAACAACTGCAATAATGAATAGACTGGGGTGTTGCAAGGTGAGACTATCTGCCCAGACCCCTACAAACTGGGATCCCGTTTTGGTGATGTATAGCACAGCCCTGTTACCAGAGTAGTGTTTCTTTTTAAATATGAAAACTTCTCTTTTTCAAGTGATAGGTGGTTGAGAATATTGTTTTTGTTTTTGGCAAACAATAGAAGGCCTGGGCAGGAGAGAATGAATATTTCAGATTCTCAGTCCATAACCTAATCTCCTCAGAAGCCACGCCTACTAATCAATGGAGACAGTCACTGTTTGTCATTACTTTGAGATGCTTCAAAGTAATTGTAGATATCATCTGCAGTGTTTGCAAGTAGGAAAAATGTGTTTTTGCTCTTCATCATTCCTTGTCCTTCCATCACCTTATATAAAATAATATTTTTCATACTTCCTAAAGTTTTTTCAGATTGAGGCTCATCAAATTGTAATCTTTTATCAAAGATTACATCTTCATGAAAGTGTGAATAAAATGTGACAATTAGAATTATCTGAAAATCTGATATTTGATAAGTTTTTCATCAATTTCTAAGTTTAAAAAGAGTATTTCTACAAATTTTTAAGTGATAAAACCACAAGTTATTATGTTTTATGGCTCCAAGGTAATTTAGAATTCATAGTTGTAGTGAAATGAATGCTAGGCGAGGAGTCAGAAGACCTAATTTTTATCCAAGTTCACCACTTTCTGTCAATGTGATCTTAAGTGTTTTTTTCTATGAGCTTCATTTTGCACATCTGTACAATGGAAATCAAATCCCTCCCTTTCTAACCTCACACATTACTGTGGGGATCCAAGAAGGTAATGAATGTGAAGATGCTCTGTGATTAGTCAGGCTGCTTATAGATTTGGGTTGCTATTATCTGCTCCAAAGCTGTCCATTAAAAGATGAAGAAATGAAAGCCCTGGATTCTTACTCATCCAAGGTCAAATAAATCTCTCAGAAGTAGAGAGTTTTAGTGTATTTTAAAAGCACCCTAATAAGCCCTCTGAGTATTCTTCCCTCTAGATTGTATATTCCTGCTCCTACACCAAGCTCCTCTGTTTATGTAAACATAAGTAAAATATCTCTTATTTTTACAGTGATTAAGTAAGTCTTTCATACCACGACTGCTTCTAGTTTTCCACTTGCTACAGTTACAACAGGAAGGAATTTTAAGAGACATTTATGATTTTCAGTTATAGGCATAAACATACTAATTCCCTAGTTGCCCTGAATATAGCAGTCATGTCACCTCAATAAAGTATGAGAGATGCCATTGCTATAATTTTATGTCATCTTTAAGAGGGTAATTTTAAAATTTACTTTAATAGAGGACAATCTCTCTCGATTCTCTTGGCTGTTAAATCTATAGTACTTAGAACACTACTTATCATATAATAGGGCTCAGTGGATATTTGTTGAATAAATTAACTCTGCCTTTAATACTGAGAACCTAAATAAGTTGTTATTACTAAAAGTCATTAATGTGTTTTCGCAAAGGATGTGGTTAGTAAATTCAAATATATTGTGCATCAACAATTTTATAAATAATGCCAGGAGATGTGCAGAAAAAACTTTTTTTTTCTAGACATTTCATTTGTTGGTGTCCACACTGGTGGAAGATGGAGTAGGAAGAGGAATAAGAGGAAAGAACAATGAGAATTCAAATTTTATAAAGACAGAATGAACTTTACTCTGTAGCCCTCCAGCAGCAAAGGATTCCTGCATGAGGCAGAACATATGGGGACATGTCAATATTAAAAATGGCAATAGGAAAAATTATGGAGATTGTTTCTGAGGCAAAGTGTTTAAACAAACAAAAAGATAAGGACTAAAGTTGTAAAGAAGACCTAGTACAGAACACATGCAGAGTCCTAAAAAGAGAGTTTCCTAAATGGTTGTTTTAATACCAAAATCATTATATTCTCTACATAAACTGTCCATTAATGCAAAAAGAAAAGAAATTACTTTCTTGCTTTCATATTTTCCAAGAAATGCCTCAACTAATAAAGAGTATAGCCTTCAAAATCAAATTCTGATTCAGCTGGTTATATAACCTCTTGGAAACTTGGTTTCCTCATCTCTAAAATGAGATAATAATAAAGAAATAGTTAAATAAGGACGTACCCAGCCTACTGGCTTGACATTTAATTTTTCTTTTTTTTCCTTTTTTCTTCCTTTCTAATTTCCTTCATTCCCTTTCTTTCTCCCTCTTCTTCCTTCTTGAGGGAAAAGAAAGACTTATATACTTAAAGAAGTCATATATACTCTGTGAGCACTAGGGAAAATTTAACTCTAACTTTTCAAGTGTCAAGATCTCTAATATTCCCTTGGGTCTCCATTGATGGGGGAGCAAAAGCAACATGTGATGTGGACCTTAAACAGTATTTTGGGTGAGTCAGGATTCATGCCCATGAAACAGAGAGCCGTAGGTAGATTGAATGCTAAACTGAATGTAAGCAAAGATCATATAATACAAAGAATAACTTCTATGGCAAGGTGAAGATCGAGCCTACTTAACAGTTGCAGTTCAGAGAACTGGGACTGCCAGGCAGAGGCTATCTTTCTGGGGAATTTGCTGCCTCTACAGAAGAATGAGGAAGGCAGTTTTCACCTAACTCATGTACACTGTTTTTTTGTTAGCCTATGGTCTCATCTGTATACTTTATGTATAAATAAAATAAGGTAAATTGTTATGGTAAGTAGATACTAGATACTAAAAAAGGACATATTCATTCCCAAAGAGCTTTTTTTATTATTATTATTAGTCCTTGAGAATGTAAATTTAAGCTTAAATTCTTGACTCACCCAGTTTGAGAATGGGGTATTTACAAGGTAGCATGAAATTGAGATATCTCAGTAGAGAAGAGAACAAATATAATCCTAGAGACAGTTTCCTTAATTTTAACCTTCATTTTCTTATCCTTCCTCCAAATTCCATGCTATTGACCACAGCATAACAGCTTAGAATTAAAGAGAAACTTAAGAAACTCCTGCTATGTTAAAAATGTAATTAAAAATAAAAAATATGTCTTCTGTGTTTTGTTAGTTTCCCATCTCTGCTGTAAAACTACTTGACTCTTTCATTAGACCTACCACCCCAAGGATGCATCATGCTTCTTCTTAGGGAAACTTACTGCTGCCAGACAGTACATGGTTAGGGGGGATGTTAAGAGACACAAAAGTCCTTACCAGGTTTGAAAACACCTTGGTAAGAGATAGAGATCTAACAAAATCTGTAGTCTCCATGTACTTAGATACTGTTACTTGGAAAAATTGAAGTGCACATACCTTATCTTCCAGTGTAGGCTAGTGTTTGGAATAATTGTTTTTTACCCCAAACATTCAATAGCATGGGAAGCAATAGTGTCAGGAAGAAAATATTCATAATTTCCACTCACGTAACCTTTATATTCTGCCTTCTGCTTTAATGTTCAAGCACATATAAAATTGTTTTGGAGCTCCATTAGTGTGTGCTATGAGTCAGCTTTCCATGGGGCATTGTAACAGGATCCTATGTACCTTATAAAAACACAGGTGTGAGGATATAGCTACAGTGGGAGAAAAAAAAATTACTCAATATGTCAAGGGACCAACGTGAACAGATATTTCTGGCTTAGGGAGTCATTTTTCAACTTGCTGGTATCACAATCCTATTTTCTAAAATAGATCCAAATGTAAATTATGGAAATTTAAGCACTATGTTAATATTCTGGTTGTAGATGAGTTAGCAGCATGTGGCATCTGGTTAACTTGGAGAGAAGCTAGCAGCTATACTTCTCATTAAGTGGGTGCAACTTGCCTTGCCACGGGGCTGGCAGGCATTTTCAGTTGAGTTACTTTCATAACAAATGCCATATGCCAGCTGGATTTATAAACATGAGCCAGGTTTCAAATAAATCTGGTTGAACTTGAAAATATTAATGTGCCATATTGGAAACTCTGTGTTCTACCCATTTAGCTTTCCACAGTTTTAAACATGCAGTTTAAGAAGTGAATTCCTGGAGCAGTGAGGGGAGAGGGGAGTGAGAGCTGGTGGGCAGGGGATAGAGGGCTGTGATTCAGCAGGGATAGACCTGGCTCCTGCAAGTCAAAATGGTTGGAGTACAAAGAGGAAGTTTTTTTCTATTTCATTAAAAAAAGTTAGAGAAAAATCAGACTTTGGCTTTGTCATCCTCAAGGATCATTGTGGTGAAACGAGGAGTCTTTATCTGCTATTTTTCTCAGTGTCGCGTAATAGCGTACTGGAATCTATGAGTTGTAGGAGTTGCGGACCTTATTCTCTAGCAAATGTTATAAATACCCTACCTTAGTGTTTGTTACCACATGCAAAATGAGTATAATAATTTTTCCTACCCTATGTGTAGTTAAAAACTTGTAAGAATTAAACTGAGAAAAAAATGAAGATTTTATAACTCTGGAAAGCTTTAGGGACCCCACTGCATTCTCTACACATATCTCTTTGCTTCCATTGTTATATATGTCATTTATATTGTTATCCTTTAATTTTAAATTGTTTCCAAATGAGACAATGTATAAGCTCATCATTAAACTTGAATCCATGTATCCTCTGCTTGTTTTTCATGTGTGGAAATATTGAGTAGACATCCAATACTCAAAGTGGAATTTTACTGTATAGGAAAGAAATGAGATATTTGTAAGGAAAACCCTTACTCATATAATGGTACACTAAATGTTCTGTATATGGTATTTGAGGGCATTGACTAAATCATAGTTATGATTTTGCATTTTGAGTGACAAAAAAGTGATTTAAATACTCTGAGCCTCAGTCTCCATATTTATAAAATGAGGCTATGTTTTGAGGTTAAAATATAATGCATGTAAATTATTTAGTGTAATTCCTGGCTCATAGAAAACTATAAATGTTAGACAGTGCCATTATTTAGAAGACTTTGTTCCCTTAAACTTTCAAAAATACCCAGATTGGGCCAACTGGATAAAATTGAATAAAATATATAAGCATGATGGCTTTGGGTGTAAGGATAAAGAGAATCAATAAATATTTAAATGGAATGTTTATCAATTCTCTTTAACCTGCTTAACATTATGCTTTATGGTTTCAAATATGAATTGAGCATGGTCATTGAATGAAGATATTTAGTGTGCTTGGGGACACAGTGTGAAGATCAATGACTTTACCGTGCAACTAGTGTTTGACCGAGTTTTCATGGAATTTCAGAGAAGAGTCTGGAGTCTGAGTCAGCACCAAGGTGAGGGAGGAGTAGCAGTTAAATGTTGAGAAGACTTCTTAGGTTAGAGGATGTTTGAGCTGAGTCTTGGTGGTGCAAAGAGGTAGGGGGTGATTTCCAGGCAGAGAAACAGCATGAACCAAGATGTAGAGGCCTGCAAATATCTGGCAAGTTCATTGATCTAAGTAGGTGATCAGAATGCCTAGTAGGATGTGTAGCTTTGGAAATGTGGTAAGGGAGTGAACTGTGAAGGTAAAAAGACACATAAAAGGATGTGGGTTTGGTCTTGAAGGCAGACTTTGGCTAGATGATTCTGTGAATGAAGAGAAGCAGGCAGAGGGGCATGGGCAGAGGTAAAATAACAGAACAAAACCTAATAAGGATGTGGTTGCTGTAATTCACACAAAAATGATGATGACACAAACTAGGGTGATTGAAGATAAGGTGAAAACAAGTAGAAGAGAGAGATTAGGGCAGTGGAACCAACTGGCATAAGAGGAAGACCACAGGATTAAAGATGACTCACAAATTTCTGTCTTGGGCAACTCAGGACATAAAATAACACAGCCTATTCCTCAACATCCTTCTGGGATTATTTACTGATTCCCTCTATCATCCCCATGGTTGATTTAGTGCCTGAAGCTTTAAAGGTATTGTCTTTCTTTTCTGCACCATTATGTATTAGGTCCAGAAATCTGAGTAACACTTTATACTTCATCCACTCCCAGATACAATGGTGATCTTACCTCCACATTAAAATTTAATTTGACTGTTCCTTCACATAAAGGACATCTAAACCAAATGTGATATGTGGGGTTGAAACACATTTTCTAAAATACTAAGCCTGAATTTAAAGATATAGGTAATAACCTTCAGATTGGCACATGTAATATCTGATCTTAATCTTAGTTCACTTCTCTGGACCTCAGATTCTTCATTTATAAAATAAATATATGTTGGTCTAGATTTTTGTGCTGAAACACTGGGACATAGAAAACCCTTTGAGAATGTGTCTTCATTTCCAAAAATTGAACATATCTATACATAAACAAAAAGATTCAATTTCAGAGGGAATTCCTAAAGTCTGTTCACTAATCCCAAATAAAAACCTCAGAGCTAGTTAATCTTTGAGGTCCTTCCTAGCAATCTGTCTTAGGAAAGATATGCATGTATGCAAAGACAGAAGTCTAAGGAGTAGAAGAGACAGAGACAGAATGAGTGGAGGAAACTGTGTCCCTAGTCCTATCATTTCATCATTATTATTATTACTAATGCTATAATGCTATATTGTTATTATGCATTATTAATTACGTGTTAATTATTGCTTATTGCCTTGATTTAGTACGCTGAATTCTAATGTAAAGTGTACTATCAGGGGAGCTTAAGTCTTGGTGGCTCCGTCGATTGCTTAATGTGTCTCTTTAATTTGTCTTAAGATAAAATCTACTTATAATATCTAACTTAAAACCTAACGCAACTGAACCAAACAGTCCCTTTCTTTCTATGACAAGATTCCTTTTCTCCACTGGATATGCAGGTTGTCTTAATATCTCTAACAAAAGTATCTAGAGATTTTATGGCAGGAATGTAGGTATCCATTCAAGCTGGGCCAGAAGTGTGTTGAATGTGTGAGGAAAGACATTGAAAACATTTTTGCATTTTGTTTCTGACTTGATTAATCTGTTCTTATGCATTATTATTTTAATGACAATAATTGTAACTATCAGGATGGAAACATGGCCAGCTCTTAACAAGGTAACGACAGAAAACTTTGAGTTAGCTTTTCTGAAGAAAAAAAGAAAAAAATTTAAAAATATGTCTTACATGTGCATTTGTGTTTTCATTATTACTTAACAAAATAACAACGTGCATTTATTTTTTTCTCCAAAGCATCTAGTTATGAATCATTTTCCAATTTGGGAATTTTCAATATTAAACTACTTTTAAACCCATATCAAGTTCTTATTTGGTTATTTCTTTGGTAGTCTGAAGTTCTCATCCTCTATAAATCTAAAGTTAGTTGCAACTTCGATGTGATATTTGACTCTTGAAGAAATGTTATAAACAAATACAGTGACAGAATTATTTATGAATTTCAAAAGTTATATTTAGTAAAAAGTTTCACTGTTTTAGTAAGTTTAACTTATTGTGGTTTTCAGTTTAAAATGGAATATGTACTTGGTTTCTCAGGATTCTCAGGATTTAAAATAGTTAGGGAATCAACAAAACATACAAAGCAAGAAAAATCACAACATTTATGAGGAAAACACAATATATCTAAGAATATTAAAATCACCAAGAAAATTAAAATTATTTCTAAACAGTACTTTCTATTCAATTATTCTACTTTCAGATACAAAAATAAGCCATGTGATATACTGACAATTCTTAATTCTAAATATATATATATGCATTTGGCTTTGCAGAATAGCAAAGGTAAAATTTTGCAAACACCTAAATATAATCAGTACTGGAAAGCATAAACTTAGTGGTTAAGGTTAAGAGCTGTGGAATCAGGTGGAGATGGATTCACATCTGGGCTCTATCTCTTGCTATCCAGTGAAATGGGCATGTTACTTAATAGAAGTCTCAATTTTCTCAACTATAAAATGGAGATAATATTGTCCCTTCTTTATGAGACTGTTTTAAAGATTATGTGTAATAATGTGCCATCACTCTGTTTTAATGACTCTATAGGACGTTCAATGCTATTGGAATGGTCAGTTCACTCTTTTTGTCCCTCTTAAAATGTAAACTCCATACACACAGAGCCTTTACCTATCTTACTCACCGTTGCATTTCTTAGAACAGTATATGCTTATTGTAAATATTATATAGCATTAAATCAATGCATTAACCTTTAATACCAGGCTAAAAAGATTTTGTATTATTTTTGTAGCAGTGAGGGCTGCCAAAATTTTTCAATGCAAGATAGAGCAGGGAGTGGTGGTAGCAAAATAAGTTATTAAGGAATATAAATCTAATGACAGCATATGAAATAAATGGTTGTGAGATGAGGTGGGGACCCAACACTAGAGGGAAGAATAATTGCTTAGATCTGATTTTGTACAACTTTGGAACAATAAAAGTGAGTTTCAGCAACAGTTCACATCCTAAAATAAGTAGTTCCACATTAAAAGCCACACTTTTCTGGTTTGGTACATTACAATGATCTCATCCTTCCTAAAGTCTCACTCAAAATCTAAACCTTCAAATCTCCCTTATTAGTTAGAGAATAAAGTGTTTGCATGGACTGAACATGACTTCTGCTATATAGAGCCACCTATAATTTATCAGTGTTCCTACTTTTGAGGAATGGGACAGATGCTAAAATGACATTTCTGTATGCATGCTATGATGTCATTTTTGAAAGTTGCACATCCAGTCTGTTCCAGGCTAATCTTTATTTGGTATGGATTTGAGTGAAAAAAGTATTAAGAGGCCATTTCTCATCTTGCTCGTGTGTCAAAGCCAAGGCTGATGTGCCTTTGAGATTTCAACAGGTACTCTGAATTTTTCAGTTATGCCAAGTTCAGAACAAGATGCAAAATAAGCCATGCTGAGGAACTGGTCTTCTGACTTCCAGAATTGCACTGTGAAAGAGAAGTATATGTGGTACCACTTAGCTACAAAGCTAAGAATTTTCAACTACCACAGCAGAAAGACACTGATATACCAATAGATCTTTCTTGTTCCAAAGTGTACCTTAATAGAGAGCACATTTTTTTCTAGTAAACTACATGGGTCACACTCTTTAAAAAAATTTATTCTTTAAGTCAACACCTGTCCTAAGTCTCTTTCATCCTTTGCATTTTGCAAACAGTATTTTTTAAAGGTTCATGATTCACTGCATTTACATATTTTTTGTCACTCTAAAGTATGCTATATATTCTTTGTTCCATTAACATAATTAAAAGGTGGTTTCCATCTCTGGGCTCACTTGTTAAACCTCCCACAGCGATGGTTCTCCCACCCCACGTAATCTCCTGTCCACTGATACTTCCATTTTTTTTCTTTACTAACCATTACCACCTTATCCTCATGTTCCTCCCTACCTAGATTAGATTTCATGGTAAAGCCCCAAGTCTCCCCCTCTCAAGTTGTCTTCACTCCCTTGCACTAAATAGTTGGACACAACAACTGAGAACAGGCTTTTAAACAAATTAAACATCACAATTTATCATTTTCTATAAGTAAAATTTTTCTTGTACAAAAATCTATCCTTGGAAGATGTTTAACAAATGATATTTCTGTTTTTCTAACTTATAATTTTTATAAGTTCATTGTTGAGATGCATTGCTAATTTTACCTTTGCTATTCTGCAAAGCCAAATGTATTAATTCTATCAGAGTGCCAAAGCTCTTTCAGAAGGCTATGGATTTAAGTTACAAAATAATGACAATTAGTGACAGTATGATCTTGCAGAAGTTTCCTGTGACCAAAGCCTTTTGTCATAAACCTATAGTGACCAATATTCTGGTGACTGTTTTACAGTTCTGAAAACAACTGATCTACAAATCACAATGGAGAAAAGTTTAGAAGTGTGAAATATTTAAGTATTAATAAGGTGAAGCAACTGGAAAGATTTTAAATTTATTCATCCACTTTGGAAGATAGTTTTTAATTATTAAACAAATTTGAAGGTATGCCTTATTTCTTTTTATTCAGAAATTCACCCTTTAAGAATACATCCACAACTGCTTTTTTGCAAAAGGATATGATGATAAAGATTCTATGGCAATACCTATTGAAGATTAAAAGTAATTGAAGTAGAAAACAAAGTCCATAAAGAGTTGAAAAAATAAAGCATGTGATCTATTATAATTAATATAGAAATAGAAATATTAAATAGCAATACAAATAAATGCAATATAGCTATATATAAGATTAAAAATTAATATATGAACATATTATAGAGTGAAGTGCTGATTTCATGAGATTATATAGAATATAACTGAATTTACACAAATATTAAAAACATGGAAAATCAAGAACTGTGCTTTTTAAGGATAAAACGTTCATGGTAAAATTCTAACAATATGCAGAGGGAGATGAACATAAAATTTAAAAGAATAGAAGGGAGGGAAAGAAGAACAAAAAATCAAGTTGGTAAATATTCATGTGTTCATTATATTTTTACTTTATACTTTGTATGAATTTGTAAATTTTGCTTTGTGGCCATTTAATATTTAACAAAAATAGATTTTCATAAAGTCAATTGAACATTTTAAAAATATTTTTTAAAGAACATTTTAACTGTCGGGAAGAAAACATTGTTTTATATATATATATGTCTTGGCTCAATGATTTTGTTGCTTTAGCTAGGGTTCACATGAAAACCAACTTATCCAACTTAAAAAAGAGGTGGGGTGCTTTCAAAAAATACTGACACCTCATGAAAATTATGCTCATCCAGGCTCTATGGGGCCTAGAACTAGGACATATCACATTAGGGATGGAGACAGATCTCTCTCTTCTTTTTCTCCATTTTTTTTCCCTCTCTCCTGCTTGTTCTCTCCTGTGTGCACTCTTGAAATTTTCATGTTCCCTACGTGACCAGCCCCACTGCTTATCCACAGTTCTCTTTCTCCATTCATTGACTTGAGCTCCATCATGACAACCTCTTCTTAAGTATGCCTACTCAGCTGTGCACAGTCTGTTTCTTAGTATAATTCTCAGGAAATAGAATCTGACAACTTACTAGACAACTATCATTTTGACTGACTCAGAGTCAGTTGCCTATCATTGATCCAATTAGCTGTGGCCAGAGTGAAAGTGGATAGAACAAGATAGAATGACCACCCCACAGAGGCTGAGGTCTAGAGAGGTTTCCTGAGAGGAGAGAGTGGGGTAGGGCCACCACTTCACAATATATTCATATTTATGTTACGTTGAGCCTTATGCAAATTTTGCTGTTTGGAGCCATGGGCTTCCAATCTGATCTGAATATTCTCGAGGATAAATAATCATTTTCTTAATGGATGTTCTGGTTTCTTACCTATTTCTCTTCTCTAGGATTATGATCTATTAGTCCTGGAACTTCAGGCAGAGACCAGTAGAATGAGAATGGGACCATCTTTCCTTGAGATGACTAGTTATCTAATGGGGTGTTTTAGATTTTGGAGAGGTGCCAAGCAGCTCATGCTTGCTCTTTAATATTAACATTTTTACCTTTCCTTTCTACAACTTGATAGTGGGATGGACGTGGTAAGTTCCAAAACACTTTTTTCTCCCCGCATGGGTCAAATAAAGTCCATTCGGTGGAACAGATTGTTCACTTCACCCATCACTATGTGCCACAGGAAGAAAAAGGACCAGCTGAAAGGATTTGGATGGATGATCAGGCAACCACTGCTAATAATACTAGAAAAACAATTCGTATGGGAAGAATAGCATATTGCCTCTGTGCTGGACAGGTCTCATTCCTCATTCTGGTCTCTGCTGTGTATTTCTAGAACAGGAGTCTACAGACTGCATTTGCCAGCCTCCCATGACAACTTGGTTCCTGTTCGGTTCTGCCTAGTTAGGAAGCACTGGTGGGATTTAAATACTGTGGTGGTTGCATTGGTAGTAAGTTGATTCTTGACTATAGGAACTGGAGTAGAGTCTCCACCTTTGGTAGGTTCCAGGTTTGATGTATATGTGATGCCTCTTTAGCAGTCCAGGAGTAGCAATGACAAAAGCAGTGGGTACAGGATAATGGACTTCAGCCCTGTGATTTCGGCAGCTTTGCATTGGGGTGTCACTTCTTCTTCCTTTCTGCTTTTACAGCTCCCTCTATTTCCATGCACTTCCTTCTGTTTTTGCTCTTCCAAAATCTACATAACCAGGTCCCTGTGTTAAATTCATGTTTGGAACTACTTTTGGTGCTTTTGTTTTCCTTACTAAACCAAGACTTGTGTACTGTCCTAATTACTTTCCGTTCCCGTTAGGCTGAGGTATTGCAACATTACATTGCTGAGAGGTAAAGCCATCTGTGTGCAACTGAGAATAGGAATTTGGGAGTGAAGATAGAAATTGGAGAAGGTGCTTTGTGGATGTGGACTTCTTAGTATCATCTCACTCTTTAAGTATGGTGAATTTGTAGGAAATAAGAAACCCATGTATACTATGCATGCAAATTCCAAAGCAAATGGCAGCCAAATATTTGATAATAGCTTGGTGTTTATTCCTGTAGTATGAGGTTGACTTTTCAAAAATTCAAATGGAATATCTTTCACAGAGTGCTTATTTTCAGTTACATGAAATGTGGTTTCTCAGAATGATGATTTAAGTGGCTAGAAGGCTTTTTAACTCTGTGCTTAACTTATGGGTCTCTATGCTGAACAATATCATTTTACGAAATTGAAGTCTGAAGGCATTCTAAAAATTAGGTTTCAAAATTTGACCATAAAAAATGTACCACTTCAAGACAAGAATCAATGATTTGTGAGGCACTGATAATAAAACATGAAACATTGGAGTTATGAAGCTTGTACTTACTTCTCCTGTCTTTTTACAGAGCCATTCCAAAATAGCAAATATGATGGCATATCTCTAAAGGGACGTATTTGCGAGGGCATTCTGGAATTACACCCAAGTTCGCGAGAGTCTTTAAAAATGGGTGATTTCAACACAAATGCTTCTGAATTCCCAAACACTGTAGTTGGAAGAAAAACTTGCAAGCCATAAAAGTCAGAGCTGTACAAATAGTGACATGAAAGTGAGGACTGAAGGACAAAAGAGAGCCTAATTTGGGTCAGTGGCCGGAAACAATGTCAGACTTACAAGTACAATTAAATAAACAGAATCTCATTAAATAAATCAAGGGAGAACAACTACTGAGATCAGTAAAACCTTCCATAGTAGTTACATTGTTCCTGTAAACTTGGGGAAGCCAAACTAAGCAGCCCCAACATGAGAGACCTTGATCTATTAGTTTGGTCCCTGAGAATAGTAGCTGTGCTCTCACAGTTTAGATTTTAGACATGGGCCAAATAGTATAAAAAATAAAATCCCACACATCTCCCATTTTTCCTGTTCTTCCACCCCTGAGGCTCCTTGTTTTATGCTGTGAGTTAATTCTTACTGGTGATGACTGGAAAAGATTCCATAGAGATGTTTGTATTTTACCTTGGTCTTTGAAAACATAGAGAACTTGGACAGTGTGGAAGAGGACGAGGCAAATCAAGCAGTGCATACTTAACGGGAAACATGAGTGGCACAGTTTTATGAGATGATAAACTATATCAATGTCTAACCAATGTGCTGTATACTTGAAACTAATTAAAAAAAAAACATGATTCAACTAAAAAAAGAGAAAAAAAAAGGAAGGTAAAGTACCTATTCAGGAAACATAGGAAGTCCCTGAAACAGGCAGAAGAAGAGGATATATAATGCGTAGCTTCTTATTTTGGGGTCAGGACATAAAATTTGGGACAAATAGATAAACCAGGGATTTCCTCGGGGGTATGTTAGCAGTGCAGCGGTGATAAAACTTTGGTGGTCACTTTGCATGTTAATGGAGTTCTTTGTTTTAAAAATTTTTAATTTTGGTAAAATACATATAACATAAAATTTATCACCTAACCATTTTTAGGTATACAGTTTAGTAGCATTCAGTAGGTTTGCATTGTTGTGCAGCCATCAGCACCATCCATCACCAGAACTCTCTTCATCTTGCAAAAGTGAAACTCTTCTCCATTTAACACTGACTCACCATTCCCTCCTACTCCTTACTCTTGGAAACCACCATTTTACTTTCTGTCTCTATGAATTTGGCTACTGTAGGTATCTCATATAAATGCAATCATATGGTATTTATTTTTCAGTGACTAGGTTATCTCATCTAGTATAATGTCCTCAGAGTTCATTCATGTTGCACTGGGTCAAAACTTTCTTCTTTCCTGAGGTTAAATGATATTCTATTGTATGTATAAACCACATTTAGTTTATCCTTTCATCTATTGATGAACACTTGGGTTGCTTTCACCTTTTGGCTATTGTGAATAAATCTGCTATGAACAACATCTCTTTGAGATCTTGTTAAGAAACAAAAACATCTCCTGGATTAGATGCAGTTCCCAAGGAGTAGTATTCCAGATAGCTCACTCATTTTTGGTCTTGATCACTGGTATTTTTTGCAAAACAATAAACAGAATACAACTTGACAAAATGAGCATGGAAAGTATAAGCCAAGGGCCAGGGATCAGGAATTGTATTTGATATCAAGTGACTTGTCTGTCTACATCTCCAGGAGATTCCAGATTTATCAATAGGTGAGAAAAAAATTTTTTGAAAGTGAATGTGAAAAATCATTAGAATATTGTGTCTGATCATCAAAGCTCACTGAGAGAATGGCCTCTCTTACTTTTAAAATTGTAATACTCAAATGCATGATTCTGCTTCATGTTTTCTTGAAGACAGAGAGATTTATAGTCCTATTTTATTTTCCAAATCAACAGTGCTCATTCTGAATAGACATGCTATTAACTTTTGTGCCCTGAGAACTTCAAGGAGTTTAAAACATGCCTCAGACACACACTCCTAAATTCTTAACTATAACCGAAAAAAAGAAAGATCTCAACAGGTGAACCTTTTTTTTTTTTTTTTTAATCATATAATCTGAATGTTCTGCCCAGCATGTTTAAAGTCCTGGCATGTCATGAAACAGAAAACTCTTTCAACACTCTTTTCAGTTTAGATTTTCATTGTTTTTTTCCCCCCTTAAATTCGGGAGAAATTATTTTGGCAATCTGAAAGCATTGTACTCCCTCTCCCTTTGGATTGAAATGAATACAAATCATTTCTTTTCCATGGAAAAAAACAAGACAAGTTTTTCCCTGGTCAGTGAATCTAAAGATTTCTTTTTAGCTATTTGGCTTTGTTCTCCTAAATCAAACTTGCTGTTTGTCACTAAAATGAACCATTACTTGTCATTTATTGACTAAACCAATAAACCTGACAGAAACCTAAGTAGGCCAAAAGCAAGTCAAATAAATCTATTATAACTGTGCCATTCTTTTTTGCTGAGAAAAAGAAAAAACAAACTGTGAAGTTTCTTTTAATCTGAGCTTTTTTTTTCCCTACTTGGAAAAAATCACTTTATTTTCACATGGACACTCTCTTTTTTTAGCCTATCTCCTCTACATCAGAGATACCCTTATTTCATTCAATTATACTCATGTATTTATCTTTTGTTTTTATTTTAATGCTGTGTCCAGGCAGTTTAACCCCATTGTTTTTTCCTCCACTGTATTTCACACGTGTAATTAAATGCTTTTTAAAACAGTAATCACAGGAATTTATTTTTGTGTATGATTAGACATATAAAATACTATTACAGTTTATTTATGTCTTTCTATTTCTCTATATTCAATACAATTTGTCTAACCAACTCACTGATCTAACCACATACTTTAGAACTTATCAAATAATCAAGCTTATCCTTAATACAAACAAGTGTTCCCATAGATACCTGAAAGTAGATGAAAACCTTGTGTATTTGTTCCTCTGTCTACCTAGGTAGTTACAGATCTTTTCCAGGGTTCTGAGAGGTCGGAGCCAAAGAAACTATGCCAGAAATTAGGAGTGCTGAGACTAAGGGTTCTTTCTTGGCCCCAAACCTGTCTTTGTATCACATCCTAATAGTTCAGCTGTTAGAGAGAAGCAGGGAACTGAGTTAGCTAACGTTCTACTGCCATGAAGGATTTACTTCTTCTCTTGGTGGAATCAAACTGTGAGCATCTCAATTTCCTCTTTTGTGCTCTGGCAATAACAGAATAGCCACTTCAGCAAGTACTTGAAACTAAAAGCACTTTAAGAGCTTTCAATGAAAGGTGTGACCGAAGAATAAAGTGTTATGTGCTCAGACAGGGAGGAGCTGTGAATTGTCAGTTGATATATTTTCCACCTGTCCTATTTTGCTCAAGACTGAAATTCAAATTAGAAGACAGAACGTCCTCATTAAATGATACTCCCCGAGTTACTGAGCTATTATGAAAAATACAGAAAAATAATTGAAAGGACCATCTCATTTATTCAAAATTTGATTATTGGTATGAAAACCTCTTGGTTAATTTTTGCAAGCCATTTACTTAAACTCCTTTTGTTACTCAGATATAAATATATTTACATATAATATGTATTATATATAAAGCTTGAAAATATATTCATGAGAAATGAATACTGAAATTAATTGTGCAGACACGTGATTAAATATACCTACAGAGAATATGTATGTAGTAGGCAGAGTACGAATGACAATTTTAGAAAGGCTGCATTTGTGTTGCGGTTAACAATTTTTCTGCAGAATTAGAAAAATAATGTAACGAGATATTGAGCTTTTTATCTGCTTATGGATTACTTATTATGTAGAAATGTTAGCTTCATTTTAACTTGTGAATAATTTAGATGAATTTATGTTTAAGAATATTGACTGGAAAGAAAGGTCTCGTCCAATACAAATTGAGGGTAATTTTTATCATACAAAGAGACTTGATTGCAACAAAAATGAGAAGATCCTCATTTTGAAAAGTCTCAGCCTCTTCTGACCCACATCACCATCTCCATGCTGACTATTGTCACATTGGTCTGACAAGCCTGCCCACCACTCCCTATTCTGCACCGTATATTCTACTCACCCTGTGTGTTGGCTAGAGAATTACTGTTTAAAAATTAATTACTTGCTGGAAATTACTGTTTGGCTATTGCCATAGGAACATAGGCTACTAACTATGGACACATAGCGTTCTAACAAGCTTTCTGCTTCTGTACCCCGGCTTGCACACCTGACCAGTGGGTTGACAGGTAGTGAATAGAAGAAAAATAAACCTTTGTGTTCAGACAGAATGAAGGATGGGATTTTTGGCTTAAAACCCCTGTATCTCTACATTTCAGGGCTGCTTAATTTGGGGTCTGCGTACCCCTGGCAGACCCAGCTGGCTGAATAAAGAGAGTGATTCCTATAACTCACAGAGTTCTGGCGGCCATAACACCTGGACATCTTCACTTGATGTATCATATGCACTGTTATCTATTAGGCATAGGGCTAGGAACAGATTTTCCTGAATTTTGAAAAGGTTTGATACTGGAAAAGAAAAATGTCACCAAGGTGCAAAATAGGAAACTTCAATATCGAAACAATGCATTGGGTGATGTCAGCTATCCCAATAACCAAAAATAAAATATATTGTTTTAGGTGAATTGTATTTAATGTAAAAGGAATACAGGTTGAAATTTTGTTATAATGTAGTATATGTTTTCCAAAAGTAAGACCGCCTAGAATTGATTAATGGACTTAAGGGGCTTTTGCTCAAAACCAAAATAGTCAAACCTTTCTCAACTTCCTCCTTCATAGCATTTTCCCTTATTGTTCTAATAACATGGCACCTCCAGAGATCTGGTCCCCAGAACCAGAAAACTAGGGTCACGCTCCCCTTCATCGGTTTTCACACTTTCTTCTGATTTCCCCTAAATACAGTGCCTTCCTTTGACTCTTCCCAATCCTCCTTTACTTTAGATCCTCATTGTCCTTAACTCTGAGCAGAACTCTAGGTTCCTGGTTTCGATTGCCTTTGCTCTTATAGTTTTTGTACTTTAAAATGTATAAATAACATAGCTTTTGTTTTATAAAAAAAAAAACAAAACAAAACATGGATTTCTACTTCATTGAACAGGCAGATTGTAATTCAGTACATTTTGGGCACAGTTTATTTGTTTTTTAAGAAACTTCCCCAGAGAACTTAGACCCATAAATTGAGAAACACTACAAAATTATTTGCTAAAAAGTAATTAGAACTCTTTTTTTCCCCCTAGAATACCTATTTCATTCTTATGGGTTAAAGTAATTCATTGCATTCAGAAAATCTGCCTCTTCAGAACAGTGCTCATGCCTCTGTGCAACTTTGCCCATATATCACCACAATTTTCCATTATAGACCATAATACTTATTTTATTTCACATCCTCTTAGTTTGGCCAACACCTTCAAGGCTCATCCCAGTTCTACACCTACTCAGATGTCTTTCCTGATTTGTCTAGCCTTTCCTTTAATAGCATCCAAAGCATAGTTCTACTGGTCATAAAATAGTTGGTCTGTTTATGTCTTTGCCTTTCATTCTAGCCTATGAGCTCCTGGAAAATAGAGACAATTTATAGAATGTTTAAATCAGTAGCATCTAGTATATGGCCCGGTACATACTAAGTGCTCAATAAATCTGGTGAAATTGAAAAAAAATCAAAAATTTGTTAGTGGGGTCCCCTTGCCCCACTGATACACTTAGACTTTACAACAAAGGAATACTAGCCATAGTCTAGGTAAGCTAGATCATGCTGAGCTATCTAATTCCCAAATCTCAGAGGACATCACAATTAAAGTTTAATTTTTGCTCATATTACACAGATAGTCAGGTTGATTTAAGGCTGTGCCACATGCAACTCCTTAAAAACCCAAGCAGACAGAGGCTCTGACAGCTCAATCTGAGTCATCGAGGTTACTTAGCACTTCTGTTGAATGTTTTAGTACAACATGACCCATTCTACTTTTATTTATCATCTATAAACCAGAACATGTCACATATACTGACTAACCTTTCAGATGCAGGAAGTACAGGGAAGCACATGAAGATTTGGTGAAGAGTAAATGTCTCTGTGAAAGGTTCTTACGTAAGAAATTTAAAATCGCTCTCAAATTGAGCCCACAAATCTATTTGGAGTCATCATTCTTGAGATTGACTGTCTACATTGTTTTCATACATGGCATAGAAAATTGAAAATGTGGTACTTAAGGAATCAGAATAGTTTTAATTTGAGACTCTTCTAAATTATTTTGTCTATGACAGATTATCAAAAAGTTTTAAAAAGTGTAATTGTTAATTTCTCTGGTTACTTATTTAAAATTTATTGGGTTAACAATATCAGCCAGCTACTTTTAAATCAATCCTTTATCTTTTATTTTTTAATTCAAGTTAATTTCATCAGTACTATTTCTTTTGTTTAGTTTGTATACTTTTATGCAATGAAGAATGGAGTACACACCAAACACACTCATTCATCGATAGAAAAATGCTGGTATTCTTTCAAGTGTAGATGGCCTTGTTAATTCCTAGGTGTAGTGTGCTGGGAAAGGCCAATGCAAATAGAGGCAATTTCCTACAAATTTGGGATATATTTTCTCAAAGTAAACTGCTTGGCTATCTGTCATATTTATTATAACTCACATTCAGTTGTTAATTTTATAGACATTTGTAGAGCTAGAGCTCTTTAGTTTCCCAAACTACTAATTTTAAATAAAATAAATTTAAAATCTTGCCTTTTAAAATGGAACAGTTCCTTAGGTAGGTGCAGTGATTGTGCTTAAGTTTCACTCACATATTACTGATTAAACTATTAGTAACAGAACAATGTACCCAATTTCAAAGAATGTTGCAAACTAGGACTAGCAGTTATCAAATGCACTGATAAGTATTCTTCTAGTTACACAGCTTTTCAATGGCTGTAATTCAAAGAATTTTTTTGTCAGTTGGTAGCAGCAGTAATTTAAAAATAAAAAAGGGAGTTGGGACAGCATAAATTCTAATTTATCGAGTCAATATACTGTCATTCTTTTAATAAGTGAACTATTTTGAGCAGAAAAACAGACCAATACTGTGGAGGTTAATGATACTGATTAGAGTGTGTGCCTTGTCCTCCCTGAATGAAGTGGTTATTTATAGCCCTTTCTAAATTACAAGGGAAACAACTGAAGAACAATCCAGTAAGAGGGCTTGCTTGTATATTACATGCAATCTAAAATTATCAAAGAAATATAGTTTTGAAATGATATTCTCCTATAGAGGACTCTCTTATTTAAAAAAATATGATTGTATTATCCATTTCAATGATTATATCTGGGCTATTTTACTCATCTTTTTCTTTTTTCTTTTGGAAAAAAAGTGTGAAAAATGTAAGATTCAGAGTTAATGTAAAAATAAGTCAGAGACTTTCTTACGACATCTTGGTAAGTCAGTTTCAGAGTCAGAAAAATGTAAGTCCTTGTTCGTAATTTATAGCTACATTTAGTTTAGTGTTTTCGAATTCTATTTCAATGTTTTCTAAAATGCATGTCTTTCTCAAAGAGAAAGCTCTGTAATCAAGTAATTGTGACTCACATTTCATATTCTATCTAGAGAAACATAATGTACATTTTCATATTCGAGAAATGTTAAACGTCTCCTTTGGTAAAGAATCACAATTAATTTTGCTTAATCCAACAAAAACAGTTTTTATTTTTCAGTTTAGTTTATTTATTAACATTTCCCAGAACACAGTTTTCAAATGATGCTCTACTCTGTGCAGTGAAGTGTGTTTGTGTAAGAGGTGAAATGGGAATTACTAGCAGACACATTTTCTATTGGCTTATGGTCCTTGTACATGAGAGGTGTGGAGTAATGGACCAGCAGTAGTAGTGAATGATTAGATGTGGAAATACAATCAATATGTTCTTGTTTTTCCATTACCTTTCCATCACTTAATATGACTCAGTTTGTTTAAAAATAATTTTACTGCTGTATTTTCTGAACTGTCATGTGGAAGTGGTCCAGCCCATGCTTAATGTTCAAGTAGCAGGGCAGGAAGGAATATTGCACTGGGGAGGTGATATCTTGTTTAACTTAGCATTGCAAAGTAGCCAACTATCTGAATTTGCACATGTATGGCATTTATCACTAAGGACCCAGGGGGTTGTCCTCAGTTTGAATGACAACTTGCGCTCATATAAAACTGCCTGCCTATTTCTCATTTGTTCAAAAAGAACTGATCATAATGTTCTTTTGCAAAAAAAAGTATTTTTTTTATTATTTATAGGAAGTATCATTTGATTCAGCTATTATGTCTGGGGTAGTAGTTTCAAGAAAAGTACATTAGGAGTCAAATATTCATTAATGTAATAGGAGACATGTGTCTTTGATGTATTCTTACTTTTGACTGCGATTTTTTTTGTGTGGCTTTTAAGTAATAAAGTTAAGTTACTGTTAATGGAGAAGGCTGTATCTTGGTTATGAATATCAGTAAGCTGATTTAATCATTAAGACATGCCAACTTTAATATATGGAGTCCAAAGGGATTATTAAAATGTCCTAAATGGAACTAAAAGTTACAGCTTTCTCTGATTTATCAGAAAAACAAAGAAACAAGCAAACCTTCAAAAAGACCAAAATGAGAGTCATTTTTTACACAAATTATTTTATATGTAAATCTTCTGCTCTGAGGGTATCTATAATGGACTGAAGGTTTGTGTTCCCCAAAATTCTTATTTTGAAACTTAATGCTCATTGTGATGGTATCAGGTGGTGGGGCTTTTGGGAGGTGATTAGGTTGTAAGGGAAGAGTACTTATGAATGGGATTAGTGACCTTATAAAATGACCCCGGAGAGCTCTCTTACCCCTTCTGCCGTGTGAGGACACAACTAGAAGGCAAGCCATCTATGAACCAGAAAATGGTCTCTCATCACACAGGGGATCTGCTGGAATAAATTTATGTTGTTTATAAATCTCCCAGTTTGTGCTATTCTGTTATAGCACCCTAAACAGGCTAAGAGATTCTAAGTACCATTCAAGTATAAATAAGAAAAAGGATCAGGGTGCTTTTTACATTTCTAATAGTGATATTTAACAAATATCAACTTTTTTTTCACATGCAGGGCATGTAAATGTTTATGATTATTTTCATAATTGTGGGAAACCAATATGACTGTTATTTTATACCCTGTAAACATGCTTGTGTATTATAGATACCTGTGAAAGGTGAAGTTAGAATTGAGCATTTGCAATTTGAGACCACTAGAAAAAGATTTTTTGTTTGTTTGTTTCCAAGAGAAAAAAAAAATGCAGAAAAATTTCACCTAACTGGTCATCATAGGAAAGTTTTATCAGTTGGCTGGGTAATCTATTTTAGGATTATCATATCAATCAAAGTTTCCTGGTTAAGAAAAAGAACAAACAGTGAAAACTTGCTATTTTGGCATGGAAGAGGGGAAGGAAATTTATATGATCTTATTCTGTTCTAAGAAATGGTTTACAGTTTGGTAATAGCATATGGGAGCTTTTTTGCTCCCTTTTCCCCATTTCCAGACATTTGAGATAAACTTCCATGAACTGCCTCTTGCAGAGCTTTTTACATTAATGAATGTGTTGTTAACAACTGTGGTACAGAAGAGCCAGGTCGAACTGCTGAGCATGCTTCATGACAGAGTATTTACTGGTATCTAGACATGACGTGGAGCTGCATCATAAATTACTGGGAACCTGGATAAGGACTAGACAGAAATAAATTAAAGTTCCTTGATTTGGAATTTTACTTGTCTGAATAATTTTCTGTATTTTCTTTAGTTTGATTGCTTATTAACATATTAATAATTTATTCATATTGTCATCCAACAAATATTTATTTAGGAACTGTTTGTGTGCTAGGCCTTGAAGATCCAAAGAAGAGAAGACCCTTGACCTCGAGTAGCTTCCAGTCTAGTAGGGTGCAGAGAATGTTACTTTGCCATGTGAAAAGAGCTATGACCATGGAAATCACAGGTACCCGGGGATTACGCTCAGAAATTAACACATAATTCAGACTAAGGAGATCACTGAAGGATTTTTAGAGGAAGTGAGGATGACCTCAAGCAAGCTCGAAGGGAGAGTCAAGGAAGAATGTAAGGTGGGAAAGAAGCAAATTGAGAGAGGGGTTAAATAGTTAGGAGTCTGCTGCAGTAATCTAGGAGAGAAATGAGTAGCAACTGAACTGGAGAAGGGAATGGAAAAATGAGTTTTCATTTAAATGTTCTTGATAACGGGGGCACAGAGTGGGAAAATCGATGAGCAGGCTAGAGAGGAGCGAGGTCACTGAGGTTGCCAGGCAGAAGGGGACTGCAAAATTCCTTCTCAATGGCTCTTAAAAATGGCTTCAAGAATATTGAGCTCAGTCATGGTTTCAGGTTCCTTATAGAGTCCTAATTAGAATGAATTAAGTTAATTACTTTTGTAAACTGATCCAATTTTGTATCTGTTTTTAAAAAAGTCCCAGGAAGATGTGTCATGTACAGAGTACAGTGATAATTAAGCTAAGTAGATGGTGAAATTAAGTTGATTTTAAAATTGTATTAATTTGATTATAAGAAGTCTGGCAGAAGAATGTCTTTATTGCTTTGAAAATCAAAATTTCTCTTGCAAAAAGTATGATTGATCAAATGATTTGCATGATGTAGAATCCTTATTAAAGTTTTTCTATCTGGGCTTACCTAGTATCCAGGTATAAGGAATACTATCACATGTAGCCTTGCACTTAGGAGATTTTAGTTTTCACTGAGATTATAAAGAGTCAAAGTTTGAATTAGCAACAACTGATAGGATATCTAAGATCAGTACATCCCATTAGGGGATTTTGTGGTCTATTCTGGGAAGATTTTAATCCATGACTTGGTAAAATTTTTTCTCTTAAACAATTTATCAAAGCAGCAGGGTGAGAGATCACTGAATTTATTTTTAAACAGCAGAGAAAGTCTCCCATATCCTTTATCTTATTCGGGTTTGCTTTTCCCTTCAAAATGAATGTTAGGGTCATATTCTCATAGAAAATTACAGAACACTATAGTCAGAATTTAACAGAAGTATGTGAGTTACATGGAAATCTAACTGGAATTTAAGAAAAAGTCATAAGATATATGTGACGATAAGGTGAACTTGACAAAGATAATTTATCTAAAGAGAAAATTTAAATATCCCTTTAAACGTACAATTATATTCTGGTGTCTTTCTGTTAGGCAACTAATTAAAAGCCAATTTCCATCCAATTGTACATGAGACAGGTGGTTTGCCTTTAATAAGTTGCTCAAATCGTGAAACAAGATCATGGAGACGATGGAGACAGATTGTTCTGTTTCACGGCAAGGTTCTACCCACTAAACTATTATAAATATTGCTTTGAAAAGTGATATATGAGTTTGGTGTCATTCATTATCCTGCATTGATAGTTATCTTACTACATATACTCTCATCCGCTAAATAATTTTTCCAATCAAAAAGATAAAGATCTTTCAGTATATCTCTATTGATTTAATTCCATGTATTTTATCCTTAATACCTGTTTATTGATTAACCAAGAAGGTAAATATTTAAACCTGAGGATTATAAATCTCATTCCTTTATTTTTTATATTGAGGAAACTGATATCTAGAAAGATGTCAGATCCAAAATCATACTGCTAATGAGAGGGCTTTTAGACTATAAGATTCTTAAAATCCAGACCTTTAATTTTCCCACCACTCCTGTTCCTCTCCTTTAGCTGATACAGAAGCTTGTTTCCTGCAGCTCTGATGAAACAAGAGCAGATATATGTTGCTTTGAAACTATAGAGTCTTTGCTTCATTTGGCCTTTGCATTATTTCTAATGACCTCAGAATGCTCAGGGCCAGATTGAATTCATGGCCATTTTTTTTCTTATTAAAATGTGTTAATGCATCTGTATTCCATGAAAAGGGGTAAAAATGTCTATATGACCCTGTTTTCTAATGAAGTTCCATGTGTTTCTCTGGTCTCTGTTTTCTCAAATCAGCCATCATCAATACATTGTAATGTAGTGGCGCCTCATTAAAAGGCTAAAATGGAGGTCAAAAGTGAAAAAATCCAAAGGGGTCTGTATAAAAGGTAACATGCAAACATCTCATCTTGGTATTCAAGGCTCTTCATAACCTATTCCTACTAAGCCCATCCAGTTTCACCTTATATCAGACATAAGAGACACTGCTCCTATTAGAATAATATTTCAGTGTGTTTTTTTTTTTTTTGTCTTCATACCCACATGCCAGTGTCTGTCCCCTACCCCTGCTTTATTCAACATTTTTGTTACCATAAATGTTCTTTCTTCTTTTATTTCCTGCTCTAAAGCCAACAATTTATACATGGTCTCATGTTGTCCATATATTTTCTGACACACTTGTCCCTATTTATCTTTTCTATCTCGGAAATTCTTAAACATTTTTTTCTCAGTACCACACTCTGAGTCTTAGAACATCTTATACCTGATACTTAACTCTGTAACACAATGTTTACATGTATATCTTATTCTACAACTAGTTTCTAAGGTCCTATAACAGGCTGGTGTTTATGTGTTATTTGGCTTCTCTTTACATAGGCCTGCAATGTTAGAAATATTCACGTGTTTCTACCACTTTGGAGCACATGGTAGGAATGTATTTCCCCCATCTCTTTAAAGTTAGGCATGGCTTTATGACTTGCTCTGGACAGTAAAATGTGAGAGAAGTACTGCACACCATTTCTAGGTGTATGATTTAAGAGCCAGTTTGTGGTTTACCTTGTGTCCATCCCCTGTGATGACACCATGGGAGGATATGAAGATGGAATCTCCATCAGCATGGATTCTTGAATAACTCCAATGGTGGAGTTTACTGTTGAACTCTAATGGATATGTACTTTTGGTGAAGTATAAATAGTTCCTTTGATATGCCACTACGATTTGTGTGTTCTTTGTTTTTGCAGCATAACCTATGATATCCTGTCTGATTAAGCATCTTAGATAAGTGTCACAGCTATAGTGGCTATCTAGTAAATATTTGTGGAATAAAGAGTTAAAAGAGTTAACTAGACACTGTAACTTATAATTCATTTTGGAAAAGATCATATGATAACTAGTAAGCATAATTAGGAATATCAGTAAAAAAAGTCAAAACAAAAAGATGATGTTATGTTGGCATACAAAATAAAACTTAACAATCTCTCTTAAGTGTGGTTGACCTTAGAACTACTAAGAGAGTCTGGAGCAGTCTGAAGTTGCAAATGATATCTCAATTCTAGGAATAGTCATTTCTAAGGCCAGTTAGAAAATGGGAGGAGCTAAGAGAGAAGCTGGAAAGATGAATGTTTTAAAGAGCTGGCAAACCGAGTGACTGAACAAATTGAACAGTGATTTAAAAAGAAAATATTCATCTGAGATCTGCTTACACGTTATACTTAGATGTACTTTATCCATTTAATACATATACATATTACATACAGAAACATGATAAAAAGCAAATGAGGAAGATTGGCATGCGTTTTATGATAATAACTACTTTCAGAAAGATGACTTGACAAAAAAGAAGTAATTACTTGGTTATTTAATAATTCATAAAATCAATAAGTAGCCCCATCATGACAAGTTGATTCCTACTTACAGTCATCTTCATTTTGCATGTCATTTTCAAATAAACTGTGTGTGTTTTTGTAAGAGTAAATCATGGTGAAATATTTAAGTATAACAAAACACAGCAACATCCTTTCAGTTTGGTTGTATTTTCATCATATAATTCATACAGTATTTATTATTCCACTGCCATTCTTTGCCAACTTACTCTTCTCCAAACAGTATTCAAAATTAGTGCTTTGTAAAGCACTTCTTCAATGGGCTTACTAATTACAAAGGAGTCTTGTTAAAATGAAGATTCACATCTAGTGGAGTAGAGACTGAGATTCTGCATTTCAATAGCTTCCCATGTCACTGTTGGTCTCTCTCAAGATGTAACTTCCCATCTGAGAGGTCAGAACTCACTGGGGCCAGTAGCCCCTACCTGAGTATCTTCTCTGGAGATCCTCAGAAGTACACCCAGCAGCATCTCATCCAGCTTGCATGAGATGCCACAAGCAGCATTCACATATTTGCCCCAACCAAGCTTGGCCTAGGAAAAAATCCAGTATGTAGACAGCTAAGAGCTCTTCTCTACTCATCATGAACATGTGACCCATTGAACTGAAGGAGACTATCTGATCCTGATCCCCGTGGAGCAGAATGTGCCGCTGAACTTGCAGCCCATCAGCGAAGGGGAAAGCAAAGAAGCCAACTGCAGACCCCAAAGGAGTAGAGCACCAAGTGGCACCACTGAACATCAGTCTATCTTTACATATGGGTAGCTGGGGATAACTGCTCTGATGATGCACATACATTCTGCAAATTAGAGTTTCTTTGTTATTCTGAAACACTGGATATAAAAAAGTTTTAACATTGCATTACAAAAACATATTAATTAAGATAAGAAAGATCTGCTAGTTACTAGAAATATATTTCTTCTGTTGCAAATTTTAATCGTATTTTTGTGATAAAGTTTCTAATTGATACTATCAAGAATTTGAAGATATCATTAAAATATCATCAAATGTTTTGCTTTTATTTCAAGCATAAAACACAATATGAAATAGTATGTTCATGAAAGCCAGGTTGTATTTTATATTAAAAATTTATAAATATTTTATTTGAAAATTTTACAAATGCCTAATATTTAATGTGGTTTCTAGTATTTGTATCATATTTGTCTTACAATTGAATAATAATTTTTTAAACCCCGTATAGGTATACCTTATTCCCTCTAATTTACTCAAATATGCCAAAGAAATTTTATTATATTATATAGATGTTCTATGACGTCAAATTTTGAGGAAACCATGTAGTTGAGACTATAGCTATGACTGAGACAAGGTCCCTGTTCTCATGAAGCTCTTATTGTGGGAGAAAAAGAAAATGATAGTAAATAAATGTATAACCAGGAAAAATATCAGAGAGTTGTGCTTCCCACAAAGATAAGTAAAATATATTGTTTTATTGATAGTAATGGGGAAGATTCTTTCAATTTGTGCTCATGAAGGTCTCTTTTGGCATTCCGGCATCTGAAGATCAAGGAGAAGCCAGCTACACTGTAATCAAGAAGATAAGTATGATGGCAGAGGGAGCAGCCAGTGCAAAGACCCTAAGGCTGGAAGTACTTGGTTTGTCACAGGAAAAAAAAAAAAAAAAGAAAGAAAAGCCAGTGTGGTGGCAACATTGTAGGCAAGACGGAAGCAGAGAGATGAGTTTGGAAAGAGCAGCAGGGATCAGACTACCCGGGTGCTCAGTAAAGAGTTTATTCTGAGTACGATAGGACACTGCTGATGGCTTTCATTGGGAGTGTGGCAGCACAGAGCTGGTGTTAAACGCATGACGTCTGAAACCAACCTGTCCGAGTGCAGATCCCAACTCTGCCATTTCTTGGCTGTGTGATTTGGGCAGATCACTTCATTTTTGTGTGTCTCAATTTCCTCATTTTAAAATGTAGATAATAGCATCAATCTCATAGGGTTATTATGAGGATTAAATGAGCTAATATTTATAGAGTACTTAGAACAGAGCTTGGCATGCAGGGAATCTCTATAAATATGTGTTTAAGAGAAAAACATAAAGTTCAATTTTTATTTTTAAAAGATTATTTTGGTTCCACAGTAAACAATGGATTATAGGAATACTAGAAGACCAGAAAGGCAAATTTTACAATTGCTTGCTACCACAACTACTGTTAATTATTTTACTTGATTTTACCTAGAATTCAGCAAAAAAATAGGACTTGATAAAAATCTTGTTAATCAATTTTTTTAAATATCAGAATATAGGCAGTTTATTGATGATATATTTTTCAGTATAGTTTTTCTAAAAATTCACTTCAGACAAGTATATCAAGTTTTGTGTTAGATGCTTTGCTTTAGTAAGTAACAGCAGGAAGTTTTCATCCTCAAGGAACGTACAGTTTGGTCTAAGAGATAAGAAGCAAACAACAATAATTGCAAAATCACCACGACCACACAGAAAAAAATGTGGTTAATTAGAAAATGAAAAGTATAACTATTGAGTTGTTATGGTTACCATGAAAAATATGTGACACTATGGATCAGAGTGTTGTAAACATTTAACTTTCACAGTGCCTGCAGAGGAAAATTAAGGAGTGGGTGATAAACAATGCTTACTAATCACTACAAGTTAGATAGCACTGGAGAATAGTATTCTGAAAAAAAACAGCTTCCATCAGAAAGTAGGACATTTCAATTTATTTCCTTTTTTTTTTTCAAAAAACCTTTTTGCTTCAAGTAAACATATATTAAAATATACCCACAAAATATATCACTTACTTCTTATTGATATAACACTCCATGTATTGCATATGTGATAATTATCTTTATTCCTAAATCTTTTTTGCATAACACCATTTGACCCAGGAATTAAACAAAATATTGGGACAGTTTTTAACAATATATTATATTTACTTTACTATATATTGTTAGATTATATGTAAATATGTGTATATATGTGTAGTTTCTACATACTATCCAGCAACAACTTCTTAAAATTCAATTAAGAAAAGTTAATATTTCTCTAGCAAATTATACCTAAGGCAGTAATTTCTTTATAGAATTCATTTGGGTGGAGCTCTTTTTATCTCATTCTGACAAAATACAAATTTTATTTATTTCACATAAAAGAGAATATTTTGGAAATAACAAAATTCAAAGTATTAAGTACCTAATATAATTTTCAAAAATTACTTAAAATTTTAACAGTTCCTGGTGTTCTCATTGCTTCTTTAACAGTAAATATAAACAACTTGAATTGGTAAGTAGCCCTTCAGCAATCCAAATGCTGGAGATAGAGACTGAGGCTCTCAGGGAGGAACTGTTCGTGAAAAGAACCATGAGGAGGAAGTACATGGTCTACAAAACCAGATTGCCAACTTGAGATTTGACCATGGAATTGGATGCCCCCAAAACTCAGAACCTAAGCAAGATCATGGTGGACACCTGGGCCCATTATGAGGACATGGCTCGGAAGAACCGAGAGGAGCTAGGCAAGTGCTGTTCTCAACAGATTAAGGAGAGCACCACAGCAGTCACCTCACACATCGCTGAGATAGGAGCTACTCAGATGACATTCACAGAGGTGAGGTACAGTCCAGTCCTTAGAAATCGACCTGGACTCTATGAAAAATCTGTAGGCCAGCTTGGAGAACTGAAGGAAGTGGAGGCACACTATACACGCAGATGGAACAGCTCCATCTGCACCTGGAGTCAGAGCTGGCCCAGACCCAGGCAGAGGGGCAGCACCAGACCCAGGAGTATGAGTCCCTGCTGAACGACAAGGTCAGGTGGAGGCTGAGATCTCCATCTGCTGGAGGAGGGGGAGGAATTGGACCATGGTGACATTGACGCCAGAGTTCTGAGGCGTTAAGGCAGCAGGAGTGGAACCCCTTGGAGGGGGTTGAAGGTCATTAAGCATCAAAACAAAAAATCTGTTGTTCCATACCAAAACTAATATGTATTTCGCTTATGGATTTCAGAAGTAATTTTTTTCGAAAATACATATTTCATTTAAGTTGGACAACTCTTAAAAATAAGCTTTGAAATATTCTTTGCAAAAAAATATAAAAAGAATGCTCCTGTATACAATAATTAAGAAATATGTAAAAGGAAAATATTTAAAAATGTGTTATCTGGCTGGCAGGAAATGCTAAAACATATAAATAAATTGAATAAATGAGACAAAACAATTTGATTTGGAAAACAAAATAGACATCCTATTATCACTCAAGAAAAATCTCAGAGGATAATGCATAAAATTTTTTAAAATCCTCATTTTCATTTTTCTCAAATCCATACACATAAAGCAACTTCTCTTAAAATCTTTTTCCTCCCCCCACTACCTTATAAAATGCAAAGTAATCTCATCCCCACCAAATTCGCTGTCTCAGGTTATGTTCTCTCCTTTCAGTGCTGTGCTCTGATTATTAATTTATCTCTCCCTCCTATGATGCACTTGGTAGTCTTTTCTGCTCAGACTTAACTACTTCATTGGCTCTTCTTCTCACCCACTGCCTGCTCTGCAGAACAAAGACCAATCAACTGGGTAAGATACATCCTACAGAGTATGATGGCTAATTGGAAGAGAGTTCAATCACAAATGCAAAGGTGAATTTTGAACAAAGGTCTAACTTTCATTTTATAACATGTAAATTTTTAATATAATACATAGGAAACCCTCTTGAAAAGAATAAAAGAGTTTTGATTATATACCTGAGTCCAATCTCATCCCTTAAAATAGATAATAGCAAAATATATTTACAAAATATAATGCAAATATTAATCTGTGCTTATTCATGGTAGTCATTATCTTGAATTTTTATACAGGCTTTCTTGACCCAAAACAGTTAGAGATTTTTAGGAGCCAAGTTTATGTAGTTTCACTGAAGCCCTATAATTGAATACAAATAAATAAACTCTGATACTATTTTGCCTTGCAATTGGTTCTTCTCTGGATAAAAACAGCTTTACAATAAATTAAATTATGAACTTTTAAAGCAGCACAAATTGGGGAATAATTTTTATGCTTTTCTAAAATATATCCCTTTCTAAAAATATGTTAACTTTTGAGTATTTCACATCATCGCTAAACTTGCAAAGATTTTTGCATGGACTTTCATTTTGGACTCAAAGGAAATATGGTAAATGTTAAATAATCATTTAACATTACTATTTTCTAGATCACAATGTTATTTTTGAAGAGGATAAGCATCTTATGCATAACTATTTAAAAAATCATTTAAATGGAGGAAGGGTAAATTATACAGTTCTAGAAAACTAGGTTTAGACTTTGTTAAATCTAAACATAAGGTCTTTGTTAGAGACTCTGATTGTATTTAAACAAGAATATAGGAAAATAATGGTAGAATGGACACTTGACAAGAATTCAGGAGCCCCGTGCTCTATTCTTAGCTGTTCTAATGAGATATATCTCCCTAAGAAAGTTCCAGAATCATGCTTGGCCTGTTTTTCATCTGTAAATTGAGAAACTAGACTGATTGATCTTCACATTTCTTTTCATCCCTTACAGTCTATGTATCGAAAGCAAAATACTTTGAACATTTTGCTCAGCACTTTTATGTGATGCTAAAATGTGCCATGGGTTTATAATAACTTGGACAGTAGAGTATTTTTGGATTCAGACTATGCAATTATGACTTAATCTAATAGCCAACTGTAGATACATTCACTGAAAGAAAAGTTATTCAGTAACATAATTAGTTTAGCTGAATATTATGCCAGGCAAAGCTATGCTTCAATAATACAACCCTCTAAAAATCAGGATAAAAGTATTTATTTTCTTGAAGATGACCTAGAAATTGCATTACTAGTCATATATAGATTCAAATCAATCACTTTAAGGGACAGTGCTCTCTTTCTCTCTCACTCTCTCCTCGCTAATTTTTGAATAGTTTTCACCATTTAACTTAAAGTGGAAATTTTGAATTTTCTCCATATTGTTCCAACTTTCATCATACCGCCTAACATTTTCCTATAAAATGTTTTTTTATATTTAATATATATAATATGTAATTATAATATATGCATAACATATAGCTGTCTTTTCTCTTCCTACCTGCTTGAAAAATATTGTGATGCTTTACAAATTTTCATCCCTTTGATGAAATTTCTAAACATTTTGTGACTGTTATAACCAAACTGTAATTAACTCTGACTCTGATTGAAAGTATGAAAATTACTTTTAGTCTTATCTAGCTCTGCTTTACAATCTTTGGCATATATCCCAGTGACTTTTCAAAATTACTAACTTTATCGGCTTTTGGCTTAAAGAAACTCTATTACCCTTACATCCATGTATCATTTATTTTATTTTTCTGTTTCCACTTGTGTTATATTAATATGTGTAACATTGCAATCTTTCCAATGAGCCTTGGTGTTCTTTAAAAGCAGGTACATGTCTTATCATCTTTATATCTAACTCCAAAAGCTTTCTTTGCCCTAAGATCCCCACATATGGCTGGAATGTTGGGTCAGGGTGGAGAAGGATGGCAGAGGAAAGCATGAGTGTCTAGAGAACTTGAAGAGTTGAAGTGGAGGTCAGAACGAAAAGTGTTATGTGGCCTTGCTCCTTGAGTATGAACTTCTCCCTCTGAGCTTAGCTTCTTGAATATAAAAGGTGTTGGGAGGTGATGAAGGAATCTAAACCAGGGAATCATATGATCAAGTCTCTATTTTGTGAGGGATGTAAAAATGAGGAAGCACATTTAAGATAGGTAGGTCAATAAAGAGCCAAAAATAATTTCTGTGAAATTGATAATAACCAGAATTATGACAATGACAGTCAAAAGTAATGATAAAATTGAAAGCTATTAAGAGGTCAAAACTAATGTTGTTCATCAAACTGCAGGTTACTATCCATTAATAGATTGTGAAATTAGTTTAAGTGGGCCTCACCTAGTACTATTTGTTTTTATTTGCATTGTTCATTTTGCAATCTTCTGTATTTATTTAAATACTAATAAAATTATATTTGATATTTAATGCATTTATATACATATTAAGGATATATACTCTTTTATGAAACTTTTACTTATTTATGTGGGGGGGGCATGGAAGAGAGAGAGGAGAGAGAGAGAGAACGAGAACAAACTAGATCATAACAGAAAATGTATTTTAGAGACAAGAACATTGTAAAGCTAAGTTAAGAGCATGGGCTCTGGAACCAGGTTGCCTAGGCTTAAATCCTGACTCATAATTATTAGCTGTGTAACACTGAAAAAATTACTTAGACTTGTCTTGCCTCAAATTCTTTATCTGTAAAATAAGGATAATACTGTCTATTTCATAGTGTTTTATAAACATTCAGTATGTTAATATTGTAAAGTTCTAGAGCAATGCATTGCACATACTAAATGCTACATTGTAATGCTTGTTAGAATATTTTTATTTATATATAATTATAAATGCTTGTTATAATATTTATTATAGGTAACAATAAAAAAAAAGCACAAAAGAAAAAACCAACTCTGCTGATTTGGAGAACTTATAGAACTTGGTGATGGACTAGAAGTGAAAGATTAATGAGGGGACTGCAAATATGTTTAGCTTTTAGCAAAGCGTTCTTATCCAGATATCTGTTTATAGGGAACTTATAGAAGGAGAGGAGGTCACTCAGGGTGAGTGCAGAATCCGCAGTTTTTTTTTTTCTGAAGGAGACTGAGAAAAGAGAGGTCAGAGATGAAGAGAAAAAATTCAAAAGATGTAATAGAATTGAACCTAAGGCACAAAGTAGAAGAATTGGAAATAGTTAGCAATCTAAGCAAAAGAAGTGGTCTATTGCATCCAATGTCCCTAAGAATTTAAGTTAAATGAGTAGAAATGATCATCTATTGGCTTTTAACAAACAATGGTTATTAATAAAAACATTGTGCAGATGGATTAGGCAGCCAACTAATCTAACTGCTAAACATATGGAAAAAAAATAAACTGGCCAAACTGATTTTCTGTTTTCTCTTAGATCTATCTGTCCATGTAACATAATGGTATGTGTTTAATCCCATGAATTGGATATAAAGTTGAAGAAATATGTACCTCAGGTAAAACAATGACTGAATATCAGCAATTTCATATGGTTTAATCTATCTAATGATGACAACATATGATAAAAAATTAAACCATGGTAGTTCTAACTTAATTTATCTTATGAAAATTCCAAAGAGTAGAGGACGTGTGTGTGTGTGTGTGTGTGTGTGTGTGTGTGTGTGAGTGTATCTAAGTTTTGCTGGGAAGGGGAGTTAAAAAAAAAAGACTACTCTTTGAACTCGTCATTTCATCTATGTGGGATAGCAGGGAGACCTAGAGTGGAGGAGGCAGGAAGCTAAGATTGTTTTCCTCAAGAACATGACCAAGAGTCCTAAGGTTTTCAAGAACCCTGAGATCCCTGGGTTCTCACTCAGGCTGACACTAAGTTTTTATGGGGAAGCGTATGCATTCCTGTTTCAGATCTGGTGGCAGGAAAACTAAGTAAGAAGAGTGATTATGCATAGAAAAGAGAAATTATGGGAGTTAATTGACATGCTTTTCTTTTTCTAAGGTGCACTTTTTCCACTTTCTTACTCTCTTCCTTTGGGGTTCTGTTGGAAGACTCCCATGCCTGGTGAAGAAGAAAAGGGAGGAGCTCCCGTTTACTGTCTGGATTCTGTTTGATAACCTGGATCAGGTCCACTCTTCGTTATTCACTCCTCATTTTTCTCCAATATTATACAATTTTTTAGTAAGGAATTTGTCAGTAAAGCATTATAATCTATAAAAATAAACCTTGTTCACATGAGATACACCTACAAATTAGCCGTGGAAGATATTTGACTTAAAAAAAATTAAATGTTACAAAATCAGTCTCCCGTTGAAAGAAGAGAGCATAAGAAAGCTACAAAAAGCCATCTGAAATTTTCTAGAAGCAAGTGAGTTCTGAGAAGTTACATTTTTAATGACACACTATTAGAAGCACATGAACTTTATGTGAGAATTTATGTGTAATAGGAAAAAATGGTTTTAGCAAAATGTAATTGAGTTTTTAACTATGATTGATAGTTGAAACAAGTGACAAAAGAATCCACTTGCCTTCCTTGAATTAAGAAGTTTTAGCTTAAGGCGGTACTGTATTTATATCAGAACAGTAATATAGGTGTAAATTTAATCTCCAGCTAAAGGTTAAATTCTCCTGTGATGATAACAAACAAGTAAGCACATATGTCTTTTCATTTGATCGAGTCTGGGTTGTACTTTATAGTGGTGGTGGTGGTGTGAGTGCCTGTGGGTGGTGATGGGAAGGGACTAACCATTAAGGATTTAGACCCTCAGCTGTGTGCATTGTGCCCTCTGCTGGCCACTGAACACTGAGTCAATTTTCCATGGAAAGGAAGTTGAAAAACATTTAGCATTACTGCACTAAAATAAGCATTCAATTCTAGACCTAGTATTAAAATTAATTTTCTAAGTGTAAATTATAATATTAAAAGAATCAGCATTCTTTTATTTGTGATACCTCAGTTAGTTTATTGTATGACTCTGGCTATGACTAACATAAATAGAGATTTATAGCTTAATTTAAAAAGTTTGTCGTGTGAAAATGCAACTTTCTAAACAATAAAATAAAAATTTGAATAACAAAAATATATCATGAGTTTCCTTTAAATACCCATTTCTCATAAGGACATTTAAAAGTTTTTAAATTATTAATGTTATATTAAATACTTATAATAATTTAACTTGAACAGTTTGGAAACTCCTCTATTAGGAAAAAAATCTAGTACTATTATAACTCCTACATAGAGACTAAACAAAGAACCAAGAAACCAAACTGAGGAGCCGAGACAGGTTGAGCAAGGTTATCATTGCATGGAGAAGAATTTCTTCAATGTCTCCTGCCTCAGTCAGAACAGATTTGGGCATTGGACCATTACTGAAGTTATAGATAAGTAGCAAGTAGCTCAAACTGTGGGGTTCTTGTGGAAGCACCAATGCACCTTATACCTATATACATGTAATGCATTCTTTCTGAATTTCTCTGATTCTCTCTCAAAAAAGCTTGGGGCTAGGCTTCTGAACTAAGGATTTTCTTACAGGGGATACTTGATAAGAATGTTCTACCTTTACTTATTATAGATATAAATTCTACATAACTCAGACACCTTTCATTAAGGACCACAAAGAAGAAGAACCCATTCTGGCCCTGGCCCTCTTGAAGAAAGTGTTAATTTGTATTGTCTTTAGAGTAATCATAGAAATTACATAGATTATAAAGCATATATTGAAGCTAAGAAAGGAGAGAGCAAGGATTAGTCACTCACAGTGGCCTATAAGTAACAGACCTTATTGACTATTGTCTGTCTATCCAGTGTGCATACCTAACCACTATTTTAATTCTTAAAGAAATTTCTAGGCATACTTTGGAGTGGAGGGAAGCCTGTGAAATGTCAAGTAGAATCATTAGAGATAAACAGCAGACTAGACTTCATTCTGACCACAGGTCCCTGGATATGGCTGCCACTGACGTGAGTGAATGAGATTCATGCCAGTAGAAACAAAGTCAAGGTCAGGCAGATGCCTTAATACTAGTTGGAGGTGGAGTAGAGGAGTCAGTCAATCAGTCAATTGAACATTTTTCTTTGCCTGTAGTGTAAAAGCAAAATCAGATAGTGTTGATTTTTTTTTAAAAAAAGGAATATATTAACAAGGAGAAGCTGTGAATTCCATTCTTCTAAAATCTGGAGTAGGACAGGGATATATTCACACACTGTATAGTGTAGGTGTATGTGTAACTATGTATGGAATGTGATGGTACAAACCTACACACGTGTAGCAGAAGCAAACTCATGAGCAATGTATTCTTCAGAACATCTTTGGGCATCATAACCTTTTCTGTAAAAAGAAGAGTTTTAGACTAGTTCAATACAAAGTCTCTTATAGGCCTAAAATTTTATGAGTCTCTATATTCAGCCAATTTTTACTTGTATATAAAAATGTTTTGGAAGAAAGACTGAGAAATTTTGGAATTGACAGAATGATGGAAATCAGCCAAATCTCCCTCAAGGAAGTTTTCTAAAGGACGTGAACCTTGTTTATGTAGATTCTTATCTAAATTTGGCACCTAATACATGAGTTATCAGAATTTAGATAACTGATAGAAATGTTTTCTTTGAATTCATTTATGTATTTATTTTTCTGAGTCAGCAAAGCCTTACATAGAGTTTTGAAAGAGAAAAGGAGCTATATTTGAGAGGATTGGGGTGGGTATGACTAGTAAGGGAAATCACATAACTTAGAATTTTAGAGTTTAAAGTTCACTTGAGATAAATGAATCTACTCAGGCACAAATTCAGCCCTGAAGTCTTGATAAGTTTTAGGGGCAATACATGACAAAGTAGAATAACATCATAGATGTTAAGTGCTTGAAAATAAGTAAGAGTTAGCCAGATAAAGATGAAAAAGAAAGTAAAAAAAGGGAACACTATGACCAAAAGCAAAGAGATTAAAAAGCAAATGATAAGGGGAAGTTACAGGTATTTACATATCAAGAGCATTAATTGTGAGATAGGGAATAGTGGCAAATGTGTCATGGGTCTATGCCAAATTAAGCATCTTGAGATCTATTCTGTTGCCAGGAAGGACTTCAGGCAAACTAGTGATACAGTTAGATTTGCATTTTAAATAAAGCATCTAAAATGTGGCATGGAGGGTATATCTGAAACTGAGAAGACTAGAAACAGGGTCTTTCAATAGCCATTATTAACTTGGAATCTTATTAACTTGGAATCTAGGGCAGAGTTAAGAGGATAGAGGAGAAGGAGAAAATGCAAAACATAAATTTTTGGAAAATCAAATTAACAGGATTTGTTTGTTTACTTTTGAAAAATAGTATATAAAAGCCCCAGATTTTTGGTATGGGTAACCATTAACAGGGGAAACAACAGGGCAGTGGGTGGAGAATATGATGAGTAAGCACATGGCCTTGGACATATTAAATTTGAGTTGTAGGTGAAATATCTATGTGAGTATGCCTAATTGATGCTATGCTTAAGGAACAAGAGGACAGAGACAGAAGAAAGTGATAACTTCTATCAAAAACTGAATAGTACCTAAACACAGAGTTTGAAGTATTGGATATCATTGAATTTTAATTTGAAAGAATTAGAAGAATGTTATTTATTTATTTATTTATTTATTTATTTATTTAGTCACTATGCAGCAGATGAGCTCATGAAAAGACCAGGCAAATTTATAGGCAAAACATACAATTTTTATTTTTTGGTACATCTGAATTTTAGGAGCAGTTTGATTGTCCCACTACTTAATAAAACCATTCAACACATTATAAATATTCAGGTAATGGTGACTATGACTGTAATAGAATTTAACACAGACTTGGGATTCGAAGGAAAAAAAATGGGATATAAGAATTCTTGTTTCTCCCAAAATCAAAATCAAAGTCTATAAAACCCCATGTATGAATTATGCAATTAACCAATGTTCTCATAATTAGTGTCTGGTCAAATGAGAATGAGAAGAATAAACAGCTGAATTGAGAAGGGAGAACATTTCAGAAACAGATTTAGTTGGTTTTGAAAGCATTACACAGAAGCAAATGGAAAAGGGATGGAAAAGCAGGTAGGAACAGATTGGGAAAAGGACTCATGGGAAATGGAGAAGTATGGACTTGATTTTGTAGGCAGTGACTGTTTAAACATGAAGAGACGAACAGATATGAATTTTTCTAATTTTCAGTATGGCATTTGTATGAAGAAACATTGAAACATGGAGAGATTATAGTTACAGAAGAACAGTTAGGAACTAGGGTGATAGGATTGGAGTGGGAGAATGATGAAGCAAAAATCTATAACAAATGTTGACTGACTCAATGTGGGGATTGTGAAGGATAGATTTATATACAATACTCTGCAATTTCTACCTTGAAATAAAATAGTCTCTTTATGGTATATGTTTATTTCACTTGCTTCAACCTTTGCAGTGAAACATTTAATCTATTTTTTTATGAGATAAGTGATTGGCACTTTTAATCTTTGTGTTCTTCATTAGTAGATCAGTAAACTCCAATTTATCATTATTCTAAGTGATTTTCACATAGAATATTAATCTTGAACTAAATATTCTCTGTAGTGTAAGATATTTTTCTCATCATCCTTGATTCCATTAACATCACTGGTGATGCTTTCCTTTTGGTTCGATTGCTTACATTTATTAATATTTATTTAATGCAAACATGTTCAGAAGTGGTTCTGAGTTAAAGTTAGCAATATTGGAATAATTCAGAACTAAAAAAATAAAAACAACAAAAAAACCCATGCTCTATAAATGGTGAATGTAAGAAAATGCTAAAAGGCTGTGTATGTTCTTTGATTGATTGATTCTTTTTAATTTTATAACTTAGGTTTAGATTTAGATACTGCTAACTTAATTAGGCCTAATTTGTAGGGTTTTTCATTGTTTTAAGTCAAAGTGGCTTGGAGAGGGATATGTTTCCTATATACGTATTTACATACCAGTTTCACATTATGGATTAGGTCTCAGTAATTTCCTTTACCTTCCAGAATTTCCCAAACAGCCTAACAAATAGTTTGGCTCCAATTTTTACAAAGCCCTTAAGCAGAGATCCATTTTAAATTGGGGTTGAATGCTCTTTCAGTGCATATTTTCTTCTGTCATGCAGAAACCATTTTAAATAAATTCCCTAGAGCAGCAGTTCTCAAACTTTTTGGCTCCAGTTCCCTTTATTGTTTACATTTTTGCAGCGCACACCTTAATGTTTGACTCAATAAAAGATAGCCGGATTTTCCTATCTGCTTCTGCATTCAAGATGTTGCAATATGTTCTTTTGCCGAAGTACATAGGAAAAAAAATCTGGCTTTACCCAGATATGTAGTTGAAAAAGCGTGATGCATTTTAGTAACTTTTCAGATACTGTGCATATTCTTTTTATACAACATCAAAACTTGGATAGTTAGTATTTTCTTAGAGGTAGTTACAATGTAGAATCTGAAAACATCTCACCATGCTTTTCATATGTTGCTACATTAAAACCCATTGATCTCTCTTGTACTTTGAGTGAATCTTTTGTCCATGCATGATTCAGTCACACCATACGTTGGTCATTTGGAAAATACTGGTTCACTTAGTTATGAAGATCTTCCAAAAATGAATACATTTCATGAGTCAATATCATTATATGTCACAACCTCTGGAAAACTCCACTGTACACTTGTGGGAAAGTGAGTGTGAAAAGACAAATAACGTCTTGACCATATCTTTACCCTTAGCTATTTGGGGACCCCCTAAGGGTTTGGGGACCACACTTTCAGAATTAATATTCTAGGAAAATTGGCTTTCTTTAAAAAAAAAATGAAACTATTGGCAAAAATTTATCTTTGGCTTATTTATGTTCTCACTTTACATTTTCTAACAAAATGAAAATAATAAATGTTAGTAAGTTTAGGAAGCCTAATAGGTGTCTGTGAAAGTTCAGTACATATGTCCATGCCTGCATTCCATTCCTCATGGTCAAATACCTCATGATTCTTACATATATGGATCCCATCACATTGATTTTATAAGCTCTCATTTCATCATGACAAGCCTAATAGGTGTTATTATTCATGTAGTCTAAAAATAATATATGAGAGATCTACTGTGTAAGCAAATATTTTCTGAAGAATATGGGAAATGCAGAGAATTCAATATGCTATATGCAGAGAATAAATTGAAAGAAATAAGATAAAATGCATGACTAGAACTGTTTTAAATCTGTCAGTACTTTAATCTGTAATTTCACTTAGATATAATAGGCATGGACATAGTTAAATTTCATTTTTTTAACTTTTTTTTTCCTTTGGAGACTAAATATGAGCTCCATATTGAATAGGGTATGATAAGTTTCTATTGTCTGGTATCTTATTTAATTCTTGGACAAATATAGACTATTTTCTAAGTATCAGTAGGCACATTATATTAAATACTTTAATCGTTCCAGGAAACTAACTGCTCATAGCAGTCTTTTATTGATTAGCTTATATGCAAATATTGAATGATTTTTAAAAGCATACACACATGAATAAGAACAGAATTATTCAATGAGATTTTTTTCTTTGAAGGAAAACAGTAGATATTAACTTTGTATGCCAGATATTTGGTTTACTGTTCTGAGAACAAGAGACTCATATAATTATTACCGGAGAATTAAATTTATCACATAAGAAGGGAAAAAACTTTCTATAGTTTTGGACTGGCTCTATTTAAAACAATTCTTCACTTGAATATTCTTTGGAAAACATTACTTCTCTAGCTGCATAGATCTTTGCAAAAGAAGTTTTGAGCATTGTTTAATTTAGTGGTTTCCAGATTTTTATATTTTGTGGACAATAAAATGCAATTTAATACACAAGAAAAAGAGATTTGATTTGATTGCCAACTCCTTATTTTGCCAAAAAAATAAATTAAAAACTAATAAACAAGAAGCAAATGAAAACCTGTTGAATATCACCACCATTAATTATAATGTAATGAATTTTTAATAGCAAAAATCTAAAAAGGCAGTATTAAATATATGGAAAAGTTAATGTATTACCTTCATTTCTCTCACCACTATGCAAACTTTGTTATGAGAACTACTGCCAATGTTTATAAATCACTGATCCAATGCTGTATGGAACTAACCCAGATAATAAAAATGCTTTCTTTTTAAAAAGATCGTTAGAGAAATGTTTCTAGAACAGGTAAATCTTTGCTAAATAACAAAGGATTCTAATTTTTAATTTTATCTCCTTTTCTCTCCTATCATTTCATTCTTCAAAGAAGTAAAAATACGTTGCAATTATTCTTCATAATTGCCATTTTTATTTCTAGAATGTTCTTGTTCTATTTGTGTTCTTGGCAAATTCTCATGTATACTCAGGTACTCTGTTGATATATTACTTTCTCTAAAAAGTCTTCTTTTGTCTTCTTATTACTCATGTTACTTCTCAGCAAGTTGTATATACCTACATAATAGCAATTATACTAAGTTGTCATAATCTATTTGTGTTTTCATATATGATAATTTCTGGTGTTGTCAAATGCGGTCCATTTATATTTATTGTGATGTTTAATATATTGAGTTTTGTTTTTACCTCTTATCTGAGGATTTCTATTTCCTAGCTTTTCTCATGTCTTCCTTTTTTTCTCCTTTCTTAGCTTTTTTTTGTTTAGAATGACTGTCTTAAAATTTTTATTTCCCCCCTTCATAGGTTTGAAGTTATAAACTATTGTTATTATTATTGATTATCTGGATATTTAGCATAATTTTCAAAGTCTAAACTTAATTAATTTCTCCCATCTTATTAATCATGAGCCCCCTGGAATACTCCCTTCATAAATGTTAAGAAGGGAGTGCACTACACTAGTGTTATTCTATTTTTCAACTTTTATTTTTTGCTAAGATGACAAAATAAATCAGTTTTTTATATTTTCCTTCTCTTTGCTATTTTTAGAATTTCTGTCATTAGTATTCTTCAGATTCACAGGAATGTGCTTATAAATAGGTTTTATTGTATATATCTTAATTGGAATTCATTATGGTTTAAGAATATAAAGATTCTTATCTTATAGCCATTCTAAAACATTTTTAGTCACTAATCTCTTTGAATATTACATTTTTTTCATTCGCTTATCACTGATATTCATGAAAAGGCAGCAATCCTCTATCTTCTGTTTTCCAAATCTATAGAATTCTTCATATTGTTATGAATTATTCTACATATAATGCAGCTTTAAATTATCTCCAGTAAACAATAAAACTGAAGTATCAAATGTATAATTTCATAAGCAAAAAAATGTTTAACAAAACTGAGTGCCACGGGTTTGTCTGAAAACATATTATGGTCTAGTGGAATCTTTGAAAACATTGGCAAAACTTTCAGTTCAATAAAAATGAAAAGATTGAGTGAAATAAACAAAATATGAAGGAAATGGCAATAATACTTTGAATGGTTTAACATCACGGGTCAAATTTAGATGAGGAAGCTAAATGTTTTCTTAAGCTCTAAAAATGGTGTCTTTAATATTTTTTCTTCCTTTTTTCCCATTTAAATGAATTTTTTGACAAGGTACATTTACTTAGTGTTGGTGCACTTCTTTTGGCTAAGATTCCTGCCATATTTTGGTTCATTTAGGATTGTCGAACTTCAGTCGGTCAGCTTTCTTCTTCCTCTTATCTCCTCCACCCATCCTTTATTTTTTATGAGGTATTTGCCAATGTCCTCAGAGTCAGTTATTTAAAATTTCTTGCCCATGTTTTATTTCTTGATTGAATTTGATTAATTTGTTACTCCTATGGCATAGTGTTCATCCCCCAGAGTGAACAGAGTTACATCAAAGCTTCCTTGAAGTAGGGGCAGCAAATGCTTTTATGTTTTTTTTTTTGTGAAATATGATTAGATCAACCTGTTTCCCTCCAACCTGTTTTCATCTTTGTTTCTGCTCAAATTCATCCTTATGCTTTTAACTCCTCTTGGTTTTCACACATCTCTGTGAGCATACCTTTCTGTGAGCATAAGGGTTCTCATTTCTGTGTTCATTTATCAATGTATCTATTCATTCAAGAAAACTAATATTAATGGAATGCATATCATGTTCTAAGCATACAAATATAGTGGTGGAAAAGCAGATGTGGTCTTTTCTCCTACAGTTCTCTCTGGTTCAGATAACTCAATATAACCATAATTTTTAGGTACTGTGATTGAGATTATGTGAACATAGTAACAGTAGAAACATCTAACCCAGCCTAAGAAGATCTAAGGAAGCTTTCTATGAGTGTAATGACCAGGATAAATAGGTAGAAGGATAAGTAAAAGTTATATGTAAGTTCACAAAGCAAAAGGAGTCAAGAGAAACTAAGATAATGTTTTAAATAGTTGGAACAACCTATGGGAAGGCTGTGAAATAAAAGAGGATGTGGCAGACATGAAGAAGGTATTTAGTTGTACTGGGAATCACATGCATGAGGGAAGATGTTAAGAAAAGTAGGTAAGGTAAAGCTAGGTCTAAGGTTAATTTATTTAACCTTAATAGTCTTTTTAACTTTAATTTTTAATTTTTTTACCATTTATGAAGAGTTTACAATTTAAAGAGACTATGTCCTAAAGGATAGGAAAAGCCACTGAAATGTTATAAGTGGTAGACCAATAGAAGCTATTTGATTTTTAGAAATAATAATCAGTCTGCCATGTGCGAAGTGATTGAAGGAGTCATTATCAGAAGTAAAGTGATTGGACTATCAAGAGTCTAGGCAAAAAATGACAGAGGATGGAGTTAGGCCAGTAGAAATGGAAAAGAAGGGTAGAATAGAAGTAATATTTAAACTTTATTGAGTAGCATCAGTAGGATAAATGAGCAAGAAGGAAGAAGAAAGCAAAGAAAATAGCCAGGATTTTTGTCTCTGGAAATTTAATGAATGCAAAATTTATTATCTGTTATAAAGAACACCGAGGAAATACAGTTGGAGGGCATGGGCATGTATAAACCCAAATTTAGGTAATAAGTGAATTTTAGGGACAGTTTAGTGTAGGTGGTGAATCAGAATTACAAGAGACATCTCAGTATTGAGGATAAACATTTGCAAATAGTTAATGCACATGCCATTGAAATTTAGAGACTGGATGAAGTGAAATCCCTCATGGAGTTTGTGGAGTAAGAGGAAAATAAGTTTGAGGACAGAGCCCCAAGAAACACCAATATTTAATGGACAGAAAAAGGAGCAACATTAAAAATAATTTGAAATGGGGCAGTCAAGAAGGAAGAACAAGAGTCTTACTAAAGCGAAGGAATACATTGTTTTGAGAATTAAGTCATGGGTTTTACATGTTATAATAAAACATAAGTTTTATTATAAAATTATTCCATGAGTTATAAAGCAGTTTTGTCTTTATTCCTTGGAGAGAAAGCACTGTTAATGAAGTACAAGTAGCCCAGTTCAGTGTCAAGAGTGTAGAAAGTGTAAGATTCTACATAACCTAACATAACATTATCCATTCAATAGGCATTTAAAAATCCTATTTCTATTGGCAGGACATGAGAGTTCCAGTTATTTCTCGTTTACACTTGGTATGGTCAGTCTCTTTAAGGTAAGCCATTCTAATAGATGTGTAGTGATATCTAAATGTGGCTTTAACTTAAATTTCACTAATGACTAATGATATTGACCACTTTTCATGTGCATATTTACCATCCTAATATCTTCTTTGGTGAAATTTCAGTTTAAATATTTTAGCCATTTACTTATTGAATTGTTCATTTCCTGTTATTGAATTTTAAGAGTTCTTTATATATTCAGCATAGAGTATATTTTATTTTATTCATGTTAAGTCATCAGATATGTGATTTGCAAATATCTTCTTCCAATCTGTGAATTATCTTTTTTTTCTCCTCAGTGTTTTGAAGAACAGAGTTTTAACTTTTGATAAAATTCTAAATTATTATTTTAAAAAATTTTATGGATCATGGTTTAGTTATTATATCTAAGAAACCTTGACTACTTGTTAATAATAATATAAAATGGTGCAATCACTTTGAAAGACTAGTTTAACAATATCTTAAGAATTTAAACATCCACCTACAATATGACCTGACTATTCCACTTCTAGATATTTACCTAAGATAAATGCAAGTATATGTCTATAGAAAGACTTGCACATAAATATCCATAGCAACTTTTCTTGTAATAGCCAGAAACTGGAAATAAACCAAATATCCATTAACAGTTGAATGGATGAACAAATTGTGGGTTATTCATATAATGAAATATTAGCCACTAATAAAAAGTAACAAATTATTGATAAATGTACCAACTGGATGAATATTAAAACAATTGATTCCCTGTACCCTCGGAGCCTGAAAGAATCAAGACAAAAATCAGTGTATATCTTATGACTTCATTTATATAAAATTTTATAGAAGGCAAACTAATCTGCAATGACAGAAAGGAGATGAGAGATTTCTTGAAGACAAGGAATAAAGCCAGAGGCAAGAGCTGATTACAAAGAGACATACGAAATTTTAAGGGATGATCTAATATGTTTATTTTCTCATTTGTGGTAATGTTTACACAGGTATCTCCTTAGGTCAAAAATTGTACAAGTGCAGTTTACTGTTTGTGAAATAACCTCAACAAAACTGTTACATATTGTTTCTATACTCAATATTACACAGATAGAACTCAATTAAAACAAATGAACAAAACTACTTCTTTCATTTATGATTTAATTCGATAACTTACTAAAAATTAAAATATTCTCCAGTAGTTTTTCAGTCAGGATGTGAGAACTCTGAGGATTGATAATGAAGCCTTGAGAATATGGTTACAAATTACAAAATATGTACTCTTCTGCTTTAAACTCTTACACACTAGATTGAAATCACTGCCTCCAACAGAAAGTAATTCTCCTTAGTTTATAAGTAAACTTCCAGGAAACAATATTAAATATACTTTTTTATTCTTTTTTCTTTGTGAAGATCTGCTTTTCATGGATTTGGAAAATCCATTTTTTCTTACTATATTTTGTTTTCTATAAAATTTCCTCAGAAACAGATGTCTTAAAATTATATATTGGAAACATTAAAAAATGACTTCACATCCACCACTTCTAAACATTTTTTAACATTTTACAAATCTTTTGAGTCCATTGGTTTCTTGAATGCAGTGTTTTTAAAAGAAACTTTATTTCAATTTTCTCCATCTTTAGCATTTATTGTAATGATAGCACTTCTAATATTTTTAAAATATTTATCACATTTCTTTTGATTCTAGACATATGATTGAAGCGTTCAATTAGCAAAGAGCATTTAGCAAAGAGCATATAGGCTTGAATTCATTTTATGTTTAAGTGAAGAATAATCATTATTTCTCTAATTGAAACTTTTCAATTGTTCGGGATAAACAACTCTTTTCCCAGTCCTGAGGGATTGCAATGAGTAGCAAAAGAAAAGAAATTAGTCTCTCAAACTTCTAACATCTTTACATTAATGCTAAGTCCAAGCCCAACAGGGAAGAAAGACATAAAGTGGAGAAATCAGCACATCCCTCAGAAAAACCTGCCTTGTTTGTTTGAGACAATTTTAACTTACACTGATGCTGTCCTTCTTACTCTTAAGTTTATCTTGGTTTGAGTAATGGTGTGGTCCAGCTCTTGGTGCACCTATCCCATGGTAGCCACAGGCCTTGTTGCTGAAAGCTCTCAGCTGGTTCTTCCCAGGAGACTGACCTCAGCTGGATCAGATGTAACATTACATGGAAGGTTAAATTCCGTTTCCCTACCCTCCACCCAAAGTAGCCAGAGGCTGAAAACTGACTGATGTGGCCGGGTTGACTACCATGCTCAAGGTAGGACCACCTTTATGATGCAATTTGACTTAAAACTCCTCAAAAATCATACTAAAGTTAATCTCGAGGTGAGACCACATCCTTGCTTAGGTTTTTGTTTGTTCGTTTTCTACCTTATACTACTTTACTTATTCTCTTTCTCGTGAAGATTCTTGGTCAGTGAATTTACACAAGAATCTTAGGTGTGGCTTCTAGAGTGCCTACCCCAAATAGTGCTCAGATTAGTGCCAAGAAGCAGGATTTAAGAATAGCACTCTAGAGTTAGATAACTAGCTAGCTGGATGGCAATGAGAGCCCAATCACTTGTGGAAGGCAAAAAATTGATAGCTTCTGACTGCCTTTGGCTTGGTAATTGCTAAGACTTTCACCTATGGTGAATTTAGATAAATACAGGCAGAAAAAGGGCATAGATTAACTGATCAATGTCTGCAATCTTTACAGGGTATGGGAAAAATAGTAACTATGAGTATAAAAATATAAGTATTATTGGAATTGAGTAGCTACAGCTAAACACCATAGGTGTGTTGAAAACAGATGATAGGCTCAGATCTATTTCTCATATATTTAAAGCAAAGTAGGAAAATTAGAGTCTATTTGACAATATTTAAAAAGACTCACATCTCTTGAAGCCAGAACTAACTAAAATTCACATATGGTACTTGACTATGAAAGAAGCAAAACTATTATCAGCTTATAAATGTCTCCTAAACAGCTTTGATAGGGGAAAGTATAATTCTGAGACTTCAAATGGAAAATATTTGGCTAGATGCACTGGAAAACCTTGAACCCTCTGATTCCCTGTACCCTCGGAGCCTGCAAAACCAGCCCATTTACCCCATTGGAAGATAAGACCTCCCTTGTTAAAGACAATTTGTAATTCTCCAAAGTCACCTCACAAGGCAATGCTTTCTTCTTCAGTATCTACCTTCACACACCTTTACGACCACCAAGATCCATAACTAGGGTCAAATCTTAGGATATTCTGACTGGGGAACTGCTGAGTCTGATAGGGAGGAAGAAGAATTATATGCCTAAGAAACTGTAAAAATCTGGCTAAAAGATTTTATATTGTAAAGAAAATCAGCTGTCAGCGTAATTATGTTAATAGTTTTGCTTTTGTGAGTAGAAACAGAGGCGTGATTGAGAAACTTTAAGGAACCTGAATATTACTAATATTTTATTTTGCATTGTTGTTATTATAGTACTTTGTTTCAATTTTAGCTGTAGATATTGTTACATTTCCCAGTTATGGGTGAGAAAAATTAAAAGTTCCAACTCAATATTAAGGTTTTATCAAATAAATGAAAACATAAACATGATAATCTATTTCATAACTTTTTATTAATGCTTATGAAAAATGAAAAATACTTTATTCAAATAAAATTATAGTTAAATGTTATTTTATTTCTGAGTATATTTTTCTAATATCCTGTTATTTTAATATTCTGAAATTATTTTAATTATATTAAACTTGAAAAAACTTTAGTTTATAATTTGTAATTATTCTGGTACCAGTTAAGGGATCTCTCATATATTTTCAAGAAGGCTCCTAAAGTTAATAACTGCATAACAAGATTTTCATAAACTCGATCTACCTGATAGAGAAAATAATTTAATGTGTTTTTTAACTTGATTCAGATAGTATTTCAGTTGAAGATTAAATGCATTATCTCCACATGTATTTCTACAGAGTGGTACCAGCTGACAATCATTTTACATTTTATGGATAAAGAAAAAATTAAAAGTATTTCTCGATTAAAATAACCCCTTTTGGCCTAGAAAGTCCTGGTAGAAGTAACAATGGGCATTTGTGTGCAGATTGATATATAAATGCATAGAGATAGAGAAAGATATCAGGCAAATATGCCTGTTATTATAAACTTTTCCACTTGCAGATGGACCTTTTAAAGTATAAATAAATCTGGGAACCTCTTTAGCAGTCCTTTTACAAGTGATTTTCCGTCTGTGATTCTTGAGTCATAGGGATTCCTCAGCAGAATGTCAGTGGTCATGTCGGTTGCAAAGATAGGGCAAGAGGCAGAGCTCTAGGCTCCCCACTCTATAGTCAATGAGAGCAGCTTTATTTTTATCTCTTGTATACATTGGGCTTCTAAATAGGATTGCATTTGAAGAAAGAAATAATTATATTTCAAAACTATTGATTTAGTTGACAGCTAGTCAAGAGGAAGATGATTATAGATTTTTGTGCTAATTGATTCTATCTGCTAAGGTGGGTCTTTTGCTTGGTGTAGCAAGTTACCCACCTCATCCTCACACTTTAGTATCCCTTTCAAGGCCCCTTGTGTTGTGTCTTACTTTGCTTTATCATCTACTGCTTTCCATTGCAAGTCCTCTGTTCCTCATCAAATTGATGTCCTGATATTCCTTGCTGCACCTTTCTTTTGACCCTGAGTTCCTGCCAGCATTTGTGTTCTTGCTTGGAGCCCTTTCCAGGTTATTTTCTTCTTAACTGTCTATTGCATATACTTCCAACATTAAACAGATCCAATACTTCATTATTTTCAATGTGTTTCTTCTTGTGATATAGACCGTTGGACTCAGTAGAAACAATAAATAAATGTTGATTGCTTGGTTGCTGTATTGCACCTATGTCAGTACACTCTGAAAACCTTGTCTCATGAATAAGGTTAGTAGATTTCTGCTCTTTAAAAAAATAAATGCTTATTTTGAAACAATATCAAGGTTATAGAAAAGCTGAACATGTAGCACAAGAACTTTTCCCCTGAACTATTTGAGGAATAGAGGCCAACATGATTCCCAATCATGCCCAAATGATCTAGTGTGTATTTTCTATAAAGACCTTCTCCTACATAAACATAATACAACCAGCAACATTGGGAAATTAATCCTGTCATTTCTACTAAAGCTTAGACCCCATTCCAGTTTTGCCAATAATCTCAATATTGTCCTTTATAGCAAAGGTTCAGAATCATGTGCTGTATTTTGTTTTCATGTCTTTAGTCTCTGAAACTTTTGAAGATTACAGTCCTATTACTTTTAAAGAGTGTTCATCAGTTTGGGTTTGTCTAATGTTTCCTCATGATTCATTTCAAGCTACACATGTGTGGGAGGAATATCACAGTTTAGTGATGCCACGTTCTACTTATTATATTTTATTTGTGGAACATAATTTTTCATATTTACTGATATTAAGGATATATACTTGAATCATTTGATTAAGAACAGTATCTGTGATGCTCCTGTATTGTAAAATTACTCTTTTTCTTTTTTTAATTAGTAATCATATTATGAGGTGATATTTTTAACTATTTATAAATCCAGATCCTCATGAAAGTTTTAATTTATTACTCTAGGTATAGCAATATGGACTCACAGTTTCTTATTTTATTCATTGTGTCACAAGACATTACTGTCATTACTTTTCGGTGTTCAACTAGGCCCAGATTTGTCCTGTGAAGACCCTTCCAGGTGGCTCTATTAACTCTTACAGCACTTCTCTTGTTCTTTGAGTCATTCCTTGTTTTCTGACATAAAATGATGTTCAAGTTCATCACATACTTCAAACTGATATCTTTAATTCCAACCCAAAACCACTTTTCTCCAATCCTGTATTTGTAACACTCTTCTCTTGCAATACCATTCTGGTCTCCATTATCTTTAATATATTTAATTTGTTCAGTACCCTGGTATATAACCAATTTCCCATTGCTACTTGTACCCCATTTCCCACTTACATTGCTTGGCTCTGATTTCTCACACTGCAGCCTCTCCCTCCCCAGACTCCCTTCTCATTGGCCCACACTCTGACTCTTCCCCACTCCAAGCTAGCTCCATGTAAGCACCATTTTCCCGCTTTTTATCAGCAATACGGCATGTCTGCTCAACAGAATCCTCTGATACCCATAACTTTTTTATCTCTATGTGTACATCTCCCTTTCTGTTTGGGGTCTGTCAACCGGCATCAAAACTTTTCCCATGTGTGGTCAGCCTCACTGGTCCTCCTGGATTCTGACTCCTAGTAACAAGCTGTCTCTTTGCAAAGATACCCTTCTCATCCTGCTCAGGGTCTAAAACCCTGAGCCACACCACCCTCCTTGTGGATTACTTCTTTTTCACTATATTGTGGCTCTGACTCCCCACTCCAGGCATTCTTGCCTGCTTCTTTCTGTTGGGCTTTGATAGCCTGCACTGGTCACTCCTGACAAATAGCTGATATCCTCACCTTGCTCGGTCTTCAGCATTCCACACCAGGCTGTGCCCCCACCTAGACATCTAAATTGTCCTGCCTGACTTTAGGGAATGAGAACTGAATTATTCAAAAAGGAAAGAAAAGAGACAGAGAAGAAAAAAGAGCAAGAGAGATCTTTGATCTTTTTGCTTGCTTATAGTCACCAAAATTTTTTCTTTTTATTGTTTTTATTTTTCTGTTCAGAGTCACTTCCAATTTACTTTGGGCCTTTTAATTTCAGTGAAGCCTTTGTTTTCTTAACCAATGATCTCAACCCTAGCTTCTCTATTATGTGTTCTTATATAAAAATCATTGCACAGATATATCTTGACACACTAGGTGTTTAATAAATACTATTTATTGTATATTAATTTATAGCAGTGTAAGAAATGATTGGCTCAGGATGATGAGCTCTAATTTGCATACTCTTATTTAGAAGTAGAATTCTACAGAAATATTATTATTATTTTATTCACTTAATTTTCTTAGGTTATTTTTGTATAACACTGCAATAACACTTTCAAAGTAAAAAAATCTAGCCTAGCAACTAGTAAATATGCTTTTAACCAACACATGACTTTCATCTCCACTGAAATGACTAAAGTTATCTGTCATCTGTTGTTATCTACTGATATTCTTTTAGTAGTGAAGTGCTCAGATTTGTTTGAAAATTAAATACAAATGTAAATACAACATGAAAAATAGTGTTCTAAGGCAGGCGATATTCCTAAGGATGTTTTTTTACTGGCTGTGTTTATTTAGCATATAATTACAGTGGAAAAATATATACGTAGAACCATGAAGGCTTATAATATTTTTTTTGATAGTGTTTAAGGAAGTATTTGGGATTCTGATATTAGCATACATCCCAATCAGTTCAATATTTATTTATGTCAGAAGTAACAATGACACTATATTCTAGACAGTTTCTCATTGTCTGGCACAATCACCTTATAGATAAAACAAAACTCTAATGTGATAAACTAAAAAAGTAAAGGGTGTTTGAATAGATATGCTGATTTAAGTTGGAATAATATGATTACTTCAATGCATGTTTTTTTCTTTAATGGAAAGACATTTGTTGGCTTTCTCTGCTATGAGTGAACAGAATTTCTTACTAATCTTAGTCAAAAATAGTTCAGTGACTGGCTGAGTTCCCATGGCTAAAATAAAAACAAAGAATCCAAGCTATTTGAATTGCATCTGGTGGCAAAAGTAATAAGGTATGTACCACAAGATGCGGACATTTTGTAGGAATAAGTAGAGAGGAAAAAAGTTGGCATGGAACTCCATCCTCTGTGTCAAGCTCCTTGTTTTTTATATACCTCTCAAGTGGTTCTGGAAGATCTTTGCCATTCATCTCAAATAACAGCATATTACAAGGGAAAGTAGTAATTGACTTGATTGTTGTATTTTTTGATGATAAATAGATACTGCCTGGGGCATACAGAGAAAACAATGTAAGTAGGAACCACTCAGTATTAAAATAGAGTGGCCCCGTTTTAAATGTCAAGCATAACTTCATCTCTTCCTCAGCTTTCCATGATATCTTTTTTTTTTCCAAGCAGGCTTCTGGTGAAATGCAATAAAATTGGTAGAGCTTCATGTAAGAAAAGCCAAAATCAGAAACTATATTTCTATTTGAATTTGCATATTTATTCAATGAAGAAATTAGATAAAAACAAAAAATATTATATGAATATAGCAAAAAGTTACTCAGAAGTTATTTAAGTTTCCTAATTTTACATTAATAAAACTTACCCTTTAATATATTTTATATATAGAAAATAATTTTTCATTAATGATTACAATAGTAAATATAACATTTTAGTTTCATTTTGTAGTCCTACATGGCCAAGAATTGCAAATATTTTATTTTATCCAATATGGCCTCGACATGTTTCATTATATTTACCATTGATCCTACATTAGTGTCAGAGATGGTGTTTGATACATGCCTGATACTGTCTTTTAAAATGTCCTTAATGTTAAGTACAGCTAGAGTTAATGGTTGTACTTAAACTTTGACTAATTCAGTTTTCTAGGATCAAATTGTGAAATTAATGCAATTTAAGGAGGTATTATTAGAGGTGGAATTATTAGAGCTTCAAGAGAAGGTGGAATTATTAGAGGTGGAATAAAAGGAAGAGATGGTCATTATCATCTGTATACAATTTTTTAATATTATATCTATTTCCAATTGCTTCCCTACCACCCACATATGCCAACACATACACAACACACACACACACATGCACACACATGCACACTTGCACACACATGCACACATCACATGCTTGGATCCTTGCTTTGAAGTCCCCTGGATTTAGCAGTCAAGCAGCCTTGGACAAGTCACTCTTACAGAATTTAATTTTCTTCATTGAACAATAGGAAAATGACACTACTCCTGTTATTAGGTAATTATAAGAATAAAATGAGTTAATATATAGAGGAAACTTAACATAGTCAAAAAATATGAATCAGTTTATCTACACAGTATTTGTGAATTATCTTCTATAATCTGGCAATTGAGTATAACACTTTATTATCTGTTATTGTTAATAATCATTTTAATGTTTAGTGTTATTAGTTTTGTCTACATTCTCTAATAGGTGCCTGGAGGGCACTTCAAGTCTAAGATTGGTTTGTTGGAAGAATCATTGAGATATTGAATTTTGTAATTAAGAAGAGGTTTTAATCTTAATAGCATTAACATGGTGCTAATCTCAAAGTTAAGTGAATTAAATATTTGGTCATGTGATCTAAAAATTTATAATTAACAGAAGAATTTCAACTAATTCATAATTTGATTTTATAAGAATATAATTAGAGACATTTTAAAAAACTAAGAGATTTTTACTTGCAGTTGAATTTGAACATTAGTAGTACAATTTAATGAAATCAGAATTTAGGGGTGCAAGCTGGACTGGCTGAGTAAACACTGATTTTAAGTGATGTAGCTACATATAGAAATTAGCTTCCTCTGATATCAGTGAACTTCTCTAGGTGCCATCATTTACCTCCATTCTCAATTCTATTTGACTGACAGAATTGATATATTCTTGAATGGAAAAGAAAGCTCTATTTAACTGTGCCTATATAAAAAAATTAAGTTTCATATTTGGGAAAAATTAATATGTGATTCTATCACACAATACAGTAAATTTTTTAAATTATTTCTTAGATGCATATCCTCAAAATAAATCCCAAACAGGAATTATACTACATAATTAAACAACTTCAAAAAGCATTTATTGAATTGGTTTTCATTTTGGGCTTTCTATACTTGATGATGGTAATGAAAATATCATTTTAACTATCCTTTGAAAATTATCAACCCCGAAGAAGTTAAGAAAAAGGCATTGAAATACAAGTTAAATTTATCCATTTATAAAATTAGTAAAACTTTGTAAAATATATAATATTGATTCTGCTACAATTATTTATGAATATCAAATGTTCCTGATGACAGGGTCAGTATTACTAATTTTTCCTTTTGCTTCAGACTTCAATATGACTCAACAGGGCATTTTTACTGATTCTATTTTTATTTAACCTAATCACATTTTATTCAGCATGGCTTGATTTGTATTCATTTTAATTTAAAACTATATTGCATTAAAGTATTATTTGTATTGATAACTAAGATATTATTAATTTACTTAATTTTTGCTACTCCCTATAATACAGATCCTCACTACTGAGTTCTGGGGATATTGATCATCATGCTTGCTCGTAGCCTTTGGTCCTCTCTATTATTGATGACTTCCCATTTCCCTGCAGGCCTCTGAAATTGTAGTTCCCACTTTGTTCACCAAATTTCAGAATATTGCCTATTTCACAACACTATCAGCTAACTGGTACTTGTAATTGATCTCAGAGTTTCTTTGTTTTCAATGCTATCAATAATATCTACCAAGTTTACTAGATAAGCAAAATAATTATTCAGAGAGTTCTAAGTGTCTACTTAAGATCAGAATTTAGAAGTGGACCTTATATAGTACACATGCAAGCAAAAGATGGTGGTGATATAGTTGCATAGAATATAAAATTTACAAAGAATCATCCATGTTACTACCTTTTCCACTTGGACTCTTAAGAGATGAAGATCATTTTTCAGGAGGTTGATGGTTTTGCTCTTTGAGGTTTCTAGTAAGTAATTTTAATGGTGATTTTAGAGAAAAAAAGTCATTGAATGGCTATTTAATAAGCTGTATAGTAATAAAGGACCAGTATTTCAATAACTTTTATTGTACTAGTTACTTTTTTCTTTGATATTTTTGTCTGATATAGTCTTGTTGTTAGACTAATCACTTTTGGAACACCTGATAATGGAGGTAAGGTGGTATAAAAAATGTGGATAAAAGCATTTGGTACTTTCTTAAATATGTTGCATCTGAAACTTTCATTCCTTTTAAACACTGGTTAATATCATCTGCCACCACTACACACTCACTCTACACAGGTGAACAATGTGGTTCACATGTGTCATTTTCCACAGAAATTAGAAAATATATGTTTAAAGGAGGGGTGGCAATAATGTCAAAGGTGTTAGCAATTTGAACTTTCTAAAGGGTTCTTTCCATTTGAATTTCATAAATAGAGAAACAATGTGGGCCAGGGAGCTTCTGAGAATTTATAAGAAGGGTTTAAAACAGTGCTTAACTTTAACAGTTAAGAAAACCTAATTCCTCTTTAATAAAGTGATTTAAGATTCTTTGGAAAGTCTTGCCAATAAAATGAACTCAGTCTTCTTTTGAGATGTGCTGTATCACTCACCAGCCAACAAGCCATGCAGAATGAGTTCCAGCGTTTGCAAAATATGCAGTTGTATTTTAAACCACGTGTTGAAAACTTTACCTCCTTTCACATTTCTCAGTCTTATCTCTTCTATCCAATCCAGGCCTTTGCTTCTAGCTACTTCTAAACCTGCTCTTCTCTATCACTTTCTCGAGGCCTTTGACCACGCTCTTTCCTTGTTTACAACACATTCTCCATCCCTCTTCCTTGGGATATCCTTCACCTGATCTGTAGTTTCAGCTTCAGAGTCCTACCTTCTAGTGAGAAACCCTAACTAGTAATTTGTAAATGTCTTGGCTGGCCCTTTTCTCTGCACCCATAATAATACTTTGTACATATCCTTGTTATTTTATTGTGTCTACCAGAGTTCTTGTCTGTTTCTTCATTAGGAGATCATAAGAATAGTGGACAGACCTTTGGGTAGCAATTCTGATCATATATATAAACTCCTGCCAAACTGCTAAGGGAAAGGATTTGGAAAAAAAGATTCTCAGAAAAGAACTGGAATAACCCCGAGTCATGGCTGGGGACTCAAAAGATTTAGTTAGGGCCCTGCTGGAAATGTGACACATTTGTGCTTAGCAGTGGGTAGAACGAACTCACATCTTGTGTTACATCGTACAGCACATTTTTTTAAAGCGTTTTATTGTATGGTGATTGTTTTGAAATGTTTGGTTCATTCTCCTCTTTAGTGTTAGGCTCTTTGTGGTGGATGACTTTAATCTCTATCAGATACAACATCGGAGGTCAGGTTTCAGAGTCTGGAAACCAGATTCCATTTCCAACAGTTACAGCTATCTATCAACAGTCACCACCGGTTGGTAATCAGTGGATTCTAACTGAGGAATATAGTTTTGGGGAGGAGCTAAAAGGTTTAACTGGTATGTTTAAAGAAAATTAATTAGAAGTTTTTGTATTGGAAAAATTGAAAATAATATAACAATGTTAGCATTAAATTGCATGTGTTAGTTTTAATCTATGATTTTAAAAATAAATGATCTTTTCAGTGTTGTAACCAATGTGGCCCACTAATAATATTGTCCTCACCATGACTGGTATTCATTGGGAACAATTACATATGGATTCATTGGCCCTGATTTTTATTTTTTAATACTATTCACCATTTATAGGAATCAAGTATTTTTGGAGAGTGGCTGATGCCATGTCTTAGGGCAGGGGAAAATCAATATGGGTTTGAAAAATCTTGGTTTTTTTGTTTTTTTTTTTTTTTGTTTTGGGTGTTTTTTTTTTTTTTTTGGTGGAAATTGAGTGATTTCATAAAATCTCAAAAGAATACAAAAAAATGATACAGTCAGCTTAATGTGCTCCTAGGTCAATGTGTGATGATTGAACACCCAAAATAGAATAATAACTACAGTTAAATTGAAGTTGAGGTTGTGCTATAAATCATAATAATCTTTAAAAGGGAAACACTGATAGAGCATGTTGCAAGCTTACAATAGGGTTGTGAAAGGTTTTACCTGTCCGGTACTATATTAAATGCCTATCGAATTCCTGGGTGTGTCAGATATTTAAAGCTTTTTTTGTTTTGTTTTTGTTTTTATTTTCCTCATTGGTACTTTTGTGAGTTCCTCCAAGGCCAATGGTAAGAACACTAAGCTATTTTTTAGAGATGTTCTGTTTAGGATCCCATTGTCACTCTAGGTGCCCTCTGGTGCAGCATTTAAAATGGCTCCAGATCTGTTTATCCTCGTCTCTCTGGTTCTACATCTGCTTCATGAGAAACAGTTGACCATTCTTGTCTTGAAATTTTGAGTATGGCCTGCCTAATTCACCTCTCTCTCCTACTAGAACTTCTAGCCACCAGTTACTCCCTTGTACCTTTTCTGGCAGGTTTAACAGTGAGATACACCATCCCCTCACCACATATAGCACTTAGCAACTTCTCTGAGAAATGCCATTGAAAGCCCTCTCTCCTGACTTGAGTCAAAGGAGGAAGCACACTCAACCCCCACTCTTTGCTGTGTTAAATAGGACTCTCAGCAGAGCTGTCTCTCAAGTACTCCTCCTCATATAATTTACCAACTTTTTTTCTGTGTTCAGATGCTAAAAATTTTTTATGTTCTCAACTTGTGCAGTTCTCTAACCTTTTCTTCTTTGACCATCCTTTTTGAAATGATAATCTGTTTTCTACCTCATTTTAGTATCTGAAATCTACTGCTTTTAGGTCTTAGATATAATATCATTTTAATATCTTATTAGATATAAATGTTGCCCATAATGCTAACATATCGGAACATTATAAGGGAGTAACAAGAGAATGGGTTTTGTAAGGCTGACCAAATGACACTTTAACATATGATTTCACAGAAAGGCACCAGGCAAGTCTGCATCACTGTGAATCCTATGTGATAACCACAAATTGATTGGTAATACAAATCATAAACTCTTGGCAGTATAATTGTGTGTGTGTGTGTGTGTGTGTGTGTGTGTGTGTGTGTGTGTGTGTCTGGGGAAAGTCTTTTAAGATTGTTACAATACAGAATAGTAATGAAATATGTATTACTGTAAACAGCTTAAAAATTAGGAGTAAAAATAATGAACAGATAAACCCATGGCATTGATAGTTTTAAAAAATAAAGCATTTTCTATTTGTGTATGTTTTGTCTGCAATTTTAAATGGTCACGTTCAATTTCCAGGTTGTCTGTTTTTTTATGGATGAAGTTTGGGGAACTGCAAGCTTTCCTCAATATCTATTCTCACTTTCTTCTCTTTAGTGATGAAATCTTCATACTTTAAGCTGGCTTCTCAGCTGGAAAATACATTTTCAATCTTCCTTGCATCTAAGTGGGGCAATGTGATTAAATTTGGGTCAAAAGCATATGAACAAATTTATGTTTGCAATTTATGGTTCATCTTAAACTTAAAGACAAGCTGCTTACCACAGAATCCCATGCTCTTCCTGGAGGCTGGAACACAGATGTGCAGTGACACAAGTTCTGTCATATAGCAATGGACAATACCCTAGGCCTAAAGAAGAGTAGAAAAAACTTGTATCCATGAATGACCATGTAGAGCAAAGCTGCCCTACAAGCTAAAATGGATGAAATGTTATATAAGTAAGAAATATACATGTATCTTAATTTAAGCCATTGTATTTTTAGGTCTCTTTGTTATAAACATCTTTGCTTTTACCCTTCAACGTATAATAGAATTTTATTAATTAAGTGTTCTGGTAATCTATTGTTATATGAAAAGACCATCCTCAAACTTAGTGGTTTAAAACAAAAATTTATTATCTCTTGTGATTATGTGGGTTGACTGGACTTAGACTGAGTATTTCTTCTCATATGCTGCCATCAGACAGTTAAGAGGCTGGAATCATCTGAAGTCTCAGCTGGTTTGGGCATCTAAGATGGCTTACTCACATGACTAGAAGTTTATGCTGGGTAAGAGCTCCACTAGAGTTGGCACTGAAACTAAAGCACCTAGATGGTGGCCTCTCCATGTAGTCTAGGCTTCTCTCATGTCTAGGTTCCAAGAATAAATATTCCAAGAGACATAGAAGTGCCAAGACTTCTTATAATCCAGCTTTGACAGTCTCATAAGATCACTTCCACTAATTCTGCTGGTCAACAAGGCAGTAAGACCAGTTGAGATTTAAGTGGAAAGAGATTAGACTCCACTTCTCAATGGAAGAAGCAGCAAATAATTTCTAACCATCTTTACCATATTAACTACATGAGACTTTTCCCACAGATTCTTTCTAATTTTTTTAACATCTTAATAAATTGTTTTTCTAAATGAAACTGTTTTATGTAGTGAAATTTAATAGATTGATCCTTAATTGTATTGTAAACAATGGGTTACCTTTCCTTTTCATAACATAAAAGTGTGATAGACATTAAATAATCTTAGCAACAGTTAAAATGATTAACTTTACAGTAGAAGAAAGTAAAATAAAAAGACATAACATTATGTGAATGAAATACCAGAAAGCCATTGTCAATTCCATGCTACTACTATAAGTTAACCTTTTTCATAACAAAGTATAAGACAATAGAATTAGTGCATTGACTAGATTATCTCATTTATTCTTAAAGAAAACCAATGAGGTATGTTCTATTATTGTTTTTATAATTGAATAATTGTGCAGTTGTATATTTGCAACTGTGAGGGAATGAAAACATGGATTAAGTCAATTACCCAAAGTCACAAAGATTAAAAATGGCTGAACTCATTCCAGGGTCCTGGGGCTAAACCACAAAATTAAGCCTGGATGCCAATATCTCTGTTTTGAACAAAGACGCTTCTGTATGCCATTTTGTGTGGTAGTAGCAAGATTAAGGGAGTTTCTGCCTTGTATTTTATTTTTTTAATGTTGACTTTTTATATCAATACATGGGTATATTCTTCTAGCTTTTTCTTCTGAGTAATAGACACACTAAATTATTTTTGATGTTTTTAATTACATCTTATAGTTTTTTACATTATTTTCATAAAATTTAAAAATAATTATACAGAAAAAATAGTCATTATTTCACTTGCATGAGTCAACTACTTATAACTTGAACTGTATTTTGCCTTTTCTCTCTATATTTTCTCTATTAATTTCATACTGCATTTACCATTTTGTAAACTTTGTATTCATGTTTACCATATTATAAACATGTTCTGTTATTGAAAACATTTTAAACATTATATTAAGAGCATATACTAACATTTCAAATATTAATAACATCTCAAACATACACAAAAATAGAATACTATAGTGAACTCCAGTATACCCATTATGCATCATCAATGTTACGAATATTTCATCTGAGAGTGAAATACTTCCATTTTCCTCTGCTCCCATTATCATATCATTTCATATAAACATTACTTTCAGTAGTTAAATCTTATTCAATCTCATGTGGATCCATATTTTTCTTATATAAAAAATGTGGTTATAATTGGAATTTTACCACTATGTTCCTGAGTAGATTATACATTGTTCTTTAATTATGTTAAACAGGAAAGTGTATCAGTGCTGTCATGAACATCTGTGCTGTATGAGGCTTCTGCTAATTAACTTTCATGCTTCTGATTCTTTAGCAAGATTCTCTAGTATATACATAACTCATTTCAATACTGAATATATTAGATTAATGAAAAAGCAAAGCTCTGATATTAATTGCTCTGAAACTATAAAATCCACAGGTGGTAACTTTGAAGACACAATAAATTACTAAAAGAAAGACACAGTTGAGAGTTCTGCAAGGATCAGAAAGGGAACACACCCTTTATTTTAAAATGTTAATAGCTCTGCAGGAAAGAAAATTCTTCCTTTCATTACAGACTTTTTGTTTTAATGTTACCAATGGCCCTCACCTTTGTCCGAGAGAGTACATATCAGGTTGATTTATATCTCTTGTCCACGTAATGAAGCTAGTGAAAAATGCCTGCTTTCCAAGTACTGCCTCAGAGGCCTTGATAAAAGTCTTTCAGTAATCCCCTTGGGAAACAAAAAAACATCAGCAAAGCAATTAAAAACAAAGGTCTCTTTGACAGAACTAGCAATTGTTTCTGAGGTAAAGGAATGTCTTAGAGCCAGTCACAAGGACACCTGGTTCTATGATCATAGGCAAAAGTCTATCAACAATTCCATTTTAGACCCCATTTAAAAAAAGTTTATATCTGTACTGATTCAGTTCCTGTGAGTCTCACTCTGTCTTTAAAACAATGGTGATCTTAAATCACGTTTGCCAGTCCTTTTGTGCAGAGAACTTAAGTAAAGGGACAATAGTAAAGTATTTTATTCTGGAGAATATTTATTCTTTCTATATTAATTTTTTAAATAAGTTTTGCGCTCATTCTATACTTGAGACAAATTAGGAGTTATTTCTGTATTGTTGGTTCACTTTGCATTTAATTTTCAATCTTTTTCTGCAGTCCACTAAGTACATGAATTTTAAGACTGCACTTATGTCCTATTGTTCACCAATGTTATTTGCTTCCTCTGATTATAAAAAATAACACCTGTTTCCATTTATTGAATGTTTACCATGTGCCAGGCACTTTACAAACATTACCTCAAATCTTTCTTCTATGACCATGTGAGGGGTACTAAAGTTTTGCCATCCCCCAATAAGCCTTTGGGATATTGATCTAAAAGTGGTTATTTTTAAGAAACAAAAGACTCAGAAAGAACTTTTGACTTTCCCCTCTTTCTGCCTAAAGGAATTTAGATAGAAAAATCTATTTCAGGAAGGGAACCTTAGTATATTTACCTTAGCACATATGAATTAAGTGTGGCAGACAAGAGAATACAAACAAATCTGTTAAGTTCCCTTCTGTGTCTGTTGTTTCCCCATGGCCTGGAAATAATTCGTTTACCACATGTTTGCTCTCACTTACCTATAAATTGCCTGCTTTCCCTTTAAAGAGTAGAAATTTTGTAATATGACTAAAGAACATTAAACTATGTCTCTGTTTACAGATCCATAAAAACTGAATTTAAACTGGTCTTTAAAAACTAGTTTATCCCAATACAAAAAAAAATTTCTTTTGATATTTTATGTTTTTAAGTCTAAAACATTCAGTGTCTGTCTTCTGCTGGAAGAGGACATGGAACTTAGCAACTGCCATCTGAACTCTCTCCTCATCCCATCTTCCATGTCTAGAATTTTAATTCTAATTTTATAAAAGCAAAAAATAAATAAAAATTTCATAGTAATGATCTATTCCTTTAAAAATCTAATTATTTCACTTGCCTTTGCTTCTTGCATTTCTTTGAGTTCATGGCTCTTGCTGAAGTACTTCCTCTAGTAATTCTTTTTAGTGGGATTCTGTGGGATTCAAAATCCCTAAGCCTCTCACAGTCTGAGGTCATATGGAGTATAATATAGAGGAATTTTGCTTCATGGCCTTTATAATATACTGCAAACTATGTTATGGCCCCCTTCTAGTTGATCTTACAGCATCTTATGCTAACTCCACTGTGGGACTCACCAAATTATTGCTAGGGCTATCATGACAAAACACCACAGTCTGGGCACTTCACAACAGAAATTTATCTGTTCACAGCTTTGGAGGCTAGAAGACTAAAACCAAGGTGTCTGCAGGTTTGGTTTCTTCCGAGGCCACTTTCCTTGGCCCGTAGATGACCACCTTATCACTGTGACCTCACATGTCTCTTTTTTCTGTGTTCACGCATCCCCAGCATGTCGTTGTGTGTTTAAATTTCTTTTTATATCAGCACAAATTAAGTTGGATTAGGGTCTATGCTAGTGGCCTCATTTTAACTTATTCACCTGTTTAAAGGCCCTATCTTCATTGCAGTCACATTCTGAGATATTGCGGGGAGGGGGAGGACATCAGTACATGAATTTAGAGGATGACAAAGTCTGTCCATAACACTAAATGTATTGCATTTTTTCACTTAATCTCTTTCCCAATAAAAATGTACTTCTTGAAGTCAGGAATCATATTTATCTTTGTGTCCCTTATATCTAGGACTTTTGATTCTAAAAAACAATAATCATAGAACTTAATAAACTGAAGAACATAACTGTGATGGTTTGTGTCTTTTAAAGAAGTTTAATCTGGCGCTGATACATTTGATTGGGATTGATGGGTGTCCAAGTGACTATCTTCAACTAAATTTTTCTTATGCAATTTCACCTCATACATTCAGGGATAGCTAAGGGATATACTTTTCTATTTAGCATAAGTGGGGGAAAAAATAACACATAAAATCATGGGAAAACATGTAAGAATAAATATATACTGGGAGAAGCTGTTGTTGGATATACCTTGGTTTCTGTGTCAGATAAAGTAAGTCATTGTCCATATCTTCAGAAAGCTCATAACTAACCTAAGAACAAATATATTTAACTGCTTAGAAACAAATAGTGGATAAAATGTGTATCAATGAGAAGGTGGTAGCAAGTGCCATAAGGATTTATAGAGACCAAATTCCATTGTAGTTTAAAAAATGCTTGCGGTTTTTGGTGATTAAAAGTGGTGACTTCCTTTGCTGAGGAAACTAGGTTAGAGTTAGGCCTTTAAGGATAAAGTAGATAAAGCAGCACAATTTAAATGGTTGGTTTCAGAGTATGGAAATCAGTGATGATAAAATTATCAGAAAGCAGTTGAAAAAGAAAAATCCACTTAGCTTTCACAGCACAAAACTTGTCATTATTTTATTGACTAACACATCTCCTTTTTAAAAATGTTCTTTTAACTCTGATAAATGGACTGTCATGAACATTTCGATGATAACAAGATTAAGTCTTCCCAGCAAAAGCCCAATGTTTTCAATGGATAAATAGCTAATTAGTCATAAAAAAAATGACTTATTCTGTCTGGCTGGCATTAGAGTTAAAGTTCTGAGATTTAAGTCATGAATCATCAGGTGATGGGATTTATTGAAGCTCAGATAATAAGCAGGGAAGGAAAAGAACTATAGGACAACACTGACGATATCTTGATGTCCGAAATCTACGGTTCTTTTTATAAGAATGTTCCTATTAACTCAAACCCCGACAATTGGCAAGTACTCTGTCACTTTATCCCAGACACATTTCATGGCAGTACATAATTTTTTCTTATCTTTTTAGCTCTAGGTGTTGTTTCCAACTCTTCAAGGCCTGAATGACAGTTTGTATTGTCTTCAATGGAAAAATCAGCACACACTTTAGGAAAACCTCTGAGAAAATACCTATCAGTTAATGTTGGCTGCATTTCTTTTTTCCTTGGACGTAGCATGGTTTACATGTCTCTTACGTTTATCTTAGAAGATATATATTCTAGCACAGAATGCAAATTAAGAGTACAGAGAGCTCTAAACTAGTTTTTATTTGATATTGTTTAATAACAGATTATTTTGATTGCTTTAAGTAGTTCACGAGGTATGCCTTGGGACTCAGGATTTTTAAATATTTATTATAGTTTTTGCAGACTTTGTTATAGATGATAGTTATTAAAGTTATTTAAAATATTTTACTAAAGGTGAATTGCAAATCACTTAAGAGGTAATTAGATTTTATGTATTTACTGTATGCTTTCATATGAAAAGTGGAAATCCCTTCCTTCTGCATGCTATTCCTTGCTGCATTTGAACTCAGATTCATTTCTTATCCTGTTTTCCCCCTGACTCCATTCTCTGCTCTGTATTTTAGTAGTGCCCAAGATGATCTTCCTCAAATATATGTCAGATAGCTTCTAGCTGAGTTTGGCTATTGGTAGGTACTATTAGGAGATTGGAAGGTGTGGGAAGAGAGAGTCCAAGGCATTTCTCCACTTCTCTCTTTGCTTCAAACAACATGTCCATCTGTACCTGTGCCTCTCTGAGTCCAGCTTACACTTAACAGGCCACCTAGCTCTTTCTATGTGTGCTAAGCTTCTGGGTTCCAATAATCCCATCTGTTCCCTTTGTCTCAGCTTATGTGTGGTAGCAGTTTCTGCTTTTTCCAGTCTCAGAGTTATCACACTGTCTTCCTGTTCAAAGTCTCAGCTCTATTTGTTAAATCAATGCCACTTCTATTTTCATTACTTGCCTTAATTATGTTTTCCTAATTGGATCCTAACTAATTCATTTCATTTCCTCTTTCTTCACTTGATAGAGGGTAAAATCACATAATCTCTTATTTATCACACAATCTCTGTTGTTATTGGTACCATCGTTGATACTGAATTTTGTGTGTTGCTGTCTGTGAGGCACAGTGCTCAGTGCTGTAGATGGAATGAGGGCTAAGACTAGGTCCAAGTATTGAGAATGGTAAAAATTGGGGGCAGAAATGTTGACACACATAATGGGATTCTGAGTTCACTGATGGCTCAAAATATGGGTCTCGTAGAATGAAGATACTAGTGAGGAGTGCTAGGACCTCTGATTTGACAAAGCTTAGGGATGTCATCTTTTAATTTATTTATTCACAGACAGTAAAGGCTCTATTCAAGTACCATGATCTTTGCAAGTGACTAGGATGAGGCACTAGACAAGACTAGTAACATGCAAGACACAAGCAATGGTGTATTTATTTTGGAGGCTCTAGGAGAGAATCCATTTCTTGCCTTTTTCAGCTAGTAGAAGCTTCCTGCATTCCTTGGCTTGTAATTGCCTCTGTCTTCAAATCTAGCAATCACATTACTCCAGGACCTCTGCTTCTCTTATTTTAAGTCTCCCTTCTACCTCTTTTACATAAGGACTCTTATGATTACATGAGGTCCCCCCAAATAATCCAAGTAATATCCCCATCTCAAAATTCTTAGTGATATCTGCAAAGTCCCTTGCCATGAAAGGTAACATATTCACAGGTTTCAGGCATTAGAATGTGGCCATCCTTTGGGGTGCATTATTCTGCCTACCACACCCCTGGTAGGATTGAAGCAGTCACAGTCATACTTTGCAAGTGGATGCCAAGAGCAAGAGGTGAATTTGTATTATTTTCCAAACCCCATTTTTAGGAATAAGTTCTCAAAATCATAGAGGCGGGGAGATCCTTAGCAGAACTTTTGAAATCACCCAGTTACTGGATAGTCAATGAAAAACTTTTTTTCTGAGAACAATTTTGCAGCACATATATTTTTTTCTTTTCTTAAGAGGATTTTTCTTAAGAAATTCCAGTTTGGGTAGCTCATAGCAGCAAGCATGTAGGTAGGCAATCATGATTGATGTTAACAGCCACTTCTAAGCAACTGGAAATAGGTGCATGCTATATGTGAAATGAGGGCAGAATAGTAAGCAGCTATGGACTCCCAGCAGCACTGGACTCACACACTCTGGCACATCATGTCCACACTGATAAGTAGTCCATCTGCATACACTCAAAGGACAATGACAATTACATGAAAACCCCATGTGAAAAGATATTTCTAGACTATGGATTTGTATATCCTACTATACTCTTCCCAATTTTCCTTTGAAGATTTTTGAGCAGAAATGTAGAATTTGTGGGGGATAAAATGCAATAAAACAAGTAAGGGTCAGAGGGATGTTCCTAACCAGAAATAGGGGATGGAAACAAATGCATGGAAAAGCTTCCCCTGTGACCTCTTTTCGTTTTTTGTACCGATGATGTGTGAACTGAGTCTGTGACTTCCTTGGGATTACATCCTAGGAGAGCAGAAGTACTTCTTTGGGGAAAGGCATCACTTTACGCCTGAGAACATCCTACATTTCTCAGTTCTGTTTGTGAGACAATAAGTTAAAACCCAGTTCTATTATATTTTTGTTCATAAATGTCCACTTATCACCTTTTGTTCAATCCATGTGAAATTTCAAGAATGGCTCTAAACCACACATCTGACAAATTTGACTCAAACTAGTTACCTAAATGTGGGACCAGTAAAGAACTATTTAAGTTGCCCTGGTAATCATTGGCAAGGACTGCATTGACTTTGTGTGTGTATGTGTGGCCTGAAGTAACCTTTTAATTATCAAGCTATCATGATAAATTATTTCACAAGAAGATGAAAGATTTAACTTCTAGTTCTCAATTCCAAATTTATATGCACTGAAGGCAGAGATTATTCTCCCAAAGAGAAGAAACAAATTTTTCAGTAAACACTTTATCACTTTTTAAAGCATAATGTAAGAAATAGGGTAGAGTCAGAGGTTTCTTTTTCTCAGTTTAATCCACAGGACCTAAATTAATTTGAAAGAAATTTGTTTTCTTTTGCTTGCCAAATCCTCTTTTTTTCAAAATCTTTCATGTCTGAGAATGAGGAGATTTAGATCAGTGAGAGATATGAGGAGAGACACAGGAGTCGATGCTAACTTAAGGAACTGAATAAGTTGACTGTGCATATTACACAGGTATATCTACGTCATTTTAGATAACCCATTGTTTTCATGTAAAAAATCATCTTCACACTCATTTTCAACTTTAACACTTCTCAATTGAAATAGATTTCTGCTCAACATTTTCCAGGATTGAGTAAAGAAAGGTCAGTGATCTTAGATACCATTCTACAGTGCAGCAGGCATTTTTTTCTTTTCCTTTCTTTTTTTTTCTTTTCTTTTTTTTTTTTTTTGCATTTACTGTTAATACTCTTAACCCAATTAGATACACTTACCATTTTATTATGAAGAAATCTAGAGTTAGAGTACATTTCTAGTAAATAATACAATTGAGATTTAAATTAGAAGAATTTAATCCCTAAATTTGTCCTTTCCATAATTACTTGTTACCTCTTTCAAGGGATATCTCTGAAAATACTCTCCTATTGCAAGAGGTTCAGTCATCAGTGAATTATCCAGAGGCTGGAACTGAGTTACATGGTTGATGCTCCAGACCACTCCTTTTTCCCCTCCTCCTCTTCTGATTACATTCCTTTAGCTTCTTATATTAGACTTCTCTCTCTTATCATTTAATCATATTTCTTTAGGCAGAGCTATTTTCTTCCTGAAAAAACTAGAACAATTTGAACTTAACCATTCAGAGACATGAGTTTCCATAGTTATACTTTAATAGAACAGAATAGAAAAGTATCTGGTTGTAATTTTCAATATTACAGTCACCACATTTTCTATACATGGGCATATTTGGGTATAAGATGTGCAGGTGACTATGTTTGAGGATCTCAAATGTGTACACCGATGCAGCAACTCCAACTTATAGCTGCATACCAGCATTCAAGAAATCAATCATAGCATTCCCATTATTAATTTAATGGTATTATATTCTAAGTAGTTAGTGTTAGCACTTGAAATTAAGTGTATTTGCTATGCCTAATGTTTGCTGGGATCTTCTTACTGATGTTTGTTTATTATTAATATGCTGGCTGGGCTGCACATTTGAAGAAGCAAAGATAATTTTTATAACTGGAAGATATCAAGGAGTGATCAAAGTTGAGAGGTTATTAAACCGTAGTGATCAGTAATCTCAACCCTATGGGGACTTGAAAGGGAAGAAGAGCAGTTGATTCAAAGCCTGCAATCCAGCTTCAGACAAAGCAACTTTGCATCTGTAATTATATTGGCTTCCACATGGTATTTTATTATTTAAAAATGGTTTCACTGATAAAAAGTTAAAATTGGTTATTTTTGTCCATCTTACTGATGATACAGATAGTCACTCTGAGTCCCCAGCACATACCTATTTTGCATGCCAAAAAAAATTGCAGTACAAATTAAATTATAACTATCTAGGGAATGAAGGGAATATTTGCGGGATGGAAAACATCATATAAGATAGCAAAACATATGTTTGAAAAATGGGCACACAACATTTAAGTTTTGGTAGAGAAGTTGTCAAGAACAATGTGACTTGGGATTGATAACATCTCAGTGGTTTGAGCTATGCTTGGTAAGCATTAGTTATTTGGAAAGAGCTTACCAAGATGAGGGCAGAGGAACTAAAGGAAAAATGAACAAAAGCTTCAAGATAATTTATATTAGTTACTTGATTTTTCCTAGGTTCTGCCTATGCATTGACATTCTGGAAAACTACATAGTAGAGAAACAGAACAGAAAAGAACTAACATTTGTTGAATTATATGTTTTAGAAATTGTGTTAAGCACTTTTTGCACATAAGAATAAAGTCATTCTGCAAACTTTTTTTGTTTTTTAGTAATAGAAAAAAGCAATCCTATTATACTACCAGAAGGATATTTTTTGAAATAAAAGTTATTTCATTTTGTGTGTATTTAAAATGCCAACAAGCCTTTTATTCATTATCCTTGTACATAGAACTAAGTATATTAGTGAATGAGATTCATGAATGAAGTGGTATTAGTTTTCTAGGGCTGCCATAACAAAGTACCACAGATTGGGTGGCTTAACAGAAATGTATTTTCTCACAATTTTGAAATCTAAAAGTCCAAGATCAAGGAGTCAGCAGGGTTGGATTTTTCTGCTGGTCATGCAAGAAGAACCTGTTCTTGGCTTGTAGATGGACAGTTTTTTCCCTGTGTCTTTACATTGTCTTTCCTCTGTGTGTCTCTGTGTCCAAATCCTCTGTATTTAACTCTTATAGGAAACTAGTCATACTGGATTACACTCCACTCTCATGATCTCATTTTAACTTCACCTCTGCAAAGACCCTGTCTCCAAAACACAGTCACTTTCTGAGGTACTGGGGCTCAGTTAGGACTTCAACATATAAATTCTGGGATGAGGGGCACATTCAGCCCATAACTACTACATTCCTCATTTCTCTTCTTCACAATTCCTAGTAGGAACTGACATGTTCCTAGGAGATGCTCCATATATATTTGATAATGATAACTCAAAAACTCTTTGTATCAGATAAATAATATAAAAGTTTGTGGTCCTGAAGATCCCATAAAGAAATGGCTAGGTTAAGTCAAAATAGAAACCATTCACATCGGACTACTTTGATATTTGACCCAGGCCAGAAGACAATAGGTTTGAGGACTGGATGGAATAATCACTCTGATATGGAATCATTTCATCTTTGGTTTACAATCAAACCAGAAACATGCAACCAAAGATACATACCAGATCAATGATATAAATGAATGGTTATGGCTCTCTGTCACTTCCCTTTTCTCCTCTTGAAAGTATGCTCAGTACTTGATGGGCATGCAAGGTAGGCTGGAAATCTGTCAGAGAATTCTCAACCTCTCAATTTATTCACTCTCTTTTAACCTGAAGTCTGTAGGGATAAATGAGGAAGATGGAGGTGTGAAATTTCAATATTCAAAAATCTGCCCTATTATAAGGAAAGTCTTGCTAAAACACAATTACATACTTCCAATTTCTATTTCTTATTGTCATTGGGTCTTCTCATGGTTTCAGGGAATGGGCATGCCCTATAACCATATTTTTAATCTAGCATAAATTTGAACATGTAATGTAAACTATGTCACTGGTTTTGACTACTGTAAATAAAGGTCAGCTATAACTTTCACTCTTCATTAATGAAAGTGTACATTTTTTGAGTACTGATTACATTCCAGGTACTTTGCTAACTATTGGGAATACAGACTTCAAAAAAACAGATGTGATTTTTTGCGTGAAATGTACGGTATAGCAATTTTGACATATAGCAAGTTTTCATAATGATAGCTTTTTTCAAACTAGGTACTTATTACTATAAACAGTTAGAAAAGAGGCTCAGTAATCCTCCAGAATCTGGCAACAGTTTAGTGGGTTGGCTTTCATAATTCCAGGATGCTAAAATGGAATGTATTTAGTTGTACCATCTTATACTTCTTTCTTGTTTATATACAGGGAACACACTCTCTGAAAGTCCAGAAAGAGAGAAAGTTGTTCTTTGCTATTTTTTGCTTTCTTTTCCATGGCTATAGATTCTGAAACTTTTCATTTTCTCTCTCTCTTTATTTATTTTGTTTAGTTTTGTTTTATGGGGGCAAGACGAGTCCTTTGTGGAGAATCTAAATGACTCTAGGTCTTGGCCTAGGAAATGCCAGATGGAGAATGAAAGGATAGGGACCTTGTGTTATGCTATACTCATCAAACAAGAGTGGGGAATACTTAAGCTCTCTCCATCCTGCAAGTGTGGTCACAGAAGGTCAGTTGTGTGTGTACACTTTTTACTCAGATTGAAAGCTGGGCTTATTACTGTTATGGTTTTTATTTTAAGAAGTTATCTTAGTATCTCAGAAAGAAAACAGTGACAAAAGATTAATGGTAACTAATTGCATTCACTATTTTAATCCAATCTTTAACCTATCTACTACCCAGAGAACATCTCCTCAGTGCTTTTGGCCAATAGTTTAATTGAGATATGATTAGCTCTCTTTCTGTATATCTTCTGTAAGGACAAAATGGTTATAGCTGTAAAGAATATGCACTAATGTTATCAACCTCCTTCCCTGTCAGCACATTTAAACTAAAGAACAAAGTCATAATTCCACCGGGACTGATGATGGACTTTAAGTAGAATTGTAGGGGCTGTGAATTATCTTCAGTAGTAAATCATTGTACAAATAACCCATTAAAGTCCATTTAAATTGGAAAGGTTAGGGTTAGTGCAATTCTTATCTAGGCCTTGAGTGTTAGTGATAGCCCATTGCCCTGTGGTAGCTTGAACTGTACATTGTGTGCCTTAGAAAAAGAAAGCTCTTATTTTTCTCTTTTCCATTACATTCTAGGATGATCTGAGCATCAGTTAAAAATTCCTGTCAAAAATAAATACTGATAGATTGAGAGTTTATCGTCTGTAGAGTCCCCAAAACAATAATCTGTTTTATTGCTTTTATATGGGCATTAATTAGAGCTGTTAGATTCTGGTTAAATCTTATGATTCCTGATAAGAAGTTCTTGAAAGATCATGAAAAGAGAAATGTCAAACTACTATATTCTTATACATTATATTTGAATTAATACCCCACTTCTCACAGGGGCCTATGTTAGATGGAAATTATTGTCATGACTCCGGTAATCTAGGGTCAGTTCAGGTGGGTAAGCAAGAGTTTACATTTGTTGTGTGATAGATAAGTGAAAGAACTGTTTCACTTAGTTGTGAGTAGTGTACTTCCTGCAAAACAATTTTCCTCAGAATTTCCAAATATTGATTTACGAGAAAGAATTTTTCAGACAAACACCTATAGTTTTCACTAGTTGCCCTACCTGTGCCCCTTTGCATTTCCTTGTATTACCTTCCTCTGTCAGTATTTGCCCTTTCAAGGGACACCACCTCCCTCATTCCAGCCACTTCAGGAGGCTCCTAGCTGGAGCAGGATTGCTCCAATTTCAAATTCTTGTCACTGATGTCCCTGTGTTTCCCATTTGAATTTCTTGCCTGTTTTTGACTTATTGTTTCTCCCTGTACTTTTGTACTTTAGTACTTCTGAATTTTGAGGGCTTGCCTAATCAAAGGACCCTTTTAGCTTCCTAACCTTTGTTCTGTGAATCTAGTTTCCTGGTCTGTTTCCAAAATCAATGGCAACACGCTATTCTAATGTTGCAACAGTCAGATGCCTGAACTTGAACAAGTGTCTTTTAATCTCTTTGGTCTCAATATTCTCACTGAAAAAATAAGCTCAGTGGTACTCAGAGCTCTTTTATTCTGATGTTTTAATGGGGTTGAACTGCTAATACAATGTACAGATTTGCCAGTTTGTGTCATGGTTATAGTGACTTTCAAATAAATGAATATTGGTATGTGAATAACTGGTATTTAAACAATTTTTTGTTATTTTGTATTTTCCAACAAGATTAGTTTTAGAAAGTACTTCTAAGGTAGTATTTTAAAACAGAAAAAATTATAATGAATATTTCAGAACATTTTTAAAATATTTCAAAGAATGTACTTCGGAATAAATTATTTGTAATTTGTATAAGACTTGACTCTACCTAACTATCCATCTCATACAATATATCATATTCTAAAAGAAATATAAATGCAAACTACTAATATTTTTGATCCCCTAATCTATGCCAAAGGCTGTTCTAAATATGTTTCATATATCAACTCATTTATTTCTCAAAACTATAGTATACTGTTGCTACTCCCATTTTACAGATGAACTGAATGAGGAAGAGATGTTAAGTAACTTGTTCAAGGTTAGGCAGAATAGAAGAGTCAGGATTTATATAAGGCTGTCTAGCTTGAGAACTTGTGCTTATAAAAATCCCACTGTATGCCCTTCACAACCAATTCAAAGAAGATCCTTGAATGGAGTGTATTGAAGTACAGTCTCCTGAAAAGGCAAATAAGGTTTGTATTTATAACAAAACAAAATGTCTAACACTCTCCCATATCATCTTGAAAAAAGTCACACAATGAAAGCTGCTTATCAATCTGCTTGTTCTTATTCTCTTTCCCCCACTAAACACAATCTGAATGGCTTTTTTTTTTCTTCCCACCTGTCCCTTTCCCACCTCCCAGATATAGTTTATTTTCCTCAGAGGCATACATCCTTTTCATATGAATTAGTTTGATTCCTTTAGCTTGTCCGGTGCAGTATTTCTATTTGTTACTAGACACAGGTCAACATGAAGAGAGACCAAGAGAGAGCTTGAAGAATTCTTCATAGAGCAGAGTTGAAGAATTGTATTACCTTAGTATTTACTGACCTGTATACATCTATATAATTTCAGGTGTAGATGACTTATATGTAGTTAAATTATCAGTCATTTGAATTGTTATGTATTTCTCCACATTTAAGATTTCAATATTTAGGTTTACTTCTATCTATAGAATTCCTTGGATGATGAAAATGAGAAATATCTGGGGCCAGACATTTTAGCTTTCTAAATATTTATTTTTCTGAAAACTTACAGTAACATTTAAAAAGATAATGTCCACTTTGAAAATAATGTAAACTTATGAGTTTATGACACATGTACTAATCTTAGGCTTTTGCTTAACCAACTCACAGGTTGGACTGATTTTATTCTTTTGGAGCTTTAGAAAATGAATTAATCAGCACCTGATCATACGTGACTATGTGAGCTCTTGTTTGCTAATAGAGGGAAGAGGGACACATCAGGTTGTCTCACCATCAGTGCAAAGATTTTCACTTCTGTTTCTGACAAGAATAGAACTCAGATGAGTTTTTATCTAGACACACCGCTGATTAATCTCACTATATGATAACATTTAGATAGTCATTCATAATTATGAATGTTTAAAACAGTTTTACTTTCTAGAGATGGAACTTGTAGTTTTTTGTGGTTTTTCTTTTTCATATATTCACTGAATTTACAGATCCTATTAGGAATTGAGCTATTAAGAATAAAGTATCAAAGATGCAAGAAAATTTTTAGCTCTAGGGGAACAAAAACATAATTGATAGATTAGAAAAATATACATGAAAAGTCAAATACCAATAGAATAATTCAATTCAGTGATATGTTGCAGTTCCTGGAACTTTTCTTATCTGGGTAGATAAAGTTGCTGGTTTGCTAAGAATAAACAAAATAAAGGAGGTAATTTAGATGCCAGATATAAAGTACTGAACACGCTAGTTTGTTCCTGAGAAACCAGCTCAGATTTTCACTGAGAACCTAGTAGTTCTTGGTTCACATACAGTCTTAATAAATTTAAACATATACCAACCTTTAGCAGATTAAAAACAACTAGGTAGTTAGAAAGTGGAGGACTGTTTACATTTGAGAAATTTAAAAATATCAGGGGATAAAAGTAGACTACTTAACAATCAGACAATAAGCAGAATAATTAAAGGTTTAAATGCTCACAAGAATCTAGCTGCTAGAGTTGCAGAGCTCAAACCCTACCCATTTTCTCATGGGAAATAGTGATTTCCGTGAATAGCAGAAGGAATATTGGTAATCTGTACCTTTCTTTGCCCAGAATGTCAAAGGTGACTCATTCTCATACAGCAGAGAGAGCCAGAGAATTCTAAGCAGTATGGCTCTTTGGCCAGACTACTACCTGCAACTCCCAAGGGAGGCTCAGGAAAAACCATTTCCAGCATTGCCTCTCTGAAGTTTCCGGTATTCACTTCTCCTAGAGGACTTGGGCCTTGACAGTTGGAAAGCTGTATGATTCTGTCTTGAACCTCTCAATTGACAGCTTTTCTGAGAAGATAGGTTCTACTTTATTTTGGCAGTATTGATGACACACCATTCTTTTAAAGACATACCTCCAAAAAAGATTATGTTGAGAACTACATTGAGGCAATATGCCGCTGTCACATCACACAAATTGATTCCTGACCATCTCTTTTTTGAAGAAAGATCAGAAATTAGAGAAGGAAAGTGCATTCATACACTATTTGGTACTTTTGGTAGATATTGGACCTATTTTTTGGGATATAAATAGAGTACTCAATTTTTCCCTATCTGAGAAATTCATTAACTTCTAGGAAGAAATCAAAAAGGTTCATGAAAAAAACACACATAGAAAAAATATTAAATTAGCTTTTATAAAAATGCTGAAGATTTTATTAAGTTCCCAGAACTTTTTATTTTTTAGGTTTAATATGAATTTGAGGGAATGCTTATAATGATTTTATTTGAAATTTTTTCTTAATCATAGTTACAAAATTGTTTTCATATAAGAAACTCTTTAATTACTGGTTCTCAAATTGTTTTCAAGTCAATCTTATTTATTTATATACTGTTACTGTGGTTTAAAGGCCTAAAGAAAAATTTTTAGCTAATTTACATTAATATTTGGTGGTAATTAGAATAATATAATTGATATTTAATATAAAATTATTTTTCTTTTATATTTTTCTCAAGAAAAAATATTCTCTATTCCTAATTTTTATATTAGCATATTTTGGAAGCCAAGTTTATTTCTAAAATAACACAGTTTTGTTTGTTTAATAAAGTCAGTGGGTATATTGAATTTAATTAAAAGGCAATTTAAGAAAAATTCATTATAAGGAAAATGCTTTCAATGTGGGAATATTTTAAAAATTATTATATCCATTACATTAATTAATTCTTTTATTACATAAGTATTTGGGAGACATTTTTAGGATCTTTAACGAGATACTGAAACCTTCAGAAAGCTGAGAAATGCCTTTTAATTTTCCAGAATCTAATACTAAATATTGTACTTGATAGACTATATGAACCTGGTGAAATGGCTATATTTCCAATGGATATAATTCCAAGGTAATTTAAAAATAAATGGATTCATCTATTTATTCACTCATTCTTTTTTTATCCAGGAACACATATTTCTTGAATAAATCATATATGCCAGACATCATATTTTATGATAGAAGAAAAAGATTAAGAAGAATACACCTAATGTTTAAACAGTTTAGAATGCTTTTTAAAAAAAGAAAAATAAGGTCTGTTTTCTAAGCCACTTTATCAGTCTAACATAATTCTGATACAAAAGAAGAGCATAAACAAAAAGGAAACTATAAATACATTTTACTCATAAATAAATAAATAAGATAACAATAATTAAATAGCTAAAAACTCATTGAACAATGAGTGATATATTGAATGATTAATTTATTGTGGACAAAGGGAGTTTATCCCCCAAAATGCAAGCATGTTTCAACATTAGAAAATCTATTACGGCAACTTATTACCTTACGATACTAAAGAAAAAATCACATTAATATAAAACAGACTGTGTAGATTAAAGATACGTTTAAAGATATGTAAAAAAGAACGTGTTTAAAAATTGTGATGGAAAACACACTGATACCATATTTGGAATTAGAGAGAAGACAATAATTTACTTGCTTGAAATTTGAAAACAAAAGGCAGTATAAACAGAGAAATATTCCATAAATAAAATTAAAAATATAACTTATAGACTTTGGTTCTAGATGAAGTGTCATGAAAATGTGTTGTGTTTATTTTTTCCTCCTTCTTCTGTCCTGTTAATGCTGAACAGGGTGGAAGTGGACAACTTCTGATTGGAAGTCTTAAAAAGGCAGCCATGGAACTTGAAAGTTCCTATAGGATAATAAAGAGATAGAGCTTAGGATGGCCATTTAGTCAAGTTGTTTGTGAACTGGGCTCACCCCCAATTTGTGTTGGATTAGGCAAAAGTCACATAACATCTTTAATGTGCTCAAAGAAAGAACTGTCAACTCAGAGTTTTACATCAGTGAAAATGCCCTTCAGGACGTAAAGTGAAACAAAGACATCCTCAGATTTTTTTAAAGCATAGTTGTTGGCAGCAGCCCTGATTTAAAAGAATTGCTAAAAAAAAAAAAAAAAAAAAAGTTTTCTGACAGAAGAGAAAAGATACAAGAAGGAAATTTGAAACCTCAGTATGAAGAATGAGAGACCCAAAGGGAAAATATCTAAGTACATACAATACATTATTCTTAAGGCTTTTGAATTCTGTAAAACTATGTTTGATGTTTGAAATATAACATTCTCAGATAGGTTTTTCAGTGTTTGTAGAGGTAATTAATTATATGATAGCTAGCTGTAGCATAAAGGAAAGATAAAAGAATTCATAGTGGTAACATTTCCACTTTCCAATTAGATGGTAAACTATTGATTTTAAATAAACTGGAAATAACAAGTATATATTTTGCAATTCCTAGAGTAAGCTCTAAAAACATTAAACAGATATATGTAGTCAAAATGACTATGAGAGTGGAATTTAGAACATTGAATAAGAAAAGTATCAAAATAAAAGATAAAACTGATGGCCAAATGATGTTAAATTTAGGAAAATATATTCTTCAAAGTCTCTGTGGAAATTTTATATACTATATCTTTGATAATTAAAAAAACATTATCTGATATCTCTTTAGGAATATGTTGCATTGAAAAAACAACACACACTCAACAAAGAACAGTGAAACAAGTTGAATGAAATGTCTAAAAGATTTTTTAAAACTTTTATATTATTGTAGCTATTTGATTTATGAAGACAAATGCTACCATTTTATGATCAAACAGAACCATTAAATAATAATAAATAATCGTTACTATTTTCCTTGATTGATCAAGTGCTAAAGTTTGAGAAGTGTGTGCACGTGTGTGTGGGGGGGCTAAATTTTAGAAGTAGATATTTAATTTATTAAAGTCTTTTTACACAAGAAATTGAATGTGGCATTTCACTTTTAATTTTATTTCACTAATGATTAATACAGAGACACTTCATCAGGCAAGTTTCTTCTAGCTGCTTTATATTCTGTGATTTAAAGCAACATGCATTGATTTTATAGAGCAACTGAAACTCTCATATATTGCTGGTGAGAATACAAATTGGTACTTTAAGAAACTTGGCAGTGTCTACTACAGAGACATGTGATCTCTATGAATTAGTTTTCTATTATTGTGTAACAAATTACCTCAGCCTTACTGGTTTAGAAAAATCCATATTAGCTCACTGTTCTGTAGGTCAGTAGTCCAACACAGTGTGGCTGGGTTATCTGCTCGGGGTATCACAGGCTGAAATTAAGGTGTTGGAAGGACTGAGTTCTCATCTGGAAGTTCTGGAGAGAAATCCATGTCTTAGCTCAATGAGGTTGTCAGCAAAATTTGGGTTTTTGAGGCTGTTAGAATGAGACCCTATTTCCTTGCTGGCTGTCAGCTGATGGCAGCCTCAGCATCTAGAGACCACTCTTCAGTCCTTGCATGTGGATCCCTGTATCACCAAGCCAGCACAATGCAGTAGGTATCCCTTGTGATTTAAACCCATCTGACTTCCTCTTCTGCTCCCAGAGAAATCTGTCTGCTTTTAAAGCAATTTATGTGGATAGATTAAATCCACATGAATATCTCCCTATCTAACCTGGATAATTTCTCTATCATTAGGCATGGTGTCTTGGGGACCATTTTTACCATTCTGTCTACCTCCTTCTATGACTGAGCAGTTTCAGTTCTAGATATATACCCAACAGAAATGCATACATATGTTCACCAAAATACAGCAACAAGAATGCTAATAGAACCTTATATTAGCCAAAATCTGGAGAAATTATTCAACAACAATAGACTAAATTATGGTATGCTCTTAGAATGGAATATAGAAATGAGAATGAACAAATTGAAACTATTTGCAACATGAATGACTCTCACAATCATAGTGTGTAGTAAGCAAATAACAATGTTCTATGGAAGCAAATGGAGAGGTACATAACCAGGTCCATAAAGTCACAGAAAGCTTCCTGGGAAGGTATAGCTTCCACTGCAAAGAACTAGAGTAAGTTATGGGAGAAGAGGGAAGACACAACTGAACTTCACATTGAAAGAATAATATGAACATAAGTAACACATCGATAAACATTAAGAATAGATGGCAAATGGTGAAAATGGTGGGATAAAAGGTGTGTCTGGAAAATTTGGCAGGGGTCCAAATATGGAGAATGTCATAAGCCATCTTAATAAGATTGATTTTATTCCTATAGGTGATGGGAACATGTGGTTCCTTGCAAAATGAAGGATAGGGACATATTTATATTTGGGATAACTGACACTACAGAGTAGATGATGAAATTAAAAGAGAAACATATGGAGGAAAAGATTATCTAAGGGGTACTGGTGAGATGATAGAACCCTAAATTAGCTGACGTGAAGAGCAGGAGGGACAATATAATAAATATGGATGCCTTGTATCTGCCTCCTTTCTCAAAATCTCCTTTTAGAGTCTAAATTCATGCTAAAGTATCAATAATTATAGTTGTTCCATATTTCATGTCTCCCAAAAGAAGATGAAATTCCAATTAAATAGGGATCTAGGGTCAAGATGAAAAGGTGACTTTTAGTTGTACAATGTCAGGTATTTTTCTGAACATGGTTTTATTTCGTTGTTTTTTGTTTCCATATTTCTAACTCATTGGGACTTTTCCAAATGCACTGCACCTATAAGTAAGGGAACCAAAACAGAAAACATATTCCAAGGATGAGGTGTCTGAGCAAAATCTATGCTTTAATTCTATGATCTTCACAAAGTCAGCAACTGTAGAGATTGGGGAGAGAAATTCTTCAGGACTTTCACATGTGGTTATGGCCAGTGGAGCAGTTGTGTAAAGGAAATTTCCTAAGCCATAAATTTCCTATCTCTGCTAGAAAAGCCTCATAAATTCAGTTCCTATGGACACATAATAGGCCAACAAGGGGCCAGTGACATCTGGGTAAATATGTTCATTTGAACTTGCATATAAAAGTGGTATAAATGTTCTCTTCTTTTAAAGTTTTCTTTGTGATTGTATTTTATAAAGGCTTCCCCGAGGTTTTAATCCTAATTGACTTACAAAGAGAATGGAATTGACTTTTAAAATAAAGTACATTTGTTGATATAATTAATGTCTAGAAATTTAATTATTGTAACTGTTTTCAATATAGAAATAAAGAACTAATTTTTTGTTACTCTAATTGAACTCAAGTTAGTCTAGGATTAGTGTTTATTCCTTATTCCTTTAGAATTGCCCTTTTGTCCCTGCGCCCCGCCATCTTTCTCCTTCCCTCCCTTCCTCCCCTCCTCTCTCTCCCTCTCTCATATCTTTCATTGTCTCTCATGTCTCTTAAGGGAGGGCTCTTATATTTTGCTATGAAGAGTCAGACATCAGAAACTTTCATCTTGAAAATATTCCAAACTTTATCTCTAATTTCTCTACCCACAACAGGACTTTTAAATATTTTAGAGAAAAATAAAATGGCATGACTTTTAGCAGAATTTTACTTTTTTGAAAGTTTTAATTTTTCTCACATTTTATCATCATGGTTTGATTGAGTTATCTTCATAAACTTTTTTTTCCTATCTCTAGATCTTTATGTAGTTTTCCCTATTTTAGATGGACTCATTTAGTCTGTACTCTTTGTTCCAGGCTTTTTTCACTTAGAATGGCTTGAGATTCATCCATGTTGTAGTATTTCTTTTTATTGATACATTCCATTGTATATGCCTTTTATTACTCTTTTACTGAGAGACCTGTAAGCTGTTTCAAATTAGGACTATTATTAATAAAGCTGCTATAAATATCCTGCAAGTCTTTTTGAGGACATCTGGTTTCTGACATGTAGATTGCATTTATCTCTCCTCTATGACATACTTTTTAGCATGTCATACAATACATGTCTACTTTTTATTCCAGTGTTGCTCATAGAATATTAGATATTTGTTTTTTTTTTAAATGCAGAAGTTTGGAGTCCTCTGTTGCAAGAAAACCTTAATGTTTATCTTGTAGCTCCAACAAAGCTGCCCTTCTCAGTTTTTTTCTACTATTTTCTTGCCTTAAAATAGGTTTCACCTTCTCCAGACTCTTCAAATTCTCATGTTACTTATTTTTTGTATTATGTATATAATACTAGTTTATTACCTCTAAGTCAGATTATAGTAAAAGCATTTCAACACCTTACCTTCCTCCCCATGCAGAGCAGCCAGTTTGAATAAACACAAAAAAGTTTAACCAAATGTCTCTGGCAGGAGACTTTGGAGTATTTTCTTGGGCTTTTGTGTGGTCAGGACTAATTTCTCAACTATTTTCTGCATAACTCTTTTGGTCAATGACATGCTGCAATTGCAAAATTTGCATATGGGTGGTCAGCCCCCAAAGTGGCCATTCTCTGGGTTAAAATAAATGAATTGAGAAAACTTCACTTGCAAAACAGGTTAGGCTTCCACTTCCTAAAGTGGAAAACACAACGTAAGGTTGGTTATTAGATTGTCTTTAATTGAAGATAAATAAAATCTTTCTTTTTTATTAAGAGTTGTAAATTTTATTATTACTAGTTTTTTTTCCTATAAAACTGATCAAAGCTATGGTTCATCACTAAAATCTTAACATCATTTCCACAAAATTTCTATAAGTATAATTGTACAAAATTCTTTGTATAGATTCAGTGGGTTTCAAGATTTTCAAAGCACATGAAACCAATTATAGACTTTTCTCAAGGAAGTGTAGCACAGTGGTCAAAATCATGACTTCTGTGTTGGACTCCTTCCAACACACAGGCTTTGTGAACTTGAGCAAGATTCCGAATCCATGGATGCCTCAGTTTTGTCTTTTAAATAGCGATAAAAATACTAGATATTATCTTATAGGGTTGTTATGAAGGTTAAATTAATGTTTCTAAAACAATGCCTGACACATGATAAACACTGTATACTTATTAATGAAATAAACATAATTACTTTATCAGATACTTCTTGAGTTCAAGGCTTCAAATATAACAGGTCATCACTATGATACCTCTTCATCTGAATTTCTGATCACTGAAGTCTTAATGGAGCCACTAATGAATCTTAAAATTATTTCACTGGCTAATTTGGACTTTCCTATTTTTTTTTCTGAGTGTTGTATATTCTTATACTGGTTTCAATTATTTAAAGAATTAATGTGTGAATTGGGTAATAAGCAAAAACATATTATTGAATTATACAATGTCGGAGCTACTATATTGTTATTAGAAAAAATAACCAAAAAATCTCAAAGAAATTCTATTTTAATGATTTACACATGCTTTCCTACAAAATTAATTATTTAAGAGAGAACTTGGTGAAGTTAAGATCTATTTTGTGTTGGAGGTAGAGGAGAATATGATGAAGAATTAAAATTTAAAAAGAGAAAGACTGTGCTATATTTCCCCTCTAGTTTCAGTTTTATTTTTCTCTTTAGTGGTATTCTCAGGTAATTTTTAACAATAAAAAGATGAAATACTCTGCCTATAAACCTGTGAGCAAATTATATTCACTATTATTTGATTTTCTTAATTTTTTCCTTTCTTGTCCTTCTCACATTTTTTTTTTTTTTTGGCTATTAATTCTTCATTTAATCTTTAGCCCCAACTGCTCTAAAACTTTTTTTTTTTTTTATTGTAGGTAGAACTCTTTGTGTGTGTGTGGTGGGGAGCTCAAGGGAGGTCTTAAAACACAATTCATAATTGAGGAGTAATAAAACTTTTTTTTTAACTCGAAATGCTGTGAATCAACTGTGATTAGCACTAAAGCTGTCAGTTATAGAACTGAGCTAAAATAGAAGTAGTTCACTGGTGAAGACTAGAAACTAATTCCTCTTAGAGAAAGAAAATATTTTAGAGGAAGGAAATATCTTAGATATTTTAGAGGAAGATATTTTAATTTATGTAAAAAATTAGTGGTGATTGAGCACTTTAAGATTTCACTTCTTAATTCAGTTCAAATAAGCAATCTTGCTGAAAACAAAACAAAACAGTTCCCTTTTGCATCAGCAAGTGAATCAACATTAAGCAAGTTATTTCCTTCTGCAATCAGGGAAAGGAATAGTGTTAGACATGGTACTTGTATTACTTCTTTAATGTTTCTGTATCACTTGGTGGCTTCTATTTTATAAATGATGATTTCCAGACTCTCTTCTGTTCCCTGTCCAAATAGAAGGAGATCTGAGCCTCACTAAATTGCTGTCACACTTTTATAAAAGTTTAAGCAAGATCTTGAGAAAATCATATTTTATTCACATATTCATAAAATTAATTAAATTTAAGGCACATTTTTGGTTCTAATAATGTTAACCCGACAAATAAAATAGACATTAATTTAGCAGTAATTTTTAGCAGTTAATTAATGTTCTTTTAAAATAATGGTTTAATTATGTTGTATTTGTTTTTAACTTTTTAAAGGATATAAAAGGCTGTTTTGAACAATGTATTATTATTCTCCAAAGAAAAACTATTTTGATAGGTGTCAATGGGGAAAAGAACCCTGGGCTTGGTATAAGAGATCCAGGTCCTGCTGCCCCATAAATGTTGGCTCTATCAACAGAAATCAAAGAGAATCCACTCTCTAGGTTCGTCTCTACCAAAAGAGCAAAAATGAACCACTCTTTGAGACTTAAAGCATGCCTTCCCCAGCAGTGTATGTGGAGGAGGACTCCACAGCCACCTTGCTCCTTATAACTGTTTTTTGATCCTTCTTTCTTTTTTCTTACCACATTCAAGAAAAACAAAATCGAAATAAATGAACAAAGAAACAAAACCCACAGACCAGAACACCACCACCAACAACAAAAACATCTTCACTTGTCTAATGTCATCAGATTGAGTGTTTCGGAATCCTGTAATCTTAACTTTCACCCTATTTTAGCCATACCCTCCCATGGTCATATTTTATGCCTAGTCATTACCAGTAAATGCAACACATTATAATTCCAGTTTCATGCAGCCTACACTCTGACTACCACCTCTCAAATTTTCAATTTATTTCCACAAACTTTTCAATTCCTGTTAACCCCAAAAAGCAGGTAAAGTGAGCTAATCTTGAATTACTAGAAATTGAATTTATTTTGGAATGGTGGAGGAATTGCAATTCAGGAAATGCATGTTGTAGAAAGGTACAGACAGGTCCATTGAGGATTTGTGATGGGCTATATTTATGAGCAAGTAGTGCAAAGTGCCCAGGGAGGGCAAGGCAGAGTCCAAATGACAAATTCATTGGCTTGATAATGGAGAAAAATGATTGGCAGATGTTTATGAGTTAGGGGATAAGTCTCAGTCTTCCATAAATAGGCATTTATAAATCAGTCTCTCAATTCTTAAGATTCAGTCTTCTGAGGACGCGTGTGTGAGAACATTCATTTTTTGTCCTCTGGTGTCATTTTAGATTGAAATCCTTTCACACCCTCCACATGCTCCATTGATATCACTGCTTCATTGTTCTCCATTTACTTGGTATGCTCTTGCTTTCCTCAGCAAGGTTAAATTTCATGGCCAGTATTATAATTACTGTCTTGCACATTTGACACCTTTGTAGCTCTTTACCTTACACAACTCTGGCTATATCTGACTCTCTGCCCCCTCTCTGCCAGCCCTTTTGTAGCTTAATACTGTAAAGAATACATAACCAAGATTAGCTTGTTCCACTTCATAATGATGAGCATGAAACTCACAGTGGACTCCTAACAGTCTCAGGAAGTTATTTTAGTGTTCCCTGCTTCTTTCAGTCTCTTCTTCTCTTCTATGATTATTTATCTTCTCATTTCTCTGGAAACTCCTAAGTCCCCATCTCCTATTCTTACTTTCAGCTGGTTATGTTACTCAACTGAGAAAACTGAAGCAACCAGATAAACCACATTTACCCTCTAATTGTTACCTGTGCCCACAGGCTCAGCCTTGTTTTTGACAAATAACCCATAAGCCTGTCTCAGGCCACTTCTTGCTATCTTCATTGCTCCAAGAGTTTTCTGAGCCATTACCATCATGTGGACTCTAGCCAACCTACCTGATCTCCTTGCAACTCTTATCTAGTCTCATTACAAAGTGATCTTTTAATACATGAGTCAGATTACAGAGCTCCCCTACTTAAATCCTTTCAATAGCTCTCCATTTTACTCAAACTAAAACCCAACAACATTTTAATGGCTTTGTAGAGACCTATCCTTTCCCTTTGTTTATTCCTCTCCAGCCACTCTTTCCTCCTTTTTGTTCCTGGAGCACTCCAAAAGTTTTCTAATATTAGGATTTTGCATTTGCTTTTTCCTCTGCCAGACTAATCTTCCTTTATATGGCTTGTTCTGTCACCTTCTTCGAGTCTTTTATAGATGTCTCCTCTTAATGAGAGCTTCTTTGACCACCTTATTTAAATTACAGCATTTCCATGCCCCTCAGCATTTTCAACACCCTTAAGTTGCTCTAGCTTTATAGCACTCATTGAATTCTAGCACATTATTTAATTTATTTATCAGGTTTATTGCTTATTGATGCTTTCTGTCCACTAGAATATAAGTTTTATAGAAAAGATGCCATTTTTTTTTCTGGATGGATTTCAAGTGCTAAGAATATTGTGGTGACACAGAGTAGATATGCAAATATATTGGATAAATGATGACTATTCATAAAGATTTGATATTAACATTTGTAAATAAATTTCAATATCAAATTTCTATATGTATGTTTTTGATGAAATTATTTAGAAAATTTAAATTAGTCATTCAAGATGCAAGGTATTATATACACACACCCACACTCATAAACACAATAGCCAAATAATTTTAGTGAAGAACTTCTTTCATTTCCACAAGTAAACAGACTTTTAAGCCTGAGAGAGTGGACAGCTCTGTAATTTATGTTTTCTGGATAATATCTTGTTCTTCAATTAAATTATTCTGTTATGGAACTGATCATAAGAATACTTACCTTGGAAGAGAACAACAATATATATATATTTTATCTTCTACATTCAACTTTTAGATGGAAGATGCTGGCAAGACATAGCAATATATACTTATATGGTAAATCATATTAAAGAAATGCATCTAGGAAAATAAGAGCCTTAAGTAAAACTTTCCTATTTAGTCTATTGGTATATGTGTAACATTAAATGATAAGTTAGAAAATATAGGATAATACTGTGGAAAAGAATTTGGAGAAAAATGTTAAATCCCATAAAAAATTAGAACTTCTTAATCCCTCCCTCAGAGTAGGTTGGACAATATGATAAACACTGAAAAAAATTCAATCCTAAAAATGCTATTTTAAAATTCGATGTGGTCCACATTTTGGGATTTGTAGAAATGCTGCACTTTTTATTTCCTATAATTATGTGGTTGTGTTAGGTCTTAAATTACATGAAATATTTAAGATTGATGTACCAATGAAGAAAGATGCTCAAGAAAATAAAAGGGAGGTGTGTGTAATAATAAAACATACATTTCTACCTTTAGAAATCTTGACCTAGAGATTTGGGACCATAGATCTTACTATAATGATGCAGATTTTAGACAGAGACTGGGGTTCTAGTCAGACTGAAGTAGAATAATTAAAGGAATTGATTTTTTTTTTAAATTCTATCATTTGACTCAATTTATGGCCATGAATTCCAGAGCCATGCCCAGGGCCAGAGCCAGAATGTGCGCTTTCCTCTCTCTGTTTTAATCAAAGCAACCAGCCTGGCCCTGAGTGTTGGCAATAGAACAAAGTGGAGGGATAAACCAATTTTAAATAATGATTTACTAAAGTCTCAAACTGTCTTGGATACCTCTTTAGTACAATTTATAATTATAAAAGTTCATAAGGTCCAAATACCACTGGATTCCAAACACATTGATTCTACCACAGCACCAATTATCAGGTTCCAAGAGGGGAGAGCCCATGTTTTAATCACTGGGCCCCTGCCTGGGCTTCTGGTCCCATTCTTCATGTTTGAGCCAAGGTGGGCACAGCAAGCAGGAAGGGAACCAAGTTCACAGGTGAAAGTCTCACACCTCTCTATCTGTTCTTTTATCAAGGAAGAGAGGTAAAGAACAGGGCAGAGAATTGAAAGGGAGAGGGAAAATAAAATAGGATGGGAAAAAGTGCAGAAATGATAAACATATTCTATCTGCAAAGAAGCGAGTTAAAGTTTTCCAGAAAGAACCAGTATGCCTCTTCAAGCCATTCCACTCATCAATGCCCTGTTGAGGCTGTCCTTTCAACTTAATGGAAAAGTGGGTAACCATATGAATATATTCATCTATTAGCCAAGTACTTATTTCTAAAAGGCTTACTTACCCATTCAAAAAGGGTACAGGGGTATTCTCTGACTGATCCTAAAAAGTTTACCAGAATTTGCAAAGGAGACTCATTAAAAACATACAAAGATAAAAAAGGATAAAGACATACCGATTGAATTTATGTGGGTATGCAGTAACAAGACCAAAGTCAAATATTCAAATATTTTTTCAAGTTTGGGGCATTTGAAAAAGAATAAAAATAAATTTAGTTAGTTTTTGGATTGACACATGTTTTTGCGTTGAGAAAATGTTACTTGTATTTGTTTTTGTATCTAAAGATTTGGTTTTTTTTATTATAGATTGGATATTAATCCTTAAATTAGAGATTATACCACTGAAATGATAAAATTTAATTAAACCTTTAGCTTTTCTTTGGTATTTAGTAATAAAACAAAAAAAATTGAAAACTCATGAAATCTTAGATATAATAATACTTAAATATAATAATATACATGAAACTTCTTTGGGAAAGTAGGCATAAGTAAACTCAAATCACTCTTAAGATGTTTATTTTCTTTTATTTTTTCTCAAATTAAGATTGTTCAAAATAGACTTACATTACAGACTTGTAAGCACAAAATTATTTTAGATTTATACTGCATAAAGCAGCTGAAGGAAACATTAACAATTCTAACAGTGAGAATTAGAATTCAACTAAAGTTTTGGGGAACAGAAATATGATTTTATAGAAAATATATTAAATAATGATTCTGATTATCATACACAGAAATGTTCATAAAGGTAATTAATGTTATTTAAATAATGTTCAGAATAAAAAACATTGAAGGGTAAATCTTTTATTTTTGAAATTTTTCTGCTAGATATAATAATCACAAAATTTTTTTATTCAGAGCAAGGTATCACTACTGCTGACCATTAGGCCATCATCCCAGCTCCACTCAGCCTTGCAGGTGCTAGGCAGACCAAATGAGCCACATGCAAAAGACAGAATTAAACTCTGGGTTTAGACTAGCTTCTAAGATGCATTTGTGTTCTGACCCACTGAGCTTGGCATTGGTTCTCAGGTAGCAGATGTTTCAATATATTGCTGCTTAATTCTAGAGATATGACTAAATAAAAGAGTGAACAGAGGTGACTTAGATACTCTGGGTATTCTGCATTCGTAATAAAACACTCTACCTAGGAATAAGTGAAGCACTTAACAAAAATCTCTTAGCAGCTGGGGAACCTGCATCATAAAGGCGAGAGGTTAGTTATGCAGCTCACTGAGGTTACATTTCAATTAGAGAATAGGGCTAGGTTAATTAAGCATACTCCAGGCACCTAAGCTTTATGTGTTTCCATGGTATTTAAAAATATGGCCATTGTAATGACAATTAGAGAGATGCTATTTTTGACTATATAGTTTCTTCCCTGGGGAAATGTGTTTCTTGCCAAGATCTAATACTTTATAATATTCTTAAGATTTTTTTTCATTACCTTTATGTCACAATAAAATTAGAGCCATAAATATGGGAAGTGATAGTAGAAACAGGAAAGAAATATTGGTAAGACATTTTAATCCATGAAAAATGTCTTAAAACATTTCTCCTTATTCCATGGCCCAAGGCACTTATGATTTCCTATTACTTCATTCTGACTCTGTGTGTGTGTTTAATCAACAAGACTCTATGAAAAAAAATCAACTTCTCGTAGAGTATAATATATTGATGTTCGCTCTTTAAGGAAGAGTCCTGATTATCAGTTTTCAATTAGAAAGTGTTTATTGAAAGTATACTATATAAGGTACTGTATTAGGAAAAAGACATCAGAGAATTATTTAAAAGAAATAAAAACTAGGATTGGTGTAATATTATATACATAGAAAGAATAAGAGAGAGAACATTCAAAGATGGCTTCCAGACCGGGAGACTAGAACAGTGGTTGGTATGAATGTTGTCAGTGTTTAAATGTGAGTTAACAGCATGACTCTGAGGTCCTGTCTTTTCAGCTAACCAAATATATGACCTCCTCAAGTAATTTAATCTATTTGATTCAATTTTTTTCATTTATAAAATGAGATGAATGACTTAGGGAATCTCTAAAGCCTTAAAAACTCTGTTTTTATGAATCTCACTTTAGCTGAACAAGTCTTAGAACAGACACTGTCTCTAGCTAATCAATACCTCCAGTTTCTTTAGTCTTTTGATGGACACCACAGACCAATTTATGATGGCATGAGTCGTTGCTACATTATATGGCTGTTTAATATTCAGTGTAACCCAGGAACAACATTAATTTGAACTTAAATATATAAATTGCTCTTTTCTAACTCTTCTGATTGTTTTCTTCAATTCAAGGGAATTTTATAACATTGGTATGATCTTAAGCAAAATGTAAAGTTCATTATTCCAACTCGTAGAATCGAAGGCAATAGGAATAGAAAACAATATCCCGCAAACAATGAAAACTAACATTCAGGTAAATGGAAAAGCTATTTACATGCATTATATCTTTTAATATTCAAAATCAGCTTCTGAAAGTTAAGTACTAGTTTTATTCTGTTGTTCTAGCTGATAAATTTGAGATTTAACAAAGTTATATTACTAGCCATTAAGTACGTAGTAGTGGAGTTGGAACTATATCTTGAGTTTTTCTAATCCCAAAATAGATTTTCTTAATTCTGGATTATATTATGAGGTAATTAAAACAGATTGCAAGTTACTGCAATGGATGAATAAGGTTTCTTCATGGACTAAATGAAACTAAAGAAACAGAGATAGGACAAAGCTGTTAAGTACTGGATTAGGATCCATTTACCTACCACCATCCTGTGTTTGTGGAAAAAAGAATGCTTTGAAGCTCACATTTGAGAGTGAAAATTAAGGGTTGAATTAGAACCCCAAGTCTCTACTCCTTCCTTTATAGCTGAATAAAGCAGACAGAGAGACGTTTCCTCTTAACTTACTACTGCACAAAGCAATTTAGCATTTCTTGCACCTTATTCTTCAGTGGTCAGATTATTAAGCCTGGACATGTAATTTAATGTGACGTATTTAAAATCTCAAAACATTTCTGTCAGAGTTTACAGGAAAGTTGTTGGAAAGATCTTCTCTACGTAAAAATGCTATTGCAACTATTAGATAATTATTGATATTTTTATCCACCTGTCGTAAATAATTTAAACAGTTGCTATCATTTTTGAGCTAATAATATTAAGCAGGAAGAAAAATCAGCACCTTCCTTATTAGCAGCATCTATGTCATGATAGAGTGAGTCTTCATAATTGTGCATCATGTGTCTTTAACTTGAGAAGTATTAAGTACTATCAGGGTATGCTATAGCTAAACTTCCAAGGTGAAAGAAAAAAAAAATGAACAGGCTCAGAGAAAGTTTGTTCAAAATGTAATGGAAAATAAATCACGTTACTAAGAAAAGATTAAGACTGAAACACCTTCCTTCTGTCTACCTAACTTTATTTTCCTTTATCATATATCTTATGAAGTATATGTGCATTTTCAGTCATTTTTAGAATACATAATTAAATATACATAATAAGCACGTGGAAAATTTCCATTGGAAGTTTTCTTAGCAGTTTGTTGCTGAAAATGCAAAACTTAAGTATTTCTTAGTTCATTTTGATTTGTTGCACTATTTTCTGAGAGCATATTATGTATTTGTCATGGTGCTATTAGCAGGGCATCTGAAAATAGTGCACAAACATGCATTACCCTTGAAGAGTTTACAGACTAATGGTTGAGAAGCACATTAGGTAAGGAAGCACACAAAAACATTATCTAATTGTATACTACAGTAAGTGCTTGAAAACAAAAAACAAGGGGATGATTCAGGGACCAACAATGGAGGGAAGGAGTCAGGAAGATACAGTAAGTTGTTAGGGAAGACTTTATTGAAGAAGAAACAAATGACAATGGTAAGTTAGTTCAAGGAGAGGGAGCTACTGCATTCCAAGCAAGGGAGAAAATAAACAGGTGTAAAAAGTCCTGACAAGAGAAAGTGCTGGAAGAAGGCCAGTATGTATCTTTTTGAATTAGTGTATTCATTTTCTTCAAATAAATACCCAGAAGTAAAATTGCTGGGTCATATGGGAGTTTTGTTTTTAATTTTTCAAGGAACCTCCATACTGTTTTCCATAGTGTCTCCCCCCGTTTATAGTCCCACCAGCTGTGTACAAGCGTTCTCTTTTCTCTACATCCTTGCCAGCACTTATTCTTTGTTGTCTTTTTGATAACAGACGTTTTGACAGGTGTGAAGAGATATCTCACTGTGATTTTAATTTACATTTTCCTGATGATTAGTGATGTTCAGCATCTTTTCGTGTATCAGTTGGCCATCTGTATGTCTTTGGAGAAGTGTCTGTTCAGGTCCTCTGCCCGTTTTTTAACTGGATTATTTTTATTGATGTTGAATTATATGCATTCTTTCTATATTTTGGATATTAACCCCTTATCATTTGCAAATGTCTTCTCCCATTCTGTAGGTTGCCTTTTCGTTAGGTTAATGGTTTCCTTTGCTGTACAAAAACTTTTTAGTTTGATGTAGATAAATGCACCCCAATGTTCATTGCAGCAGAGAAAACAAATACTATATGATTTCACTTACTTGTGGAATCTAAAAACAAAACAAATAACCAAACTAAACAGAAATCAACTTACAGGTTGCCAGATCAGAGTGGGTGGGCAAATGGGTAAAAAAAGGTAAAGTATAAGTACAAACTGCCAGTTATAAAATAAGTCACAGGAATATCAAGTGCAGCATAGGGAATGTAGTAAATGATAATGTAATAACTATGGTGATAGATGGCTATTAGACTTATCATAATGATTACTTAATAATATGTACAAATGTAATTACTACATTGTATGTCTGAAACTACTATAATATTATATGTCAACTATAAAAAAAATAAATGAAAGAAGGCCAGTAAGGCTAAGGTCAAAGATCAAGTGGGAATTGGGCAAGGGACAGAGGTGGAGAGAAAGCTGAGATTGGGTCATGCAGAGTTTTGTAGCCCATAGTAAGAATTTTGAATAAATTGAAAGCAGGAGTTTAACAATCTCAATTTACATTTTGAAATATCTTTCAATCTGCTATATGAAAAATGGACTGAAAGGGAGCACAATTGGAAGTAAAAAAAAAATGTTTAGAGTGCTTTTGCAGAAGTCTAGCAAAGCAAAGGGAGTAATGAGAGGTAGAATGGGAAAAAAATGAAAGCCAATTTGAGGTAGACTTGGTCAGATGTTATTGTAATACATGTGGGAGGTGAGAAAAAAAGATAGTTTAAAAAGAATCAGGAAAATCATGGGAGATCAGAACAATACTACACTGTTCTTTATCTTTGTAGTAGTTTGAGTACATAGGCATATATATTAGTCAAAACTCAGTAAAAATACCTATATGATTTGTGCATTTTTATATGAAAAGGAAAAGCTGTAAACAGACGTTGAACACTAGTTAATTATGCATGCCAAAGCATTTTATAAAATAAGATGGATTGATGGAAATATAGAAGGATGAATAGAGAAATTGTACCTGGTAAAATAAGCAGAGTGAATATCAATGATCTTGCTAACGGTCATGGTGTCTGAAAATATGTATCAAAAGCAGTAAAATGTAGATGTCTCTGACCTAGCTATTCTACTTATAGAAATGTCTTGTAAAATAATGAGAAACACAAATGAAGATTTATTATATAATATTTTAAAGATAGTGAAAAATAAATATAAAGATCCATATATAAGGACATGGAATAAATATATTATAGTACATCCATATAATTAAATTCTATTGTTCTTAATATCATTCTGAGGGAGAAAATTTAAGCAACAGTGAAAAACTTCAAGATATATTTTTGAATGAAAAAGTAAGTATGTAATATATAATCTATGTTTTTAAACATTTTTAATCAGTATTTGAAATGTCCTTAGTTTACTGAAATGTTAATTATTAATAATTACAAATTACTAATACTCCACTTCCTACTTTCTGTACAATATTAAATACATATCTATTTCCTTAATAAAAACAAAATATAATTTTAAAAGAATTTTACCATTGACAGACACCACGATGAGCAATATTTATGTCTTATAGTAGAAATAAGACTAAAATATAGAGATAGACTATGGCTTAGAACTTTTAAAATGTATTTAGAATATTAATTTGGAACTTGTGTAATTTTTTAGCTATATCCAATAATATGTAGTACGAGGAAGCAGTCTCCATTATGTTTTAGACATAGCCAAGGGAAGCTGGCGCCAGAAAAAGAAGCCAAGAGGGTTGTTGGCTGACATTTAAGATCTCAGAGCAAAGACAGGAAAATCACTATTTGCGTAGGACAAGCCTTGAAGTGTCTGGAGAAAATTAGTTATATTTTGTTTTGCCGTTTTGTTGGGTTTATGGTGTTTTTTTTTTTTCTTTTTGCTTTAGTTTGATTTTGGTTTCTTTGGTTAAGATAATGGAAGTTCTATAATCCACTGACCTTCTTATACCACTAAGTTAACCTTTGACTAAAAAATGGTGAATTCTTTCCCTAGGTTAACATATCCCCTCTTAAGTCTCAGGCTTTCTGGAATTTCTATCACAGACCTCAAAAACCTCTCATGATAGTCTTTAGTATAAGTGGTGAAAAATGCAATTTAGGTAAGTTTTGTTAGACCACTTTCTGGATAGCTAAACCAAAAGAACCCAAAGAGCATTAAATTATCTATTTTCATCAGGTTGAATAGTTCTCAAATTTAAATTTAGCCCTGTGCTATTTGATAGTTTAGTAGGTGATTTAATTGATATAAAAATGAGGTAAATTTTCTAAAGAAAGAAGTGGTTGGCAAAGCATTCTGTAATGGAATAAAAATCTAATAGATTAACACATTTGGAACAATGATATAAACTGAGACAAAATGTAAAATAAACAGGTGAGAAGTCATATATTTTTATTGTAAATATCAACTGCCTGTGATCAGAATTGGAGAGTGTTGGCTTAAAAGTTGTGTGTAAAATCCAAAGATAGATGACTGAAATCTCAGTATTTGCCAACACCAAGATTCAATTCCCAAAAAAGCTTATGCCATTTTAATATGATCCAGGATCAATTGTGTCTAGCAAGACTATTCTGTTCTTAGATATTATTAAGAGTATTGTTTTCCATTCTTGTCACATTTTAAGAGTTCACTATACAAAAGACTACCTTGGTATGAAAGATGTGTTTTCCACATTGAATATCAAAATTTTGCATGATTGGCAAAAGAATCAAATGGAAGCATGCCTTCGAATATTGGAGAGCTGCCATTGGAATTAGCTGTTCAGCGAGGCATCAGAAAGCAAAATGAGCACTAAAAAGAGTAATTATTCATGTCTCTTTTCTACAGATACTCTTGTTTTCTTTGAAGGCTAGGCCTGTGTCTTGTTCTTCTATTTCAAAGAACTTAGCCCAGAACTTAGCCCAGTGTTCTTAATATTTAGTCTTTGTGAATATTGGTGGATGAATAAATGAATAAAGATAGAGCTTCCTAAACATAAAGCATATTTTTTGATCACCTAAGGAATGTTTCTTTTTTCATCTTTTATTTTTTTTAATTATATATATTTAAGACATACATGGTGATTTGATGTACGTCTGCATGGTGAAATGATCACTATAGTCAAACATATCCATTCCCTCAAATGGTTACCATTTATGTGCGTGTGGCGAGAGCACTTGAACTCTTTTGTCAGACTTCCAGCATTGACCGGCCATTATGCTGTACATTAGATCTCCAGACTTATTCATCCTTTATAACTGCAACTCCATACCAAAATAAAACTGTTTAAACTTAAAAAAATAAATAAACAAACAAAAACTGTCCAAAAAAATGGAAATGATGATAATGTAACTAGAATGATTTAAGCAAAATCACATTACCATTTTTGAAAAGCATCAGAGAAGAAAATTTCAGGTTTAACAAGCACCGTGTTTTATTTTGCATTCTCATTCTCCTTTATCCACCAACAGCTTTTCCCTATTATCATTTATTTGCTCTCAACTTTTCTATCTTAATAAAATCCTATTATTGCTACTATTCTATATCTCATCTTTCCTTTGTAGCCTGTATGTAATTGCTATTATATTACTATTCTTCGTCATTCTCTTTACTCTTCAACACAATGTTTCTTGTCTCCCCACTCTACTGAAGCTACTCTCATCATGGTCTCTACCAAATTTCTTATTTTTAAATCTAATGAATATGAGTGTTCTGCAACATTTGATACTCTTGATTGCTTCCTTTGAAACAACTCTCTCTGGCTTCCATGATAAAACACTCTGCTGTTTGTTTTCAGAAAGGTATTTATGCCTATACCTCTTTATCTTTTCATACATTTAAAAGACCCATAGGAATCCAATTCCAGCAGGAAATTCTTTAATGGATACCAATTTTTCAAGGTTATATGCAAAGTCTCTCAGAATCTGAAACCTATATATATTCCTAGTCATCTCCCACTAAAATCCATCTCTTACTCCATGTATAAGCCCTGCTTATTCTTATCTATCAGTCATAGAATATACCATGCACAGCCTCTTGTCTGGACCTTTAGAAAAAAAATTCAATTTTTGAACTACTTCCTTCCTGCTTCATGTTGCTAACTTTTTAGCTCAGGTGCCACTTGTTCCAGAAACACCTCCCTGTGTACTCCAACCCCCTTCATGACCCTGCAGAGTGCTCTTTGTGGCAATTCATAATGGATAGTCACTTCTTTTAGTTGCTCTTACAGTATTAGCTCTGAAAAGTGGAGACGGTGATATCTAGTTCAACGTTGACTCCTCACAGATTAGCATAGTGATTGGCATATAGCATCTACTAAAAAAAAGTTTTTAAAGATACAAATAAATATAAAGAAGGATGAATATACTTATACATTCATGAAATAAATAATAATAGTTTAAGAGCATGAGTAGATCATGGCAGGAACACATTAAATAAAGACTATTTAGAGATTTTGGTTGGAATTAAGGAAAATAAATATCAACATTTTGAAAAGCAATCAGAGGAATAAGGAAGGGTCACCTTCATCTGAATGGGTCCTAGTATGAAGAAGAGGGAAGGTTTGTCATTTCCATGTTACTTGGATTTATGTTACTCTGTTCTGTACATAATTCATTGAAAGAAGGGTTTGAAAGCTATATTGATTGGAATAGCACACAGAACAGTAAAAAAGTTTTCAAACCTTTCTTAATCAGAATGGTTAAAATAATTGGGACCAGTTAGTCTAGAGAAGACAGTAATTAAAGACTGACTCCAAATATTTGGCTGAACTAAGACTGACTCCAAATATTTGAAAGGCTCTCATGAGAGAAAGGGATATTTGCCTTATATGATTCAGAGGTTAAAACTAGCATAAATGGATCTACATGGAGACTGAACATTTCTCATCATAGAGGAAATTTTATATGACCTAGAGCTTTGTAAATGATTTTTAAATGGTAAAACTTCCCCATCATTAAATCATTAGGGAGCATAGGAAAGGCTCATAATGGATGATCACTATTCACATATGAAGGTGTGTCAGTATGCAATCAATAAGTGAGCAAAGGTGTGAAGCAAGAGTTGTGTACATGTTCCATAAAGGTGATGTCAAGGACCTAATGTGAAGACTTCTAAGTCAGTCACTGTTATTACCAGAATCAAGGAGAGAATCATACAGGTCAACCTGGGTCCAGTAGACAGACTTATGTTCTTCTGGGACCATTAAAAAATGTGGGAACCCTGCTACTCAAACAGAGCCTTTAATCCCAAAGAGTACACTGGCTGTTACCTGATGCTTCTAAACTTTTGATTATTCTTTTCAAATGTTAGACAGTATATATGACAAACCTTACCAAACACAAGAGAGAAAGACCTCCCTTCTGCATCTAGGACTTATAGTTTCAAGGAGAGAAAGCTGAGGCCCTCTATGATTTAAGGCAGTACAATTTTTCTGGAATTCTTTAAAAACAACAAGTAGAGGGGTGCTCGAGAGAGGTACAGAGGTCTATGAATCTAAGGGAAAATTCTTGGATATGTGAGCTGCCAAGATTCTCCTAACTTGTCCCCTGCTAGGTACACTTTGGAGTTTTGGTTTCACATACTCCCCAGATCCCATGTAAATCAGAGGAGTAGTCAGAGTTGTCATTTACCCTTCTTATAGGATTTCCTTAGGAAGAGCCCTGCCCTTTAGCTCCTCTACATCTGAAAATTAATCTATGGAAATACTTTTGGCACAAAATAGTCATGGAAAATATAACCCTTGAGGAATTGTGTACCACTGTGTAAATGAATTTATTGGTCTTTCACCCAGGAGTAAATTTTTGTTCCTGAGAAGAAAAGGATGTCACTAAGGTAGAAGATATATGGAAAGGAAGTTTGCAGATGGCAGTTTCTTCTTCAGAACTTGCCTGGAGAAAGTGTTCTTGCTGCAAGAGGGCTGGTGTGTCCCTTCTGTTTGGGACTATTGTGGGTAGATTTTGACCTTGTTTTGTAAAAATTGTCCAGTGTCTACACAGATTATGAATCCTTTGATCCACTCCAGCTGCAAGGGCACACTGTGCCCTATTTTAGGTGCCAAGTTTGTGTTCTGTTGGAAACCACACTTAACTGTTTGGCAGTATCGATGCTAAACCAAGCAGAGTGATGTCCCATTTTTATGAAACACCCACAAAAGTCAACATTCTGTTGTATAGTATTCATTTACCAAGTAACAGAATAATAGAAACAACATTGAAAGGACTTGAAAGTACTCAAGATATTCTGTTCTAGCATCTAATAAAATTTCAACAAAATGTTTTGTGGTCTAGTTAATATAAAATACACAGGAAAACAAGTATTCATCTTGTACTCAGAAATTTAAAGAAAATTTAGAGTACATATAAAAAATTAACCCTACCCCAAAGAACTAGTAATTTGGTGGATGAGGAAAGACAAGCATGCCAAAAAATTTAATTACACCTAAGGCAATACATATTAAGGAAAGTACTTTTCATTACTTTTCTTCAATATCTGACAATTTCTTCTCTAAAATACATCTCGAATCTGTCCTTTTCTTTCATATTGGGGCTCACCAATCATCTTCTGCCTGAACAACCTCCTTTTAATTGGTTCCGACATTTCCATCTTTACCCTCTCCAAACAAATCTCCACTTAGTAAACTAATAATTCTAAAGCAAATCCAATTATACCATTGTTCTACATAAAATCCTTCAAGGGGTTTTCATTACACTTATTTAAAAAAAAGCCATAAACCTCACCATGCTACAAGGCTCAGCAAGGGGCAGCACTGCTTGTTCCTCCAGCCTCTTCTTGGGTAACGTTATTCTCCTTTACATGCTCACGCAGCTCAGGGGCTTTTCCTGTGCTATATCCATCTTCCTAAAATAGTCTCCTCTTAACCCCTCCTTGGAGCTATGTCCTTTCTGTCATTTAGGACTCTAATGTCTCTATTCCAGAAAGAATTTCCTTGAGCAGTAGGTTTAAAGTATATCTTTGCTTTCTAACTCAGCTCCCTATTTCATTCTTAGAACATATTCAGCCTTAAATTTATGCACATTTTTTAATTAAATGGCTGCTTCATTTGTACCCCTGGCCCTTGCCCCACTGAAGTTCTTTGAAGCAGGAACCATATCATTCTTATCCATGTTGCTCCCAGCCCAAACACCTGCTTTTTGGAGTAAATTCTTAATACATTTTTATTGAATCAATGAATAAAATAATGCTTACTTTTTAAGAAAGTAAGCTGATGTTTTCCAACCAATATAATACTTCATTTAAATATACATAAGGTAATAAAGTAGAGAAGAACTAGGTCATGAATTTCATCATCAGAAGCCTGTGAAGCAGCAGTTGGAAACACTGGCGGACTCTTTTGCTAACAAAATTGAAGAAAGGTAAAGGTGTATGCAAGCTGACAGATTCAGGCGCAGGTTAGGGTAGGAGAAAGGACATGAAGTAAAGTTTTAAAGAAAAGGTAGAGTTTGGGTTGGAATGGAGGATGAAGAAGAAATAATGGGCAAACAGGCAAAGCCATAGGTGGAGGCAAACTGGGATTATGTACCTGGATGGGCACTAAGGAGTCCTCACTTGCTGCTTTTTAGAGATAACATTTCATGAAATTAGATTTCTGAATTCTCTGTTCTTCCACTTAAATACCCTGTTTTATTTCAAAGCAGTTCTCCGCTTTTCTTAAAGTGTTTTGTGGAGCATGACTTCCTTTGATGAAACCACGAGAAATGAAGAAACTGGAATATTTACTCTGTGACCCTTTTTGAGATTTGGATTTTATTATAGGTCATGTAATGCTTTTACCTTTATTCATTTTGTTGAAGAGTTGATGACATTTCAGAACTTCCCTAAATCTGAGAATAGCTCATGGCCAAGGAGGCCCTCTTATAATATAACCAAGTGGGAAGAGATGTCTGACTTTATTTGGTTAACCCTCCGTAGCGAAAGTACTTTATCCACCCCCACATTGTGCATCTTGAGAAGAGATGAGCCTTGAGGCTAGGACTGTCAGAACTGGCCTTCCCCAGTGTATCTGACACCTCATATGTGCTACTTTAGATTCTATTTGTCCCACCCCTTCCTCTAGCCACTGCTACAAAAGCCAGTTCACTGAACCTTTGCTTAGTTTCACACGAGTGCATCCTGACGTCACTTTGCTCTGACTCATCCTAGAGCTCTGCTCCTGCCATGGGGCCTGTCCTATGCTGCATGGATATGCTGGACACTCATTCAAGTGTACAAGAAAGGTTGGGGAGTTAATGCCCATGAGCCCATCTTTAACCAATGGAGCCAGGATCTGATGCACACATGCTTTCTTCTTTGTTCTCTGGATGGACAGCTCTGAGGCATATTTTATATGTCTCCTCTTGAAATCACATTGGATTAAGCTCCAGCTACCTACAGTTGGCAATGGAGTAAGTCTTGTAGTAGCTTCTTTCCTTCTCTCTTCCACTTTCTGCCTGTCTTGTCTCCTGCTAACAAACCTTTGTTCCAGGCTCTCCTTTGGGAAACCCAAAACTAAAACATCCCTTATAACAAAGCAGAAATTACTGAAGTGTCAGAATGCTAAGAGTGCTCAAAAAGGCTTGTCATCGAAAATAGCAGTGATGCAAGACAATTTATAGTTCAACGTATCACCACTGTAAACACTGGCCTTGGTTATTGGGGCAAAAAACAGGAACCAGGTTGCCCAGACAAGAGCAAGGTACCCAGCAAGAAGAACAGGCAAGTTCAAGTTCTTTAACAGTAAGGGACTTTCCTAAAGACTGTGTGGTATGGAATGCTAAGAGAAACACTGTGAACAGTGGTGATCTGATGCTCATCACAGTCTTTATATGTGATTAAGTCTGGAGTTTACAAAGGTAGGGAACTGTAAGGGCAGTTGCTTTTTCTCTTTGTCCAGCTTGCTTCTGGTCAAATGCATGTGCCTTTTTACAATTAAGCATAGTTTAATAATTTCACAAATAGCTAAAACCAATCCCTACAGGAAGATCAACAGCAACCTGCCATTTCGATATAGGTAATAGGCCATGAATTATTGAAAGGGTAAAAAGGCTGATAAACTAGACAGAGTAGTTTTAACTCTGTCATGTCCTGTTCAGTCTCTGCAGAATTATGGATTAAGAGAGCTCCAAGAAAATTTATAGGTAAGGAAATGGGGCTCTGGGAGGGTGAGTGACCACATAAGGGCAGGAAGCAAGGTCTTCTGATTTCCCAAACAGCATAAGTTTTCTCTGAATTTTACTTTCTCAAAGAGAAACATGAGTAAGGTTGAGGTAGCAAAGACAGGTCTAGGTCACAATAATATATCCTATTATTGAGAATTTGTTTTCCCCGCTTTTATGAAAGGCTTTCTTTTTGTTTTCTTTATGTATGTGTTGTTTCCTCTACTTCCTGCTATTGCTTGCTAGAAATAAAAGGTTTTTTTTGTTGTTGTTGTTGTTTTATAGACACAGGTACATATCATCTAAAGCATTTGTACCATCCTCTGTGTTCTCTTTAGCAAACACTTTACTACCAAGCTGTAAGACTTCCAAATATCTTTAAAAATCAGCAATTAGTGCACTTTCTTATTCCAGCCGCCCATAAGCCATGGATCCTGTTACGATGCAATGTTAAGAAAACCCTTTGCTGGGCTTATAAAGACTTATGATTTTAAGAGGCTCTTTTTTTGACTCTCAAGTTTAGCTAACTGCATTTTTTTATATTGTTCAAATTTCTTTATTTTTGCTAATATTATTTAAAACAAAAAATACTTTGATGTTCAGAGCACTTCGGGTGCCTCTCACAGTACACTTTTTCCCTAGGTCAATCTGATTTTTTAAAAAATATTTATAAGTAAATTTAATTCATTTGCATTCTATGGGAAAGAGTGAAAGAACCCAATTTTCCCATTAGTATTATGTAGCTAGCTAACCTAAAGGGCTTCAACAGTTCAAAGTTCACATAAATAACTTTATTCCCTTTCATGTAGGGTTTCCCATTTAGTTTAATCCACGGATTCCAATAATGTGACTCCCCTGAGGGAAATCCTCAAGACTACTGTTTAGTTTTAAAATCAGTTCAGAGCTCCTGAATCATTTCTTGACTTCTCACTTTGCCTGACTCACTGATCCTGGTTTTGTTGTTGTTTTGTTTTGTTTCAGTCTCACAAATATGTATGTGAAATGAATAAGAATATAAATTTGAGTATTTATGGCCATCTTATTTTTCATTTGATCGTTAAGCCTATTTTGACAAATGCAAGTAAAACTCCAATTTACAGAGTCAGCTAATATTATACAAGTCTTTTTCAAATGGAAATGTTAGAAGAATCTAAAATGAGTTGGCTGGCAAGTCAGTTTTGATTTTATTCTAAATAGGAAACTTTAGATCTTTGAATATCTTAACTCCAAAGAGTTTAATCATACAAGTGAATATTCAAATACTAAATAGAAGTTTGCTGACAAATGTGGGAAATATGCTAAAAGGAAAGCAAACAGCATGGAAAACATGTTATTTTCATATTATATCTTGATGAATGATTGATGCAATGAGAACTCCCAAATCCTGTCTCTTTGCCTTTCTTTATAGAATTAGCTAACTACTTTTTTCTCCAGCCAAATGTGCAAAAAGAAGCTACAGATAACTATAATTTTGCCTAATAGTGGAATAGAAATATTCTCTAACCAAGTATTCTATAATGAGTAAATGTTACTTTATTCAAATGGCATTAATTAATTTTATACCAATTATTATGAAGCAGTACAGAGATTTTATTCATCAGTATTAAGCCTTTTGAGTTTTTTTTTTTTTCTGCAATGCAGTTCTCCTAAGCTTGAGTGGTAATTCTTTGATTGTTGAGGAATGCTAAGAAAAATAATTATTCTTAATTATGGTGGCAGTTAGAAAAAAATGTTGAGTTATAAATTTAAATTAGGACACTAATTGTGAAGCTGGGAACTTCAATTTTTTTTATAATATGTCATACCAGTTTCTCTCCTTTCCCCCCGATCTGGATAGAACTAAATTAGGAGTTAGCTTCATTCTTCTTAGCTTGGATTTCTTGTAGAAAAAATTTTTATAAAGAGGTAAATAGTTATCAATAATCAATATTCTTCAGTAGAAAGGGGAGAAGTGAGAAAAGCTAGAAATCTAGTTTTTATTACCCAAATTAGTAAATTCTTCTAGAATTTCTACTGTTTATGTAATTAAAGTGAAATGTTTGATTCTTACTGTAACATTTTTTTTTAACTAATTAATTTTGGGATTGCTCACAGATATACTAAATGGGTGATAGTATGATATAGTAAGTAATGAAGCACATCATCGAGAGGCCAGATAGGAAGAATTTATTGAATACTTTGTCTACTCATCTTTACCTTTAATTAATACTAACCTAGAAGTCAAAGAAGTGGAGAAGACATATCTGCACAGGACCCATCCTTGGCCTATGAGATCTACTCCAGGGTCACAGAATCCTTGGCATACGACTATATTCAATAAATAGCACATAGACATCTTTTCTTTCAAAAGCATTCTAAATCAAATTATGAATCCATATAAATAATTTAAGTAGAATCTATATTTAAAAGTTTTTGTTTTTAAGCTTAATGAGCTTTTGAGAGTAAATAGAGGGAAAGTAATCTTAAGAATAAGGTAAGAGGCAAAGAGAAAGATCCCGGTGGTTTCCTATATCCACATGAGAAGAATTACTACAACAATAACAAAACCCAAAACCCAGAAAATATTTTATTTTTCTTATTCCATTTCCTGTTTTGTTTTCTGTTTTCTGTTTTTGTTTTTGTTTTTTGAAAAAGAAAAATATAAATATTCTTTTAGGTTGAATTATTAGGATAAGCCAAAGCTGAATTTACTTTTTCCTGTGAGAAAAAACATACTCCTGAGTAAATTTATTAGTTTCCAAGTACTGCCATAACAAGCTACCACAAACTGAGGGGGTTAAACAATGGAAGTTTGTTGTCTCATGTTTCTGGAGGCTACGAGTCTAAGATCGAAGTGTCAGGAAAGTTGGTTCCTTCCGAGAGCTGTAAGGAAGAATCTGCTATATGCTTCTCATCTAGTTTTTAAGGCTTTATGTTGATCTTTGGTGTTCCTTGCCTTGTAGATATAACACCCTGATCTCCAGCTGCATCATCATATGGCATTATCCCTATAAGTGTGTCTGTCACTATGTCCAAATTTCTCTTTTTATAAGAATGCAGTCACATTGGGTTAAGGTCCACCTAATGTCTTTATCTTAACTTGATCATGTGGAAATAACCTACTTCCAAATGAGATCACATTCATAGGTACTGGGAGTTAGGACTTCAGCATTTTTTGGAGGACACCATTCAAGCCATAACATCAGATACTTTGAATTTAACTAAGGGGCTTTTAATAAAATCTCAATAGAACAAATTAAGTTCAAGTTCTCAAATAAAGGTTGCACAAAGTTCTTGATAATCTCCCAATCCTGCACCATGAGAATTGAATAAATTCCATGTTCAATATCTTGTAATGGAGTATAAGAGTCAAGGAGAGATAATCAGAACTAAATAAAAGTAAATAGAATGTCTAGGTGAGTGAGATATAAAAAATGATCACTGTAAATAGGGAAACATTTTAAAGCAAATATAGGTAACATATTAAGCAAAAGATAGATGAGAACTCACTCTAAAAGAAATTTTAATTGAAACAATTTTTAAAAACCTCTATGACTGCTACCTATTAAAGGATAATTCAGGGAAGACATGAATTTTGAGAAAAAAAGTACTCAATGATGAGATTGTTAAAAATAGCAGTCATGTTAAAAGAAATATTACAGAAGGAAAAAATCAAGAATTAAAATGGCATTATTACAAACCAATAAATTGAATAGAAATAGAACAAAAGAGCACAATTTTAACTACTTATCTGGGGGAAAAGATCATTGCAATATTCTAGAGCAAGTAGGGAATACATAGAAACAAATGAAATTATCAAGAGAAAAATACAGAGATGAAGGATAATGACCATCCAAACATAAGCCTAATTGGCATCCTTTAAAACCATTCAAAGCTACAAAAGCTGAAACTTTTCCTGAAATGGATTTAAGGGCACATGTAGTTACAGGAAAAGAGAGAAATATATGTTAATGCTAAGCCATACTTTAAAAAAATAATTATTTAAGTATATAGATGGGAAATTGAGTAGCTTATAAGTAGGGAGTATCAAGGTGGCATTAGATATCTTTCCTCTATCATGCCATGCCAGAGAACATTAGAACAACATTTACATTTATAAAGGTCTAAGAAATAGGAAGTATTATAAGAAATTTATCCTAGCCTCATTATTCTTCATTAAACCACAGAGTTTTCCAAGCATGAAGGAACTGAAGAAATATAGCATCGTGAATCTTTTCTTTCAAAAATTGTTTAATGAGCAAATCTATACAATAAAGATAAATAAAAAATAAATGAATTAATAATATATAATTTTTGCTAAAATACCAATGTTGAATATTTGAATACAGAATTAGAAATAAGTGATTGTGAGACCTATAATTACATAATAATGTAAATGTTATAAGTCTTAGCAACTTAAAAGTATAACAAAATAGAGAATAATAGTGAGGTAGAAAAAGTGTAGAGTGTACTAATTTACTTTGCTTTTCAAGCAGGGAGCCAATAGATAGTAATTAGTTTTTAAAAGGAATGAAAAATAGTGTTTCTAAAATTTCCATGTTTTCTTCTTCTTAGGGAAATTTTAACAGCTACCCTCACCTGAAATAAAAAAAAAAATGCATTCAAACTTCATTACTTTCTTCATTTTCATGTTTCTTTTTCCCTATGTTAAATATAATGAAGATAAATTTTAATATCATTTATTAAAGATAGCGTAAAAGCACTTTTTATAGAAGTATTTTCTTTGTTCTAAGTTCTTTTCCTCTCTCCATAAATATAGAGATCTTGGAATAATGTCAATTCAACATCTACTGAGATTAGTTCTAAGTGGAAAAATGTGGGGAGGTTTATTTTCTGGTATTGCTGTAATTTATTTTTTGAATACATAACATTAAAACAATAAGAAGTCAGTTTTTAAAATAATAGAAGTGGCCAATTTGTATAGAAAACTAAACAGCTAAATAGAGAAAATAGAGAACAGATACCACCAACCATATATGTCCTTCTTCATTTCAAAAGGCAGATTTATTTCCCTCTCTTCGGTTCCACAGCTTTATAAACTTTGATTTTTGAAGAATATTCTTAGGATGTTTATTAATTTAGGAGCTCATGCATATAGATATTCTGTCATAGTATAGTATTAAATGTTCTTAGGTGATTGATTTCATCCAGAAAAAGAGTACATATTCTCTGTTTCCTTAGGGGAAGTTGCTACCTGAATTTATTTGAGTCTGTTTTTGTGAATGTTGCAGTTATGTCGTTATGAAATATTATTGGCCTCTAGCTCACTAAGAGTATAATCCCATCTATATTAGCTGGCTTCTACAGGGAGGGCAAACACATTGCTAAGAACCTGTCATCTTCCCAAGCTGTGACTGATAACCCCAAGCAGATTACACAAATGAAAACGGACACTGTTTTAAAGAATCAGTATAGAGTAAATAGTGTCGCTGCATGAACACTATTCTTATGGGATTCTTATGGGAGCACTGTCTACTACTTTACCAAAATTTAAAATGTGCTAGAACTCCTTATGGCATGTCTATACACAAGCTTTTCTTTTCAACTTTCTTCTCTTTCAAGATTTAGACAAATGTTCATTTGGTGCTTGTTCAACTGGAATTGATTCATATTTATAAATATAAGCCTGATGTTGCAAAACTTACCTTTTCTTTCATTGTTTTCATACCTTGAACAGATTGTTCTGAGGTAACTATAGGTATATATGAGATCAGTTTATATTTTCAGTTGCTAGGAAGCAGGTCACGGAGTGACCTGATTACTTTATTATTGTTGGGTAAAGTCTTCAATGCATTGGGTATAACAATATGTGGAATCACTAAACAGAAATTCTGAATATCCAATATACACAGAGCACCATGATGAGATGGAGAAGTATTTAATGACAAAGCCTAAGTTATTTCTTATATCTGTTGAAATTTTATCTTTTCTATGATCTGCACATGCACACACACACGCACACACACACACACAAATATACATGTGATAATAAAACAATTCTACAGATACTTTAAAAGTCCCTTAAAAGTAAAATATTTAATACTTTGTAAGATTCATGGTAAGATCCATTTAAATTTAACATATATTTATTAACTGTGTTCTATATGGAAGAAAGTGCTAAATATGATATTTTGAATAATGTGATGCATAGCAGGAGTAGTTTCTTGCAAGGGACTCAGTACAGGGAAAGTAGAAACAGAATAGAAGACAAAAAGGATTTCTGAGTTGAACATGGATGGAGAAAACACTCTACAGCATTATTGTATCTTTAAAACAAAGTAAAATATAACAGTAAAAGAAGAAAAAGGTTGCATGGAGCCATTGTTGGCCGGGTTTGACTTTACATCAGCAGAAATGCTTAATTTCCTATAGGGACTTCATGAAAGAGAAAAGGCCATGCATTTATTCATAATAATGCAAATATAAATTTGAGTAGCTGACATTACCAGCAGATCAAAGTTGAAAAAGTTACCATCTTATCTTCAAGTTGCATATTCTCTGTGGTAGTAAATTTTTAAAAATCAGTGGCCATAGCAATACAAAATAGGGTGGATGATAACATCCATTCAAAAAGATCTTTTTAACTACCTTCTCAGATTATTCAGGAATCTGTGGAATATATGAGAATATGCTATATTAAATCTAGAAAGACCTAGTACAAATTACCTTTGTTTTGTGAGTAAGACAAGCCTTGTAAACTTTCTGGATTACTATTCTGCTAATTTGATTTGTTAAAAAAAATATATAGATGCATGTGTGTGTGTGGTGTGTACATAACCATCACTGATATGTCAATTGTTGCTTCTTTAATTTTTAACTCTTTTAGTCAAAGACTATCTGTTAGAAAATTTAGAACTATGAAGTTATTTTTCTATATCAAAAAACTTCAAATGACACATAGCATTAATAACTATATATATATGTATGTATGTGTATGTATGTGTGTGTGTGTGTGTGTGTGTGTGTATATATATATATATATATATATATATATATATATAATCTCCTCATGACTTAGTATGTTTTATGAAACAGAAACATAAGGAAGGGAATTCAGTTGTATGTTAACTGGCCATCATTGTTTCTCATTAATCAAGTCAACAATACATCTGATTTGGGCATAATAGATATGGGTATAAGATAATTATATTAACTTTCAAACAGAAACCAAACTGTAGGCATCATATTAACATTTGTGTTTTTAAAAAATTTTCTTAGAAAAAGATTAAAATTTGATTCTAAAAATTTTATTTTACACATTTTTCACCTTAAGAATTAGCTAGACATAATTAGCCATAATACATAAAGTTGCTATATAATTTGCACAATGAAATGTTTACTGCTTCACAAGTTAGGCTTTATACTTATTGTATCTAAAGTACTCATGTATAAAGGTTTTTCAAGATCTTTGATCTTTGTTTCATAAGATTTCTGTGGGATCTAAAGATGTAATATAATAATGCACTCATATTTTCTAAACTCTTTCTCTATTTTCTCCAGATTTCTGCTATGTCTTTTATTTTCATTACTCACTAGTTTTCAAAAATAGTTATAATTACTGTTCATTTTCTTCAAAAATGCTGAAATAAGTAAAGAAATATGCTATTTCCATGGTTCAAAAAACTCAAAACAGTTAAAATATCAATTTTCCTCAAATTAATCAATAGATTTGATATAATCATAATCTAATTTCACAATGTTTTGGGGAGAAACTAATAATCTGATTCTAAAATTTGCAAGGAAATTCAAAGGACCTACAATAGGCAAAATATCTTAAAAAAAAGGGAGAGTACCTACACTAACTTACTTCAATAACAACATAAACATGGAGTAATCAAAAGAGAATAATTCTGGCATAAGGGTAGACAAATCAATGGAACAGAATAAAGAGCCTTGAAATAGGCCATCCTTATCAGATTATTTGGTTTTCTACAAAGGCATTAAAGCAAACCAATGGAGAAAAGAAAATATTTTCTATGAATGGTGCTGGAGGAACTGGATAACTATTAAAAAACATATACATAGAAGCTGAAAATATAACAGCATTTCTAGAAGAAAACATAGGAGGTCTTTGGGGTTTGGAGATAAGCAAGTGTTTCTTAAAAGGCCACAGCATTCAATCACCATAAAAATCACTTTTATGGTGATGAATAAATTACTCTTCATCAGAATTAAACACCTTTGTTCATCAAAAGACATAATTAAGAATATGAATAGACAAGCCAAACCTCAGGAGAAAATATTCACAAAATATGTATCTGGTACAAGACTACACATTTCTGGAGAGATGAACTATATAATTAGTCGTCAGAGAAATTTAAATTAAGACCACAATAAGATGCCACTACATACTCACAAAAATTTCTAAATATAAAGACACAAAACAAAATGTTTGTGAGTATATTAACCAACTAGGATTCTCAAACACTGTTGGTTGAAGTATAAAATGGTACAAGCATCTTAGAAAAAGTTCTGGTATATTCTCATAAAACTAGACATACACGTTACCCTGTCACTCTGCAATCATCCTTCTAGGTCGTAACCAAATGTCAATTAAAATATATGTCCACATAGGAAAATAAAACAAATATTTATAGCAGTTATATTGCATAAGAACTGGAAGCAGTCCAAGTGCACATAAAAAAATAAAAAGATAAGCTATGATATATTCAAACAATGGAATACTATTTAGCAATAGAAATGAACTACTTAATACACATGACATCTGAAAAATTTTGATGAATAAAATAAACTTCATCTAGAAATTGATTCTATTTATATGAAATTCCATAATAGGTAAAACTAATTTCTTGTGGGGAAAAAAAATATCAAAACAGTTGCTGCTTCTAAGGTTGGGTATATACAAGATTTGACCATAAAAGTACACAAATAAAACTTTCTAAGGAGATGGAAACATTCTTTATTTTGACAAAGCTTTGGGTTATGTAGATATTTATGTTTATCAAAATTCATCATATGGTGCACTTAAGATTTGTGCAATTCACTGTATGTCAATTTAAACTAAAATAAAAGAGAGCTTCTAAACAAATGTTAAACTAGTTAATAATATATATCCTGAAGTGTTTGGAGTGAAAGATACAGCTATCTGAACTTACTTTAAAATGCATCAAAAATTAGATAGATTAATGGATAGACAAAGAAATGGATGATTGGATAAATAGGGAATAAAAAAAAGAGAGCAAAAATGTTATTTTAAATCTAGTTGTATTTAAATCAACTTTCTTATATCTTTGTAAATTCTTCATGATAAAATATGGGATAAAAGTAAAAATATGAACATCAATTTTAAAATTCAGTAGTGGTTGTACTAAATGATCTTTTAATTTGAAATTCTCTGACTCAGTACATAAATTCTCCATATTATGAAGAGATCATTATTAAAAGGGCAAGCAGAAAAGAGAGCCATGAATAAAGAAACTATTTTAAAGTGCTATAAAAATATTGAGTGCAATGGGACTGAGTTTGAATCTCTACCCTCAAATTTGGATCTTTACCCAAAAAACACATTTCACTATGTGAGCATATTTGATTTTTACCATACAAAGTAGGATTTACACTTGAATTAAGTATGTAAAATTTTAAAGTTGGAAGAGTCCTTGGCCATCTTCTTCAAATCCTCTTGTTTTAAAGATATGAAAGCTGATGTCCACAGGGACCGTGATTTTACTCAAGGTCACACAGCTAGTAATTAATAGTGTTGTTTACTAGAAGGTCTTTGGGAATTCTATCAATTACTCTTGGAACATCCCTTCTGCTCTTGTGAGAATCAGTCATCTGTGAAATGGGCATAATAACACCTGCTTTTCCACTAAGGACCTTATGCACTTTGTATTGTTCATAAAACTGTGAGAAACTTAAATACCACTTATTTTCAATTTTCAAAAGGGGACTAAGTTATTAGCTGTAATTTAACCCATTATTTCCCCATAAAATATATAAAAGTCTGAATGCAATAATCCAAGAGAGTAATCCATATTAAAGTAGAGCAAGTCGAGGCTAGAACACATTTAGATAGTTAAGAAGGTCACCACTCTTCACCGTAGATTAAATTCTCAAAGTAGAGGAGAACTTATAAGTTTTATTTTTATATATACTTTCCAAAGATGTTCAGAATAAAACTAATGTGATCAAATGCAAAAATGTGAACTGTCCTCAAAGTAAAACATGAATCTGAAGAGAGATGTTCTTTTATAGGAACATAGCAATAAAATATTTAACCAAAACAATATTTCATGTGGATTCAAAGTATTCTATTTTTTAAATGCTAACTTTTAATATATATCAACATAACCTTTACGACATCTTTCCCCTAGAGGAAAGGCTTAGAAGGAAAATATGCTTGACAATTAGTTTTCTTATAATAAAATTCCCAGGAGAGTGCTGTAAAATTAAATTTCCAGATTGCCATAGAGATATAAGAAACTCCTGGAAGCTCTTTGGAACACTTTGTTAATATGATAAATAAGTACTGGCAAATGGCTGAATGAGTGGAGAAAATAACAAATTTCCATAGTTTTTTACAGTTTTCAGGGCATTTTATCTGATTTTATCTTTATAATATTGAACTATGAAATATGAAAAGATGAAACAAATATTAATATTTTTATTTTATATATTAAGCAATTGAGACTCAAATAGTTTTAAAAATAACAGTTCATTATAAACAAATAATAAAAAAATAATTTGTCAAGTTCTTAGATTAAATAAGTAACAAAAATGTGAATTAAATATGTTTTCTAGCTTTCAAGCTAGAGCTCCTTCTTCTAAATCTTCTATCTAAATCTATCTCTTACATTACATAATTTTTATCTTTAGAAACTGGTTATTTCTATTGAAGCATAACATATCAGTTTCTATGTTTTTAAATGTTTGACAAAATGGCAGATAAACATAAGATTTCAGAACAGGGCCCAAAAATTTAATATACTCAACTTAGTGGTAGTAGAAATTAACTAGTAAATACAACTTGTCTTTCTTGATCTTTCTTTCCTTCCTTCCTTCCTTCCTTCCTTCCTTCCTTCCTTCCTTCCTTCCTTCCTTCCTTCTTTCCTTCCTTCCATCCATCCATCCATATCTTCTCTGTCTCAGTCTCTGTCTTTGTCTTTCTCCTTCCCTCCCTCCCTCCTCTCCTCCCTCCTTACTCACCCCCTCACCCTTGTGTATTTATTATAACATACTCTTAACTATTGAATAATCTCTGTACAGCTTTCTCCATGTTGGAATATAATTATTTCTTATTTAGATGTTTTCTATTTTGTAAGGAATGGGACCTAAATCACAAGGCTTCACATGAGTTTAAGACAGTTGCAATATGAATAAAGAGAAGTAGGTATACAGAAGAAATATTAAGTGAGTAGATTTTATAGAACACTGGATCTTCTGAAACCATTCATAACTACTGTCAATAAATAATTATGAAGTGTTATTATGTTTCCAACTCTACTGTAGACCTGGGAGCCCTAAAGACAAAATAGGGCTTGTGAGATGGCTTAAGTCTGACAGGTTTGAATTTTATTCTCCAGACATTATAAAGCCATTGAAGATTTATATATTCATACATACATACATACATACATACATACATACATACATACATACACACACATACATATATATATATTTGGTTTTATATGTTTGGTTTTGATTTAATCAAAAATAGAATAACCCATTTTGGATTTTTATAAGATACAAGCATGTGATTCAAAGGAGAGAAAAGCCCAAACATGCCCAGTTAGAAAACTCATAGAGTAGTTAAGAAGAGAATTTAAGGACCCGAGTTGAGGCAGTTACAGTGGGTGTAGTGAAGGGGCAGAATCAAGTAATACTTAGGAAATGGAGTCGATAGGCCATGCCAATGAATAAGTGTTTAAACTGAAGAACAATGCCTCTGTATTTCTCCTTTGGAAAAGTATCACTTCCAATCAGGGTAAACATTGGAAGAAGCCTTTACTTTTTGGTCCTTTTATTTTTGTCAAGACAGTATGTATGAAGAAAAGTGATTCATATTTGGAAAATCTCACTTACGTGCTCTTTTTAGGTAAATTGCAAGCACTTTGTTAGAATTTTATATAGGGCATAGTAGGTGGTTGCTACTGAGGGGAGCAGCAACTGCTTTGCCATGATATTTACAGTACAGAGAGAAGGCAGGGATTGAGAACTGTTAACTCTTAAGAATGTGTAAATCTGAGTTTTTTGGAGTTCATTGGTGAATAGAAAAACACTTTAAAAAATTTTTTATATTCAAAACTGATGGATACAAATCGAATCTCTATGTATTTGAATATCATTACCTTATCTACTAAGGAGCCCAGGGCCCATATATTTCAGTAGATGTTCAGAGTAATGCCACATACGTGCCCAGAATAGATCCATGGAATGCTCTTCTGTCTGTCCACTTGGTACAACTTGACCACTTCAATATGACAGCTGTTCATGCCCTCTGGAAAGTTACTTCTTCTTTGCCATTTTCCAGGCCAATTCAGTGTTGCCATTGCTTCATTTCTTCCTTTACATTTGCAGGAGGACATAGCACCATTTTCCAAATCTGAGGTGTGAAGAGTTCAGGTCTGTTCTTTCTATGTGCTATGTGGTCTCCTGGCACAGGAGCCCATAAACAGAACAAATAATGCAGGAAAACAGTCCTTCAGCTTCAGATCTTTAAAACTTCTGAATCTATGGGGATGAGCAGAATATCTGTTTTTCACACCTCTCTAATTTAGGGCCTTTGAACCCAACAAACCTAGCTCTATAGAATAAGCCATCTAAGCATCCCCTCTTTATACCTCAGTCGAAGGATAAAAACCACCAGTCATATCAATTTATTCATTTGTTTAGGAAGGAAAACTTTCTTTCATTATCTAAGAGCATCTAAACCCAGGCTTCTCCTGACCTGGAGCATTAGTATGGTAGATTCTAAATAAAGCTCAACAACCCAAGCCCAGCTGTAACATTCTCTTCTTTGCCGTCAACATGGCATCAAAGGCAGGCCTCTCCTCATTCTACACCAATGGCTCCAACCCTCCTTACCCTTTAACTTAATCTTCATGTTCACTCAGCGTGGTCTCTGTACAATAGTTAGTGTGAAAAATTGTGATTGCTTGGACCCCACCACTACCACGTTGATCCTGTAACTCAAGAAAAGGGTCATTACTTTGCTAATATTTGAAGTTTCACTCAAATTCCCATAGAATTGAAAGGAGACTTGTTTGTTTTGGTGTCTATGCAATTTCATATTTTTAAAATGTTTGCAAGATTTGGGGCTAGGAAGATTCCAAAAATGTTGTCTCAATTTCTTCCCAGAGGAAGATTCAGCCTTTAAATTGTTGGTTAGAATCTGTGGTTTTACTTTTTTTTTTTAAACATCTGTTTGCCTACTGTGTCTGTAGCAATAAAAAGTTTATGTTATATTATCATCTGTTAGTTAGATCAACAGGATCTGTCTCTGTTTAATAACCATTGGAAATGAAAATGAATTAGCCCTGCAACATAAATAAGGAGTAAAAACACACAGCTAACGGATTTTTTTTTGGGGGGGGGGCAATCATTTTTTCCCAAGTTCGAAATAATGTAGAAACTTTTATGCCTTGGTTTTAATTGCTTTTCTCTTTAGTGGTATCTAAATGTGTTTTCTCATCGTATTCTTGAGAATTCAGGAAGCATACCTCTTCATCAGGAAATAAAATTAAATGTATATTAAACATGTCCAAGTTTCTTCAAAGACTCAAAAACAGTTTTAAGGACCCCATGAGTTTTCTATTGCAGTTCTTGGATTAATAGATTATGTAGCTACAAAACATGCAAAAATATTGTGTAGATAAAAATCAATTGAATTGAAATTATTTTGGTATTAACCAAACTCTATCTTTCCACTTACCCATCAGCCAACCCCTCCTTTCAGTAGACACACCTACAAATTCAGTTTCAGGAATTCTGCAAATATTTTTCTTTAAAAGCTTTTAAAATTTTTCATTTAAAATATTTAAAAATTCTTTTTTGTTAAGACCATCTTACTTTTCTCTTTAAATTGAGCTTAAGCATTAATAAGAAGTAAAAGCATCATCTTTTTGAGTTTTAGTTTATTCTATTCTATTTTTTAAAATAAAGGCTAAGATAAATAGAAATCTACATTGTTGTTAATATTTCATTTCTGTTATAACTTAAATATTCTTGCATGGCATGGTTACTGGTTATACAAAAATTTCAAACTTATTAAAATAACAATGTAAACAACTAATTGTATTGCATAATGTTGCTGAAGAAATACACAAAGTGATTAGAAAATTAGCCATTTCTTATTTGAATGATAAATTATGGAAAGAACAAAATCAAATGGCAAACAAACAGGGCTTTTTCTAAATCATAGGAAGTGAAAATAATTTATTATCATTACATTTGTTTTCAAAGGACATTGTGGCTGTCTTGATTTAACTGCTTTAGATTTTGCCAATCTGTACCTTGTTTTATTGACATCAATTTTTCATCTCCAAAGAATGAGAAAATGAAAATTACTTCAATCTGTTCATTATATGATAGATTATAATTCAATGAAAGTGAAGTTTATGAGTGAGTTGCTCAGGTAAGATGTGAAATCTCTTCTAGAGAACATTAATATGAGGTAACCTCTCTGTCAGCTGATACTGGTGTGTGTTAGGAAGATTAATCCAACTGTTTACAATCAATCGAAATGAGAGATGACAGGGCATTAAGATTGGTTAGGGAGCTATCTGCAGAAGTTCAAGTAAAAGGCAATGATGTCTGAATTGGTGGTACAAATGGAAAGGAATAAAACTTGGGAGACATGGAAAAGCATAACGTAAAAGGACATTGAGACTGCATGTGAAAGTAATGTTTTTTGTTGTTGTTGTTGTTGTTTTAAAGACAGTTTTTTGTGAGGTATAATGCCAGGATGAATAGAGATATTATTAGTGGATGAAGACTCTGAGAAAAATGCTGACAGAAAGAGCAAAGAATATTAGTTCAATTATAGGTTTAAGTTGAGTTTGAGGTCCTCACTGGAATCTACAGGTAAAGATAATCCACAATAAAATGACAGCGGAAACCTGGGAATAGAGCATAAAATCTAGTATTCTACATAAATACTTTTCAGTTTTAATGTGAATATGAATTATCCAGAATTTCAAAAGTGTGTTTTTTGTCCTAGTAGATCTCAGATGGAGTGTAAGATTCTGCATTTCTAACAAGCAAGCATCTTGATGATGCCCAAATTACTTGTCAAAGGACCACACTTTGGATAGTGAAGCACATCATTTTTTTCTTAAACATCACTGCTCACTGGGATCTGTAGGAAAATGTCAAACAAACAAAAATGATACCTTATTCCCACCCCTCAGAGAGTCTAATTATATTGGTTTGAAGTACAGCCTGGGCATTGTGATTTTGGTCCCAAGGCAATTCTAATATGCTGCAAGTTTTGATAACTTTGTCCAGATGGTAGTTTGAAAGAGGAAAAACATTTAGATGAGTTTATAAAAGAGAAAAGTAAGACCATAAGGAAAAAGAACACTAGAAAGGTGGGAAGAGAACCAGATGGGTTTTTGTATTTTTGTAAGTCAAATAGAAGTCAAACCTGAAAAGAGAGTAAAAGGAACTTTTGTCAAATGCTTTAAAGAATTTAAAAAGCTTGAGGCCAGAATAAATGACATTAGATTTAGTGAATGGGAGGCCATGGTGGTATTAATAGGTTTAGTTTTGGATTCCAAAAGAATTGTTACTTTTATTATTGAAAAATAATAACTTAGTAGTGCTCAAAGAAATTATTATGAATTCTTATTGATAATAAAGGAGAATGCAAAGTAGAAAAGTATATAAAAACTCAAATTTTGCTGAATATAAAATAGTTAGAACGAAGATTTTTTTCTATTTTCTTCAGGATGGTCTTTTTTATGTTTGGATAGATGGTAGAATCAAGATAGCTAAGAGATGAACTAATTTTATCAATATAACATCATAACATTAACACTTTTATGATTTAAATACTAACATTGATTTTATCAGTAGGTAAAAAATAAAACAAGATCTCCAATTTTCAAACAGATATAAAACCACAAAATAACATATTTTCTTTAAATGTATCTATATAGTTCAGAAATATAAGATTATGAGAATTTTGAGGTAAAAGCCATTATTTTTGTTAGATGCATATGAATGATTTAATAGTTGTCACCAGCAAGCATCTAGTAACATTTCAAGCACCATGAAACATTGATTAATTAATTATTATTACTTTGAATTTTCATTTACTTTGGGTAAAATATCAAATTATTTTTTAATTCATTAATTACTAATGAGTATCATTTAAGAGTTAGGAACTGATAAGTTCTTAGTATTCAAAGATTAGTAAGATATTGTGGCTACATGGAAGAAATTCAAAATTTAGTTGTGGATTAGAAAAAAAAGTATATTGTAAAGTGAAAAAGCCTGTAAAATATAATATAGTAAATAAAAAGGGGGAATTTATATTAGGACAAGTACAAAACTATCAACAGAGGAACACTGTATATACTCAAGTTAGAAAAATAATTATCCAGAGATCCTAGTTATTACTAATATAAACAGAAGTTAAAATGCATTGAAATTAATTTTGAGTGCTCCTTTGGAGCTCATTATGTGCAGCGGACCTTACTCCTTTACCTGGCATCATTCAAGCTGTTTCAGTAGACATCTGCTTATCCTGTTAAATAAGCTCAGTTTGGCAAACATGATGATGCTTTCAGAATCACTTTCATTTAATTCTCAATTTTTTTCTGAGAATTTTTAAATCCTGCTAGGAAAAACTGAAGAATTCGGGTAATGTCATAAAGACTTTTCATATCAAAAAGGTGGAAAAGAGGAAAGGGGCCAAGGAGGAAGGCCAAAAGCTTCTATAATCTATTTACAAAAACGTTAGAGTTGGTCAGTTTGCCCTCAGGCAGCAATAAAAGTAGAGCAAAATTCCTGAAACATTAAGTATTCTCTTTTGGTTATCTGCAACTAGATGTTAAGCACAGAACTTCTAGTTCTTACTCAAATACTCTGTGAAGCATTATTATTAGGTTTTAAATTGCATGAATATACTGTGTATATTTACTTTTCTTTAATAATACATAATTTGTATTAAAAAACAACCTTATAGATAAGTGATAAAACTTAAATTCTGTATTATTATTACAATTATTTTCTTCCTGGGGCTGATCAGTGGATTATTCTCTGACATTCAGATATGTCCAAACGTCTGACTCATTCAAACTTTACACATAGGTTTTAGAAGACAGTTTTTATCTCATTTCAAAGTTAGATTTTATAGTCTTGAGAACCTTTTATTTGTTTTTCAGAGAATTTCTTCCTTTATGAGTTTATTTATAGCAGCCCAAGGACTGCTCATAAAAAGTCAGAACCCCACAGTCAGAAGTTGCTCAGCCCCTCTGCTGTATGGCGTCTGGAAAGAGTTGTGGAGAAAATTTAGGCTTATTAGCTTCAGTCATTGAGGTTTATGAACACCTGTGAGACACACAAAAAAACGTGATTTCAGGGATTTAGTAAGCAGCACTGCTGACCTTCCATTTCCCTCTTGGAATCTTTGTCTATGAGATGATTTAATAGTTGTACCCAGCTTGGGCTCTCAGCAAGCATCTAGTATAACAATAACCATAACCTTTGACTGGCATGCTTGCTTACTACCAGCTGGGGTCTATAAAAATAGTGAGATGTGGCCCATTTCACCAAGCAACAAACTTTAGCACCAATAGCTGTGTCAAGGGGAGGCTTGCCAACAGGCACGCTGTAGTGATGCCTTTTATGTCTAGCCATACAACCAACTAAAGACAGTTCAAATCAATACAGCATCTATGGAACACAGTATGCTTGCCATAAAAACACAGCCCCAAGAGAACTTTCCTAGCCTCCAAACTTCCATTCATATTGGTGTCTGCAGGCACTCTAAATGGAAATTCTGAAACTGTCATTGGTTAGTACTTCGGTCATTTTAATACTTTGAGGTAATGGAAGGAAGTTATATTTATTGAAAACTTCTGCTTATGTTGTTTCACCTAATTATTATATCAACACTTTGAGGTAGATATTATCATTCCAGTTTTACAGATAAGAAAACACAGAGTCAGACAGTTTAAATAACAGGAACCAAGCCATAGAGCTACAAAGTAACAGGCCTAAGATTTAAAGCTTGCACACTCCTCTGTATAAAACACAGCTACTGCTCTTTCATCTACACACAGGGAAATGTCAATATCAGCTGTCACTATTTGTTGCTTCTCTTTGTCTTTAATGTTTGGGATAGGCCAAGCCTTAACAGCAGTCAGAACTTTTATTCTAAATCTGAGGAAGGTAGCATGAGCCCCAATTGATATCTAAGTTAATAGCATCCCATGTCGTGTGTCCATTCTCCTATGTGTTTTGTACGACCCTTCTATTTCTGATGATCTCTTGGCCTCTGATTACCTACCTGAACTGTTCATTTGTATCTGCTTTTCTCTATACCTCTGTCAATTTTTTCATTAAAAAATTTTTGATGTCCAAATATTTTTAGGATTTTAGAACACCTTCTAGTTTTTGATTTATCCATAACCAATTCTTGTCCTTGTTCCCCAGAACAAGAAATATCCTACACCTTTAGTGTACTATGCAGGGTGCTAAACAATTCAGTTGCCTCATTAATCTTTAACAGACGTAGAGAGAGTGGGAGCCTATCTGACAAACCCTCTTCTCCCCTCTCTAACCTCCAAAAATAGCTATAGTTAGACACCCTTACCTCTGTAATTCAAGAGATAAGAGAAGTTAAGGTTCATTTTTGCTGTCAGTCCCACCTGCAAAAGATTTATTATTCATTATCCATCCATTATATCTGCCCCTTCTTTCACTCTAGTAGCCATGTTATCATCCCAATATCCTACATTAAAATTTCTTTGTATACAGCTGTTAGTGTAAAAAGGCCTGAAGTTCCTCTATGTTTTCTTGGATTTATGCTTCCCTAGAAAGCACACTAGGTGTAGAGAGGCTGTATCTTTCTGTGCCTCATTTCTGGATCCCAATTTGTCCCTATTCACTACCAGACTGCATGTTTACTATAGTTCATAACTTCTTTTGAGAGTTCTTTCTGAGTATATAGTTTCCCATTGCCTACCAAACAAAATTCGAATGCCTCAATATAGTATACTTAGTCTCAATTCAGTGAAGTTACACAAAAGAAATAATTTATTTTATCTAGTAACTGTCTTCAGTTTTTCAATATGGATTCTCCCTTTCTTGCTGAATTATAGACCACATAGAGATTTGGGACTGGTGGTCCTAGCTTGTATGATAAGACAATAAAGAGAAATAAGAGGAATACAGATTTGAAAAGAAATAAGCATATAGATTTGTCTGTTTTGTTAAGCACAGACAACATAATTGTCTACACAGAAATTCCTATAGTACCCACAGAAAAGCTCCTGAAATTAATAAGTGAACTTTGCAGGTCAAAAAATGCATGTCAGTATGTAAAATTAAATTGTATTTCTGTGTTCAAGCAACGAACAGCTAAGTATTGTAATAAAGTACCCTTTATAGTTGCACAAAAAATTCAAATACTTAGGTATAAATCTTAAAAATGTGTATGTATATACAAGATCTGTGTGATAAGAACTACAAATATCAATTTTAAAAAGGACCTGAATAAATGGAGAGATATACCATGCTCATAGATTGGAAGACTCAATTGTTAAGATGTTAAGTCTTTCCAAATTAATCTTAGATTTAAAATAATCTTCAGTATGATATTTTGTTAATATCAAAAAAGTGTGACTCTAAACTAATGTGGAAAACTAAAGGAATTAGAGTGGTCAGTAAAATATTAAAAGAAAGTTGGAAGGCTCAGACTAACTAATTTTAAGAATTACTGTGTTTATAGTTATACCTGTATTCTTTACCAAAATGAGATGCAAATACAGACCTACTGAAACAGCAAAAATAATTTTTAAGAAGAAAACTGAAAATACCAAGTTTTCGTGAAGTTGCAGAGTAACTGAATCTCTCCTACATAGCTTATAGGAATGTAAAAATGGTTCGGTCACTTTGGAAAATAATTTGGCAGATTTTCAAGAGTTAAACAGATCACTTATTATATGACCTTTTAACCTCAATCCTAAACATTTGTTCAAAATAAATGAAAACCTATGTTCACACAACAACCTATACATGAATGTTGATAGCAACTTTTTAATAATTGCAAAGAAACAAAAATAATCCAAATGCCTTACCTTAAGAGAGAGGAACCAAATTCAAAAGGCTTCATGCTGTATGCTTCTGTTTATGTGACATTCTAGAAAAGGCAAATCTATAGGGACAGAGAATAAATCAGTGATTGCTAGGGTTAAAAAGTGAAAAGTTGATTACCAGAGAAAATCAGGAGAGAATAACTGTGGTGGTTATACAACTCTATGCATTTGTCAAAATTCATAGAAATGTACATATAAAAGAATCCACTTTAATGTATGTTCATTTAAAATTTAAAAAAATATTTAAAAATACTCCCAAGGTCATAGCTCCAAAGCTGGTATTCAAAAATGAAAAGTATTCACAGATGAGAGCAAAATTAGCATAGTCAAACAACCATGGTTTACAGAGCTATTCTTAAGTTTCTCATGATGATCCTAAAAGTATAAAGAGAAATAACACTCCAAAAAAATGATAGGGCAACTACAATAAACCAGGAAGAATCTGTTCCTTTATTATAGAAAAATACAATACAGAAAAGCTGGATAAGTTGCAACAACATGTACATAATGATTGATTAACCTGATGGACTCAACCCATCAAATCAGTATATAAAAATGGTCAGTTAAGAAAAATTTCATCCTGTGAAAATCAGTCAAATTCGACTCTACCATTGTTAAATTGATCTCAGTGCATCAAAAAAGTCACACTAATTTATAAGCCTTATAGTTTGAACTTGTATACAGATTTCCTAATTCTACCTCGTTCAGTGCTCATTCCACTAGTTGTCTACTTTAATTTTAGTGCTGGAAATGTGATAAATTCTGTCGTGGGTTTCATTTTCTACTTAAGGTAATAATTAACAACTAGCTTAAAAGTACTACCCAACATTATATTACTGATTAACTCAGCAAGGTACCTGACCTGTGACAGGCGGGTCTGAGTTCTTTATGTGGCCCTGTAAAGAGGCGTTCTTCTGTGAAAGCTGAATGTGATATCACTTACCACAGTCTTCATTACTGGTCCCATCACCTGTTTTAATTTCAACACAGTTTAATCATTTTGTCAGTGGCAATAATTCTGCCATCTAATAGTGTATAACATAAAATAAACTGGAATATACTGAAAGATCCCTGGGTTACAGCCAGAGCACTGACAGTGTTAGCAACCCATGCTAAGAGATCTGTATAGGGAAAATTTTCTTGGAAATCTAGAATTTTATTTTTCAAAAGACATTTGCTCCCTTATCATTATAACTATAACCATATAGGGTATTTTTTAAATGCTCTCTATATTTATATAACTTCTTATGATGACATATGTGTTTCTTCCCTTAATTCAAAGCAAATTGATAAATACATGAAGTATGTTGAAGCATGGCATGGAGAAGAGAAATATGTTCTTATATCTTTTCTGATTTTCAAGATCAGAACATATTTTTTTAATATTTTATTTAAATGGTGTCATGGACTGAATTGTGTCCCTCCAAAATTCGTATGCTGAAGCCCTAAATGCTAATGTGACCGTATCTGGAGAAAGAGACTTTAAAGAAGTAATTAAGGTTGATTGAGGTTACATGGGTGGGTATGTTATGACTGGCGCCCTTATCAAAAGAGGAAGAAACACCAGAGAGGTGGATGCACAGAAAAAATGGTCATGTGAGGACATAGAGAGAATGTGGTCATCTGCAAACTGAGAAAAAAGGCCTCAAAAGAGACCAGACCTTTTAACACCTTGATCTTGGACTTTGTGTGTCCAGAACTATGAGAAAATGAACTTCTGTAGTTTAAGCCACCCAGTATGTGGGAGTTTTTTTGTTTTGTTTTGTCTTTTGTTTGTTAGCCTCTTAGGTCTTTGTCTCTCTCTCTCTCTCTCTCTTTTTTTTTTCTTCAGCAAACAAGCTTTCTTTGCTCTTTGGGGCACATATGGCAAAATGTAGCTTCACCACAGATCTTGAGTTCCATTTCTCATTTCCAGCCACGAAGAAGACTAACTCAACCCTCTCAAGGTCCAAATTCCAAAATCCCAGGAGAAAGAATCTGATTGGCCAGATCTGGTTCAGGTGTCCACCCCTGGTCCAATTGGCTATAGTCAGTGGAGTGGGACATTCAATGCAGTACTGACACAGATCCTGGAATCCTCTGGCACTTCCACACTGAGTTGAAATGAGTTGTTCTATCTCTTTGTCTCCAATGGATTCCCACCTCTGGAGAGTAGAAATGGTATCTGAGCTTTTTATCCTCAGAATATAGCATGATATCTGGCACACAGTAGGTATTCAGTACTCATTTGTGGAGATCAAAAGTGCAGGTAGAGACTGAAGGCACCTTGACTAAGGTTATACTTATCCTTTGAGGAGCCATAATCAGAATATATAGATATAGACCAATTTCAGAAAAAAATCAAGTTCAAAAGGACCATCATTGTGAGTAGTAGCAAATGGCATTGTGTTGATAAACACAAAGTTTAGTTATAAAGGTGGGATACTTAACTGTGTTCCAGAGAGATATGGCTGTCAAGACTTTTCAGATGAACAAGAGTTGAGACAATAATGATTTAAGTAGAAAACCAATTTGGCCTTTCTTATTTGAAGGTGAGAGTATTAGATGAACAGTCTGTGACACTTTTTTTATGGCAGCCCTAGCAAACTAACACAAAGGAGTATTATCTCATTACTTCTCATTATATTATAACCTTGAGTTTGACAGTGACTTTCATGGGCTTTGGAACATTAGAACCTTCCAAAGAGATTTCAAATTGACTATTCATAAAAGCTGCACAACATTCTCATGTACAGCTCTACAGATTTCCAAAAGAAGACCTTGGAAACAAGACTGAAAATAAAAGTGCTGGAAATTGTTTTATTTTCTGTCTCACTTTGTTTCTGGCATAGAGTTCAGAATGCCATTCTCTCATTATGTTTAGACAATCAAAGGTATAGTTCAGTCTGCATTTCCCAAAAGTGATACTCAAGTCTCTACAATATCCAGTAACTCACTTTTATTTATTTGAACAAAACTATGTGTTTATTTTAAGGAATGAGGTATTCATTAGGTATGTGACTTTTGTTGAAGTTTTTGTCTCATTCTTACTGGCTATGATCTTGACTATTTAATTATTTTAAGGTTGGTGCTTTGATATATGTTTTAATAGCTCCATTTATATAACCAACAGTTGTGAATGTATGATGTCATGTCTATTAAAATAAAAACAGTACCACTAAGACAATAAAACTTTTACTTTAGCTCAGAGAAAGTCTCTACAAAAATAGGAGCAATGCTTTTCCTGACTATTTTAATATATTTTATGATGCAATTTTAATATCTATAGCTTTCTTTGGTTAAGTCATTATACAGCTAATCCTTGCACTTAGATATTTTTAAAAGCTCTTTAAATACATTAAGAGAGTCTCATGAAATCTAATGTCTCTCTACAACAAGGGGGAGAGAGTTAGCATAACCACTGATGGTATAATGGAAAATATTCACAAATTTATTAGTTACAAGGTATTTCTAATCTGGTCATTTATAAACTGTGGTTATCATGATGTGCTTTGGGCAGCAAAATCTGCAAAAAGGAATTTGAAAGTATGCCTGTACTTACTAGTTTGTGTTGATGAATCCTCATTAGCATCCTCAGTGAATTAAGTGAATAAGTGCTTTTTGAGAATGCTTTTGTAGGTAACCTAGAAGGCTGGAGACAAACCAGAATAACAGCATCAAAGTCAGTATAAGCTGTGAGCTCAGTCTTAAAAAATTATGAAATAGGCATATTTGAGTGCCATTTCACTTTATCTTTTACTTCTTTGGCTCCTTTTGGCTCTCTTCTTTCCTTCCTCATGACACAGCTTATTTGCAGTACCAGTTTCCACACAAGAGTGTTTGCTCAGACCTTTTGTAAATGATACCTCGTATCACAAATGATCCCCCTATATTGTCAGGGCTCTTCTCTCAGTGTGGTGATGTTTGGTGTTTGTCTTTTAATATGTTAGTAAAAATTGGTTTAATTATTTGGCATTCTATGTGATATGATATTTCCTACAAACTAAATTTAAACTGAAATTTGGAAAACCAATTCCTAGTTAGACTTTTAAAGAATAATCTAATTATCAGCCTAGTAGAATAAAGAGTTTTATATTTTGTGTCTTTTAAAGCTGCCATCTCCCACCCAACCATAATAATACCTAGGTTTCTTTGAACACTCACTCCAATCCTTTATTATTTGCCAGCATTACATCTAATACTTGATGCCTGATAGTGAAAGGGGGCCATGTGGGATAGAACCAATAGGCTAATTAGTTCTCACCATAGGATAAAATGACACCAAACATTCTTTAAATTCTAAGGTAATGAAATATACAAATACTTATAGTTTTAGTCTGGCTTGGTTTCATCATTATACTGTGTCAATCAATAGGCAACCACAAAGACTCCAAACCTAAACAAACAAGTTATTTTTTGTTTACCTAACATATCAAGAATGGGATTGAGGGGGACTGGCTCTACAGTCACACAGAGCATAGGCTGTTGTATGTTTCACAACCTTTTATCTCCATCCTGTGGAACACGTGGTCTTCTTGGTTACAGCAGAAGAACAGAGACTGAAATTGTACATGGACTTGACACTATCTCTGCCAGTAAGTTCCAAGTCACATTCCCTCACAACCTATCCAGGATCAGTCACAGGTCCCGGACTGATTACAAACAGGTGGAAAGTGAAATCCAGCCACATATTTAGAAAAAAAAAAGAACATCATATGGGTGAACAACAAAGCTTTCTTCATCTTATCAGACTGCCTAGTAGAGTAATAATGAATTGGTAATTTTAAACTACATATAAGCAATTTTAAATGCACCTAAGAAAATTGTGATATATATAAAATTCTAAAAAAAAGTATTCAAAAATATATCTTCAAGTCAATGTTATATCTCTGCAAGGATACATATGTATATTATACCTCAAGATACTTTTTGGGAATTTTTTTCTGAAAATTGTTTTCAGATTAAGTTAAGTAATCCACACACATATAGGGCTTTAACTTCATAACTTATTGATCAAAGAATTATTCACTTGGTAACTTGGCTATGCAAGTCTCTAAACGTGATTTGCCTATGACCCCAAATTTAACTTATGTGTATGTATGTATTTCATGTATCTCTTCAAAGGTAAGCAGATTTATTTAATGCAGCCTCTGAAGAAAATTCAAACAAGCAAATTTCTAGAAACATATTAACAACTTGATCGTAGAATGTGTAGTTGGCTTCCTCTAATGCCTGCCTGAAGTGATAGTAGATTTGAAGGGACAGTGTTAGTTCCAGCTTTTTATCTGGAATGTTTCTTATTTCTTTAACTTCATGACTGTACTTTTTATTTAAAAAGTTAATGCAGGAGGATATTTAGAAAATCAGTAAAATTTAAAACCCGATACAGAACTCATCTGTGAATATAGGTTGGTAATGGTAATAAGTCAAGCTGATTGGCACTGATATCCTTTTATTCTGCATAGGCAGTAGTTTTTCATTTCTATACCATTTTTAATAAAAAGAAGCTACAGAAAAAGCCAGAAATGAAATATGAAAATTTTGAAAGGCATAATTCTTATGACACATAAAAAGACACAAAGGGAAAACAAATCATGATGATTAACTACTTTGTATTATCACCAATAGAGGTTTTCTAACACACAAAGACTATATAAAGGCAAATTATGAGTATATAAGGAGACAGTAGACTCACAGGCAGTTTGTAATTTCTTAATAACTCTTACATTTTTTACACTTCAGGTTTTTCATACCCACAGGTATTTTCAAGACAAGCCGTGTATTATCAAGTTTGTACCTCCATCCTACTTTTATTTATTTCTCATAGACATACTTCCCAGATTTAGTTACTATAACCAACTAAACAATACCACTTGTTCCAATGACAACCAAGAACCTGCACAATCTAACATCGCATTAATAGAACACAGCTCAGCCATCTTTATTTTATTTCAAAATATTTGTCATTGCTGAACTAGATAACCTTTCCAGAAGAGTAAATTATTTTCAGAAAGCACGTTACTGGAGATTCTCTGGGAAACATGTCCAGTTCAATCATGAGTCCCTGGAGACCCTGAGACACTTCGGTTAAAAGAATTCAAATACCTAAAAACGAACCATATTAACTACCAAGCCCTTTACCAGAAAGATACTGCCAAGAAGAGAGATTTTCACAATTCTCTTTTTCTTGCTTGCTTTTATCCAAACATGCTGTGCCAGGCTGCTTTCATGTTGCTAAGCCGGGTAAAGTTTGTGATTCTCATTAGGGGAGTGATGGTCAGTGTGATGTGCCAGCTGGGCTAGGCTACAGACCCCAGTTTAAAGAATATGTCTTGGTCACCATGAATAATACTGCAACGAACATTGGAGTGCATATATCTTTGCAGATAAATGTTTTCAAATTTGGGGGTAATTACCCAGAAGAGGGCATTTAACTACTTGCTGATATGGCTCCATTGACTTTCTCTCTCTCTCTTGAATCATTACTTTTCTATCAGGAAAGAAAAAGCAGTAATATTTTCCATTAAAAGAAAAACAAAAATTAAAAACCCTTGGCATGCTTTTATTCCTGCATTCACTGCCCCATTTCTCTGCTTCTCCTCACCACACAACCTCCTAAATGACTTATCTATGCTCCTTGCTGCTAGTTTCCTTCTTCTTTTATTCTTAAATCTATGCCAATGATACTGTTACTACCAATCTACTGAAATGACTTCTACTTTACTAAGTTAATGGCAACTTCTCAGTGTCTTCTTCACACTGGCTGTCATAAGATTGGAAACAATCACTCTTTTCTGTCATTTAGCACCCAGGACACCATCTTCTCTTAGATTTCCTCTTACTTTGTTGGTCTCTTTTTTTCTCAGGGCCTGCTCACACCTTTTTAAGCAACAACAAAACTTGGACACTTCCAAGAAAGCTAGTTAAAGGACTAAAGAGGGGAAGAATATGAGATCTGGGACAGAATACAAAATACTTTCATGTGATGGTGAAAAGTACACTTGTGGGTCTCCTCAATGTCAAACTTAACTCAGCCTTCCTCAGATGCAGGAAAACATGACATTGTATTCCTAAATGTGCCCAGGGAATAAGGAGGCCATACAGGTTAATAATAATAATAATAATAATAATAATTATTATTATTATTATTATAACTATAATAATTATTATTATTAATATTTTAAAATGCAAATCTATTAACTAATATAATTAATTAAATCTAAATTCTTTTATAACAAATATATATCTATAAGAAGCCAACAAAGATGTTGTAAAACACTGCTTCTGGCCTTCTCATTACTGTTTGTTTTCTAAAGTTTTAGCTCGAATCTGATAGAAGTGTAAAAGACATCTTTTCTGGGATCACTGAAAGAGTTGTCCATTCTTGGCAGGAGAAAAAATAATACATTACAGAAGATGAGACCAATATGGAGCTTGCATGGAGATAATTAGTGGTTTTGAGATCTTAAAATCCATGGTCATCTGTTGTGATAGGTTGGGAAGATAAAGAGTAAGACCTTGAGAGCTAAATCAAGTGATGAGAAGTGCTCAAAGTAGAGTATCTAGTATTTTGACAAATTGCATGTCAGCGTGATGGAAGAAGAATGTCAGATCAATGCTCCAGAGAAGAAAGAATGAATTTTCCACAAATGGTATGTGTTTGTCACAATAAACTTCCAGCTGTTTATATAAAAAGTATCAATAACACATATGTATCCAGGAGGCATATTTCCATTTAACACATCCTCAAACCATGAGTTATAAAAATTAAAGGACAGTTCCATATGGTCAGGACATCTGTTCAAAGACTCCCCTAAGCAGATTCAGGAAAATACAATTAAAGAATGCATGTGGAATGTTTGCAGCCATTTTTATGTGTTCCTGGTTTAGCTGAACTTCAACAGCTGTCCAAGTAAGGTAAAACTTTGCCAATTATATTCACATTCATCCATTGACCAGCATCACAAAATATTATTAGATCAAAACTGCGTTTGTCTAGACAAAATTTCACCTAATTCAAGGAGATCTCTGTGAAGGAGGCAGGAAACAATAGAAAGCATTTCAGTCCGGACATTAGGGTTCAGAAGAGAAACACTTGGTTTGATGGAGGCAGCTGCAGAAGCACCTCAGCTCTGGAGAGTGTTGCCCCAAAGAGCTCACACTAAACTCATCTGCTTTCTCTGAAGAGAGTCTTACTTGGAATATTGAGAAGCAGTTTTAGCCTTCTTAGACATATTCTACCAGACTACAATTTCTAGGCAAAAGTCTTGAATTTTATTATAATGCTTCATTTTTAAGAACATAGCAAACCAAGCATATCATCAGTACCAAAAATAATCCCAATGCAAGAAAATGCATTATCGTTCTTTTGTAATTACTGAAGAAAAAAAAAAAGCACTGCATTCCAACGACTTCAAACAAGAAAATGTAACATATATAGGAAAAATCTGGCAGAAGTATTATGAGAATCTATTTTTATAATTTGTTTTTCTAGTGATCCGCCTATCTCCTTTGACCTTCAGTTCTTGACCAGATATAGGACTTGCTTTCTGCCAAGACATAAAAATTATTGTGCATTTTGATTCCATTTACACTGCTTGGCCTAAAAGCATTAAAGAAGTATAGATTTTAGATAGTTATGTTTATAAACATTTTCTTATAAACTGATCATAAATGTTATAAGAGAAAGAGAATATCTCAGAATGGGAGGAGAGGAGCAAAGAAAGGAAACTTGGTTGTTCAATTAGTCTTTGATGCTATTCAGACAGGGGATGTCATGATTGGTTATGAGAAGATAAGCATAGATTTGTCATCTGGAACCTGCCAAACTCAGTGTGTTTCTTAAGACTGTCTGTTAGTTTTTAGAGACAGAGATTGAAGAGTCTCTTTTTCTATGGGGTGAACACCAAATTTCAACTACTTTGCTTAAGCCAGTACCAGACCTGAGTAACTAGATTTGATGTTGTTGTTCTATTTCTATTATTCTCTCCAATCATTGTGTTCGGTCTTGAGTCCCAAAGATAAAACACAATCAGGTGTGATATTGAGCATTCAGAGACTGAGAAACAAGTCCAAATACATGAGAATCTCTTCATGGATAGCTAATTAATTTCAGAGTGGCCTTCCTGAGTCCTTGATACATTGCAGAAATATCACCTTGTGATTAGAATGAGGAGTGGATAGTATATGGCAGCATCATCGGTTTAAAGTCATAAAAGTTACAGAAAATAAGCTGGAAGGGATCTCAGAGGTAGCGAATTACATACAATTCTCATTTTATGGATAAGAAAACAGGCTCAGATAGGGGTCATAACTTATTCAGATAGGCAGCTAATTTGCAGTACGTCTAAAACCCAGGATGTCTAGCTTTAAGTCAGGGCTTTTCCTTTGAGCAGCTTATAACATTTTACTAAGGACCTTGTAAATCTATTACCTGCCATCTTTGGACCAAATTCCATGGCACAAAAAATTACAATATAATCTTCCAGTGTGCGTACATGGTGCGTTATGAACAAGCTCCTGCTCAGGATGAATCTCAACAGGTTTGTGAATCATGGAGACCCTCTTACTCCATATTTCTACCTCTAAATTTGAGGTGAAAAAGAAGAAAAAGTAGAGAAAATAGAACTGGCTGCTATTCTCCAGCTCAGCAGGGAGCAGGAATGTGAACCCTCTCTTCTCCAGTAGAACTTCAGCCAAACTGGCCTTGAGATTAGCAGCATAAAAGTGCTAATTGTGGTGGTCAAAGTAATTCATTGAATGTAACACTGTGACTTAATAAGAAAGAAATTCTATCTAATGGTTTAAATGCAACCATTAAGCAGAAGAGATACTACTGTGTGTTTATAATATATAAAATGCCAAGAAGGAATATGACAAACCATATTATCATTGTCTATAACAGGACATGCATTATTCTAACAGCTGGAAAGTTTGTAGCAGTACCTCCAGTTAATACAGGACATTCGTATATCTGTAAAAGAGAACAGTTTGTATAGCAGAATGCCAGTGAATCATTAATAAAAAGTGTTCAACTACTATGTTCTTTAAAATTTTGAAGAAATTCTTTTTACCCATGCTGACAGCTGGCTTGCCTTTTTTATGATGTTACAGAAAAGGTATTCGATCTTTTAAGTTTGTTAGTAATAAGTGTTTTTTTTTTTTCTATGAATATCTTATAGCAAGTTGAGGAACTTTTTAAATATTTTTAGCTTACTGAGCATTTTTACCATTGATGGGTATTGAATTTTGTCAAATTCTCTTTCTTAATTTCTTAATATAATTATCTTATCTAAGTTTTATTAATGCGATATATTGTATTAATTTATTTTGAGATGTTAAACCAAACCTTGTGTTTCTGTGATAAACTTCATTTGACAATGGTATAAAATCTTTTTTAAATATATATTTCTGATTCAGTTTGCTAACATTAATTTTCTGCGATTTTGTGCATGAGTAATATTGTCTATTGTATTCTGTTGTCATGATGTCTTAGTGCTCCTTTGGTTTCCTAGTAAAACTGGCCTCAGAGAATGAGTTGAAGACTCATTCTGTTTTCTATTTAAACTCCCTCTTTAATTTTCTAGAAGAGTTTATGTTGAGTTTAGATGCTTTCCTCAGTGAAAGCATGTAAGTATGCTTTTGCTTCATGAAATTTCAAATTACTGTAAAAAAATCATTTTTATTAGTTTGATATAGATTTATTCAGATTATCTATATTTTTATTGAGTCGGTTTTGGTAAATAGTATATTCCAAAGAATATTTATGCTTATATAAGTTGTCTAATTTGTTGGCATAAAGTTACTTATAGTATTCCTTATAATACCTTCTGTAGTGTATAAAGACATTTTTCTGTTTTATTTCTGGTTTTGAAAATTTATGTCTTCTTATTTTTGTTTTTGGTCAGTTTAAAGAAAATCAATTATGTTGGTCTTTACAAAAACCAAAATTTTGTTTCATTGATTTTTCCTGGGTCTCTGTATTTCATTAACTTTTGCTTCGATTTTTATTTTCTGCCTACTTATGATGTTTTTGATTTGCTCTACTTTTTCTGAATTCTTGGTGTGAGAGATTTGATTATTGATTTTACATTTTCTTTCTAATTTAAGTATTTATAGTTATAAAATTCTCTCTAAGCACTGCATTAGCAGCATCCCATACATTTCGACATACTTTTTTAGTATTCACTTTAAGACATCTTCTAATTTTATTTTTGATTTCTTCTTTGAGTCATGAGGTATTTGGGAGTTTGTTTTTTAATTTCCATATATTTAGGAACTTCTCAGATATCTTTTTGTCATAATTTAATCTGTTATGGTCATAAAACATACTTTGCATGATTTTATTCCTTTTTCTTTCACTGAGATTTGTTTTAGGATCTAGCATATAGTCTACCTTGAAGAATGTTCCATGTGTTCTTAAAAATAATAGTGTATTTTTCAGTCATTTGGTAGTGTGTTCTATATATGTTGGTTGAGATGATAGTGTTTCAAAAGTCTATAGCTTTACTTTTTTTTTTTTTTTCTAGTGGTGGCAGCTATTAAAGTAAAGTATTAAAATCTCCACCTCTAAGTTTTTAATTGTCTATTTCTCCTTTTAATTTTCAGGTTTTGCTTTGTCTATGTTGTGGCTTTTTTCTGAAGCATGTATATATTTTTAACTGTTTTAATTCTTTTTGGTGTATTGATACTTCTAACATTAAGAAATGGCCCTCTTTTTCTCTACTAATATTTCTGGTCTTAAAGTCTATTTTGTCTAATATTAACAAAGCATTCCAGGTCCCTAAAGGGTATTGTTTACATGATGTATCTTTTTCCATTCCTTTAATTCAACAGTTTGTGTTTTTGGTCTTTGAGTCTGTCTCTCATAGACAGCAGATAACTGCATCTCTACCCTTTGAATGGAGTGTTTAGTCCACTTACATTTGCTGTAATCATCAACACAGTTGTATCAAGGCCTATCATTTCACTATTTGTTTTTTCTATCTTATGTCCTTAATATTCCCCTTATCTTACTACTTTTTTTATTTTAAAATATTTTTAGAATATCAGTTTTACTCCTGAGTGAATTGTTTTAGCTATATTGAGTTATTTTGTTAGTGATTGCTCCAAATACAATATGCATTTTTAATTTATCATCATCTACTTCAGTATAATAATTACAATAGAATATGACAGCATTACTCCAAAGTAAGTCCTATGTGCTTTCTACATATATATATACCTTCCTATTTTCCATTTTCATTGCTCTTCATTGTTTATCAATGTCTTTTTGTTACTTGAACATTCATGCTTATTGATATTCTCTAGAAAGCTCCAAGAAGCCACAATATATTCAATGGTTGCTACATCTGTCTATTGATGTTGATGATTTTTCATTACTTCTTTGAGCACAGCAGGTAAACCATATCTTTCTCTGATTCTTATGTTCTGCAGTGAGTAGTTCCTAGCAAGATGTATTTTTACCTGGTTCATAATGGCTTCCTTGGCCCCAGGCTGAGGGCTAAAGCCACCCTCACCCATCTGTGAAGGCTGAGAGGGGTGGGGATGAGACTGACAAAGATTCCTTGACACCTTTGCTTCAGATCAGATTCTGATGGAATAAACCTGGAGCTTTGTAACCAATAGAGCAGAATTCCTAACCCCTGCCCTGCCCTCCCCTCCCCTATTCTCCCACCCTCAACACCTAGACTGGTATAGATGCTTATTTTTAAGAAAACATAAAAATAAAAACTTAGAAGCAAAAACAAAACATTTTTCAGCATCAGAGAACAATTTCAAATATGTTATTTGAAAAAAAAAATGTGGTTAAAGAAATAAACTTTAACATAAAGGGAGAAAAGGCAAATTAAATGTCACCTCTTTAAGATAAATTGTGGGTTCCCATTTTAATTCTATTTTATAAGACCAAAAACTGCCATATAAGATATTTAGATTATAAGTATTGTTCTATAGATATAACAATAAACTTCAAAGTCTAGCTATCTAGAATGGTCTTTGATTGTCACTGTATTAATTTTCTAGACTGGTCATAACAACCACAGGCTGGAAGGCTTAAACGACAGAAATTTATTTTCTTACGGTAGGGAGGCCCGAAATCCTAGATCAAGCTGTCAGCCAGATTGGTTTCTTCTGAGGTCTGTCTTCTTGGCTTGCAGATGGCAGTCTTCTTCCCACATGTTCACATGGTCTTTCCTCTGTATGTGCATGTGTCTTAATCTCTTAGAAAAACATCTCTCATATTGGGTTAGAGCCCACCCCAATGAGCTCATTGAACTCTGCCTCTTTAGAGACCCTGTTTTCAAGTTTGGTCATGTTCTGAGGTGCGGAGAGTTTTGGTTCCACCTTATGAATTTTGAAGTGACATAATTTAGTCCATAACAGCCACTATCATTAACACTTTTATGATTACAAAAATAAAAACATTTAATTTATTTAATCTTTACAACACTCTAAGGCAAATTATTTTATTGTCCATAATTTATAAATAAAGAGCAGAGAAGTTAAATAACTTCTTCAGGTTTACACAGCTAGTAAGTGGTGAAGTCAGAATCAAACTCAGGTCGACAGGTTTCAGTGTTCAACCTACCTAAAGAGTTAAGAATGATATTTTTGTATATATTTTCAAATTTTCCTCCTTCCTCCTCCCTTCCTTCTTCCCTTTCCTTCCTTTCCCTTTCTTCTTGCCTTGCCTTCCCTTCCTTTCCCTTTCTTCTTGCCTTTCCTTCCCTTCCCTTTCTTCCCTTCCCTTTCTTTCTTTTCTTCGTTCCTTTCATCACAACAGACTTCTCAACTGGCTTTACCACCTAGTCACACTTCAGAAAAACATCTCCTTCGGCTGAAGTGTGAAAACTAATTGTTCTGTTAAAGAAAATGAATGATCTTTTATTATTTACTGTTTGAGATGGATTGACTGAACCCCTGCTTTATAATCCTCTCAAAGGTAGCTAATAATGTAAATATGTTACCCACTAGATTTTTTAAGGATTCATGTTTGACTTGCACAGTGTAATCTTTTTCAGGCCTCTGAAGAATTTTTATTTAAAATTATGACAAATACGCTTCAGTAAAAGTTATGACTCTAGATAATCTATTAAGTTACTACATAGGTTAATCAGCAAAAAGTCTTAATGTTAGACTTAATTTAGTGTCGATTTCCATTCCCTATCCCTTCTCCACATCCCACAGATGTCATTTCACACGTTGTTATGGGAGACCTGAAGATGGAGAACTTCCACATGGGTTTTCTATGGCCAGGCCTGCTTTCTGTTCTCTATCCTCTCCCTTTGAGACTATGCAGGACAGGGAACTATAGCCATGAGTTGCAACCTGATACCTGGCTTCCTCAGACAAGCTCATGAGGAGACACAGGGTTTGCTTGCTTTTCTTGTTTGTTTGTTTGTTTTTATTTGTTTGTTCTCACTTGAACCATAAGCTTTTTCCTTCCCTTCAATTCTTTTTTCTTTTATTTTTCAAGTTTCCTTTGGGGTCCTTTTTTCCCGTTGATCCTAATGCACATCAGGTTTGAAAAGCCCTAGACTTTCCAACCAGGTTGGGGCGAAGTACACCAGAAAGGGAACTATGTGGTGGGATAGTGAGTGATTCCATCATAGCAAGTGCTATCACTGATGGAAGTAAGAATTCTTTCAATTCTTAGTAAAGTATAAATATCTCTAGACATCATTTCAAAAGTAATCTCCTTACTTGGTACCCATTCCTATAATATTTCACTACCATTTTTCATTATTATTCTAAGAAATCATTTGGATTAAAACAGGATGTTTATAGAAAGTCCCCTTGCTTTTACCCAATAAGGCTTTTGAGGTCATAGACATAATGATGCCATGAACTTGGACAATGTCCTTATACCCAGGAATGCTGAGTGGTTTCTTGAACCATGCAGTTCACCAGCTTGCCTGGCATTTCTGTTAGTAGTTCTTTGTTTATTTTTTCACCATAAAATAAGGGTATAAAACTGAGACACCAATATGCATATAACTTATACTGGTAAACACCATGGTATCTCTTCTGTTTTGAAAATTCTCCCAGCCTCCTCTCCTCACATTGTGTGACCTTTATTTCTTTCAAATACTTTAATGTTGAGTTATTAGAAGATAGTATGTTAAATTGTAAAACATACATATACGTATAAACTAATGTCTCCTCATTGTTAACATCTTGGCTAACTATTGTATAAAATTAAAACCAGGAAACTGTCATTGATAAAATCCACAGAGCTTATTCAGATTTCACTAGTTATACATGCACTAATTTGCATGTGTGTGTGTGTGTAGTTCTTTGTAGTTTTATCACATATGTAGCTCTGTGTGACTATCACCACGATCAAGATACTTAACTATACTATCACCACAAGAATCCCTTGTCCTACCCCTTTATAACCACTTCCAACCAAGTTGCAATCTCATGCCTAACACCTGATAATCATTAATCTGTTCTTCATATCTGTAATTGTGTCATTTCTCAAGTGTTACATAAGTGAATTCATGAATGAATCTAAAGTATGTATTCTTTTGAGACTGGCTTTTTGCACTTAGCATAATTTCCTTGAGGTTCATCCAAGTTCTTGTCTGGACCAGTAGCTCTTTCTCCATGATTGCTGAGCAGTATCTTGTGATGTGATCGTACTCACTCAAGGACCATCTGGATTGTTTCTAGTTCTGGACTATTAAAAAAGGTGGGGAAAGCTGCTATAAACACTCATGTATACATTTCTACACGAATTAAAAAAATTTCTCAGTAATATATGTCCTGATCATGTGGTAAGTCTATTTTTAGTATGAAAAATAACTGCCAAAATGTTTTCCAGAGTGGCTGTCCTATTTTACATCCCCAAGGGTGATGAATGAGTGGTCTAGTTTCTTTGCACCCTCTCCAGCATTTAGAGTTATTGCTAGTTTTTTATTTTAGCTCTTCTGATATGTGTGTTGTGACAGCTCCTTTTGGTTTTAATTTACATTTCTATGCTGACTAATGATGATAATTATGATGATGGTAATACTTCTCATACTACTTCTTTGAGTACTGTCAATGAACCTTACCTTTCCTTGACCCTCAGATGATGTTGGATATCTTTCATGTGATTGTCTTTCATCTATATATCTTCTTCAGTTAAACGTCTATGAGTACCTTTTGTTTATTTTTTTAATTTGGATTGTTTTTCTTAATGCTAAGCTTTGAGAATTCTCTTATATTCTAAATACAAGTCAATTATTATATGCGTGATTTGAAAATATTTCTCCAAGTCTGTAATTTGTTTTTTCATCCTATTAATAGAGTCTTTTACAGCACAAAATTTTTAATTATGATGAAGTCTAATCCATCAATTTTTCTGTTTATAAGTCATGTTGTCAGTGTTAAATCTAAGAAGCTAATGGCAAATATAAACTACTAAACTTCTATGAACATTAAATTTAAAATTGTCTATAACAGATTTTAGTATTATTTATGACATGAAAATTTGAAACCAACCCAAAAGTCTACCAGTAGTAGACTGGTTAAATAAAATTGGGATATATACATACAATGGAATTTAAGCCTGCTATAAAAAATAATAAGAGAGATTATTGTGTTTTGAAATAAAAAAAAATCTCAAAATCACTGAAAAAATTTATGTAACAGAGTGTTATAATATACCATGTGTTGTATAAAGTGGAAAAAATTAGATGCTATCTTTATTTGAACTTTTATATGCACAAAGAACATTTGGAAGTGTATATTTGAGAGTAAAAGCAGTTATTTATAGGAGATGTGTGAGAACTTAAAGTGTACAAATAGAAATTATATTTATTTTTTTAATAAATTTGTTAGTGTTTTAATAATATTAGCATATTATTTTTACAAAGAAGTTAAAAGAAACCATAATGACATAAAGAGATAAAGGGGAAAAGAAATAAAAAGAGGAAAGAAAAATTGTTCCATTTGCATTTCCAAGTATAGTTGGCAGAATAGAGCCAGGTTCTAAAAATTTTCTCTCTTAACACTCAACTAAATGAACTAGAAATTATAACATCTCAATTACATTCATTAGAAGAAATAGGTGGGACCTAATGCCACTTGAAAAATAGTTGTCAAGGAAAAAAGTCCAAAATTCTGTTTCAATATGATTCAGTTTCTAAATTTCCTTGGAGGACTTGAGCAGAAAATTATTCAGAAAAATCTTGAGAATTTATACTTGTATTCCTATGTTTGAAAACATAGATAAGGCTGGTAAAATAAAGCCAGATTTATACAATTAATCCTATTTATAGAACTGATGTACATACTATGTAATATATATACTATTACATATTCCTTTCCACCTTTCTGTTAGTTTGTCCATCTTTTTCTCTATATAAATGCACAGACAATATTTGCAATGATGCTCACCAAATGCTAATTCTAGTTAATTTGTGGTGGTGGAATTTGGAGTCATTTTATATATTTCTTGTGGGTTTTTTTTGTTAGAATTGTTTGGATCATGATCTTGTTTTTTGATCATGTTTTTTTAACAAAAATAATATTGTTATTTACAAGAAAAAGAGTTACCATCTTAATACATGCCAGAAGCCTTTCAGGACTGTGACCACATTGTAAAATAAAATATTAAACTATGAAACGGATATTGTCCTTGCAATGAAGAAGTCATTGTCTTAGTTTCTCCAAAAACCAAACTATATTTGTAACTAAAAATAACCACTTATTTTAACATTACTCATGTGTCTGTGATGGGAGACTATTAACTTTTAACTAGTCTATGATGCTTTTTCCAGACTTTCAAAATTGAGTTGGGGAATTTTTCTGTGTTTGCTTTTGAGTAGAATCATAAAACTATAGATTCTAAAAAGAACTTCCAAGTTATCAAGTCTCATTGTAGAGATCGGTAATGTTTACTCTAAAGGGGCTAAGTGATTTTTAATGAAAGGTCTACAACTGAGTTAAGTGAGAAGCCAAGGTAAGACTCATCTTCTGAAATCAGACTAATTTCTCCAAACTGCCACATTAACAGATTTGATTTGATTTGATACCACAGAGTTGCATGTTTCACCAAGGGAAAATACCACATTATCTAAGTATATATGAAGAAGTTGTCCTTGTGTCCTTTTAGGCTACTTTAATTAAAATAAAGTTTTAAAAGTCTATGACATAAATTAATAGAAAAGAAATTACCTTTTTTTTCACATTGTCAATGGGATTAGTGTTGGGGTGCTGACATAGTATGTGATTTTTTTGTGTTTTTTTTTTTGCTTGTTTGTGTTTTGTAAATTTTCTATAATTACATTTTTTATTTTGTAATATAAAAGGAAAGAATTATGACTCAGGAATTAGAACCTAGGAATTTTAATTCTTAGCTTTATGAAAAAAGTTTCTTTTCCCAGATAAGAAAATAAGGCCATCCTTTCTTTATGAAAGCTATCAGAAATATGAAAAATAATTGGTAGAAAAATAGCTTTCAAAGAGTAGTCAGTGTACAAAGTATCCTGAAAGCCGTGTAAGGACCAGGAGAGGAAATGTATCGTCATATTTGGGGACATCAACTCACGAGCCTGAGTCATGGGCTCAGGCCTCCCATGAACAGCAGCTCAAGTTGCTGTCAACCAATTCACTTTTTTCCAGTATGAGCTGGGGAATATTCATCTGTTTCTGTGGTGATGGACTTTCACAATATCCTCTGGACAAACAAATGTAACCACAGCCATAATGATTTCAGACTCAAACTATTTCAGCAGCAGGAACAACAGCAAAAACACAGCAGCAGCCAATTCCCAAATAAACTCATGTGAATGCTTCGTATTAGCTAATTATCAAGGGGATTTTTATGGGAAACCATATCAAGAATGTTGCGGAGCTTTTTGAGGTACTGTTTTTTCTTGCTTGAATCTGGAGAAGAAATGGAATTCCACAGCAATAGAATTTATGTTTGAGAGAGTGATAGCAATGTGAGAGTTCTAAGAGAGTCCTAGTGGCATAGGTACTAATTAATCCAAAGACTCTTGACAAATCACCTGACCTCCATGTATTTGACTTCTCTTTCCCTCCCACATATTCACTTTCATTTTCCTCATTAAGAAAAGAGATGACACGCTAGATAAATATTCTCAAACTGTTTTCTCTGAGACATTCATAGTAGATGACTTTTTCATGTGACACTTTCTCATGGGCAAATTAGTATTTTGACATAAAAGAAAATTTGTTGGGAAATAAAGCAAATAATGCTACAAACAGACCAAGACTCAGATAAAATAAATTATACGTTATGTTGAATGCCCAGTATGTTAGCTAGAACTTCAGCCCTCATCTCCCACTAAAGAAAATATATTGGAATTCAAGTGACTGAGCCAAGTATTATTGTAAGAATAAATTTAGTTCCACACTAATTTACATGCCAATAATTAAGGTTAATCTTAAGGTAAAATGAGATTTTACAAATCAAGAAAAAAATAAGTTTTTCCAAAACAGAACATAAAGAATAGAACTACACATGTATAAAGAGACTTAAAAGTTCCTCAAAATAATCCATCACTTAAGAAATCAAAATTACTAGGACAATTATTTAAAAATGTTAATATTTGGCAACCTGCTCAGTTGTCTAGGGCATGAATAAACAGAAATCCCTATGTAAAAATGCAATTGGCTCAGCCTTTGGAATCGACAGTGTTCATAAAAAATTATAATATATGTATCCTTTGATCCATCAATTCCTGTTCTAAGAATTTACCATACAAATAAACTTGCTGAATTGTTCAAATTACTTAATACTTTTAGCAAGAATACAAGTGGCTGCAGCCTAATGAAAGAAGAATCAAACAAAACTGGATTTGTTGAACCTAGACTTAAATTCCAGCTCATCTTACTTAGAAACATGAGCAAACAACTTAAATTTCCTTGATTCTCAGTATCATTTTGTATTTTATAATACTATCTACCTTACAGAATAATTACAAAAGTAAGATGAGAATAGAAAGGCGAAATCTCTTTGGAAGTTCTAAATTATTGGTAATGTTTATACCTATATCACCACAACTAAATTATCACAGTTGCAGTTACATACTACTTTATGAAAATAATTAAATACATATATCTTTTAAAAACAAGTCAGAAAAGATTCTTATTTTCACCAAAATAATTTGCTCTTTGGTTGCTCCAAATAATCATGTTAATAACGTTTCAGTAATACCCCATAATAAAATCAGTTTCAACAGACTTTGTGGAGTACACATCATCTAAAAAAAAAGATATCTCTAAATCTGTGTGAGACATATTTTAATTATAATACAAAGAATATGATTCCAAAATGAAATGTTTTTTTTCTACCTGTTCCAGAGCAGAAAAACAGTACTCTCACATTGCAGAAACTAGATTAAAGTGAGTTACTCTATACAGAAAAAAACAAACAAACAACTGTTGATCTTTGGAGAAGAATATTAGAAAGCTGTGATAAAAATAGCAGGAAGGAAGAATCTGCTAGAAGGCTGTGTATGATCTGAAATGAACCATCCTGAGAACACTGTTTTTCCAAGCATACCTCAGGGTCAGAGGCTAAATAAATATCAAAAGGGGATTGTGGATTTAAGATTCTATAAATTTTAAACTTGATTAGATCATCTCAAAGGACTCCTGGGCCACATTAACAAACTAAGTAGAAATTTAACATCGTTTCATCTAACAGTGTCACTGACATAGACAATCTTTTGTGATTTCTAGCTGGAATAGCATTGCTCTTCTATTAAACACTGGGGCTGGAGAACATTCTTTCTAGGAAATATTTAACAAGTTCTGTACACACACACACACTCAAAATGCTCTGTGATTAAAAAGTGTTTGGGAAGCACAGGATGTTGTAATTCCAACCTCTTAGGGTTCCTGATGCTCATTGGCTTGTTAAAAGTTATGTGAATTCCTGCTTTTAAGAAAAGTAGAAAGTATAACTTAGACCTTCCTGATTTTGCTGAAATCCAAATTTGTTTGTGCTCAACACGTGCTAATTTTTCAGAAAGCAGTAAATTGTATGGGGGTATCAGTTTGGGAGGTACTATAATGAAAAAAAAAAAGCCTGGATACGTAAACATTTTTTTTTGAATGGACTGTATATAATACTAGATAACAAAGATTTAAATTAAATTCTTCTAGAATTGGAGTCATAAAAATAGCTGTTCTCATGAATTGACTTGTTTTTTACTTTTTATCAGATAATGTGGCATAGAAAATAAGAAACATGGCCTTGTTTTTATTGTCTGCCCTTTGCCACATACCGCTCTAGTAGTGGAAATACAGGATTGAACAAAATAGACAAAAAATCCCTGCCTTCATGTATATAACCTGCAGGAAATATGTTATTATAGGTGCTTTAAAAAGACTAAGATGTTAGCATGACTAAAGATATTTTAAGTTGCTTGTTGAACTGTCAACCAGTGAAGTGACTTAAGAGTTTCCCAAAGTACATGTCATTTCTTTTTGATTGTCTTTTGCCTATTTTCTAGCATTTTAAAAATGATGTTTACCATCCTAACCATTTTTTTCATGTGTATTTCAATAGTGTTAAGTACATTGACATAGTTGTGCAGTCAATCTCTGGAACTCTTTTTGTCTTGCAAAACTGAATTTTGCCTATTTTGAATACATCATCTTTCCTGATACTCTATAAAAAATGAGAAAAAATAGACTAGGTATTAAATAATTTTAAAGTATGTAATAATGTGAAATTGAAAGCCTCTCATATTATCCAATATAATAAGTCAGATTGAAAAATAATAGTTATGAAAAAAAGCTTCTGTTCTCTGTTAAATTTCTTTCTCTATAGCATTTAATATGCAATTTCCTGTTCAGATGAATGGTTTATTATGAAGCTCTTGCTAACTTAGCAGTGGCCCATAACACACATGGGTCTGAAGAAGCTTGGGAATATGTCCAGGATCATCAAGCACTAATTTACAACCAACATTTAGATTTAAAAGTGGAGTAAGATATCAGCTGCCACATCAGCTATTCCACTGTACTGCTTTTAGAGTTACAGCACCATAAATAAGAAACCGACAATGTTGATTCTATCTCCCTAACTAACCAGGCATTTAAAGCAAACCACAGAATATTACTCAAAGTCATAAGAAAGCATATACTCTAGCTGAGGCTTCTCAATTTATTCTACAAACTGAGCCACTTTCTAATCCTTTCACTAGAGAAATAAGCTATTACACTTTGCACAGGCAATGAGAAATAATTGCTATTGAGTCTGTTATTATCTCCCTTTATCTTCATGAATTTGCTTATTGTTTAAAAAAGAATTGTCGACAACCTAAACAATTTGTATATTTTTCCAACTTATGAGATAGTGATCAAATTCCAAAAATAAAGATGAACAAAATTATTGCACGTGAAAGAGAGTGCCTCTCTTTAGGCGAAATTAAAGTCTGACTTGTATCATTTATTTGCTAGAAGAATTTACTCATAATCCCACTAATATTATCAAATACTTAAAGCTCTGCTGGTTAAATCCAGCTACAGTAAGCCACCCATTCTGACTGGTTCATGCCTACCCTCCACAGATCTAAAGATGTGATGAAATCGAATATAGTCCTCCCTCGAAAAGTGGGGAGACCTATTTTACGACTATAATATTTGGAGATTTGAAATTTTGATTTATTTTATAACATTAAACTTGTTGAAATCTGTCCCTGCAATGCTTTATTTCAAGACTCATTTTAGACAGCCCAAGCTTTCACTCGTGGTGGATGCTTCAAGATTTGATGTGATAAAACTTATTTCATCATGTTTGAGTTACTCAAGTGAAATATTTCCAATATAACAGGGTAGCAACTTTTTGTCCAGTCTAAAGGACCTTTCCCTGAATTATTTTGTATTACAAAATCCTCTCAACAGACAACCACAGACATTTGAAATTTTAAGCATTCAAAAGCTTTATTCACATTTAAGTGCTAGAAAGTTATTACATTCCAGCTGATTTCCAGTTCCCAGGCTTACTGAATTTCTGAGTCATGATGACTCGTGAATAGGTCTTATCCCTGGATGCTGCTTATTTATAACCTGAACCAAATTCTCAAATTATTTCTTTTTATAAAATTAAGAAAATAAAACAAATTGAAAAATCTGTCTTTGATTGATATTTTGAATTCTATACCTCATTTATAAGAAATATCTCAAGGAAGGCTGGAAAATGCCACAAAATATAAGAAGTAAAAGAAAGTGTTCCCTGAACTGTCATAATAGTATTTTCAATTTATGCAGCAAATTATTTCATATACTAATATTAGTTCATCTGAACTGCATAACAGCCCTGTTTTGCACTTCTGCTGTCATAAGCCTAGCTCACAGTTACTGACTCCCTCAGCATTTTCTGTTGTCAGAAACTGCCTGAAAAATGTACCTCTGTACCTTTACCTGTGTGTTGGAATAGACATTCTGATATCACCTTTGTTCTCAGCCCCTGGTACCCAGATCTTTATTTAAGCCACTTTCTTCCATTCTATTAATTCCACTGCCTTTTTTATTAACCCTGCTGCCTAAATCAATTCAGTCTCTAGCCCTTGGCAAGAAAGAAACAATGAACTCTTTTCTTAGGAAACTAAGAAAATGGACAAAAATTAAGGTTTATTTGGACCAATCTCCAAATTTTCAGTTGCATCTCTTTCTTGCTAATAGGTTCAATGGAGGATAAAAGTTTACCATGTTTGATAGATTCTTTGTGGTGCTATCAGAAGATAAACACTAAATTTGTACATGGACCCATTTGGAAGTTAAATATTAAGTTTCAGACATTGTTCACCTGAAGGAGAAGCACAATAGCAGGCCTATGAAAATATGGAATGACGACTTTAGCAAGGAACATCCTATTACTTGTGTTCACTCATTAGCCAGCATGAACATTTAAGAAGGACTGATGATCCAATGAACATTTCTCAGTCCTCATCTTATTTGATTTCTCAGCAGTATTTGGCATAGCTGATCACTGTCATCTATCCCTTGGATTATTGCAATAGTCTCACTGGTGTCTCTTGTTTCCAGTATATTAGTTGGTTTAATAAAATTGCTCATTAATTGTATAGAATATTGCCAAAGACTAGAAAACGAACTGATGATTAGGTAGCAGACAATGGTATTAACAGGATGTTAGAAAAAGTGGCTCAAGTAAGGATCTGGATACCAGGATTGGGAACCAAGGAGCTGAGTAATAATCACTGCCCTATCATGTAGTCAGGATAATTGCTGACAATAAACATAGATGGCTCTTGCCTACCCATTAGTTCAAATCTTCCTGTATGGACCTATTAAAATGTGATGTAACTCAATCAAATTGTTTACACATGCAGGAGCCCGCAAAAATTATTTGCTGGGGTCCCATATACCCATTAGATGACCCTGACTGAAATACCCCATCATTCCTTAAAATAGGACTTCTTTTAGTGATTTTTCTCACCAGAGTAGGCCTTCTGGCATGTTCTACAGCTGGTACTTGCTCTGTTGTTAAGTACACCATCTTACTTTTTGTAAGTGCTATGCATTTGCTCTTCCTGAGCAACTCTTTCACTGGATATTTATAGATGTCACCTCTCACCTTCTTCACACCTTACTCAGTGAATACTTTCTGTTGGTCATCCGATTTACTGTCGCACCTCTCTCCATTCTCTTTATCACCTTCACTTATCTTTTTTTTTTTTAATGTGGCCCTTGTCATCATTTTGCATATTTACTTATTTATTATTTGTGTCTCACCAGCAGAATATTAGCAAGAGTTTTTATCCGCTTACTCAATACTCTTTCTCCAATAGTTAAATCTATTTGTTAAATGAAGGGAAGAATATTGAATAAATGAGTGATTGCTGGACTTTACTTTGAAGTTTCCCTTAAATTCCACAATCCTTCATCATTTTTACTTAAAAAGTCTAATGTATATATTGATTTCCTTCTAAAAAGATATTAAACTATAATGAAGAACAAGTCAATACTGCAGTTAAAAATATTTGCAAGGAAAATTTTACAGAAGGTGATTTTCTGCTCTGCCATTTTTACAGAAACATTAATGTTCTACTCACTTTCTTAAAACCTTGAAAAGAAGCATTCAATTTCAATACCGTTTGTCTATTACTTTATGTTTTATTTTAGCACAAAATGTATATTTTATTTTTTCTGTTCCTGGAACTATCTTGAATCAGCCAACTTCTAGCTTCTTCTTCTTTTCAATTTAGACCTATTTAGGCTGTTTTTCATTTCTTTTACTGTGGTCCTGAAATTTCTTTCCCTAACTTGTTTGTTTTGTGGTTGCCACATCTATAAAATAATTTGTTTCTATTGTGATAATCCAGAATAATGGTTAATAATATTTTCTGAGAAGCAGGACATATTGCAGGACAATATGCAGCACTATGTGATGAATGTAAAGCCTTCCTTATTAAAGGGAAAAAGTTACCAAAAATCTTTTGATTTGATTTCTTCATGTTTGATTCAGAGCATAAAATGGTATTTACGGTTCCCATGATTAAAAAAAAAAATGTTTTGGAGTGGCAGTTTACACAGAAGGCATTATGTATTTCAAGTACAAAATTTGATCATCTTTTTTTTTTTTTCCTTTGGCATGGTTAGGGCTAGCGTAAGCAACTTCAAAAAACATATTGTAATAGAACAAATAATAACAAATGTTGTAGAGGATGCAGAGAAAAAGGAACCCTCATATATTGCTAATGGGACTTTAAATTGGTACAGCCACTATGGAAAACAGTATGGAGGTTCTTCAAAAAACTAAGAATTGATCTACCATATGATCCAGCAATCCCGCTACTGGGTATTTACCCCAAAGAATTGAAAATCCATATCCAAAAAGATATTTGCACACTGATGTTTGTAGCAACATTATTTACAATGGCCAGGACATGGAAGCAACCGAGTGTCCTATGATAGATGATTGGATAAAGAAGTTGGGGTACATATATACAATGGAATACTACTCAGCCCTAAGAAGAGATGAAATATTGTCATTTGCAACAATGTGGATGGACCTCTAGATAATCATACTAAGCAAAATAAGCCAGACAGATAAAGTTGAAATGCACATGATATCACTTAAACGTGGGATATAAACCTAAAAGCAACAAATGGGCAGGACAAACGGACAGAAACTCATGGACATGGACTATAGACTAGTGGTTACCAGAGGACTATAGAGTAGTGGTTACTAGTAGAGTAGAGAAGGAATGGGGAGATAGATGTGGTAAAAAGGGTCAAATATAGGGGAATAGACAGAGGATGAAGTGGGTAAAGGGGATTCAATATATGGTAGCTGAAGGAAACTGGACTTTAGGTGGTAAACACAGTAGAATATACAGATGTTGAATTATAATGTACACCTGAAAATTATATAATTGTATTAACCAATGGGTACCCCAATAAACTTAATAAAAATAAAAAATAAAAATAAATAAATTTTTTAAAAGTAAAAAAAAAAAAGTTTAAGAAAGTTAAAAATATATTGTGGCCCTTTTATTAAATTTGAGGCTAATATTGGCAACAAATCTGATGTCCAACTGATTCTGTAACTCAGATTTGCAAAGAAGAAAAAAACTCTTAAGCAGAGAACATCTAATTTCTCTGCCTTTCCAGTAATGCAGCTTATTAATAAAGACCACTTTCTAATACAATTTTGTAGTAGAATTTGAACTCTAAGCCTTGTACAAGTGATGATCCTTTGCTCAGTCCCAGGCTCACTGGTCCTGATATAACCAATGGCATCATATGAAGACAAATGGACCACTTCAAGAGAAAGATATGTAATTCTCTTCTCCATCTAAGATGTACAGCATTTTATCACTTTGTTTTTTTTCAGTTTTAAGGTTATTTTTTTAATTAATTTTTTTTAATCATGGTGATATTGGTTAATGAAATCCAGTAAGTTTCAGGTGTACAGTTCAGCAGTAAGGCATATATGTATTGTTGTTCATCTCGCATAGTTAGATTTCTTTGTCACTCATATTTGACCTCTTTTACGCCATCTACCCCATCTAGATCACTAATTCTTAAGTATATTAAAAACCTAAACATTTAAAACTTAAATTGATAAATTTAAATTTAAAAGATTAGAAAATTGGAAAACCAACTATATGCATGATGTTATACATAAGTACTAATAATAGCCATCATAATTACCTTGGCATTACAGAGAAAAGTTTGAGTATTGATATTAAACCACTTTACCTCTCAGTTGCCACATAGCCTTGGGTAAATTTTCCGACTCTTGTTTCTGATAGTGCTATCATTATCATTATTTTTGCTATCATCTTTTAGGACCTTTAAGCAAAGTTGGAATACTCCTTTATATGCAAAATGTATAAAATAACATGTAAAACTATGGACTCCTGGGAAATAACAAGAGCTCTCCAAAAACAAATAGATAAATTAAGTAATTAATAATAATTTTTTAAACTCCACAAAGATGCGATCTCAGTAGAAAATAGGTTATAGAAGTGTAAATTTCTGCCCAGGAAGGACAAGATCAATTTGGAGTTCTGGAGAACTAGAGAAGCATGGCAGGTGCTGGTGGCAGTAAGCACCATTAACTGGAAGTGAAGAGCATCGAAGACATATCTTAAAGCACAATTTTACTGAGAAACACTGGAGTAATAGCAATTTCTGAAACCAAACATGAAATATCTTAATTAAATGAAAATATTTGATGTTTAGACTACATTCAGGAAAATAGGTAGTAATTTCATGAGATCATGGTGTCTAGAGGTGTTTGGATAGCTTAGCTACCCACCCTCATTTACTTCTTATCTTTAAGATGAGGTATATAATGATTTTGTCAATAAGTATACAGTGGAATTGTCAAAATTTTTATTCTTTTACTCCTAAAGAAATTTTTGATAAAATATCCTACATACACTTACAAGTCGATATCAATAAGTTTTTTAACAAAAGTTTAGCTGCAAAAGACATAAATTCCAGTATTTTGAAAATACTGACTTTTAAAATGAATCTATATGTAATACTTTTTAAACATATCTACTGCAGTCCAAATACCATAGTAATTTGATATCGTTATCCACTTTCAAATGTATAAACAATCTCTTCAATAGTCATAAATTTTATATCTGTGCTTTTTCCACAAACTACAATTTTTATTCTACTTCCACAAAGAGTTTTATCCAAATGTAATATAATTTTTATGCTTGATCTTATGTTCATCATTTACACTTCTATTAATGTAAAATATATATATAACAAAGATAAAAATTTTTAATTTTATAATCTGTAAATCTCTCGTGTTAAAAAGAAAGTTTTTCTATATGGAAAATTCATTAAAATTATTGTTCATAATTAATCAAAATGATGTAAATATAAAATTTGAAACAGAATTTATTATTAATCATAAGAAACATTTTTGGAAATGCATCTGTTGATTTGTGTTGGTTTATTCAACAAGTTAGTATGTTTATGAATAATTTATTTTTGCTAAATTAGACAGCATAAATTCTATTCCTGTTTTTTGTTTTTATATATGTAAGTGTTGAGAAACTATGTTCATATACAAGGTAAATAGTAATGCGAGATTTTTTCTAGTGCACTGTAACTCAATTCTTTAAATTTCATCTAAGTTTTGTGCCCAAATTCACACAGTGATCTTTCATCAAAATTAGTTTTAATGGTGTTAGTTTAATGGCGGCATTGTTATTATGTCTTTATTCAATGTTCTTGAAAGTAAAGAATGGAAAACCATGAGTTGCAAAAAGGATTTCTTACCTATTCAGTATAGTTACTTGTTTTATAATCACCCTCACTGATATTTCAATTTATCTATGTTTGGTGGTAGAAAGGTTTTGACATCCAGGGACATGTACCAAGATATGATAGAGTATTAGTGAGAGGTTTGGCTTTATAGTGTAAAATAAGGAGAAGAGTGATTTCGAAGGGGATAGTTGGATCACAAGTGAGTTCTAAGGAAGATTTATTTTAGGAGATAAAATTTAGAAGTTAATATTGATAAGCTAATAATTGATTCCATTAAAATTATTTTTTAAATTATTATTCTTGCCATTTTGCTACATGAAAAGTCTTTATGTACCCCCAAGGATTCATGCACCCCTGTTTGAAGTTTTTGAAAGTCTCTGAAGATAGTGATGAATATTACTATTTGTAGTAGGATGAAAGTCCCTAAAAAGATGACTTGATATTTGGAAGGGAAGGAATAAAATACTTTGTATGGAAATGGCAGTATATGTATGTGTGTATGTGTGTGTATGTATGCATGCATGCATGCATGTATGTATGTACTTAAAGATAGGAACATGGTACAGACCTGGAGATGCAAAGTTGATTTTAAACATCAGAACTAAAACCAAGATATCTTAGCACCCAGGAGATTTCTTCTATTTTGCAGTTACTCAGAAGAATCAGCCCTTACTCATTACATGGTTTATATTTTATGAAGTCATTCTAGACGTAGTACAGTGTTATTTTCTCAGAGATATGAACACAGTACTACATAACTAAAAAAAATATATACTTCCATCCCGTTCTTGCTATCTTCTTCAATTCAACATAAAGGATGTGTGTGTGTATGTATTTGTGTGTGTGTTGCAGAAATGTGGAGATGGGGGGCATTTTACAAAACATTTATAAATAAACCAGAAGGTATGCTTCTAATTTGTTGCATTAACCTATCCCTGCATAAAACTATGGTTCATTCTCACTAGTTTTATAGAGAGAGGCCCATAGAGGTAAAGATATTACACAGAGCATTCTTAATAGCTAGTCATTAAGAAACTAGTCATCATGTCCCTTAGCTCACGGTAATGTATCCTACCCTAACAACTTGAGACCATGCTCTGTGAATCTACTTGAACTTGAAAGAGTAGAAAGTAAGTAAAAATTTTCAAGTTATGATTTATTTGAAAATAAAAATTAAACTATTCAAGAGTAGGCAAGTTAGGGCTTATATAAGAAATGGAAAAGAAAACTAACTATAGCAAATTTCAGCATAAGCTGTGGAATTACTGTCAAAAGGAGAAAGATTTTCAGCTGAGTCAGATACCTAAGGAGTTCACTGAAACATGGGGGCCTCACCAAGTGTCCCTGGCAGCTATGAGAAAACCATAGCCTCAGACAGATTTGTATTTTGAATCATGATGTTTGAGTCAAGAAAGCAAAAACAATTGGATGGAAGGAAGAAAAGATGACTGATGAGATAGATTCATCACTGAGGTCCTCTGTGGACGGCTTCAATCATCATTCTTCAAATGGAAATAATACATCACATGGAACTCCCTCATAAGGAGACATACAGTGTATGCTCAGAAAAACAATGAATAGTCAGTTAAATAATGATTGTTAATGAAGTCTGCTTTATTGGTGGTATATTACTTGATAATTCCAAACTCAGTTTCTAGGATCTTTATTGAAATTATAAATAATTTCTCATGACCTAAAACAACTTTTAAATTATTTATTGCACTTTATAACATTGTATGAATTGATTGCTATATTTATTCAAAATAATTTGGAAAGCATGGTCTTTTCAGGATTATGACATTAATAAAATATTCATGGAGAAACAGCCCTTTTCACACATCTGGCAAAGGTAAAAGTCATGCCCTATATAGGCTGTCAAAATTTAGACTGCAGCAGGTCCTGGGGCAAAAGTACAAATGAAGGCCAATGTACCATATGTCTTTGAATTTAAAAGGTGTAAGTCAAACTGCAAACTCTTTAATAAAATATGCTCCATTTTCTTATATTAATCAATGTACATTCAAAATAATAAAATGAAAAATATGTGTAAGACTGTGGCATTCATTTAACTAAAAGCCAATGAAATATCAAAAACAGTATATTAAATTATTTTATCACATCTGTCATAATGCTGATGTCCAGTGATGTTTAGAAGAGTTACAAAATATATACATAATTTCTAAATTAATGTATATTTTTATAAAATTTGCATTTTTGCTTTATTTTTAGTACAATCACCATATACTGCTATAATTAATATTTTCATATAATTTACATTCTATTGACAAGTGATCTGAAGAATTCAAAATAACTTGCAGATGTATTCAGAGTATAAGTTTAAACAGTTTCATCAGAAATATAAACTACAATGAAAGTAATAAAAAATTATTTAAATTATTTTTACAGTCAAATATATGGTAATAAGAAATCTAATTATAGGCAGTGAACACAATGCAACATATATATAAAATATGTATATATGTGTATATATATACACACATGCATATATATACATATATATATACACACACACATATATATAAATATGTCTACCTTACTGTTAAATTGTACACCTGAACTTTATTGGATTTTGTTAACCAGTGTCACCATAATAAATATTTAAAATAAATAAATAAATAGAAAAAATTTTTAAAAATATTTATTAAAATTTATTTTTCTAAACATTAAAATTTGTCTATTAATATTAATGAGAAAATATAATATATATAATAACAAATATAAACCAATAATTTTAAAATTAACCATTTTGATTTAATTTTGAGAAATTAATTGTTTAGCCTATTTTTCTATAAAAATATTACTGTTATAGATCTGTAACAGGAAAATGTCAACACTTCATAGCTATTTATTTTGATAAAATAAACCAAGTATTATGAAATTATTTTTACCCTAAAAATTTGGGGGAGAGAACCCTAAACATTATATTTTATATATATATGTATATAAAAGAAAACTAGTTACTCTCACATTAAGATTTCTAGATGATAATGACTTATCTAAAATTAGAATTTGAGTTATACCCCCTAATTTCTGATTCAAATCTTTTTAATCTTACCGTGTATAAAGTCTAAATAATTTCAGTTAAATTGGCATTTAGTCACTGAAAGTTTATAAAAAGTATCCCAGAAAGTAACTTAAAATTATTTTTTAAAAAAACTATTGAAATACTTATATCAAAAAATAAAGTAATTTTTTTTCTAGATTTGAGGGACAAAAATAATATATAATTATATATACCTCTCGATGCTTTCCAAAGAGCTATCTTTCAAATAGCGAGTATAATTATGGTCTGGACGAGAAGGGAAAAGAGCTGCCTGGACAAAAACTAGACACACATTTGCACAGTGTAGCAGTCCTGCACAGTTCATGGACCGATTTTCTAGGGAACCCTATCATAACTAAATGTTGAATTGACATTGAACATGTTATAAATCTGTGATCCACAAGCTAATCTGTATTCGGGGGGAATAAATCAATATTTTTCTCAGCATCTCTACTGAATGCCATAAATGAAGCGATTCTCACCATGAGCAAGAGATTAGCTTTCTAATTTCGTACTGTCCTGTCAAGACAGAATGAGTCTTCAGAATTTCGTTCTGCATGGTTGATAGCACTGATAACGGTTGAGAAAGTGTGTCCTGGCCACACTGATCTCTAATTTTCTTTCTTCTTTTCCAGTATTCCTTAGTTTGTCTCCCTTCCATAGACATTTGTCTGTCATTCTGTTCATTCTTTTGTGCTCTTGATTTTAGTTCGACAACACATTTGCGTCACAGTGGTTGCAAGTGGTTGTGAACTCTGGGGAGCCCGCAGGATAGCAGCTTTCTGGCTCCATTCCCCAGATATCTGCTTCGCTGTCGCCAGACTGCCACCCATTCTTGCCAATGCCTCTGGTCACAGGGCTGGGAAGTATGTGTGTAGACACATTTGCATGCGTAGCCATTTCTGAATCACAAACTCGTCATGCGTTCTTTTGCATGATATCCATAACCACCGAAATCTCACCGCAGTTTCCCCAAGGCTGAATTTACTCATCTCAGAAAAAGACATCAGGACTATTCTGAGAATTTACTACGCAGACAAATGAAGGAGGCAGTAAAATCACTTTATTTGAAATAACAATGAAAAGCCAACTTGGAGCACAGCAAGAAGGAATTAGACCACCACATAACTAGCTTTACCGGAATGGATTCCAAGAACGCAAGATTCTACTGGGAGGCAGTATATTTTCTGGAACTAAAATCAAAGGTGGATGAGAAGAATAGACAAGTAAAGAGAGCCATGGGGAACCTAAACTTTCATCATCTTAATCATAGTGTTTTTGAGTATGAACTGTGCTTGGCAAGCAAAAAGCAGTTAAAGTTCTGATAACCAAGTGTGAGCTTCACACACCTAAATCTCTTGCCATAGTTCTAGACAATACTTGGCAATCAGCTTTGTAAATGAGTTTTAAACAAGTACACATAATGGTGAAACAACATAGGGGAACAAACTGTGGTAAGAAAAGCATGTCGTTGATGTCAAAAAAAAAGAGATTGTTACTGTAATGCTAGCAGTGCATTTCTGTCCACACTTACTGTGATCCTGGTGACAGCCTAATTTCCAATGCCTGCTTTCAACATTATCATCCAGCACGCCTTGGAGAAATGTGGAAACCTTGGATGTGTTTAAAAATTGACAAATTATTCTGTTAAAACAAAAGCTGAGCAACTTAGACTATAGCCCTGACTATAGTCATTTTAGTGACATTTTATGAACCCACATAAGCACTCTTCCTTTTACCTCACTCTCTGTAGTAACCATAAATCTTCAGATCCTTTATTTTTAGTTCATCGCTGTATCTATGCATTTTAACTCAAAATATTTACTATTTCATTCTGATTGACAGGCTAGGATTGATCAGGCCCATCTCAAAAAAGTGCCCTCGGGCTAGGGTGTGGAAGGGGGTTGTGCCGATGCCCCTCAGTTCTGGTCTGTGTTGATGTCAGTCCCTGACCGTCCTTCTGTCCAGAGTAGGGTAGTGGAAGGGTTGGCAGTACTGCAGTAAGCTGAGAGGATATTTAGACAAGAAAGTGCTCGCCCAGGGAAAGCAGAACAAGTAGGTTTGGTGGTGGGTGTCACCGTAGTCACAAAAAGTCTAAGAGTGAAGGGAGGGTAAAGGTTTAGCCTTGGAGCCATCAGGTTTTCTCTCTTTCCAGCTCAACTTTTCTCTCTCGGCTCACAGCCTCCTCAGGGCAGTTGTCTTCCTGGATTTGGCTTGGGGGAGGCCTGTAGGTGACCCAAACACTCTGGGGTGTGGAGAGCAGAGAGGTCAAGTGGGTAGGGAAGGACCCTGGCCTCAGGCAGGTCAGCAGCCAGTCAGCAGAAGGGAAGTGCAAGAGACACATGGGGAAACAGAGTTGCAGGGCACTAGGGCAAGGCCTGAGGGACAGCCACCACTGCTCCTCTGTCAGGTCTCCTCTGGGGCAGTCCACAGGTGGGCGCCACCCCACCTACACGGAGCCCTCCCCCTGCGTGGCCAATTCCGAAGCTGCATTCTTAAATAGTGTTTATTTATTGAACACTTAATTTTTTCATAGTACTGTATTAGATGTTACTGTGAAACATTACAAATGATACAATTTATGCTCTTTAGAGACTCATAACCAAATTTGGGTCAGGAAAGGTATATGCATGTTGAAATAGAAAACTAAAAGATTATCAATCATAAAAACCTGTAATAACACCAATAATTTTATTAAGCATCATAATAAAACTTTTTCTATGTAATAATGCTAGTATATAATAACAATAGAAATTACAACATGTAGCATATGATTGCTTTTTTGTTAGGAGGAGGTAGAAAATATTAAATAATTCATAAGATAAAATAATGATCATTTACTAAAATTGGAACAATAGGTCAAGATGTGATTTGATGAAGTTGATTTTATTTATCTTATTGGCTAATGTGAACTAGGGTTAAAATTTATATATGAGTTTTACACATGAATTTTATTCAATGTACATTGGAAATTTTGATAGTGTTAAAGAAAATTTTGATAGTGTTAACAATGAACTCTAAGAATTAACATAATTGAGGCATTGACTCTTTGAAAGTAATTGTTTTTGAGAGAAAATAAAGCATTTTAGAGTTGAGTGTTAAGAATTTCTGAAAATTAATTCCTGAATTTAAATGTTTTTAAAACATTTTTTTATATTCAGCTTTTTTTTCTCATGCTTTCTTAGCTTTGCTCTCATAGTACATTCTCATAAGAGCCTTTTGACTTTTTGCTCATCTGAATTTGTTACATGAGTTACTGCTCCCTGTCCACTCCACCATATGTCTGTATTCAAAACATTCTTCAGAGCGCAACTACCCTGCTGCTGATTTCACATTGCACCGTTAAGAGCTATGTTTGTAAAATGGGGAATTAGGAACGGTCTTAAAGGTTATGATCCTGAATATACAGCAGTAAGCTTTTCTTTGTCTGTTTCTTTGGCATCTGAAAGACAATGAAATATCTGGAAAGTAATTGAATTGATAGATTCCTTTAAATTTGTTCTTGCTGGAATATGCCTGGGGACATCTTTTCTAATTTGAGTGCCAGCATGACACAGTAACTGGGTTGAGTAGAGAGTGACTTAGAGGATAAAGAGCCCCACTCTCCACCATTTACACTTCCCACAGTGGCTCCATACCCTGGCTGGAAGTGACAATCTTTTTAAGTTTAGCGAGGGGGAGTAGATATGTATCTGTATCTCACTGTGCTTTAATTTTCAATCCCTAATTGCTTTACCATTTGGACAACTTTTGTGAAATGACTGTTTTATTATTCTCTTGATCATTTGGATACATGAAAGCTCTGTTTAAGCCATTTTAAAAATCACAGGTGTTCCTTTTATTCTGATTATAAGTTCTTCATAAAATGTGTCACCAATATCCAGGTTGTGGTTTGTTTTTTCACATTTTTAATGTTAAAACTGTCCTTCAAGGAATATAAATTATTCATTTTAAAGTAGTCCACTTGTTGCTGTTTTCTGTTGTTGTTATGGATTGGACATTTTGTGCTCTATTTAAGAAGTCTTTGTTTACAACAAGGTCTTGAAAATTTCTGTTTTCTTCAGGTAATTTTATTATTTCCCTTTTTACATTGGGTCTATAATCCATCTCAAATAATTAATTAAATTTAATTTAATATGTAGGCAGTCAAAGTGCTTTTTTTCCCACATAACTATTTAACTCACCCAGCACTATTTACTCTACTCAACTGCAATGGTGCTTTGTGATATATCCTGTCATATATTGTATGTGGGACTGTTTCTGGTACCTCTAGTTTAGTACATCAGTGCTTGTGCTAATTGTACACTCTTAATTACAGTAGGTTTATACCAAGTCTTTACATCTGATACTGTACATCCTTCACTTGTTTTTCTCATTCAAGATGTCCTTATGTTCTAAGTCTTCTGCATTTCCATAGAAAGTTGTCAGTTTTCACACACACAAAAAAATAGAATTTTGATTCAGATTGTACTGCATCTGTATAGATCAATTTTGAGAAAAGCGACATTAAAAAATCAAGTTTTAAGTTTTCCTTTAAACACAGCTTTAGCTGCATTCCATAGGTTTTGATATATTGTATTGTCTTTCAACTTATAATATTTTCTAATATCTTTTGTAAATTTTTCTTTGACTAATGGGTTATTTAAAAGTGTGTTGATTAATTTCCAAACTTTTAGAGATTGGGTAGTTATTTCACTCTTGGAGATTTCTAGTTTAATTCTGCTGTGGAGAGAGCTGTGCATGGTTTCAGTTCTTTGCAATTTGTCGATATTTATTCTGTGGCTGAAGATATGTGTTATTTTGGTAAATGTCTTTGATTCAATTGAAAATAACATATATTTTATAGTTTTAGGGAGTTGTAGTCAATATACATCAAGAAAGTCAAGTTAGTTGATAAGCCTCAGTTTTCTAAATTTCTATTGACTTTTGGCAATGTTTTTCATCAGTTACAGAAAGAAATGTGCTTATATCTTCAATAGTAATTTTGCATTTGTTTTTTCAATATCAGGTCTTACTTTCTGTATTTTTAAAATATATTATTAAGTGAATACAAATACAGATGTTCCTCGAGTTATGATGAGGTTATGTCCCAATAAACCCATCACAAATCGAAAATGTTGCAAATCAAAAATGTATTTAATACACCTAACCTACGAAATATCGTAGCTTAGCCTAGCTGGTCTCTGCTGAATATGTATCACTTTTGCACCATCATAAAATCAAAAAATCATAAATCAAACCATTGTAAATTGGGGACCATCTGTATTGTTCTATTTTTTCCTCGAATTGACCATGCTATCATATGAAATTTCTCCCTTACATTGATAATACTTCTTATCTTAAAGAAATTCTACTTTGATATCAATAAACCTATACCAGCTATATATATATATATATATATATATATATATATATATATATATATATTTTTTTTTTTTTTATATATATATGTGTGTGTGTGTGTGTGTGTATTTTTTTTTACTAGTATTTGTACAGGAAATCTTTTTCCTTCTTTTACTTTCATCCTCTTTTATTTTTGTAATTCGCGTGTGCCTCTTTAAAACAACATATAATTCAGGTTTACTTTTTTAACCTAGTCTAATAAACTTTGTCTTAATTAGAATTTTTTTTACTTGCATTTATTATAATTACTAATATAGTTAAGTGTAAACACTTGGCATCTTCAAAGGAGTGGTAGATCCCTCCATATAAGAGTTTAAACAAACAAGATGAGTGGTGACACCGCCACCCACTCCTGGAATCTTATGTGGGAGCAGGGGGGAGATGGTGCAGCAAAGGTCTGGCAAGCTAGTGAGGGGAGAGCCTAGATTTAAACACCTTCTATATGATGAAAATCTGAGATCTCTTTTCCTCGACCAAACTTTTTTCTAAGAACACAGGCCCCTTTCTACTTTCAAAAGACCTGTTTAGATGCTGCCATCTGGAAAGATAAACATAAATGGTTTTCCGTGATGGTGGTTAAAAATGAAAATCTTGGGCGCAGAGCCAAGACTTAGAAAATGTGAGTGAGCTTTCCTTTATTGGAAATTTTTTCCACTGTCTGAATACTGTCAGTATTTAATTATTGCCCTCTATAGGTAAGATACAGGACCCAAAACTGAATAAATTTAAAATGGTATTTTGGAAGAATATGGTGAGAGGATATCGGGAGGGAATGTCAGAGAGCTAACTTTTCATCTTCTTTACTAGGAAGATAATAAATGACATTTAAAATTAAAAAATAAGAGAAAATGAGGATAAACATATTTTCAATTATGTAGGTAAATACCAGAGAATTTTTTAAAAACTTAAAAGTTGAAACTTACCACTTCGATTGCATAAATTGAAAAATAAATCAATAAAAAATTTCATAAATGTATTTGTATGGTAAGGAACCATAGTTTACTTAATAATTAAAAAAGCTTTTAAAATAGATAAAATTTTATTTTATAAAATATTATATTTATTGTGAAGAAAACATTTTAAGTATAGAAATAGCTAAAATACCTTTGTGCTATAAAATGTCCTTAAGGAAATTAAGGAAATTACTTTCTTTTTAGGAAAAAAATAAAAGTGTTTAATTTCTACTTACATCTGATTTCTAACTGACCAGGTGCACAATGTTATATTCAATCCTAAATCGCCTGTACTAAACCGTAAATCTGATTTCTGAAATTAGCTACTACATACTGGATTGTAGCCCAAGTAAATTACTGCTTCTTCAGGAGACAAAATATACTGTTGGATGTGGGACATCTTCAACATGATTTTAAAATTATGTAATTATATTTTTTTGGTTTGTTTTGAGAAGAAATATGCACAGTTCACCACTGCCCTCTACTGTGTGGAAGTGTGAGATGAAAAGAACTATCACAGAAACCTGTTATCTAACCTACACTTAACTGATTTATCTTCATTAACATACACCAGCCATTCTTCCGTGAAATATGCCGATTGATACTTATTGCAAAATGAGCCCTTGGGTTAGACTGCCAGTGCATTTAGAACACCCTCCTACTTTTAGAGAGGATGGTAGTTAAAAAAAAAAAAAACTCATCTGACAAAATCTTAATGAAACAATTACTATTCCAGAGATAGGTTCTGGAAGAAAATTATCTTCTTAATAGGTCAGTATAGTTTCTCTTAGGTGGTTAGTATTTATTGTGGGAAGATTTAGAGAACATTTTATTCAGATACCCAGGCAATGAGAAAAGCCTATTGTTGCAAAGCAACATAAGCCAATTTCATCTTTTAGAAACTACAAAGTTCTTTTTGTTATATGTAGAAAGCCTCCGGCTATGAAAGGGGAAGGCTATGCTGCTCTTGCTAACAGGTGGCTTGCTACCATAGAAGCACATCTTAAAATACCTTCTGCCAAATATGCAACATTTATTAGCAAACAGGAAGTCATCCAGTCCAGTCATGCAAGCTGGGAGGAACGTCACTCTGACCTCGTCCTCTCTCACACAAGCAAAGTTCAATGCCAGTCTTGTGGCAGAATCATCCAACACTCTATCTAGACCACTAAATTATTCCTCTTTGAAATGGGGGTAATGGTAGTGGGGGGTTGAGTCAGAACCAAATATTACGCAATTTAACATCCCACTCTAAAAGACAAAAGTACCTTTTTATATCATCAAAATAACATCAAATAATACCGAACGAAAATAAAAATCATGCCTAATTGTCATAGCTTGATCCATTTTCAATTCCCAAATATACCCAAAACATGCTTTTCAGTATCTAAGCTGAAAAGCACCAAAAGGTATATGCTCTGACTTGTAGAATGGTTTTCTACCAATAAGAATTCTCATACTGGTTGGGAGTATTCTGTGATCCTTGGGTCATTGTGTGAAAGGGTTATTTCAAAGCCAGTGAAATGATATTTTATTAGTAGACTCAATCTACCTTTTTCTGTCAGCTAAGTTAACAATTTCCTCAGTGAGAGGAGTGGGGGCACTGAACAAACAAATCTTTGGGATTATGAAGCCATCTATCCTGGGCTCTTATATTTTGCTTCTGCAAGGTGATTGTCCAACATGGCTGAGGATAGAGTGTGAAGACTTTTCTGAGATTACCAAAAAAGTAAAAACTAATAAGCCATATGCCTGTTTTTTGTGCCTCCTTTCTAATAACTATTTAATATTCGACAGATATTGGTTTAAACTTGCTTTCACTTCAGCATTCCAACTTATAAAGAGGCTATGAAGGAGTTTCTAAAAGCTGGAGGGATTGATATCCGTCCCCTCCAAAAGTAAAAAAGAAACCTATTGATAAATGGTTGAATTAATCAGTTCTTAAACCCTACCAAGACAATGAATTATTATAGCCAGCATATGATGTGAGAGTTTACAAAAAATGTAGGGGACATTGTGAACAACAATAGGAAACTTGGAATATTCTTATAAGTTAAACCACAGGTAAAGTAGAATTAGTAAGAAAAACATCAAAGCAAAATCTCAGTTTACTAATATCAGTGGTGAGACAAAATAAAAGAGATTTCCATCAGAGAAAATTTGTTGGAGATGTCTTAAATCAGCCTTCCGTTAAAGAATAAGCTTAATTGAATGAATAGAATTTATTTTTTCAATTTGAAAAGACAGTTCTTAGTATTTTGGATAGTGGAGAAATTCTCTAGAGAGGAAAGCCAGGCAAATAGAGGTGAGGTATGAAGATGAAAACTGCTGTGTAAAGAGAATCTAATTAAATGAGGATGGCTGGCCTAAGCCCTTAAAACATAATTTTGATGTTGGAAACGCATGTAATCTATGCAGTAACTCCACTACATAACTTTCCAGGAAAAGGTGATAAAATTCCATTTCAGACTGAAAAAATTTTAGCATGTTTTAATTGTATAAAATTAAATGCATTAAAGTAATATTTTGACATAAACTTGTATATGAATTGTAAATGAAAAAGGAAAAGGTTGAGTGTTGAAAAATCACTGTGGCATATTCATATATGAAAGAAGAGCAGAAGCAATTGTTAAAGGAAAGACAAGGATGACTACTGTGATCAGTAACACAACCAATGAGTTTATTTCCTTGCCAGGAAATGGAACACAGGCCAGGAAAGCAATTTATTAAGGAATTTTTTAGTGGAAAAAATCAGAAGGTTTAATGTGTTAGAAAGACAAGGTTCATTATGGTCATGCCAATTAAAGATTGAAATCATTCTGGATAGAACAGGATGGGTTACTCAGTCTGTGATTAATTGGTCAAAACAAGTCTATTGTTCCTTGTTTAGGAAAGAATCTTTGTTAGATCTGGTGAGGATATGAGATACTAATAATTCTCAAAGTTCTTTGTCATTTATCAACCTAGCGAATGGGCCTCTCAAAATTCATCATCAGTTAGTTCTAGTGAGTTGTGATGAAAAATAGCATTTAGTTTTGCTATCTTTTAGACAAGTGCTGCTTTAAATAGAAGTTTTCTTTTACACAATGTGCATGTTATCTAAATAGGATTTCTATGTGATTAAATTTCTCTATTATATTTTCATTCCTCTACTTCCTATATTTCATGGCCCAAAACAAACAGTTTGGCAGAATACAATCACATCAGGTGTAATTTCTGATAAGGTAACACGAATAAACTTCCCAGATATAAGGTTTATCATTTAACAATTCTGTACCTTGAATGAGTGAGAGGAATTTGTAAGATAATAATGTTTCCTATTTGCTGGAAATTGTTTACTTGATCCATGCATTCTCATACAATTTATTAGATTTACCAACACCATGAAATTAAATTGAGATTCATGGATAAGGAGCTGTATGAGCCAACATGAATTTACAATAATACACAAATTTATACGTGTTTTCTTTGACCAGAATAAACTAAGGTGTCTGCCTACGTGACTGTGAATGCAGCTGTGTAACTGTAGTTTCTCAAATTTGATGTGCCTTCTTTTCCTAAAGTAGACATGATGGCATCCACTCACAGAGATCTTATAAAGACCAAATAAGATAATACATGTAAAACTCTTGGAAAGGACCCTGATACATATTAAGTACAAAATATGTTAGCTACTGATATTATAGCTACCAAATTCTGTACATTTTGGTAACATCCTGTTCATTATCACTGTACCACAGAACCGTGCAACCAATTCACCATGTTAAGAACTGGGAAGAATAATTCTCATAGTCATGGCATTTTATTTTGAGAGATTCTGAATAATCAGTTTAGCTTCTGTGTTGTGTTCTGTGTTCTGAGAGGGAAGGAATTTGGGGCATTAATTGCTTTCTTATGTGGATCAAAAACACAGCTAAGTATAAAAGAATCCCATGGTTTGACATGTCCCAATCACTAGCTGTGTGAGTTTTTGAAGGAATTAGTGGTAGAATTATGAATAATACTTATTTTCTTCTTCATGCTTTCCTTGACCTTCAAATTTTCCTCAGCCAAGTATGTATGAATTACTTCTACGGGAAAAATAAAACCAGGCAAATAAACACAAGCTCTGACAGTATTAAAAAAAAAAAACAACCTAAAGATAATGTTAATTTAATAACTTTGCTTGTTGAAAATAGATTTTCAACTTCAGTAAATAAGCTTTAGTTATCTAAAACATTTAAATTAACAAATCATAATCTGATGAAATGCACAAATGAAGAGTAGTCACAGAGATTTGAAAAAATCATTTCCAATTTGTTGTCTATGAAAAACTTGTTTAAGACTCCTCTTGGGCTCTATGGGCAACATTCCCTCCACCAATGCGCTCACAAAAAGCAAATATAATTTATGAAAATTAGTATTAATATTCCTTAGTACTCAAATTTTGAGTTCTGAATCCTTACTTGCTTGTTTATGAAGAGCACCCCTTTAAATGTCTATGAGGATTCTGAAGGATGTTTATAAGTTTTGCCACATTAGTTCTGGCCTTTTGCCTCCTCTTGTTGCTCCCAACCTGGTTTGACTTCTTTTCTTGGAGCAGGAACCATAATACTAACCCATTACTATGTCACTATTCTTTAAGCATGATGCTCAACCAGTGAAAAAGTCCAATAGCAAGGGAATAAATGCCTTAAAATTTCCTAGTAGTCAACAGTAGAGTTTTTTTTTTCCACTTGAGAACATGACCGAGGCAGGTTCTCATGGCCCCAAGAACCCACTAAGAGAAACAATTCCATGAACTTACCAGTTTTCTTGACCTGGAGTGTCACTCACCAATGCCATTGACACTTCTGCTTTTCACGATTCCTCCTGACTTACCCAGGCATCAGTATTCTATGTGGCACAGCTAACATTTGTCAGCTACTATGTTCCTATCTTCTGCTCAATCAGGGGATACTCCACAGCAAGGTACCTGAGTCTCAAAAGGTTGTGGCTTTTTCTTTGCATATCAATTCCAAGTCATGCAGATACCCACTCAGTTCCCAACCGGAATGAGTTTCAAAATCAGCTATATCCTTAACCAATAGGACCTTTTTTTGATAGATTTGCAAATTGTGGCCTCATAGTTCCAGACTTCCTTGCATTTGGGGTCCTGTTGTATTTTTCTGTGATCTGAAAACTTTTGGGGCCTCTCAAGTTGATCAAATATGTTTGTATATCATTTCTTAGTATACTAACACTCACCCCAGGAAGTCAGCCTTTATGTAAATTAGTAAATCAAATAGATATCTATCAATTCTTACTAGTCATAGGAATATAAGCTCTTGTCTGCCCAAGAAGAATTTTAAATAAGTATGTCTTCAGCATGTACTCTCTTCCCAAGAAATGAAGTTGGTGGCTCTGTTTTTCACCTCCTTTCAGCTTTGTGTGTCCTAATTAAAAATAGTATTAAAATTCACTGACCAAAGAGTAGTTGCCCAGCTGTACAGACATGACTTTTTAAAGTTCTCAGAGTTTCTGACTTTTTCCTCATCATATCATTATTTGCATAGGTAGTGAGAGATAATCTATATGTTTTATATCTTTTTGATTAAACATACCTATAAGTATTGAAACAGTATAAGACTACATAGGGTAAAAGTGTAAGAAAGAGAGAGAGTTAGGAAAAGTACAGGAAAATCACTGCTGAAGCCATAACGATGGTTATGTTGGAAGTATTTTTGGAGAATATATTTGGGGCAAGTTTCACGCTTTATACAATTTTAAAATGATGTGATTTATGCTGAATTTTGTCTTTTTTGGTGATATGAGAAATGTAATTAAAAAACAGTGATTTATTGGTACCTTTAGGGTACACACTTTTGCTATTTGAAAGGCACCACATTGCACTGAATAACTTCTCTAGATTTTGGAGTAATAGAACTAGAAATAACATCAACATCATTTGCTACAGATTATTTTCAATTTAAATGTTCTGCTATTCACTCATGTGATGTTATTGTAGTCTAGTTTTTCCATTTTTAAATGTTATCCTCAAAGTATCAGATGAAATCAAATTCAGTTGCTTTCTTATCAGAGCCTCAAGTTGTTTGCATCACAAGTGGAAAAGGAACCCACTTCCTATAAATTCAAAACCCACTTCTACTCCTTATAAGATACAGTCAAATAATAGAATGCACTGTCTTAGATAAGACATTTGATTTATGTGGAAAACAAGAAACTCTACCCAGTGTTCAAGGGTTTCAAGCAGGCTGTCTTGAAAATAGATTTAGTTTCATATTTATCACACTAATCTTCACTATTCATATTCCCTCTCGCTCTCACTGATGTATTTTCTGATGAAAAAGTATCTGGTATAAAGGTCAAGTTATAAAGAATGATCCCATTTATGTTGTGAACAGTAAGGTACAATTTTTTGTTTTTAGATAAAAACAATATTTCATGGATATTTTTGAAAGATAAAACGGATGAAGTCAGTTGTGCAGCCCCTAGTTGTTGCAGTGATCCGTTTCTCTTTAACCCATCCTTGATCTGACTTATGAGCCTGTTTTAGAACATAATTGCACAAGAAAAAAAATGTATATCCTCCTGTTCCCTATGCCAGCTCCCACACAGATGCTCTACGGAAGGAATGATAGACATGGTCCTAGGAATGCAAACTTGAAGTTTGAAGGTCTGCAGCAATGCTTGTGGCCAGTGCTGTTGAGCAGATATGGAAGAGAGAAAACAAGATTTATTACCACATCCTAGATTTTTTTGTTCTATAACATATGATGTAGATAAATAAAATGGAAGCACTTTTCTAAGTACCCATAGGCTTGAAGAAGAATGACATTAAACTGACTAAGAATAAACCCCAGTGGAAGAGACTAATAAATAGCTTTTTAGTCCTAGGAAGGACAAGGAGATGGACTCATGACATAGGCCAACAAGGGAGGCCTAAGGATCTTTGTGCAGGATGAGTCCTTTTGTCCTTAATCAATTGGAAATAGTCATTGTGGACTTTGGGAGGAAATGCACCAAAGATTTTTTTTGAGCAAGGCTAATGTCTAGCAAAGTAGTTTTCAATTAGTCTGGTGGTTCTTAAAGAATCTTATTTGTCCTCTTGAACCAAGATGATACTTACTGTTCCGTCTGTTCCTTTCTATCAACAGGGAAGAATGGGATATGAGGAAAGATGAGTTTCCACAAATCTTATCCCAAAGGTTAAAAAACTACAAGTAGAAATTTATGAAAGTTTCAGTTACCTATTTAGATATGAGTTAGGTACTGCTATTTAAGAAATTTGAGATTTTGTGATTCCCCGTGTTTATAATTTTATAATCATTATGGTGACTTTTGTTGTTATTAGCAGTTTTTCTGCTTATCTTTGAGAATTACAAATAGCAAGGGAACTAGGATAACTGTACCTCTTACAAGCTCAATCTTGGCAGGCAGAAGGGAACTCTCAGGAGCCAGAAGGTAAGGTACATTTACAAAAGAAGAAAGATGAGTCCTTGAATCTATGAAAGGAAGATTGAAAACTATGGGCGGCTGTCCTGGTTTAGCATGATTTTAGGAAAGATTTTAGCAATGAAAATCACCAATTAAAACTTCTTACACAGCTTTAATTTCATTCAAAGTTTATGGAAGCTTTTTGATTTATATATTATTGGGTTAAAAGTTTATACAAGTAGAAAGTGCCAGCCTATTCAGCAAAATCTGTTTCATTCAGTTTTCTCAGGGTTAAGAAAACAAGGCTTCAACATAGTCTTATATGAGTATGCTCAGCCCTCCCTCAAACAGTCTTATCTTCATCCTGGAAGAGACATAGCTGTGCTAAGGGTTACATCAATAAGGGGCAATCTGTTCCATTCACTTGGCATAATTCAAAGAGCAAAAGCACATTTTAGTATTAAATTATAAATTTCCTATCACATATGCTTCCTGTATGTCACCACACGAAGTGGTCAGCAGGCTTCAGAAAAAGTAATAAGGCAGAACTATTTTATTAAATTATTTCCCTTCCTGTGGTTCATATTCAAGTTTCTAAAAAGAGTTCTAGAATATGAGCCAAAATGGGATATAGAATTATGCAGTAATTACAATTAGAATACTAAAAATACATGGATTCAGAATTTTGATGATCATTCTCCAATCAAAAAATGTAATTTCAGGCATTTGTTCATGTTCTTCTCCAGGCTGGAATAATTAGTAGCTGATGCTGTTGGGCATTGCCTGCTTGCTCATATCCCTCTAAGGGATTCTGCCCACTCAGAGCCCTTGCTGCCCAAGCAGCCATGTGATTTGGAATGAGAGCACCCTGTCATTCTCAGCCTTGGCTAATGGAAGCTAGACACCCAGTTCCTGTTTGCAGGCAGTTTATTCAAGGGATGCTTAATCAGTCCGTTCGACAAGAGGGTTCATCAGATTCTGTTGACTGCAACAGGAAATAAGGAATTCACAATTGGAAAGCTGAGAAACAGTAGGACAAAAACTTCTAGAGTGTGGCCAAGTCATAAATGTAAAGTATTAGAAGATAAAATCTATTAACTAAAAATTCTGAAGTTTCTAGAGATCCTGAGAATCCAACCCCTTCCCATCAAGCTCCATTTATTGTCCCAAGAGCAGCCTCATGATAAATTCAATAAACTGTTTTTTTCCTTATTCATTACAACTATAAGAGTCAGGCCAAAATACCCTGTATTCTATTTTTCATCAAAGCAAAGTCTTTTACAGACGTTATTCAAAATTATTTATTTATTGTCTGTCTTCCCCATAGGAAAACTAGATCTATGAAGATAGGCACTTATTCTCATGTCTTTTTGCAGCCATATTCCAATGCTAAGTATAATCATGAGCTGGAAATACACACCCTCACCCCTAGAAAATCCTGCTACACACACAACTGAGTGATTTTTCTAAATCATAAATCTAATCCTACCATACCTGTGCTCAAAATTCTCTAATGGCTTCCCATTGAAAATATAAAACATTTCAAACTATTCAGCATAGTATGAGAGGTCCTACATGACCTTCCCTTTGCCTGATATTGCCTTCCCTTTCTCTCAACACTACCCTTCATTATCATTATCATTCTTATCTCAAGTTCCTCTGCTTAGAATACTTCCCCATGGTCTTTACCTAGGTGATTTTGTCTCATAATTTGGATCTTAAATGATACCTCTTGAGGCTTTCTGTGCCTACTCTTTTTTAATGAAATTTATTGGGGTTGACATTTGTTAATCTTATCAGTTTCAAGTGTGCAATTCAATAATATGTTATATGTATTTGCATTGAGTGTGTACACCCAAAGTTAAATTTCCTTTCTTTTTTTCTAAAGCAATTATTTTGCCTCTGTTTCCAAGTACTGACATATTATCTTGGGGTTTCCATAAATAAGTATTATCTAACCTTTGTTATTTGTTTGTCTTTTTGATTGCTTGGGGTTAATATCTTTATCTCCACCCAGGAGATTATAAACTCCTTATGAGCAAAGACTATCTTATTTGTCACTCTACATTTGGTATCTAGAATAGTGTCTGACACATAGTAAATACTTAATAAATTTTTGCTTTCTGATTGACCAATTAGAAGTTGGAAAATAGTCAAATATCAAACTATCCCATTAACTCATTATGTGGCTGAGCAAATCATTTAACATCACTAACTGTTAGTTTCCTTGAAACAACAATAATAGACCTAGAAATTATAGGACTATAACGAACCTCAGATGAGATCGTGCAATTCAAAGGCCTCTTAAAATCATAAGTACTATAATTATACTCCAATCACCATCTATACTGATTGTTTACATAATTAAAATCCTAAAAAGAGTAATTGAAATTTTATACAAAGCATAGGCCAAAGACTAAGTTAAAATGACAATTTCTGCTAGAGAAATATATGCTTTTGTGTAATAATATTTGGTCTATGAAAATGATATTTATGTACTATTTATTTCAAAAGTAAGAAAATATTTGACATTGGTCTCCATGCATGTTATTGTAATTTATATCATTAAGGAGGAAACACACATAGAGAATTTTGTTCAACTTCCTTAACTAAATTTTGAAATCTCAGACATGATACTTAGGAAAAATCTACCAACATGCCTCACTACCATGGCCTTTTTGGATTACATCATTTTACCAGCTATTTGCATAAATGCCCAGAGTTCAGCCATGGGGAAACCCTTGAGTCCAAAAATAAAGACTTGGATGGTAACTGTTGAACACAAATTGCAACTCTATCACACAACGAATTAAAGATACCATTGACAAACAGTCAATTAAGAAGACAAGTATGTAAATCTGAAAATGCGTAAATTAATTATTGACCAGAGTGTTAAGAAAGTCTACTGAAAAATTAAACGACCAGAATTGTTCTATTGAATTGAAAACAAAAAGCAATGATCTGGAAGCGAAAAATGCAAATCCTATTTCTTATTAACTCTGGTGGATCTCCCACCTCTCTGGAGCTCAATTTATTTTTGCAGAGGAAACTGAAAGGTATAGACGATGATCTAAATGACCCCTGAGGTTTTTCTACTTCTAGGGTTAGAATTTCATGAATATTTTCAGAGACAACAACTCCACGATAAAAGAAGCCACAGAGCAGAAAGGACAGTGTTAAGAAGCCGAAAGGAGCTATCAGGGCTGGACACACACATCATTTAGCTAGAAGGAAATCTGGGTAGGCCCAGACTCTTTCCCTAGCTTCACTGCAAACTCTCTGAATGACCCCTGGGAATTTCTGCTTTATTTTGGTCCCCAGACTCCAGAGAGTCTTGGAAATTACATGAGATATGGGTGGGAAAACACCTTTCTCCTTTGGAAAATTCCAAAGGATAATTATAAATATGTTGTACAGCTCATAATCTCAGTGTTCTTCATGGGTATTTATTTAAATATTTGCCCAGACTTTTGCTATCATAGATGTAATCAGAAATTACAAATTGCTTCTCAATCAGCCTCTAAAAGGAATGTACCCACTTTAACACAGAATGTTGGGAAAAGCAGAACTCCCTAACTGAAAAGAAAACAATTCTGCTCTCTGTAATATTAAAGAAATATAGCTCCAATAAGGCAGGAATTTAATGACATATGTCTCTAATAGATGTGGATTTTGCCAGGTTAGGTAGAATAAAATTGTGTTGGAAAATTTCTTCGGGGACTTTGTATTTCTTCATTTTCCAAGAAATCTACTTGAAGTACTTTGAGGAATCATAGTTTTTTTTTTTACTCTTTTCATTTCCAAATTTTCCTCTTTCAAACTGACAGCGATTAAATTAATTACATTTTTAGGTTCAGTGGTAAACACAGACAATCCAAAGTAAGTGTAACCATCAGTGAGAAAAATGTCTTGGTTCTAGGTTTAGTCTAGCTTGCCACATGGTGTTTGCTAATCAGCCTGTCTCTCTGCTATGCCGATCAATCAAGGGGTTATGCTCTGAACCTGGAAGTTTAGTGGTCAAAATGCTGTAATATAGAAAAAAGGCTGTATTCTACTTTAAAAGCCTTAAAAATTAAATCAAGATTTTGAATGTAATTATTCCTTTTGTTTTCTCTCCACATTTAGGCACACATAAATAAAATATATTATTTTCATTATGAACATATAATACTGACTTACCATTTTCCTATTGATATAGAATGCATGTATTTTTTCACAAGATCTAAATAATAATCAAGATTTTATTTTATATTTTTAGTTAAACTGAAAGAGCTGAGATTACAAACTAATCTAAATGTGAGATACCACATGTGAAAAATAAGTATAACCTGTAGTGCAAATTAAACATGACTCTGATCACTGTAGATTTGAATTCACTTAAAAATGTAATTAACTCAAAATAACAACTTAAAAATTCTCATAAATGGTTGTTGCAAACACATACCCATCATTCCACAAAGCCTCTGTTTTTACTTTTCCAGAAATACAGAAGGAAAAAGGAAGACACAAGGAAAACACAAAATAGCAAAATGAATGAAAGTGAGAAAGGGAATTCAAGAAGTTGAGGGAGGAAAAAAGGCAAAATGAAAGAAAGAGAAAATGAGAAAAGAAAAGCAAAATAGTGAGGAACTAGGATGAGGGATAATTAAATGTCTTGCTAATTTTTCTTTTTATGTCTTCCAGCTTGATAATTTGTGTCTGATTTTAAAAAAAAAAATTGTGTGTGTTTTCTATTTTGCCTCATAGAAACTGAGTTTCTTCTTTCATTCAACTCACAGTCAAGCAAGTACTGATGGGATAATTTTTTATATCATTGCCTCTCTCCAAATTCAAATAGATCTTTATGGGAAAACAAGTGCCTCTCCTTCCAAGATGTTGCAGTTTTGCATTGATTATTTTTCTATATGTTCTGAGACTTTGATACTACCAGACCCATGCACCCAATAGTGAAATGAGCTTGATAATCTTCACATAAGCAGATGTCATGATATATACATTCTTTGTATATTTTTTATGAAAATATACAGAGGAATGAACAATGCAGACATAATGAGATGGTGAGACTGTTTCAGTTTTTATTGTTGCTATTTTAGTTTATTTAGCTTGACTTTTAAGGGCTAGAATTGACTTATGGAAAGAATAGTAGGCAAAATGGAAAGAGACTTAGGTCCCAGGACTGACTCAGCCCGTAACTGCCTTTAAGAATTCAGGTATTCCTCAATGAACAATTTGTTTTTGTTTTAATATAGAAATTAAAAATTTAATATTTCCATACTAGTTCCCTATGTGTTCTGCTTTGTAAATTGTAAAACAGCTACAAAATACTGGTCATTATTGCTATCTTTTGTAGTAATATTACCAACCACATATTAGCATAGTAATTTATTTCCATTTGTAAGGTTTATTCTACCAATTTAAGCCATTTCTTCTGTATTCATTTGTCTCATTTAATGGACGACTTTGATATAATTGTCTTCCTTATAACCCATCCTGCCTCGTTTGCACTGTTTTCCTTCATTGGCAATTGATCCCCAGGTATTGTTAAAAGCCACTTAGCCCCTAGAATCTCTACCCAAGCCTTTATTTAGCTCCATGCATGGGTAGTGAACTGTTCCTCACATTTGGAGGAGGCAATAGAGTTAAACTAATAACCTATTTATAATAACAACTATGTGTTGCTATGAGATGTGCCATGATAGGACTGAAAAATCATTATCTTTGCCATACAAGCAGAAGGTATAAATAAGGTGACTAGGGAGGTTATTTGTGTTAGCAACAGATGCAGAACAGCAAAACAGCTACTCCAATAATACTGTCCATATGCTGGTGCAAACAAAAGAAAGATGTGGCAGTCCCAGGCTCAGTGAATTACTGCTCCTCAATTATGTCATTGCCTTAGGCAGGATTGTGTTCTCCCACTGTGATGCCTTTTCAGTGCCAAATATCTTGTCATTTCCCACTAGCCAAGAGCCAGGCTGCCTTGGACAAACTCCACAGATGGCAATTGCCATCTTCACAGATTGTTAATGTGATATCTCCTTTGGCTTTGGATGCTCTTTGGAGTTCTAACAATGTGAATAGGTGGTTCTGTTTTGCTTTCCACTTTAGTTTTCAAAATCACCACTCTTGTCCCTGTCACCACTTCTAGCTAGAATTTTGTCAACCTTTGTTTTATCATTTGTTTCCCTGCCCCAAAATATGAAATAGAAAAGACTGAGCCTGACCATGAAGTAGACTTAGTAGTTACATTTAGATGAAGTCTGGGGGATTAAGGCCTTGAAGTTGCACTTTAACTCACAATCCCATGAGTTTGTACATCTTTTTTCTAACAGAATTGGTGAATAAGTCTTTCTTTTACACACAACCTTACACCCAGATTCCCTGTTCATTCACATAAACATCAAAAATACACTTTAAAGAAAACCGAAATTCTATTCTGGTCAATGTGGAGTCACAAAGAAGAAACAGTCACTCATTTTTATCTAGATATTAGTGATATAATATGGCTTGCCTACTTGGGTAACTGAATGTCAGGATTTTGAAAACAGCCTTTTTTTCTCTAACTGGTTTCTCCAGTAACCTCAGTAGATTTGTGGTGCTATAAATAAAATCTTGGTAGTCCACATTTACCTACTCATAAATCAAATATTTGTTTGAGACAAACACTATATGTAGTATATTATAGTAAATCCCATGGAGAGTACAATGATGATTTACCATTCTTACTAAACAGATCAGAGTCTGATAGAAAAGATTACCTGTACATAAACAACTTTTATACATGCTATATTCTCTTTCACGGAGAATGGCGTTACCATCAATTTAGCTCTAACTAGAAATCTCAACATTATCTTCAATTGCTTCTCTTCTTCATGTCTCCCACCTTGGTTATAAGAGAAATTATTCTATTTATTTCCAAAATGTTTTTGACATTTTCTCTTCTTTTCATTACCAATGTATTAGTTTATAAATGTGAACTTTCTCATTTAATCTATATCAATGAATTCTTTGTTTGCTTATTCTGGAAGTAGCATGGAGCTATTGAAAGATTCAGAAGAAAGGGACTCTGTGATTGTGCCTGCTTTTTCAAAAAAAAAAATGATTTAGATCATGAATAGACAGCTTTGCTAGGAGTGGCAAAGACCATTCTAATCTCATCAATGAAGAAAAAGAGGAAAGAAAAAGCAGTTAAACCAGAAATCAATTATAACATGGAATTATGAGAAACGTACTTTATTCCCTTTGTTTGGGCTGTAGCAAACTGGGACAAAATTCAGCTCCTCAACTAATATAACATAATATCCATTGAATTCAGAACATTGTATGAGGTATGTGCGATGGACAGAGATGTGCCACACATATCTCCTTTTAAAACCTGGCATTGATTACCATAGACATATTCTGGAGTTGAAAGAACCCTCTCTTAGGGGCCTTGGCCTATGAGGCAAGAGATATCACAGTGGAGATAGCCTAAAGAAATCCAATAAAGCTGTCCTTCCTACCCTTGGCCAAGCTACCAAATCAAAAACAATATCACATCCAAGGAGATGATTGGTGAGCAGTATCAAATAATTAGCTAGCTAGTCAAGGTACTGGAAGAAGAAAGATTGGAAAAAATAATTGGGATAGAAGTATGTGGCTAAATCCATTAAAGAAGGCTAAATATGTAGATTTTTTATATCATATGTTAACATGTCCAAGAAATCAACCATCACAGAAGAGGCCATAAACCACCAAGTATACAAAATGATTTGGCAAGCCATTCCAGTGCTGACATGATAGTAGGCACATGAAGAAAGTGATCACAGTGGCAAAGATGGACCAAAGTTGATGAAACTACTTTCTCTGTTGAATGTCCAACCTGCCAATAAGAGCAGTAAACATTTGTTTAAAAAAAATAGGTCTCATGTTAAGTGTTCTTACCCAATTAAATTAAAAAGAAACATACGCACACAAGCACACATACAGAAAAATATGGCACCATTTCTCAAGACCAATTGGCCATGTGTTGCATTACTAATCACTAATACATAGGCCAAATATTTGTTTTGATAGAAATAGATACATGCTCTGAGTATGCATGTTGCACCCCACAGAGTTGCAACCAGAACCACTAGTCAAGGGCTTATAAAATGTTTGTTCTACTGGCATGGAATCCCACATAACATCACAACAGATCAGGCAACTCACTTTACAGTAAAGAGTATTTGATAGTGGGCCCATGGCTATTGCAAATAATGCTTTTATGCACACAGATATAAAAATATCTTTTCTAGACCTGGATTACAATTCTTTTGGGAATATGCCCAGAAATGGAATTGTTGGATCATATAGTAATTGTATTTAACATTTTTTGAGGAACTACCAAGGGCTAAATGAAATGTGAGCATTTTCTCTCTCTCTCTCTCTCTCTCTCTCTCTCTCTCTCACCACCCACTACCTCCCTCTCTTTTATTCTCCTTTCCCCCTCTTTCTCTCTCTGCCTACAATGTACATGATAACAATCAATCTTTGGAAAAAATTACAACAAAATATTTACACAAGCAGTGACTTTATAAATATAAAATTTGTTTAAAAAGACCATATATCAAATGTGTTGATTGTCTCTTTTGGAGATTGTTCCTTGGTAGGCAATAAAATCATAGGTTGAGTAGATTGTGAATGTGAATCAATGTGACAAATTTTATCCACTTAGGAACTAATCATGGGAAAGTTGACAAGTCTACATGAAAAGATCTCAATGTTGATAAGTTTAATTTTAAAAATCCGATTTTCCTATCTGTTATCTGAATAATTCAGAGGAAGAAGATTTATATACTGTTTCTCTTTGAATATCTACATTATGAAAACCCAAATAGAAATGATAAAATTTTAAGTTTTCTGAAGAGATATTTTTGTTTGAATTGTGATGAATATTCCTTTGAGACAGGTCCCATCAGTTCTCTAGAGGCAAGGTGATAGCTTGTCAACACAGGAAAGAAGTGACAATGTTGAGTGAGAATGAGGCTATAAAGGAAGCCTGTCTGTCTTCCTGTCTTTCCAAGCCTGACAGCCTCAAGCCAAACCCTGCCTCAGGCTCTGGTGAGTGATGTGGAACTCCTGCTTACGACCTGTGTAACTTTGGGAAAGTTAATTAACTTCTTTTTGTCAGTTTTCTTTTAGTGAACTAGAGAGAATCATACTATAAACCCGATGAGGGTTTTGTAAGAGTTTTAAAAGGTAATACATTTAAAGGCACATACTTGAGACTCAGTAGATATTTATCTATCATAAAAAAAAATGTAGTAGTTTACTTAGGTAACATATTTTTCTGGGAAAAGAGATTTTCAACAGGTTGACAAACAACTAACCACTGTTAGTGACATTATGGCTTCCTTATTTTTAGGATCAACTCCCAAAAGAACACCAGAAAAGAACTAGTGAGGAAAAAAAGTTGTTAATCAGACTTAACTGCAGATAGGGAGAATAGCAACTAGACAGTCTGAATTGTGTCTTAGAATGGAAAGTTTAAGGGAGAATATTTATAGAGTTTGGGGGTTTGTGCTCCAGTGATCTAAGACAGATCTTTCTAGTCAAAGAATGAATTGGGATTGGATAAAGTTTGTGACTAAAGTTCTCATGCTAAAAAATTAAATAAAGGATTTTGGATTGTGCCAGTCCCTTTTCCTGTATATATTCCATAATTAGCATGATATCTGAAGGCAATGAGCTCATAATATTGATAAATTTAATTTAAAATTCTGGTTTTTCTGTCCATTACCTGGCTAACTCAGGGACATAAGCTTTGTGTATTGTTTGCCTCTGCATACTTATACTATGGATAACTGAACAAAAATAATAAAAATTTAAGTGTTTTCAATTTTGAATTAATGAAAGATACTAAGAAATAGAAGGCATTGAGAAAATAAATAGTGAAACCAAATGATGATGGAGATTCCTAACCTCAATGTACTATAATAATATACAATTTAGAATATATATATTGCCATGGACAAGGTGATAATTTCATTTATGAGTGAATAGGAATTTAATGTGAATTTAGTAGTGACCCTTGCTTCTGCTATTAGGAAGAGAGAATAAGGTGTTAAAATCTTCTATTGAAATGTGTTTTTTTTTATTATAAAGATATTTACTTGTATATATAAAATACATATAAAATGTTATAATATATAAGAAATACAACATTGAGTTAACGAAAGCCTTAATCTTTAAGAGTATTCTATACATAATAGAAGACAGAAGTTAGACTTTGAAAGATCTGATTGCATAGTTCTCTATTTCTGTTCATTTATTTTATCAGACTTTATGTCATTATACACTAGTATATAAATCAAATTTCTCACTTAAGTTTTTAGTACTTATGCTCTTCTCAACACATGTTAGACTGCCGTACTTAGACTGCCTTGTTCACATTCCATTCCACAGAATTCTGCATTAATCCCCGTTGAGAA